>OU744807.1:5276375-5876375 GCA_916614155.1 Mesoligia furuncula
ACACAGAATAGCAATTTATCTACGCTGAAAACCAGCGCTGGGGCTCTGTCTCGCATAGGGCCTTAGCATTATGCTAAGCAATGGCCGTCGCATGTTTTCCTCCCAACTTGTAATTTTTTTGTGTTGTTCTTTTTATGCATCATAATTACCGCAAAAAAACATATTTCGTTTTCTCTTCTTTCTTTCTTACCTACCTAATGCAAAACATTAAAGTGCATAATACTTTCTTTTTCAACAAGCAATATTACATTAATAAAGAACAAGGCAACTCTAACTTCAAGTTAAAATTAGCCGATTAAAGCCAGCTCCAGCGATTAGTTTGTGAAACACATGTTTTTATAATGACTTCCATGAAGTTTTGATGCATAGGGGTGGTATTTTAAAAGTCAATCATGTAAAAACTACGTGCGATAGGTTTTCTGTACAGATAGGGGAAAAATCTTACCCTCCCTAATCTTTATTAGTGTGATAAATCGAAATGTCCATATTAATATTATAAATTCGAAAGTAACTCTGTCTGTCTATATGTTACCTTTTCACGCCTAAACCACTGAACGGATTTCGATAAAATTTAGCAGAGAAATAGATTGCATCCCGGGGAAGGACATAGGATAGTTTTTATCGACATACCTTGCGGGTGAAGCCGCGGGCGGAAGCTAGGTCTCATTTAATAAACAGAAAAGTTGTGCCTAATAAAGGGCCTTGTAGCTAAGGAGAGGCTCGTTGCTAAGTAATACCAGTCGCACAGGTCGATCGATCCGGTTAAGCAACGCTTGTCGCGGTTGGTCCGTGGATGGGTGACCATCTATGTATACCGAGACCCTCCGAGCCTCGTAAAGCACATTAAACCGTTGGTCATAGGCTGTCATTCGTGGATCTTTGACAATCGTAACGGGTCTTCAGAAGCTCGAAAGTCTGACAATCAGTCTTACCAAGGGGTTTCGTATTATCGCTCCATGTAAAATACTGGTACTCAACTGCATCCAGTTAGACTGGAAGCCGATCCCAACATAGTTGGGAATAGGCCAGGTAGATGATGAGCTAATAAAGTTGTATTTTAAAACCTATCTATATCTACATACATGCATAGTTTCAGTAAGCACTGATGGGGTTACTCTTACCTACATAGTCTGAACTATAACATAACAATAATATCACGACTTGTATTCCCCAAGGGTTGGGTAGAGGAGTACCTATTGTATACACCCTACATTTCGCCAGTTATGTTTAAGGGGCTTACAGGACCTAAACACAAAAAAACGCAAGTTTTAGAAACGATAAAAGTGTATGATCGACTACAGTAAACAAAATCAGAAAAATATATGATATTTTTCAGGATATATGCTAGGTAGATAGTGTGTTGAAAACATAATACAACTAATTTGATACGATAGAAAAAAATCATGAAGATACCTCTAAAAACTTTATTTTTACAATAAAAATCATACTAATATACATACAAATATTATGATTTTTTGTCAGATGATTCTACAAGCATCATACTAAAACATTACCGCCGGTCGATTCTGTAAAAATCTTACCGTGAAAACTTAGGTGTGGTGAGTTTGTTTTTGCTAGGAATTGACACTATAAATTGACAGCTCACTCCACGCTCACTTCACCTAAGTTTTCACGATGAGATTTTTACAGCTTAGCACCGCTGTTTTAATATTTTAGTCTTAACAATAGATATTTTGTAATTAAATAATTGCTTCATATTTTGCAATAAATTACCAGCGTTGTGGCATCGCGCTTCTCTTTCTTTTCTATGCAGTCTGACAAAGACCGCGCTTTAGGTCATGTAAGCCCCTTAAGTCCCATGTAATAAAGGGCCAGCCTATACCTTCAATCGGGCCCAAATTCAGACTCCGGGCTATTTACCTATAGGGAAATTCCAAAATCCCATTGTCTAACTATGTAAGCAAATTACAATTAATAATTAAACCAAAGGGCCAAATGAGTAGTTACGTACAAGGAAAACCATAACCCTAAGAATGATTTTAGACGTTGCTACAATTTCACAAGTATGTCTGTCAGTCCCACAAAGAACTGAGAATATAGGTATCGACGCCTTAGAGTAAAAACCTCGTAAGTGTAAAAGAAGTAACTTTTCAGGAGGAAGAAACAACTGCGGTCTGTAAATTTTTTGTACGGCGTTTTTTATATTTTTTTTACCGACTTCAAAAAAGGACGTTCTGTATTCTTATTAATTAATATGGAAATTTAACCCGCTTTTATATCCAGAACTGTTCGATACTAAAAGATTGTCCGAAATGCATAAATAGTAGATTAGTAGCCAAGGGCTGTAAGGCACCCTCGAACTATAGGCGCCCTCGCTGCGCTCGTGCGCCTAAATATCTCGGGCTGCAATTGATGCTTACACCCGAGCTAACTACTCTGCTTTACATCTCGATTGTGAGGTAAGTAGGTCCTTATTACCCCCAAATGGGACTTGTAGGTGACCAGTTAGCGCTCTAGGGTAATAATGTAGCTAGAAAAGTCCTAGGGCGGTAAGATATTTAAAAAAAAACTTCACTCTTTCAAACAGTTCGCGTACATCTAACCATCAAGTTTTTTTAAAATTACTTACCGCCCTAGGGCTTTTCTAGCTACATTATTACCCTAGAGCGCTAATTGGTCACCTACAAGCCCCATTTGGGGGTAATACTCGTAAGGACCTACTTACCGAATATGAGAGATGTAAATGCTATTTACATTCCCAAGGTTTTCACTCTACGGTATGTACATCCACATACCATATTTACTTGAAACGACTGCATGAAAAGCTATCATACTAATTCCCATATTTGTAGGGCGTCACTGGACTTGACTGTACGTATTCAGCGCCAGATTTCCCCAAGGAGTCGGGTACAGTCGCCGACAAACTGCAACAACTTGTCTGGGTATATCTGTGAGGCGCTTTTTCTGTGCTATTTGCTTGGAAAAGCTTCAATTTGGACATCTTTTTGTTACAATTTGTTGCAGTTTTCTTGGAGTTGTTATCGGACGTAATTTTTTTATGATCTAGTGTGTTTTGTTTTTAGAACATGAAATAAGCCGAAGTATATTTATAACAATGGTTTTTCACTCAAAAGAATGAAAGAAAATACGTTTATTTGGGTTAACATGGACGCATAAAAAGAACACAAAGACCAAAAAAACACAAGTTAGGGGGAATACATGCGTCGCATCCACGCAAAAACGGCCATCGCTCAGCATAATGCTAAGACTATGCGAGACAGAGTCCCAGCGCTGGTTTTCAGCGACAGCCGGCATTGACGTGATGACGTCAACCGGTGCAGCATACGATTAGATACTCTCAAACGCGCCTTTAGTTCTTGAAATCTTACGGTCCATAGGAAAGCTTAAACTTGTTAAAAATAATGACTAATACGAGAGGGACAATTATTACGAAAGGGCGCTTTCTAATCTCAGTCTCATTCTGTCAAAAATACCTCTAGTTTACCTTCATTTTTAGGGTTCCGTACCCAAAGGGTAAAAACGGAACCCTATTACTAAGACTTCGCTGTCTGTCCGTCTGTCCGTCTGTCTGTCACCAGGCTGTATCTCAAGAACCGCGATAGCTAGACAGTTGAAATTTTCACAAATTATGTATTTCTGTTGCCGCTATAATAACAAATACTAAAAACAAAATAAATAAAATATTTAAGGGGGGCTCCCATACAACAAACGCGATTTTTTTGCTCGATATCAAAAATGGCAACAGGTAGGCACTTGAAATATTCACAAAATACTCAGTTGTATTTTAACTTTAATAATAAATAATCTGTGGCCCGACTGTCAAGTTGACGGTAGCAAAAATTTTACTCCGTGTTATTTTATAGTATTTTTCAACATAAATAATGAAGAAATAATGTATTGATATGTGCTCTACCATCTACCATCTACCATTTTTGAAGAAAAATATTAGCACCAAGATGCAACAAAATCAAAATGAAATACTCAGTTGACACTGAGACACGGAGATGCTGACGCGAAGTCGGGCACGACATCTACTTAAAAACACACACCCAACATCTTCGGGTTCGTCGCTCAGCTCCGCCTCGCAGTTGCCGGATCCTGCTCCAGACGTGAGTTCAGTGAGACCGGCCGCTGCAGTTGCGTCGAGCTCGAGTGACGAATACTTTTCGCCGCCGACGACACCACCACCAGTATGTCGACGCGGAAGAGGCCGACCACCGGCCAGCTTAGGACTCCGAGGCCCACCGGCCTCTGATAGGGTCCCCGCTCCCGGTGGAAGTGTGCAGCGCATGAGATGGACACAAACTGTCAATGAAAATGTCATGCGCGCATACTTTGGGGCTACAGAGGGGGGAAGTAACTTGACTGCGTACCGTGGTCGGATGCTCTCTCTGTTTCAGGTGCTTGAGCCGGCTGTCAACGTGTCGGCGCAACGACTGTCGGATCAGGTGCGGGTCATCCAGCGAAACCATATGCTGGATAACGTCGTACTTGATCGACTACGCCTCGAATCACGGAATAGCCACGTTACGCCTGCTTCGTCATTGATCGCGGTGCAACTGCAAAATGTACCCAGTGTTTCACCGCGACCCGACCATGTTTATGTAGAGGATGATGACGAGGCTATAACCGTGAGTTCCCAGTGTAATGCAAGATTGAGGAGCGCTTTGGAGGATGCTTTCCGTGAGTACCGTTCTATTCCGCCTGAACTTAGACCACGTTTACCTCGTTTGCCCATGCACAAGAAAAACAAGGCGCTGGTGTGTGCTCTTGACTCACAACTGTCAAATTGTTTTAACAACAGCAAAGATCTCACCGATACCCATTCAATTTTGTACTGTGCAGCTGTAGCGGCATGTCGTGTAGCTCATGTCAAATTCCCCAACAGTGACAGAGCTCCACGACCAAAACCAGCTGTACCAGCTTGGCAGTGCAGGATTGAGTGTCGTATCGGTGAGGCTAGAGCACTCATCGGTAAGTTAATCTGCTTCAGGGAGGGCAACACTCGCCCTAGAGTGATGCGTTTTGTGAGGCGGGCGTTCTCGGGAACTGATATTAGTTCTCGAGATTATTTGTCCCGCGTCACAGAGCGTATCGACTTCCTGAAGCAGAAGATCTATGCATGGGCAAACCGTATTCGTCGGTACAGACGGAGAGTGGAGCGGTACACTCAGAATCGCACATTCCAGAATGATGAAAGGTGGGTTTATAGGGCTTGGGAGCGACCGGACCAAGGTGTTACTGACACGCCCCTGCCGGATGATGACGCCATGTGTTCGTTCTGGCGAAACATCTGGTCGGTGCCTGTCAGTCACACCGAGGGTGATTGGACTGCGAAGATTGAGCGAGCGTGCGATCTAATACCAGAAATGGGGGTACTTACCATCAGCCCCCAAGATGTTGCTCGTGCAGTCCGTCCGTTGCCTAACTGGAAATCTCCAGGGCCGGACGGACTGCACAACTTTTGGATAAAATGGTTCCAAGGGTCGCACGCCCGCTTGGCATCCCAGTTCCAGTCAGCCCTAGAGTCAGGATCGCTGCCCCAGTTCCTAACGACGGGAATAACCCACCTGCTCCATAAGTCAGGTAGTACCGCGGATCCCAAAAATTATAGACCGATCACTTGTTTACCGACGGTCTATAAAGTTCTTACATCCATTTTGAGAGCTAAAATTAACAAACATATAGACACCAACTCCATCATGTCTGTCTCTCAAAATGGATGTAGGAACGGGTCCCGGGGTACTAAGGAGCTGCTCCTCATTGATATGACCATTAGCCAACAGGTTCGTCGTTTCCGAAAGGATCTGTCGACATGTTGGATAGATTATAAGAAGGCCTATGACTCGGTGCCGCATACATGGCTCATGAGAGTGCTGGAGTTGTATAAAGTAGATACAACTCTACGCACCTTCCTGATGTCGTGTATGGGGCAATGGAGGACGGTCCTTCGCTATCCAGGATGTCGAAATATCCAGAGGAATAGCGAGCCGATAAGGATCGAGCGAGGCATATTCCAGGGAGACAGCTTGAGTCCGCTTTGGTTCTGCTTAGCCTTGAATCCTCTAAGCACATTGCTAGAGGATTCAGGTCTAGGCTATCGGCTGAGGAGAGGTGGTCAGGTTATATCTCACCTCCTTTACATGGATGACCTAAAACTCTTTGCTCCCAACAATTTGCGACTGATGGAGCTACTGAAAATTACTGAAACTTTCAGTAGCGCCATCAGAATGGAATTTGGTGTGGACAAATGTGCGGTCATGCATGTAAAGCGAGGGGAGATTGTGGAATCCGTGGGGACCCAACTCTCGGATTCCACAAACCTTCGAGCCCTCTCCGCATCCGAAACCTATAAGTATTTGGGTATGTCGGAAGCGTTGGGCATCAATGTTACTGACATGAAGCAATCATTGAAGGAGCGCTTCTTTGGCCGCCTGAAAAAAGTATTTAATAGTCTTCTTTCAGGCGGAAACAAGGTGCGCGCCTTCAATAGTTGGGTCATGCCGGTTCTGATGTACTCTTTTGGCATACTCAAATGGACTCAGACCGAACTCGACGCCCTGGATAGGAAGGTCCGTACACTGCTGACTGCAAATCGAATGCATCACCCACGGTCATCGGTAATGAGGCTGTATATCCCGCGAAAGTGTGGAGGTCGAGGCTTTTTAAATGCTAAGACTCTCCACAATCGCGAGATATGCAGTCTCAGGGAATATTTCTTAGAAACCGACGTGGGGATGCATCGGGATGTAGTCGCGGTGGACAAGGGCCTCACCCCGCTCTCCTTGGGTAAAGAGAACTGGCGCAAACCAGTAGTGCTTGACACTAATGATCGCATGGAGGTATGGCAGAGTAAGGAGCTTCACGGACGCTTTTTCCGGGCCCTACATGGACCCGATGTAGATTTATTAGCGTCCGTAGCCTGGCTGCGTTTCGGTGACCTCTTTGGAGAAACCGAAGGTTTTGTCTATGCAATTATGGACGAAGTTATGATGACGAACAATTACCGGAGATTTATTGTCAAAGACGGTACGGTTGACATCTGTCGGGCATGCCACCGGCCGGGAGAATCAATCAGACATATTATCTCCGGGTGTTCTCGTCTAGCTAACGGAGAGTACTTGCATAGACACAACCTTGTAGCCAGGATAATTCATCAGCAACTTGCTCTGAAATACAGCCTTGTGGAATCGGAGGTTCCGTACTACAGGTATGTGCCCGACCCAGTTCTCGAAAATGGAAATATCACATTGTACTGGGATCGATCCATCATCACTGACAGGACTATTGTTGCCAATAAGCCTGACATAGTGGTGGTGGATCGATCAGAGCGTCGCGCAATGATTGTTGACATAACAGTCCCGCATGATGAGAACCTCGTGAAAGCCGAGAAAGATAAACAAGTCAAGTATCTTGACTTGGCTCGCGAGGTTGTCGACATGTGGGATGTTGACTCAGCAATCATTGTGCCGATAGTCGTAACAGCCAATGGACTAATAGCCAAGAGCCTCGACCAACACCTGAAGAGGCTCTCGTTGGGCAGCTGGATCAAGGGCTTGATTCAGAAAGCAGTACTTCTGGACACGGCTCGCATTGTCAGGAGGTTCCTCTCTCTGGAGCCCTGACCGCCGGTAGCTTGGACCCTGTTCCCGATACCGGTGGGCTACTATTTTTTATATTTTTAAATGTTTTTATGTTTTTATATTCTAATATTTAAAAATATAATTTATATGTGTATAAAATGAAATAAAGGGAATAATAATGAAATTAAAATAAAATAAATATTTAAGGGGGGCTCCCATACAACAATCATGTTTTTTTTTGGCGTTTTTGCCTTGTGGTACGGAACCCTTTGTGTGCGAGTCCGACTCGCATTTGGCCAGTTTTTTACATTGATTCTCGTTGAGATACGAGATTGCGAGTAGATTTTGATTTTAACATTTACACTAGGTTCTAAACTAACGCTCTTACTAATAAACGTTGTATAGCGTCTGTATAGTTACACAAAGCTTTGACTTCGTCTTTCGAAAGTCAAATTACTGACGACTGAAGGAGAGAAATCGAGTTGTGAATAACTAACTGTAGAAATAACTACAAAAAGTAAAGGACACTTAGGCGTCGAAGTACTCGTCCGCATCGCTGTCTTATCTTATCAGGAAAGGATTATGATCGTTCAAAAAAAAAAAAATCGCTTTCAGTTGTTATGGCTATCTGCTGTCTTTAAGAGCGTTTACGACGTACGGCATTTCATAAAAACTTTCAAGCCCTTATTTTTCGAAATGAATGAACCGATTTTAATGAAACTTTATACGCATAAGCTGGATACAAAGGTCTAAAAAGTTAGTAGAGAACATTTTCGAAATGTTTTATTTAAAAAAAGGTAACTAGAAATCTCTGTTTCTATGGCAAAATTTAAAATCGGTCTAATTTGGCTGTAACGCAATTTTTCGTGAAAAACTTTATTTTATGTAAAAACTTTATTTTTACAATAACAACCATAATAATATACATACAATCGTTATGATTTTTTGTCAGATTATTCTATAAGCAACATACACACTAGTATTTTAATTTTTTAGTTCAATAGATTTTTTGTAATTAAATAATTGCTTCATATTTTGCAATAAATTACTAGCGTTGTGTCATCGCGCTTCTCTTTCTTTTCTATGCAGTCCGACAAAGACCGCGCTTTAGCTCATGTAGTCGCCTTAAAAGAAACGACGGTACAATCATCAGACAATTTTACTGGTCCACATAAAACCAATTAAGGCGCAGGCATCTAAGGTCAATGAATTGGACGGAGATTCTACGTGAGACATACACTTCTGGACACATCTATTGGCCCACCTTAGAGTTTAGGTTTCGATGGCCCCTACCGAAATATGATTGCTAGATTGAACAAAAACTGTTGATGCAGTTTTAAACCTGATACATTTTACCATCTTTTTCGATCGTATTGTTTTAAATTTGAATTCAGAATACCATACGACATGGAGCTACGCCTAACAAGTCGGATATGCGCCTTGTTAAAGGCAATTGATTTTTGAATAAAAAACATGTTTTATCAAATAAAGGTTTAATTTAATAACGCGTGTTGCCTCCATGGGCATCTACCACAGCTCTCATACGATTAGGCATAGAGTTTATCAACCGCTCTATGAAATTTTGAGGGATCATCTCCCATTCCTGTTCTATGGCAGTTTTCAACTCCTGCATCGTCTGGGCAACTGGCTGACGAGCCCTAACACGTCTTTTTAGCTCGTCCCACATGTGCTCAATGGGGTTCATGTCTGGGCTTCTGGCTGGCCAGTCCATAACTGTGATGTTCACATCCCGAAGATATTCCCTGACGATGCCGGCCGCATGGGCTCTTGCATTATCATGCATAAAAAGGAAATTTGGGCCCACATAGTCCGCGTATGGTATCACGTGAGGTTCTAAGCACTCACGAATGTACCTTTCAGCATTTAATGTTGGCGGCCGTGGTCCTGTAACTGTGGTCAAGTTGAGTTTTGCCGCTCGCGGATATACCGCCCCAGACAGTCCATGAGCCACCGCCATAAGCAACCCTCTCTTCAAAGCAGCATTGTGCGAAACGCCTCCCTTACGTAGGTAGACCTTCTTCCTTCCATCATTGCCATGTAACACAATTTTAGACTCATCAGAAAAGAGTACACGGCTCCAATCTTGCTGTGTCCAATTTAAATGACTGCGTGCGAAATGAAGGCGCGCTGTTCGGTGGGCTCGCGTTAGTTTGGGCCCATTAGCTGGCTTGTGTGGTACCATATCGCGTTCTTTTAACCTTCTCCGAACAGTTCGAGCGCTCACAGATACTCCGTGGAAGTCGCGAAGTTGGTTTTGTATCCCAATGGAGGTAAGGTGACGATTTCTCAAGCTGGTCGTCACGATGAATCGATCCTGCCTTTCAGTTGTGACCCGAGATCGTGGCCTTCCTTGGCGACGAACAAAGCCGCCAGTCTCTAGGTACCTCCGATAAACATTTCGGACCGCAGATTTACTTAAATTAAGTTGAGCGCTCACGTTTCGTTGGCTGTGTCCGGCCTTAATAAGTGCCACAGTTTGGGCGGCGACTTCAGGTGAAGTATGCATAGATTATTGATAGAACCTCACCTTAATGTTAAGAATAAGTAATGTTTGTTGCAAAACCAAAGATATCAATCACTTTTTCAAGAATTAAATCCAAGTAAACCAATAAAATCAAGTTTTCTTAGTATTCGATTGTTTGATATCAACAAACAGGCTCCAAATTGTCTTTTGTTTCTTTAAATTCTGTGTTCGAAATTCAAAAAAAGACTATTGAATGAAATTTTGAATGTGCCAGGTTCAAAACTGCATAAAAACTTTTTGCTCGACCTAATATAAAATTTTAGCTAGGACCAAACGAAACTGAAAATACAAGGTGGGCCAATAGATGTGTCCAGAAGTGTAAATTCTACCACTGCCCGTTTGGATTGAACTCAAACCCCTTATAAACATAGATTCCGAACTCCTCAATTATTGTAACTGCCTAGAGCAATGTATTGCTAAAACGTAATAGCTTTAATAGTGTTACTGCCACGTGTAAGGCTGTGTGTGTGTGTGTTAGGAACATTCTGCGTACCTTACAGGTATGTATAGTCGACCTTGCAATTTACTTACCAGCCTAAGGTTGAAGATCAGCGAAAGCACAAGGATGTGTTGAAGGGCGCGCGTTTTGGAGGACTGTCTTATGTATTGTATATATGATTTTTGGTTTTGATTGATCACCTGCACTTGGTAAATCGAGCAGTTGTAGACCACCTATACCTTAACTGCGTAACACACTATCAATCACAATTTGAATCTTTTTGAAGAATATTGCTAATCCATTGCTCAGGATCAGATAGGATTTCGTGTCTAGTTATCATCAGCCATATTTTAATTACTGTGGGCGTACTGTGGGTAGTGTTGGTTATTGCGCAATAGAAAAACGGTTTGCAGTTCAAATCAGATTATAATTTCATGAACAATTAATCACAATAGCAAATCACACACTGTAGGTACATGACACAACGAGATACACACACAGTAAAAAAAATAATTATGTACAGTAACAAAGTAATTGCGAACAAATCTTGATGAAAAAATTTGTCTGCTCAACAAAGTAAATAACACAATGAATGTTGTTGAACTGTCAAAATATAAGCCATTCCTATACATATATTTATATTCCTGTTAGTGTGTTACGCCTATTTGGTCGTTCTGTAAAAATTTCGTTCGGCTCTTTATAATATTCACCGTGAAACCTTAGGTGAAGTGAGCATGAAGCGAGGTCAGTTCAAACTCAAACTCTTTATTGCATTCGTGTGTATATTTCGTTGTTACAATATACTTAAACGTTCCAACATGAAACCCAGTTAGGGCAGGTGAACATAATAATAATTTTAAACATAATCTATCTATCTACCTATATATAGGTATAAAAATGAATTGAAGTTTGTTAGTTTCACAAAAACTCGAGAAGGGCTGAACCGATTTGCCTAATTTTGGTTTTGAAATATTTGTAGAAGTACAAGGAAGGTTTAAAAGGTGTTCGCCTCTACTTTCCGCCTGAGGCAGGGATTGACACTATTAACATCTCACTTCGCCACTGACAAGTCTGTCAAAGTCTCAGTGAACTTTATTCTCGTTACAATAAAGTTAATGTTGCGATACCTCTGTCAGAGCTAAAATAACTGTGAAAGGAATGTAGTGAAGTTTCAACCTCCTGGGAGTTTTGACGAAAGTGATACAGCAATTTCGAGGTCGACTATACCTAGGCGCTTGTGCATGTGTGCATACTCAAAGCTATCTACGATGACAAAGCACGCGTGAGATAAGGTTGTTGTGCACCGAATTGCAATCAACAGACTATAACACACGAGATTACGCCTTGTTGCTCTGGAGTTTAACTGGAAATGGTACCTGTGGTTTACAGACAGCAGCAGTAGGAGAAAGCTGATGAAGATGGAATATCGTAACTCATAACATTACGCCTGCAATCCCTGGAGGCTTAGGCAGACGTGTAGCTATACTACACCCACATTTCTCCGAAGCGCTAAGGTAGCCCGCGAAATTCAAATTTCCTTTTGTTTATTGCAATTTGCTGGTCAGTATTAAGTTGTACGTTGATTAACCGCTTGTGTGCTGTAATTACATACACTATTAAAAAGCCATTGTGTCTCGCGTAGTTCTACGTTCCGGCAGACTAAGGGTTAAAACATGATTCGCGACCGTAACAGTTGACCGTAACAATGCATTTACAGAATTATAATCATTAAAGACATCAACACAACTCTCTAAGACCAAGTAATCCTACTGAATGACTATTTCATGAAATCTTAACATTTTAGGATTATACTAACTTAACAAGTTGTATTACTTGCTTCTAATGATTATTATTCTGTAAATACATATTTGTTACGGTCGCGAATCATATTTTAATCAACGTAAGTACAACTTAATACTGACCAGTAAATTGCTAAAAACGTAAGACAATTTGAATTTTGCGGGCTACCTTATTGCTCCCCCCTTTAGTCCCATGTAATAAGGGGCATGTGTGGAAGGGGGGGGGGGGGGGGGGTTATCTCCCTTCGGTCGTGTGAGATTGCCGTCCCATCGGACTATGAGAATGAGAGAAGAAGTCCACCTGTGTCTACACGCACAATTGTGCACTATAATATCTCCGCCGCCAAAAGCTAGTTTCCGTTTAGATTGGCCGCCGTGGCCGTAAAACGGGCTGGAGGACTTTATAAGCCGATTGCCGACATCCGAGAAAACTAGACTCCGGGCTGCTACTGAGAAAGCCCGATCTAAGAATCGGACCTAGGACCTCGTGCTCAGACAGTAGACCTTGCAACCAAAAAAAAAATCTCACTACATTAACCCTTCATAACTACACAGAGTAGTCAGATGCATCACAAATTCTACAGTAAACCAAAACCCTTTGTGAGTTAGCTCAAAGAAACGGTTATATCGTTGTTCATGTTATGTAAAGTACTTGACCTGTTTGAGAAAAACCCAATAACACTTTGGCCCGACCTGGCAATCGAACCCAGGACCTCAACATATAATTTACTAGCAGCGTCCTGCGGTTTCACCCGCACAGGTGTCGATTCTGTGGGAATATCGGGATAAAAACTATCCTATATCCTTTCCCGGAACTCGAACTATCTCTATAGCAAATTTTATCTAAATCGGTTCAGCGGTTTAAGCGTGAAGAGGTAACAGACAGACACACTTTCGCATTTATAATATTAATATGGATTGTGTTTCAATGCGGAGCTGGCACACCCGACATGCTTCACAGTAGTTGACCATAACATAATATCATGAACAATAAACTATCAAAAGAATGCTTTACGCACAAAATGAGGAATGAACGCACACAATACGCCTTTAAAAGCATTCAACCCAAACATACCAGCGGAGTTCCATCAACCCATTGTCACTTACGTGTAAAAATGTAATGCAGGCATACAATGGTAGTCTCGCTCACATTATTCCGACCTGCAACGCCTTTGTCCTACAGGAATGCTCAGTTATTGTGTTCATAAATTGATTTATTGAATAAAGTCATTAACGTGGCCTTTTGTGACAGAATCGGGAGTTTAATAAAATGTTGCGTCAGTGTTGGAGGTACAGAAGTTTGATTTTGGGTGCGGCATTTTAGTACATACTGTGCAATTCTGGCATTAATTCTGAAATGGACCTTGTTGGCGCAGCCGTGAGGGACACACTATTGTAGTTTAAACACTATTTTCACTTTTTTTGTTTTTGTATGTTGTCTTTTTGGTTATGGAAATAATGGCTAAAGCCTATATTATTATTATTATGTTGTCTTTCACGAACTGTGTCTAACGTAACATTCTTTCTTTCTTTTTTTAAATTTTTCAGATCCTAGGTTCGATTCTTAGGTCGGAAAAACTATTAAAGGGATTTTACAATACAAGGAATTCTCAGAACCGCCCGGAGTTTGGCTTTGTGCCTTGTGAATTGCAACGGGCACACCTCTCTTACGGCGAAACGTGGCCATACATACATATCTGCCTAAACCTTCGAGAAATACAGACCTGATAGTCCCTTTGTCCTTTTCTGTGCACGTCTGTAACTAAATCCCTGTCGTCAGCGTTTGCGTAGAGTTGAATTTCGGCATTACGCTTACCCAATATCCGGCCACCACGTCATGTCTGACACGATTATGATTTATCGATTATTGTGTAAAATGATCGAGAGCCTCCGCGTTTATTGACGCTGTTTGGAATTCACACAGTTGACGCATGTCCCTCCTGGTCAATATTTATTTTTTGAGGGGAAAGAAGGATTTGGTAATTCGTTTTTTATGGGAAAAAAAATGGCGATTAAATTAAAAAGGTGAGGTTTGAGGCAGATCAAGTTAGAATGCAGACCTAACGTTATTGAAGTAGGTTTAGAATAGTAAGATACACTAGAATAGAACTTTTTATCTGATTTGATTGAACAACTGTTACAGCTGAATAATCTTTAACCCTAAATAATAAACGTACTATATCAGATGAATAGTTACACACTGATTTCTCTCTTTCAGTCGTCAGTAATTTGACTTTCAAAAGAAGAAGACAAAGCGTTGTGTAACTATACAGACGCTATACAACCTTTATTAGTAAGGGGGGAAATCTTTACAATGAACTGTCAACGTGAATAGTTTATAATAATCATCATAGTTGGCAAAAATATTACCTACCGATCGCATTGTGATATTAGGTTACTGGCACATAAATGCTGCTCAACCTTTTGATGTAGTTCTACCTAAAGTCATATATTGTTTTCTTCTTTGTATCGCAGGCATGACAGTACTTGTTGGCTCAAAACTTCGCCACATCCACGACGTAGGTATACTTCTAGATTGTCAATAACTATAAGGACATAAAACTGGAAATAAAACTTCAGCTCAGAAACAAAACAACGACAAACTGGAAATATTATACAGTTTCGCTGTCATACACCATAAAAATATACCCAAACAGAAACTTGTAAAAATTCCGCACATCCAAACCGAAATAACCTCTAACCTGCTAACCCAGAGCACGATTATAACACACACCCATAAAAAGGGATGAAAACCAAGTGTTATGAACATTATAATTACTTTAGGGACCAAAAAAGGACATAAATTAACATCGAAAAGGCCGAACATCACATGAACCATTTCATTTTCGTTTTGGTCATAGAATTTTGACGCACGTAATAAAAACTCGGCACGTACTGCTTCATATTAATATGTATGAATTTGTGAAGCTCATATTATTTAGTCTGTGGGAATGGTGACGCATTAAATGAAACGTATTTGTTGTAAATTGGATTTAGTTTTGGGGTAGGATTATGGGGGAATATAAAAGAAACGCTGGTTTTTGTGTTGCTATGTTATTTAAACACGAGCTGTGACTGTCTCTCACAAGAATTGGTCCTATATTGTGGATGAATTTAAAGACTGGATTTGACCATACATTGTCAGTTTGTTCTACATTGGTACTGTAGAGGTCTGCACTGGACCTCTACGGTTTCTACTTTATAATTAAAACACCGTAGACTTGGAATTATTGTATTGGAAAAGTACTTTACACCTTTACAGAAAATATATGAATTATCACGTCTTATATCCAAAAACACCATCTTAAGATCTCTGACATATATTTATTTGAATGTTGGAATGGAATAATCATACAATTATAACCAGCCTGTCATACTAAACGTAGTGCTACACATAAAGCCTCTACATCAGCTACGCCCACCCTTGAATAAAAGTATTGGCATAACTCAAACACCAAACAAGACTTTTATTCATACCATTCGAACATTCAAACTCTTCCTACCTAATCCTATACAGAAAAATGACCTAACGTTGGAATTAGACAAGGTGAGACCATCTCCTGCAAGAGAAAGGTTAAAGTCAGGACGAACGAACCGCATATCTGACTCTTCGACAAGTGTCAGGTAAATTTACAATTTATAAGTGCCAATGTGCACTAAAACAAACCAACGTCGTCATGCCTGAACCTCGTCCCAACAAAACCAACGAAAAAGATGCGACTAGGCCTCCTAGGAAAACAATTGATGTGAAAGTTCACATCGGCCTAGATGAGGCTTAAAAAAAAATTAAAAGATCTTAACTTCAAACTCTTTTACCCCATCGGACGGTATGAGCCAGAGGGAGGGAAAAGTTTAAGAGGCCAGGGTTCATTTAAAAAGTCTAACACATGCCCATACTCCAGAGGGAATATTCAAAATTCACTCCATCATCATCTAATAACAACTCAATGAAACATCAACAACAAAACTGTGGATGCTCAAACATAAGCTGAACCAATTGTGTCAACTCAACACACTTTGCAAAGGCTATGCCCCGTTAGCAAAGTTGGTTTCAACTTAAGCTGAGTGTCTGTCACCCCCCCTGTAGGAGTGACCACAGTTTTCTAAACCATTATCCTCCCATAACTCGCATCATAATTATCTGGAGCATGTTCATTCTATCCCGGCCTATTCGAATTTGGAAAACATAGACGATGTCGATATATTCACTCCCTCAGGCCTCTTGGAGTTGAGAGGCAAGGCACCTCACACTCCCGGCCGCTTAGAGGTGGAGGCATTGCGCCTCACAGACCTCTGAGAGTTGAGAGGTAATGCACCTCACACTCCCGGCCGCGTCCGATATTCTCTTCCCAGCATATGAAACATACACAAGAAAACATGTTAATAAAATGTAACATACTAATAATTAAAATAATGTCTTATTAATGTTTACATCTGACATATTATTATTTACAATGACATGACAAGTGTCAACCAAAAAAAATCAAAAGTTTAAGTCATAACAAGAAAAGTTTTTAATCAATTTTAAAATGTTTCTATCTTTATACTTCCATTTAATAAATTTATGCTCTAAAAAAGAAAACTTCGTTATAAAATGATAATTATTTTTACCCGACTGCGTCAGAAGGAGGGTTATGTTTTTAGAAGATAATTTTATAAATTTACAAATAGATGAAAAACATTTTGGAATAGCGTTTTTAGTTCTAGCATTTTTGATACAAGGGATTCTTTTTTTAATGCGTATTTTTCTTGCAAATGGGATTCTTTTCTTAATGACAAAATCACTAATATTGAAGACTGCAACTCCATCTGTAGAAAAATTAAATGAGTCTAAAAGTTGCATAGAATTGTCTTTCACCTCTATGTCTTCATCTCCGACTGCATCCAACTTTAAATCACCTTCAACTAACCCCATTTCACCATCCACCTTACTATTGTCAACTGACAAAACGATGTTTTGTGCATTGTCCTTTGTAGTCGAAAAATCGAAATGGTCATCCTCCTTTATTTTAGGATTATTAAACGAAAAATTATCCTCAGTAAATTGATCAATAGCGATGTTATTTGTATTGATTTGTACATCGTGATCATGATGCTCTTCCTGCGGCTCTGAAACATAACTAGATATATCAATAACTGGAATGAACTGACCCGATTCGTTAATTTCTTCCTCGTGTTCATTCTCGAACACTTCCATCAGCTCCTTCTCATCCTCTGCATGGCTGCTCTCTTGGCTGCTGCGCTCGTCATCATCTTCTTCATCTCCATCAACTTCCACGCTGCTTTCTAGGCAGCTTTGCTCGTCATGTAGTGGGTTATCTTCTTTTCCACTAAATAATAAAGAAGTATCATCATCTACATTTATAAAATTATCTTGTCCGCATTCTTCCGACGGATCTTTTAAAATTTCCTCTTTCTGTGCCTTATAAAATGCTCTGTGACATCTGCATGGAAGCTCCTCTCGAAAGACATCACATATAACATCAAAAGTAATACCTTCGTGGTACTTAAAATTATATAATGCTAAGGCTGCTCCCTGAAGGTAAACCCTCAATATCAGCGCCCAATCATTCTCACGCCAATTATTGTAGGCGGCAACTACCTTATATTGTCTGATAAATTCTTCTAGGCAACCGTTGTAGCCCGTGAAAAATTGAGCCATTTTACTCTCTTTACAAAAAAATATATTCAACCACTTAGCTTTGTCTTCCTCGGCGACGATTCTGCGCCCGTTCTATACTCACTGCTTACTTTAACTTTCTATTACTCCTTGGCGTTGCGAGAGGTCTCGCTTTTTATATATTATGTGCGCAACTTTAGCGCTTTATATTCGCTGAAAAAAAATGACGCGGGGTGCGTACTTCAAATAAGCGCTTATTGGCTTAGGAGTTCGGCGGCTTCGGCCCTCCACCACATGTAGAGGTCTGCACTGGACCTCTACGGTTTCTACTTTATAATTAAAACACCGTAGACTTGGAATTATTGTATTGGAAAAGTACTTTACACCTTTACAGAAAATATATGAATTATCACGTCTTATATCCAAAAACACCATCTTAAGATCTCTGACATATATTTATTTGAATGTTGGAATGGAATAATCATACAATTATAACCAGCCTGTCATACTAAACGTAGTGCTACACATAAAGCCTCTACAGTACTTTGATCTACATCGCCACATACAAACTACGCGTGACATTGTCGTCACAAAAAAACCTGCATCGCGCAAGCGAAGTTTACTGCGCAACTAGAATATATACAACGTCCCGATATAAATCATTGGGCAGTTGCCCACCAGATACAATACCCGTCTTGTCGGAGGATCTTCCCTTTTCTTTGGAGGATGATTGAACTATACACTCCTCAACGTTCCTCATACCTCTACACTACCTACATGACCTGTCTGATCTGAACAGGATCTATCGCCTGCCTTCAAGATAGGTACATACTACGGTCGAAAACGTTACTTATAAGCAAATGGTTGAAAGTAATTACATCTTATCGCTTTGTGTGTCTGCACTCATCCAATTTGACTTTTCTGATTCATCTTTCCAGGTAACCTAACCGCACCCCGCAGTGACGTAGAACCAGAACATTTTTTAGCGTCCATCAGTTCCTGTAACGTGCAGCTGACAGGACACGTAGGCCATGATATTAAGTGTCCCATCGTTTGTGGGCTAGCACCACATTTAGTCTCTAATCTCCAAACGCGATCTTTTACAGAAAACCTTTGAATGGATTAATCTTTTGACCGCCACAGTCATGTATAGATGACAAACCAAAATGTGCCCAGCCCACCAGCGTTATTTTTAAAAAGAGTAACCGTGGAGTTTCTTGCCGGTTCTTCTCCATAGGAAACGACGAATTGGAACCGTGCACCTAGCTTCTGACGTTTCATAAGTGTCATGTAGGTTTATGTGAAATAAAACATTTTGATTTTGATTGTGACACCGCGGTTCGACTACATGACAAACTTTGACGCCGAGGGCACGTTTTTGATTTTTTGACGTGTGGCGGTCAAAGGGAGGAGACAATACTACAGGTATTCGGTGGTGTACCATTTACATATACAATAAATACATAGGTACCATAACATACACATCAAATCACAGAGCTCAGAGCAACTGTATTAAAATATTTTTTCTTTTCCGAACCCTCAACCCAGACGTCAGCCAATCAAGTCGTCATTTGTAGATCCCACGATATACCTAGAAAACGTTTCTCCACAAAGTACCTACATTTGCTTTTGTTGAGCGCACGAAAGCAAATTCCATTCTACATAGAAATGGAGCTCCGTTGTATCTTATGTGCGAGAGAAACTTCCAAAAGCTTTTACTCTTAAACGATATTTCATGGCCAACGGTTCGATCAGGGCTTACGCCTATTTATTCGGATTTTTATGATAAGTAAACTAAAAAAAACCGGCCAAGTGCGTGTCAGGCCACGATCAGTGTAGGGTTCCGTAGTAGCCCGTTATCAAAATGTAGTACGATTCTGTTGTTTTTTGTTCTAAATATTAAAAAAAAAAACATTTTTTTTTTTCAATGCAAGTCTTTACCCGTTATAAACAAGCAACTACTTCATCTTAGTCACTTTAAATTAATGCTAAGGATTTTGTATTTGGTACAAAATTATCCCACACCCAAGTTCAACGACTATTACTGCTAAACTAATAAAGTTATCTTAACCGCTATACTTTTCCTTAAAAGTTCATGAAATACACTATCATAGTGAATTTATCCAGATTTTTCATGTCAGTAGTTTAGCTTTTAGAGGGGGGGGGACGCCCTACTGGAACAAAAATTTGCATTTTAAAGTTTAATATTTCGTAAATGGAGCATTAAATCGAAAAATAATTTTAGCAACCCCCTAGTCATTTTAGAAGACCTATTCAACGATACCCCACACGATGGGGTAGACGACGAAAAATATATTCATCCCCACTTCACAAGTAGGGGAGCTACCCTAAAAAAAAATACTTTCCAAAAGTTTATTTTACCAATTTGTCGGCGTAATTGATATACGCACTCCTACAAAATTACAGCTTTCTAGTACTAACGGTCTCTTAGCAAAACCTCGGACAGACAGACAGACGGACATGACGAAACTATAAAGGTTCCTTAGGAACTACGGAACCCAGAAAACTAGACTGCTTTTGTATTACTCTTGGGGAAAAGGGATACCTCCTAGTCAGGCGGGCTTTACACGGGTAGCTATAGGTGCACTAGCCGTCTAAATGGTAATTCGGCTAGGCCGCAGGTGACTATAATCGCAAGTTCCAAAGTAGAGGTTTCGACTGTTGGCGTGCGGTGTCAGGTCGCATGCGGTGATTAAAATCAAATGTTGAAATACACAGTCGCAGGTGATCGCCCGCCGCAGGAAGGTCGACATTTTGTTGCAAAATTAACTAGTTACCTGTAATTTTTATCGACCTGTGTAAACGGGATGGCGATGCCGTATATTGGGCGATTTGGCAAGCGACCAGCCGCATGGTGAAAATAGACCTAGTGTAATAAATCCCTCATAACGGAGCGTATATAAAGATGGGGGTTCCCTGTAAAGACAACCATGTACCGGTCGGTGCGGGCGAAATATCCCTGTATTAACTTATGCGCTCACAGATAAAGAAACAAGTAAAACATTGTGACCGTTTCTTTCCACCACGGGAAACCCACTGCTTTATGTAAGCTCCCTTAGTTGCAACTGGTTAGTATCCCGTGTGTCCCGCGTGTATTACGGAAAGAAAGAAAGAAAGAAATAAAGAAAGTAAGAAAGAAAGAAGAAAATAAATTTATTTAGCACAGGCTAAAAGACACAGTACACCAGATAGTCAGATAATAGTCGTACATCAGATAAAAACAAAAATAAAGATAAAAATAAAAAGTGCGAAGTCCGATGTAAGAAATTAGCAGGAAAGTTTGCCTCACGGCTGTGCCAAAAAGGCCCAGTTCAGCAAAAATGCCCAACATGTGACTTGAACATAGCGAAATGAGGGTACACTTAACCCTCTGCCTACCCCTTTGTGGAATGTAGGTGTTATGTCAAGTACGTCAGCAGCAACATCGCCGTATCTGCTGATTGTAACTGCTACAGCTTTCCGTCCTTCAAACAAGATTATTTAGACCATTTTCAGTTTGAGTGCACGTTCTGCAATGGATATTAGTGTATTGATAATGATGACGAACATAACAAACCACATAACTTAACACCACTACTGTATTCCCCAAAGGGTTGGGTGGGCAAAAAATCGTCTATCAAACGAAACAGGGCGATAGTTGGGGTTATTTGCAGTAAAACATATCTTTGTGGCAGAGCCCTAACTTGATCTCCTTAAAAATTATGACAATTTGAGTTTTACAGTAAGTTACAAATAGTTTTTCGTGAGACTTAAAAGATATTGAAAAAAGTGCCAAAAGTCATCATGATACCCACTGTAAAAGCACTGTTTTACTGATGATACTTTTTTTTACTGCAAATAACCCCAACTATGGCCCTGTTTCGTTTGAACCACGATTTTTTGCCAATCCCAAACTTTTACTCACATTTAAAAAGCTCAAAAAGCCAGCCAGCCTTACATTAAAAAAGTACTATAAAAAGCCTCATATATTATAGGAGTAAATAAGTCCTAATTACATTCACTAATTAAACTCGTGAACTCCCAACTAATTACAGCACAGGTATAACCACGACCATACTTCACAATTTTATGACTACCCTCCATATCACTAGAATATTAGTCCCTACCACCATTTAAGAATTTACGTGCAATCAAATTAGAAGTAGGTACGGCGGTACTGAGAGCGACCGTTCCCTTGGTCACAATGGAAAGGTGATAAATTTGAGACAATTGCTCTGGGAATGTTCTTGTGACTTGATATAAGTATCCTACGTGAGTTGCATTAATTACTTCATTTAGAAGGAATTTTATTTTTAGTGGGGAATATTCGAGCTGAATCTCGGAGAATGCTGAAAGATTTCTTTCAACGGTGCTTCGGCACAAGTAATGGCGCTGTTAGGTTTGTAATGTCAAAGTTCAATTTGGTAATAATAGTACCTAGTGAAACAAATATGCAATTTGTGAAGATAGTACTGTAGAGGTCTGCACTGGACCTCTACGGTTTCTAGTTTATAATTAAAACACCGTAGACTTGAAATTCTTGTATTGATAAAAGGAACTTTGCAGCTTTACAGAAAATATATGAATGACTCTATAAAAAAAACACAATGTTAACGTTGCTGTCATCACAATTTGAATGCTAGAATGGAATATTACATCTAGCCAGATCTTTCTGCTAAAGGCCGGAACACACAAGACACTACATGAGCTACGCCCACCCTTGAATAAAAGTATCCCGCATAATTCAAACACCGAACAAGACTTTTATTCATACCATTCGAACATTCAAACTCTTCCTACCTATCCCTATACAGAAAAATGACCTAACGCCGGAGATTGACAGGATGAGGACCATCTCCTGCAAGAGAAAGGTTAAAGTCAGGACGAACGAACCGCGTTCGATAGGTGCCAGGACAATTTATAAGTGCCAATGTGCACTAACACAAACTAACGTCGTCATGCCTGAACCTCATCACACCAAAACCGGCGGAAAAGATGCGACTAGGCCTCCTAGGAAAACAATTGATGTGAAAGTTCACATCGGCCTAGATGAGGCTTAAAAAAAAATTAAATGATCTTAACTTCAAACTCTTTTACCCCATCGGACGGTATGAGCCAGAGGGAGGGAAAAGTTTAAGAGGCCAGGGTTCATTTAAAAAGTCTAACACATGCCCATACTCCAGAGGGAAAATTCAAAATTCACTCCATCATCATCTAATAACAACTCAATGAAACATCAACAACAAAACTGTGGGTGCTCAAACATAAGCTGAACCAATTGTGTCAACTCAACACACTTCGCAAAGGCTATGCCCCATTAGCAAAGTTGGTTTCAACTTAAGCTGAGTGTCTGTCACCCCCCCTGTAGGAGTGACCACAGTTTACTAAACCATTATCCTCCCATAACTCGCATCATAATTATCTGGAGCATGTTCATTCTATCCCGGCCTATTCGAATTTGGAAAACATTGACGACGACGATATGTTCGCTCCCTCAGGCCTCTTGGAGTTGAGAGGCAAGGCACCTCACACTCCCGGCCGCTTAGAGGTGGAGGCATTGCACCTCACAGACCTCTGAGAGTTGAGAGGTAATGCACCTCACACTCCCGGCCGCGTCCGATATTCTCTTCCCAGCATATGAAACATACACAAGAAAACATGTTAATAAAATGTAACATTCTAATAACTAAAATAATGTCATAATAATGTTTATATTTAACTGACATATTATTATTTATAATGACATGACAAGTGTCAACAAAAAAAGTCAAAGTCTATGTAATATCAAGAAAAGTTTTTAATCAATTTAAAAATATTTTGTCTTTATATTTCCATTTAATAAATTTATGCTCTAAAAATGAAAACTTCGTTATAAAATGATAGTTGATTTTACCCGACTGCGTCAGAAGGAGGGTTATGTTTTTAGAAGATGTTTTAATACAATTATGAATAGTTGAAAAACATTTTGGAATAGAGTTTTTAGTTCTAGCTTTTTTGATACAAGGGATTCTTTTTTTAATGCGTATTTTTCTTGCAAATGGGATTCTTTTCTTAATTCGTGTTTTTCTTATATCGATTGTTGCACATTGTGAAATACTAATATCATTATTAATGACAAATTCACTAATATTGAAGACTGCAACTCCATCTGTAGAAAAATTAAATGAGTCTAAAAGTTGCACAGAATTGTCTTTCACCTCTATGTCTTCATCTCCGACTGCATCCAACTTTAAATCACCTTCAACTAACCCCATTTCACTATCCACCTTGCTATTTTCAATTGACAGTACGATGGTTTGAGCATTGTCCTTTGTAGTCGAAAAATTGAAATGGTCATCCTCCTTTATTTTGGAATTATTAAACGAAAAATTATTTTCAATAAATTGATCAATAGCGATGTTATTTGTGTTGAATTGTACATCGTGATCATGATGCTCTTCCTGCGGCTCTGAAACATAACTAGATATATCAATAACTGGAATGAACTGACCCGATTCGTTACTTTCTTCCTCGTGTTCATTCTCGAACACTTCCATCAGCTCCTTCTCATCCTCTGCATGGCTGCAATCTTGGCTGCTGCGCTCGTCATCGTCTTCTTCATCTCCATCAACTGCCACGCTGCTTTCTAGGCAGCTTTGCTCATCTTGTAGGGGGTCATCTTCTCTTCCACTAAATAATAAAGAAGTATCATCATCTATATATATAACATCGTCTTGTCCGCATTCTTCAGACGGATCTTTTAAAATCTCCTCTTTCTGCGTCTTATAAAATGATCTGTGACATTTGCACGGAAGCTCCTCTCGAAAGACATCGCACATATCATCAAAAGTAATACCTTCGTGGTACTTAAAATTATATAATGCTAAGGCTGCTCCCTGAAGGTAAACCCTCAATATCAGCGCCCAATCACTCTCACGCCAATTATTGTAGGCGGCAACTACCTTATATTGTCTGATAAATTCTTCTAGGCAACCGTTGTAGCCCGTGAAAAATTGAGCCATTTTACTCTCTTTACAAAAAAATATGTTCAACCACTTAGCTTTGTCTTCCTCGGCGACGATTCTGCGCCCGTTCTATACTCACTTACACTGCTTTTACTGCTTGGCTTTGCGAGAGGTCTCGCTTTTTATATCATACGTGCGCAACTTTAGCGCTTTACTTTATATTCGCTGAAAAAAAAAATGACGCGGGGTGCGTACTTCAAATAAGCGCTTTATTTAA
Source organism: Mesoligia furuncula (assembly GCA_916614155.1). Taxonomy (NCBI): domain Eukaryota; kingdom Metazoa; phylum Arthropoda; class Insecta; order Lepidoptera; family Noctuidae; genus Mesoligia; species Mesoligia furuncula. Next base: position 5,301,565 of record OU744807.1, read on the forward strand.
ATTCGAAGTTTGCGCCTCCACCAAATGTAGAGGTCTGCACTGGACCTCTACGGTTTCTAGTTTATAATTAAAACACCGTAGACTTGAAATTCTTGTATTGATAAAAGGAACTTTGCAGCTTTACAGAAAATATATGAATGACTCTATAAAAAAAACACAATGTTAACGTTGCTGTCATCACAATTTGAATGCTAGAATGGAATATTACATCTAGCCAGATCTTTCTGCTAAAGGCCGGAACACACAAGACACTACAGTACCGACTATCTTCACAAATTGCATATTTGTTTGTTGTTTGTTTGCATGTTTGTTTGTTTGTTTGTCGTTGTATTTGTTTTGTTAATAATAATAATATAATATAATAATAATAATAATATTTATTGAGCAAACATTTGAGTACAAAATAACTTATATACTACAGCAATACATAGAACAGAGACATAGGCTTGTTAGAGTGGGGAGCAGGGCAAGACCCAGTCCCGTGCTAGGAATTAACCTGTATTACAGGAACTAGGCAATGCACCGTCCCCACCAAAAAACAAGCTCATATGAACCATTACAGTAGCATAAAAGAACTTGACTCACTGAGTTCCCTAATTAGGCATGCCTGTTGATAGGGAATCAGTATTTAAATAAGTAGGTACAAATTAAAAGACTATGAAGTATGGATGTGCCACATTTAAAGTGTCGTGTTTAAAGTGTGAGTATAAATTTTGTGTGTGTGGTTGTAGTGATGTGTGGTTGTAAGGACGTGAGTGCTTTGTGGGAGTTTAATTAAAGGTTGGTGGTATTTGTAAGTTGTATAATTATTTATAATCGAGTAAACTAGTTTGATCTAATCTTATAAACTGGAAAATTTTTGATTTGCTTGAGATAAATTATAAAAATACGTAACTATTACTGATTTAATAAATTTTCAGTTTCTATGTAATTCAACTGTAAAAGCCAAGATATTATTTTGTTTTTAACTTCAGTTAGTTTAAGTGGGTATAAAATCAGTACTTTGTTAATTCTATTATAAAGAAGTCCACTTATAACCATGTAGTGCCGTTTGGCCATTACAGTCCTATGTCTAACTGAGGGGCAGACTATATCCGATCGACGTTTATTGTGATATAATAAGGGGTCAAATGTTAAGCTAGCGTGCTTCTTGGTTAAAATATGTAGTATAAATAGCTGTCTCACTGTCAGAACACCTATTTCGTTATAAAGCTTAGAAGTTGGATATCGACGGATCTTTTTGGTCATAACCTTGAGCACTGCTCTTTGTGCTCTCTCAAGGGGTAAAAGTAAGGTTTTGGCTGCTCCACCCCAAGCCGAGATGCAGTATGATATGATGGATTGACAAAGTGCTTGGTAGGTCATCCTGAGAGTTTCGGGGCTGGCGGCATTACGGAGCAACTTGAACACATAAATTAGTTTTCTGACACGTGAAGTTAAAGAATCAATGTGGGACTGCCATTTCAGAACTTGGTCAATTTTGATTCCTAGGTACTTGACAGTGTTTGCACGAGATATAGTCGGACAATCACAGTTGTTGGAAAGGTGTGACAAACAAGTATGAGATTTGATGAAGAAAGAGTCCAAGGGTGGAACTCCAGAGATTTTCATACCGAAGGTTATAAAATTTGTTTTATTGATGTTTAGTGTCAGTAGGTTACAGGACAACCAGAACACAGCTTTTCGTAAGGCAATTTCTGCATAAGTTTTCACATCGTCCCAGGTAGGGCCGTGTATGAGGAGCACAGTGTCGTCCGCGTAAGTTAGTACCTGGCAGTTGGGCGATTTTAATTCACAGAGATCATTAATATATATAGTAAACAAAAGGGGACCCAAAATACTGCCCTGGGGGACTCCAAAAACCAGTTTCGCGTCTTCACTTATGCATTCCCCTATTCTGACTGCTTGTGTTCTATTCGCTAGGTAGTCTTGAAATATTTCAAGAGCCAGACCCCTAACGCCAACCCTTTCCAATTTAGAGATAAGAAGCGGGATGGAGACGGTGTCAAACGCCTTGGTGAGGTCCAAAAATAGTCCCAGACACCTCTCCCCCCTGTCCAACCAGTCCACCACTCCGTTAACAAGTGAAGAGACTGCGTCTTCGGTCGATTTCTTCTTTCGAAACCCGAATTGGTGGTCTGAAATAATTCCCTTTGAATCTAAATATTTGGTCAGCCTTATGTATAGTAATTTCTCAAGGACTTTGGACATCGCTGGGAGAACTGAAATAGGCCTATAATTATTGACCACGTCTCCATCACCATTCTTATGTATCGGATATACAATGGCTCTCTTAAACACATCAGGAAAGACTCCTGTAGACAGTGATAGCTGGCAAATGTGCGTTAAAACTGGGACAAATACATCTATGGAGGATTGTAAAATAGCCGCAGAGATATTGTCATAACCAACAGCACAATCCCTTCGCAGGTTTTTAATGAGTGACTCTATCTCAGTAGCATCGGTTTGTAGTAAAACCAAAGAATCACACTGAGAGGGGGATTGCATGATGTTAGTAGGTAATCTAGAGAGGGGAGGGCTATTTTGAGGTCGAGTTGCAAGTTCCTTGCCTATGTTAATAAAGAAATGGTTTACCGCGTTCACTGATAATTTAGGGGTTTCATTTGTGCTAAGAAGCAAAGAAGCGGATGTCTTTTTTGTGTTTGAGTGCGTTATTGTTTTAATAGCTTCCCACGTAGCCTTCGAGTTATTTTTTGCGTCCTCAAGAAGATTTTTATAATATAATCTTTTCAGTTTTTTTAGCAGTTTATTAATAAAGTTCCTATATCTAATGTACGATATTTTAAGTGTTAAATTTGTGGGCTCCCTTTTCACTGATTTGTGCATCCTATCACGATTATGAATGCAGCGTATTAAACCCGGTGTGATCCACGGTTTTATTATCCTCTTTTTACGAGAAATTTTATACTTGCCGGTATTGGATTGAATAATATTCGAAACAACATCGACCAAGTAACCTGCAGCAAAATTCGCGTCATTTGAGTTTAGTACAGGCGTAAGGTCGACCTGAGCTAAGGCATCACGTATCGCACCGTAATTAATTTTAGTGCGACAAGGAGACAGAGAAGTTGACTTTTTCTTACGGGAAATTGTGAGAAGCGTAGGGCAGTGATCAGTGATATAGCATTCCAGGACCAAAGTGACAGATTCAAGTTGAGATTTCACTAGAACATGATCCAAACAGTTTTCAGCTCTTGTTGGATATAAATGCGTTGCTAGGAAACCGTGAGAGGCCAACAAATTTAAATAGTCTCCGGATCTGCGATCAGTATTGTTCGCTTTTATGTCAATGTTCATGTCTCCGAGTAAACATATATTGGTGTATGTATTAAGCGTCATCAATATTTCTTCGAGACCGTTTAAGAAACTGTCAATGTTGTTTGATGAGGGTGATCTATACACTGTGACAATAGCCAACTCTTTACCTATTTTACAAATCAAACAGTTAAATTCCTTGATGTTTTCAGGTTCATATACTGTACATTCGAGATCTGTTTTAGTATAAATTACTATGCCATCATTCTGATTAGTCACATTAATTGTCAAGTGTGAATTATAACCATCTATAGGTGGAACATTTAGTATTTTTGAAAGCCAACACTCTGAGAGCACAATTATGTCACAGTCTACCTTAATTAAAGAGAGTAATGCTACAAGTTGGTCAATATTTTTGTTTATACTGCGAATGTTTTGATGCAGAATTGAAAAAGGAGTATTTACTTTACGCGTGTAACCAATACAGTCATCCGGGGCGCAGATGTGCGATTGTGTGTTATGAAGTGCCTCAAGTTCAGACGCAATTCTATTCATGTTATTATTCATTGTGTGTAGATAAAGTATATTTGACACTTGCAATGAAAGTCCGCCGTACTGAACCCGAGCCACTCCACTACCCGCACACAGCGCACCAATGAACAAGAAACAAGGTTACACTTAGTTTTAACGTACATTATAGGATCAAACTTATTATGTGAGTGTATTGTGGGTGAGAGTATTAATGACTTAGAGTGTGAGTGATATTTTAAGAGTGAGGTGAATATATGTGGCAACTTAAAAAATAACGTTATAGACAAAGATAAAGTGATAACAATACATAGAGTTAAAATATTCGGAACTGCTATGCACAACATATATATGTATAGTCATATTGACTGTAAGGCAATAAGATCATCTTCGGAATTAATCCTTATACGTTTGCCATTTTCTTCTTTACGTAGAAAGATTCGTTGGTTTGATGTCCAGCAGAATTTATATGTTATTTGTTGTGTTGTGTTTTTTTGTTTGTTGTTTGTTAATGTTTGTTTTTGTTGTTGTTTGTTTGTTTAAAAAAAACTTTTTGGTAACAAACCGTTGTTACCAAAACGTATTTTTTAAACATGAGTGCCTCTACCATTTCCAGCTTTATTATCCTAAGAACTTTACGAACTGGGTAATCTTTGCACCATGCAAAACGGAGTTCTTCTCGACAATTTCTCTAACGAGAGCACGGACGTTTTTGATGTCGACAAACGGAATAAAGAAGATCAACTTTCTTAAGAAATAAGCAGTACCTTTGTATTTAATGTTATACAGAGTGTAAAAAGATCCATCACATAGCCGTCAACTACTTACGCATTCTGTTCTTCAAAAGTAACTATTGCACAAAAATAATTGCTGGGAAACGAATTTAATTTTTTTTGTGTGAAAATTTGCTGTTTATTTATTTATTTAATACTTCAAGCACGGACTTAATGCCATAGGCATTTTCAACCAGTCAACCCTTAGGGTGATGCAAAGATAAACAGTGGTAGGTGCAATCATGAAAATCGAGGAATAAATATTTTAAATATAATGATACGCATAAACCTATTAAAACTGTGGATATAATATATACCTAATTACATATTAATAAAAGCACAAATAAATATACATGAGTATAGGTACCTACTTACTAAAAACAATGATATAATGAGAAAATATTACCGTTGTGATGATAAGCTTTCAGCTTGTTTGCGGTAGTGCGCAACATAACACAAGCAAAACATTGTGATTATGGGTGCATGCAACGGTACTGGAGTCGTGGGGGTATTTAAAGTTTTGTTACACTAAAAACAGCAACAGCATTGTGACTACCATATTCCGCACCATATAAATTACCTCTAAATATTTTATTTTTAACCCCCGACGCAAAAACGACGGGGTGTTATAAGTTTGACGTGTGTGTGTGTGTGTGTGTGTGTGTGTGTGTGTGTGTGCTATTACAAATTTCAAATCCAACATGGCCGCCACCACAAAATGGCAAATTATATTTTTTTTCACAACTCCTTCAATATAGGTATCAAATGCAAGGGCTTGACAAGTAGAATAATGTAAACTATATTGAAAGGGAATGAGGAATATTAACTAACGAAATGAAAACTAAAAACTTGAAAATATTTTTTTGTCCGATCAATGCTCTAGAATGATGAGGAAAGTGGAGTGATGACTGGTACCTACGACCACTGAGTTTGACTATTTTTATTACGAATATATACTACTTAAAAAGCGTAGGTATTTCTACATCAGATAGTGTCGCAGTCCCATTTTATAAACTAGATCTGAAATACCTAAGATATTTAAAAGCTTTGAAATACTTGTACAAAAATTAAATAACTAAAGGAAGAACTAGAAAAAGGATATAATAAAACAAAAAAGTCTGTTTAGTCTTAAAAATTATTCTTCAACTATAAATTAATAATTATTGTTTGATGGATAAAAAACCTGATTAAACACCAAATTACGTGAATCTTAAAACGCAAGAAAATAAAAGAAATGAAATACAAAAAGTCGGGGGACCGTTCTGTGGAACACCTATGCTAAGAGGTCCCCCGACTGAAATATGAATTTATCTGTTTTAGTCTCGTTACCTAGATTCTTTAAGTTGGGGGTTTTTAAATTATTTGATCCTTTTCCAATTACTTACATTTAATTTTATTATTTATTGTGTCGGGGGTTTTTTAAATTTAATTTTTTTTATTTTTTATTATGACTATTTGAATTTAAACCTAAATTAAACCAACATGACATTTACAAGAAAACTATAATCTAAATATCTGAATGTATAGCAATAATATAATTTAATGTAATATAATATAATTTAATTAAATATCTTTTTCATATTTAATTTTATAATACTATGGGTGTATGTGTAAAAAACTTGCCTGAAATAAATGATTTTTTTTTAAATTTGTTTATTTATTTTAAAAACTTTATTTTCGTAAAAGGTTGAACGTTGGAGCTTCAATATCTCCGTAACCAGAACATTCCCAAGTATGGTCCAGTACAAACAATTGATTACGTTGAGGGGTTGAACAAGTGACTGTCGGCTTAGTTAAGTGTCTTTTTATACCCCTTTTTATACCGTTATGTGTCTTATCCTTATGTATTTTTCTATAAATAAATAAAAAAAAAAAAAAAAAACAGTGGCCCTCCGGGAGTGCCGACAGAAGTAAAAACAAAACACAAACGGAAAACTTTGCCATCACTCACTGACATATCGGATATACCTACATTAAAACCGAGTACATCCCGAGGACAGCCGAACACATCCAAAGCGGTGTCGGTTAAGGTAACAGTGGCGCGAGTTCTTTAGTTTTTTCCCATTCAAAAAATGCCCAACCCGCCTAAAGATATTTCACTTTAAAAAAAAACAGTTGTTCCCTACATTTTGTCCAGTTCATCATTCAGCCGAAAGACGTCGACTGCTGGACATAGGCCTCCCCCAAAAGAGGGGGGGGGGGGGGTTTGCCATAATCGCCACGCTTGGCAGGCGGGTTGGCGATCGCAGTATGGTATGGTGGTGGAATGCATTACATAGAGAACGCTGCTGCCCATTCTCCGGTACGCCCCTTAGTCGCCTTTTACGACACCCACGGGAAGTGTGGGGTTTGTCCAGTTATGCGATCATGAATGTTTATAGCGACTGGTTTTAGTTTTCTCTATTTCAGTGTTGGTCTCTTAGTAAAATTTGTTCATTTTCATGGGTACTACACTCCCGTAAAGTATGTCCGTAGCTTAACCTAACACACTGTATAAAGAATAATGATGAAACAAGAGCAAAGAACATACCTATACATACATAACACATGAACTATACATATATATACATATGGACATATACATTTATTTAAATGTGTGTTTTAATATTATAATTGTATATTGTGTGATATATTATAATTTTAGCGTTGCCACATTTAATACTACTTAATAATAATACTACTAATAATACTCATCACAATATTATTAGTTTTAAGTAATATTGTTGCGCCCTGTCAGGGTCTTGTACTGACTAGTTTAAGCCTAGCGTATAACTTTGTATGTGTACATTTTGCAATAAATACATAAATAATGATGATGAAAATATTAAAAAAAAAAAAAAAATCAATACGACAAACACCGTCAGCATCCTTTATTTTTTCGTTATTCAACGTAAATGTGTCCTCGCATAGTTTACCTCTATCGATCGACATGAAACTACCCCTCTCCCATAAGATATTCCACCACTCAGGAGATAACTGACCGTTCTATCGCAGATCATGGGATATTTATGCAGCTGAGGGTGTTTAACGAGCGGTGTCTTTCCTCGGACGCTGCTCTATCAACATTTATTAAGAGCCCACTTTTTTAAGTCAGTAACAGTAAGTGTTGTCTAAGCAATCTTGGATAAGTTAACTAAAACTATACAGAAACTAGAAAATAGCGTCGAAAAACTCATCCGAATCGCAGTCGACTGGTAATGTACCCAAGAGACTAGCGGCATTACCACGTTATATGGCGATGCTTAGCCTCTAGCCAAGGTAAAAGCCAGCCCTTGGGTCACGGGAAGTGTCAACCAGCCGTTTCGAAATTTCTTTAAAAAGACCATGAGCACTCGGACCCCACGGCCCGAGGGTTTCAACCCCAAACAGCTCGAAAATATAATTTCCAATGAGGTTATTATATTTTCGCCGCTTGAAGTTTTCCGCAGCCGCAGCAGCAGCGGCAGCACAGCATGCCGTGTCAGGAAGATGGGATGGCGCAAGAGTATCGACACACGTAGTGTCCCACACTAAAGGCCTGGACCCACCTTTCACGGAAATAAAGACATACCGTCCGGTCTCTTGCCATAAGATAAGTTAGGTTAAGACTTAGGCCTGTTTAGATTTCAGGCTTTTTGTCAAATTAAAGTTCTTATCAAAAAGAAAAAATAAACTTACATAGGGAATGTTACATGTTATATTTTTGACGCGCTGGGATGCGCTCTGTTGGATTCTCAATGCTTGGCTCAAAACCGAGAGTTGAAAATCTAATGCGCGATAAAATCCCGCCGCGATATATTTACGTACGTGCGAACGTGGGCTAACTGCTGAGTAAATTGACCATCAATTTATTTTTCCGTAAATTAAATCACAACTGTCATTCTTTGACAGTTGTAAGACATGGCTTCGTCGAGTCGTAACTCATTTTCCTGATTGTAGGTAGAGACGCTAGCAAATCAAGCTACCCGATACTGTAAAAAAATCCCAATCAACCTTGAACCTTATGCAGTAGCGATAAAGTTGAATATCTATTAATGGAATTTGACAGACTGTAGTAGCTTGATGTTTTGTTTTTTTTTTTTATTTTTATTTATTTATTTAATCCTTAATGTTACAATTTTATTTTAACATAACACCTGCCAAACTGCAAAGCAATTTGTCGGCAGTAGGTTCTCGCGGATTTTGCACGACTTTTTACTTGATTAAATATTAAAATTAAAGTAAGTTAAAACTAAGACTAAATTAATTTAAAACTAAGACTAAAACCATGGCTCTGTAGGCAAGGATTCCATATGTGAATACAGAGTATAATAGTTACCCACAGAACCATAGGTTCTACAAGACACAGCTACTACACTCAGCGGCATCAGCCAACAAACGCCTGAGACCATCCCATAATATCTAACCTGCATTCGCGGTCTATCTGCCAAAAATACAAACAAATATAAAAAAACAACTCATAATCCTTCACAATAAAGTTCAGTTTACGCTACAACTTCAAACATTTATTCCTTTTTTTTTTTTTAGTAGTGCTTATCATGTGCTGGCGTCTGAACATGAAAGTCACTTTGGTACATGCCATGTTTTTTAAGCCCTGACTGGAGGCCTTAATTTATTGAGGTTCGCACAGGCAAGCCCGGTTAAGCAGTCGAAAACCTCGCAGGTTGACCGGCGAGATGCCATCTATTATGCCAGATTTTAAACTCGTAACTGAAGCCACAAAATACAGAGAGTACAGAAGGCAATCTACATACAAAGTGCGCTCGAGCAACGCACACATAGACACCGCTCACGGACACGTTATCTCGGACGGGTTGGGACTAGTGCGAGCGTGAGTGCCATCCGCTTGAGACACGCGTCTGTGAAGTGCAAACATCGAGCAACAAAAAAATGTCTATCTAAGCTCGATTTTTATAATAGTTTCCTATTTTGAATCAGTTTAAACGAATTTACTTTTTTGTAAGGTATATTAACGCCACCAACTATAACTCAATACTCAATACTTTATTTGCTTTATTACGTTATAAGTTGAAACATGATGTTTTGATTGTGTAGATATTTTGTTGTTTTTAGTGTCATTTGATAGGTATAGGTATGAAACGGATAGGGCAAAATAAATTGTGTAAATAGGGTAATCCGTTTTGAAATTATTAGGGATTTTCGATATTGAAAATTGACAAATGTAAAATTTTTATATGTTTTTGTTCTGTAATATAAGCTCAAGAATAAATCAAACAATTAGATATGAATGCCACTACCACGATAGTTTTTTGTGCATAAGTAAAAGTTGACGACCCTAGCGCGTCCGCCGAGCGTAGGTATGAAAAGTGAAGTACATACATGTGATTGGCAGAGATTCCTTCCGCTCCACCCAGAGCGGGAGGAGTCATTTGATGATTACCCATCCGCAAAAAAAAAAAAAAAAAACATGTGATTGCCTTCTGTACTATGTGTATTTTGTGCCGAAGCCGTCTCTTAATCGCGACATAACAAATATTATCGTTAATTTAGTTTTAACATAGACTAAAATAAAAAGAATTACCAGAAAACAAAGGACGACAGGCTGATAAAAAGCCGTACTATAGTTTTAGATAAGGAAAAAGTTGGAATTGACGGGCCGCATCTCGAAAGATCTACTTATATTCATTGATTAATTAATCTTTTCTCCCAAATTGATTGGGTCTATCAAAGGAGACCGCCTGAATTAAGCCAATTTGATTTTTATGTAACATTGAAGCTATAATATAAAAAGCTTTTAGAGATTACTTAACTAAAGTCAGGACTTGGTAGCTAATGAGCAATTAAATGGGAATGTGTTTAAAACAAATAAAAAAAAAAGATGATCACACTAATATTATAAAGGCGAAAGTTTGTGAGTGTATTGGGGGATGTGTGTGTGTACTCATATGTTTGTTACTTCTTCACGCTCAAACGGCTGGACAATTTTGATAAAATTTTGTATGAAGATAGCTGACACCCTGGATTAACATAATATGCTACTCTTTATCCCGATATTTTCTCGGGATCGACATTTACGCGGCTGAAACCGCGGGGCGCAGCTAGTTGACAATATTTATGTTATCTGCATGAGTTTTTGAAAACCTCACGCTAGTGCCATGCAGTTTGCAAAAACTACTACTTTTTCCCAAAAAAACTCGTATTTAGTAAAAAAAAGTCGTTTTTAAAAAAGTAGTTAAGTTTTAGTTTATTGAAATTCTAAATAATTTTTTGAGCCTAAAAATAAGTAGTGGTTAGCGACTGATGAACCATACATTTTTGATGTATAGCATACATGCGTGCATTCATATAATAGCTCTTAGCTTTAGGCAACGTTTATAAATAGGTCCCCTAATGTTTAAAATAAGGACTTATGTACAGTCAACAAAAGAAATAATTATGCAGGATCGTCGGCTAAATTTGAAGTTTAGTAAGAAACCGATGGATGTTGCCGACTGAAATTTAATTTGATAAATGAGCTGTTTGTTTTCTATTAATTCAAATACTTTAATTCGAGTGAAGACTCATATAGGGTTAGTAACATTGTTCTTATAACTAAATGGTAGTAAACAACACGATACGATGGCACATGTAACTGACAGCAGTGATTTATATTCGGACAGTCCACTCTGTTAGCAATCATTTCAGAACCCTGTTGGGGCTGGCCATGACTCGAGCCACCATCGATGCTGCGTGTTTTTTTTAATAAAATTAAATTTTATTCGAGAACATCCATCGGTTTCTTACTAAACTTCAATTATATCCGACGATCCTGCCTATTATCTCTTTTGTTGACACTGTTATGCAATAAATATATCTTTAACTAGAAGAGACTCACCCCCACCCTAGAGTTTAGCATAATCAGCCTATAATGTACCCCACTGCTGGGACACAGGCCTCCTCTCTTTGAGAGGAAGTGGGCTGTAATCCACCACGCGAGCCCAGTGCGGGTTGGTAGATGTCACATGTCTTTGAATTTTGGGTTCTAGGACATGCCGGATTCCTCACGATGTTTTCCATCAATATTTTGAGAGCAGTGATGATGAAATTATTTACACAAAGTAAAGCACCAACATGGGTTCGAACCCACGACCTACAACTCGTAAGTTGGGGCCATTACTACTGGGCTACCACTGCCTTTTTTTTTTGCGGATGGGAAATCATCAAATGACTCCTCCCGCTCTTGGTGGAGCGGAAGGGAGTGTCAGACTTTTACTGACTTAGCCCTATAAGTTCCGGGCCAGCGGTAACCCTTTCGGACAATCCCGCTGACCCGGCAGGCTTCGGCCCTAAGGGGGCCTCCTCAATACTGACATCTCTTTGAGGCGCGCGTGGAACACGTACGGTGACTGCCTCCATTACTACTGGGCTACCACTGCCTTGAGTTTGTGTTCTCCAAAAGTATACAGAACACTTTTAAGGCTACGCCGACCGCGCAGTGGCGCCCTCATCGTTTGTTTGGTTATTACCTTTTATTTTAGAATTAATTTTAAAATATAGTGGCCACTAATTTCCGTTTTAAGGATTATAATAAAACTAAACAATGTAAAACTACCGTTTCTAATAATATTAACGTATAATCTTGTGGAGCACAACTTAACGTGCTTATTTTCTGCATTTTCATTCTAAAATAAAAGAAATAACCAAACAAATGATGAGGGCGCCACTGCGCGGTCGGCGTAGCCTTAAGAGCGTTTACGCCGTACGGCATTTCATACAAACTTTCAAGCCCTTATTTTTCGAAATAAATGAACCGATTTTAATGAAATTTCGTACGCATAAACAGGATGCAAAGGTCTAAAAAGTTAGTAGAGAACATTTTCGAAAAATAGTGATACAGCCAAATTAGATCGATTTTAAATTTTCCATAGAAACAGAGATTTCCAGTTATCTTTTTTTAAAATAAGACATTTCGAAAATGTTCTCTACTAACTTTTTAGACCTTTGTAACCTTCTTAAGCGTATGAAGTTTCATTAAAATCGGTTCTTTTATTTTGAAAAATAAGGGCTTGACAGTTTGTATGAAATGCCGTACGGCGTAAACGCTCACAAGAACTCAAATACGCAGTGTATTTTTTTTTAAATACAGTGTAAATTCTTCGCCGAATAATATGAGTCACATCTGAGTGACCTCTAAGACTTAGAGTTCAGAAAAATCACAGAAAATTCATGTAAATAACTTACAGTTTATTGTGTTCAACCAATAACATAAACCCTAGACAATCAGGTCTATCAAATTAGAATTTCTGAATAATTTTAACATAAAATTAACATAAAAAACTGGCCAAGTGCGAGTCGGACTCGCACACGAAGGGTTCTGTACCACAAGGCAAAAACGCCGAAAAAAACACGTTTGTTGTATGCCCCCTTAAATATTTATTTTATTTGGTTTTTAGTATTTGTTGTTATAGCGGCAACAGAAGTAGATAATTTGTGAAAATTTCAAATGTCTAGCTATCGCGGTTCTTGAGGTACAGCCTGGTGACAGACAGACGCACCGACGGACGGACGGACGGACGGACGGACGGACGGACAGACAGCGAAGTCTTAGTAATAGGGTCCCGTTTTTATCCTTTGGGTACGGAACCCTAAAAAGGTTAATATAGTTCTGACACATAGGGTCGCATCTTAATGAGCGTCTGACTTTAAAATGCTGATACAATATTTTAATATTTAAATCAGCAATTTCAAGTTATCACAAAATGAATTTTGTGTCAGACGCCCTTTGTGGGTCTTGGAAATTCTAATACCTATTTAGGTTTTAATATTTTCAAGATGTTGTACGCACAATGGTCGGTTTAGTAAATACTAAACAGCTGAGGTTTTAGTTTTAAATCTTTTATAATGAATGTGTCTTGTATTAGAATTTTAAGCTTCGATGTTTTCTTCTTTTGGAGAAAGTGGTTTAGAAATATGATTAAAAAGCATTAATAAATAGTTCAATCTGCTTTTAACCCGATTGCAAAGATGAGTTATGTTTTAAAATACTTAATTACAGACTTTGTCAGTAGTACCTATTTGTTTTAAGTATTTAGACTCGCAATCATTCATATAATTTAAATTATCGTAGTGTACTTACAAAAGGGATTTTGTAATTAACCCATTAATTAACATAACACAATCTAACACCCAGATACATAGAATATACACCAGACATAATACATACCAGGGGGCCTAAAAAGGCTACTTTGGCAGAATCATAAAAGGATAACATAATGGACAGTTAACTTTTAAGTTAATCGTATTGGTGAAATATTTTTCAGTTTTTTTTCTGTGCTAAAATAACAATTGAAACTCAAACCATTTATTTCAATTAGACCTTGTACAGGCACTTTTGAATTGTCAAAATTAAATAGTCTGTCAGTTAGTCCGAAAGTTGAAGCTAGTTGCCCATTCCAAAACGTAGATCTCTATGGAGAAGAACGGGCAAGAAACTCCATGGACACTCTTTTAAATCAAGATATTACAAAATCCTGGGTACATTATTCTTGTTGCTTCTATATGTGAGAATCAATCCAATCCAAATCCAATCCCAGTCTCTTTGATTGTACCTACGTAGTGCAGCGAAAAAAAGAAAACTCGGTCTGTATAATTCATAATGTTAACCTTTTATGATTCTCCAAAGTGGCCTTTTTAGACCCCCAGACGTACATAACATCCAGATAAATAGAATATACAGATAAGAAGAACATAATATTAGGTAGAATTTTACCTTTTCGTACACCCCATTTCGCTTGTTATTTTTAAGGGGCTTACACGACCTAAAGCGCGGTCACTGTCGGACTGCATAGAAAAGAAAGAGAAGCGCAATGACACAACCCTGGTAATTTATTGCAAAATATGAAGTCATTATTTAATTATAAAAAATCTATTGTTTGGACTAAAAAATTAAAACACTAGTATTTTAGTATGTTGCTTGTAGAATAATCTGATGTATGTATATTAGTATAGGTTTTATTGTAAAAAGAAAGTTTTTAGATGTATCTTCATGATGTTTTTCTATCGTATCAAATTAGTTGTGTTATGTTTTCAGCACACTATCTACCTGGCATATATCCTGAAGAATATCATATATTTTTCTGATTTTGTTTACTGAAGTCGATCTTATACTTTTATTGTTTTTAAAACTTGCATGTTTTGTTTTGTCTTTAGGTCCTGTAAGCCCCTTAAGTTCCATGTAATAGGGAGCGAGCCTATTGGCATTATCCGGGCTTAAATCCGGACACCGGGGTGCTGCTGAAAAAAAGTAGATATAAAAACCCAATAACACTTCGCCCGACTGGGAATCGAACCCAGGACCTCATGCTCGCGACCACTAAACCATAGAGGAGCAATCCCGTTACTTAGTAGGCTACTAATAAAGATAAAAGAAAGAAAGGAAATAAATGTTTGATTGCGGCAAACATGACAAAAGTAACAATTTGGGAGAAAGTATGCGTCACATAAACGCAAAATGGCCATCGCTCAGCATATTGCTAAGACCCTATACGAGACAGAGCCCAAGCGCTGGTTCGTTTAAAAACACTAAAATTTAATTTTATTAAATTTATTATTGATAAAATCGTAACACTCGTTTCAACCAAAACTGACTTCATTAATACCAAACATTTATTAACATAATTAGACAAACTTAACGCAGCACACGACACTAATCAACAGAAGTCCCATTTAATGACATCATATATCTGCTAATGTGATCGAAAGTTATAAAAGTAAGTGTCGGTTTCTTCATCTATTTATTTTATGTATTCTGATTTGGTGCCAAGTTAATTTACTAGCTAGTATATTTTGGGGTCCAAGGCGTATTCTCCCACAATGTGGTCCGACGACCTTGTGAAAGCCGCAGGAATCCGTGGGATGCGAGAAGCACAGAACCGGTCGAAGTGGAGGTGCTTGGTCCAGGCTATGTCCAGCAGTGGACGTCTTTCGGCTGAAATGATGATGATGATATTTTGCGGGGCAGGTACGTTAAGTAGTTCACGAATTTCAAATTTTCTTACGTATTTCAGAAATTGTACCTATTGTGTGCTTTTGCTTTTGCTATTACATTTTTCTTCGTCTAGTCTTCGTCTGCCTTCAAAGCAAGAGTGAACATCAACATCTTCTGAGCACGCTCGTTCCATCATACCTCATCCATTGCTTTCCATAAGGCTTGATCGCGATCAAGAGCAGGCCCATACAGAAATTTAAAAAAATACTCTTCTCTGTCAGGGAATCCTGTCTTATCCTGGTTCCCGTGACGTAGATATCTACGATAATATCATGTTAGAAATTGTAAAGAGCACGTTAAGCCAAAGTCAAAGTCAAATCATTTTTTTCCATACAGGCACATTAAAGGCACTTTTGAACGTCAAAAATTACAACTATATAGAATTGATTCTAGTCGCCCATTCTAAAAGGTAGTTTTCGTATGGAGAAGAATGGGCAAGAAACTCCCCCGTTACTCTCTTAAAATGTTTTACAAGTTCTAATTAATATAATTATATGTGAAGACGATGCACCTAGAATAAAATTAGTCTATCACAAAAGGTAAAAAGAATTAAAAATGAAGCAATGACAGGTAAATCATTTATGTGATAGATACATGGTGATACAAATTATTTACAAATATTGTAAAAGTAGATGATTTTCCTAGAATTTTAACAAGTGTGTGAGCCACTGTAGTCACAGATTGTAAAATCAATGTCATAAAATTTAAAGCCTTACGATAATAACCCAATACTGAGCACAAATTTGCAAAAGACGTAATAAAGTAATATACCTACGCAGGCTACGTTAGTTATTTGGTCTACAATATGGACCTCAGAACGCCATCTCAGTCACCTTTTGTATTTAAACGAATCTCTTTTTTATTGAATCTGTTGACTTAGTTTTGGTCTTTATTAAATTCGGCATCATTGCCACCTTTTTGTTGGAATAAATTGAATCACATCTGTATTTGAATTATTTGCGGTTTCGTTTTTGGATTTTAATATTTGTAAAGTTAAAATTGTGGCGCTTTGAAATTAATGTAAAACAGTTTCAATATAATTGTTAGTGCATTTGATATTGCTTTTCAATAACATTTATATAACAGAGGATACAATAATAATAAAGTTTTTAATTAAGTTAATTAAACCAAAGCTTTTAATTATTGAAAAGATACCACGACACGCGGATGGCATAACGTTATCAGAGTATCGCGGACAGGTAATCTTCAGCGTCTCCTACACTTGAAACTCGAAAAGCACGCACGAGCTTCTGTTATCCCATTACCAGTAGCCCAAATAAACATCTAATTCTTTCCTGCGCACCTCTGCATGCTCCTCCATCTCTCTCGTGCACATGATCCCGTCTCCTTCCAGCTCGATTCGGGCTTGGAACACTCGGTCTGAGCTCCTAGTTTTGTCCGCGAGCTCGCGGAGCACGGACGTGTCGCTTGTAAGCCGGTCTCACACCGACACGATACAGGCGTGTTTTCACCGGGATATTAATGAAAATTTGATGAAAACTCCGTTTTGACGGCATCGTACGTCTTTACCCGCGCATAGACTGTGTCTCTAATTAAACTTTGTGTGGAACAAGGATCTGAGTGTATAATGTAACCGTTGCAAACACGGTGAGTGCAACGTTTTCAGTGCCAATTTCAGGTAGATAACGTGACTGAAAATTGTCTTTCGTCGCGATCACGTCGAAGACGATTATTCAGTTCCCTTTATTTTGATTCATTTGCTCCGTATTGTTCTTTTCTGTTGTCTTTTATGATGTAAATATCTTTTCAGACTTGTTCTGTTTTTGTTCATGTTATATTATCTACCTGTTGTGTAAATGTAGTACAATTGTGTTTTCTTTCATGATCATTCCTCTTTCTCGGTTATGATATAGACGTTTCGTTGTCATATTTATTATTGCTCTACTGATTGTTTATTTCAGAAATATTTTTTATCATAACATCGAATTTGATAAAATACGTGGAGAGCTTTTTATAAGTTTTTTCTCTTTAAATTTACTGTTAAAATAGTATTCAAAAATTTAAACGAGAAATAGATTATAGGTTATTTGTTTAAATAACAAACATCTAGTTTTTTGCCGTATGAACTTAGTATTTTGGACACACTAAGATCATCTTCACCAAAAAACTTTTAGGGAGGAACACCCAATTTTGAATGAAAAAAACACTTGTTTGATATTCATTTGATCAATACAATTAAATATTGGGGCATGTGTGACATGGTCTAGTTTTAGATTATTAAATTACTGTGCAAAAAGTATACCGTGGATAAAAATTAATGGTTTGAATATAATGTTAGCATTATTTTCGTACTTTTTTCTTAATGACGTGTCAGTCAAGGATTTTAATGTCCCTAAATGTTACGATTATTATTTAATAGTAAAGATTTTGAAAACCTTTTAGTCCTTTGATAAGCGGATAGTACAATTTAAAAAAACACACACAAAACAATAGAATTACACTGATTCAAACTAAATAATGATTTGAGTACCAATTAGCCAAGGTATAAGATAAAAAAACCTGTTTTCCTATATAAATTATGAATAAATATATCAAATTAAGACCAGACCTTTCCGTCTAAGTGATACTTTACATTTCACTTTCCACTCTAAGTAACTCCACTGTACCCAAAAATCTTCAAAGTACTTTAACAATGTAACAATTTTATTTTTTCTTTCATATAAATTACATTATCAAAGGGAACAGACGAAATACAGTTTTATTAAATAACCCGTCGCGCACCTAAAAAACCCTTTACCTAAGCCTACAAATTTCCGTAGCACTTGTTTATTCTACGACGCTACGCCGTAGCGCCTCGCTACGCCGGAATCTATTATTATTATAGGCTTCTACCCTTTTCGTATTGTGTCATATCTCACATTGCTACGCTTTATTTTGTTTATGTAAGCTCGTTATGTGAATGTGAATAGTTTCTTGCGATGTACGAAATTGGAGGTACATAAAGTCGCCTTTGGACATATTTTATTTAAGTAGCTGAAGTTAAGCCCAGCTCATACTTTTTAAGGTTGTAACATAAGATTACAATAGTCTGTGTGAATGTCAATAGTGTCTTGGAATATAGAAAATTGGAGACACATAAAGTACGCTTTTGTATCTCAAATAGGTAGCTGAAGTATAAGCCCAGCTCATCTTTTATAAGGATAACGATGAACGATATTATTTGACATACATAACATAATCTCACGCCTTCTTCGTATGTGGGTAAGCAGAAACTACAGAATCTGCGACGATCCTTATATACTCCTTTTGCATATTATTTATTTAATTTTTTTTTGTTTTTAAATAATCGTCATATTATCACTTTAGATTCGATATGTATGTTTCCTTTTGTTTTTATATCGGCACCTTGTTTTTATATTATATTCATGTAAGTAATTGTTTATCATCTATTTTAATATTTGATTTTTGTGTGTTGTGCTGTCTTTTGTGTGCGCCAAATAAATGGTTTATCTATTTCAAAAGTCAGGCCTCGTGGCTAAAATACCACCCGCACAGGTCGATCGAAGGTTAGGCTACGCTTGTCGAGGTCGGTCTGTGGATGGGTGACCATCCATTAAATATCGAGACGCCTCCGTGCCTCGGAAAACACGTAAAGCCATTTGCCGGCTGTCATTTATAGATCTTTGACCGTCGTTACGGGTAGTCAATACCCCCGAAAGTCTGACAACCAGTCTTACCAAGGGTCAGATATGCAGTCGCTCCATGTGAAATACTGGTATCCATCTGCATCCGTTTAGACTGGACCCCAAAGTAGTTTGGAATAGGCTAGGCAGATGATGACATTTAAAAAATCGGTTTAATAAAGAAGAGGAAGTTTTTGTTTATAAAAAAGTAAAAACTAGTTTTATAGTTCAAATAATATGAACGTGTTTTGTCACGTTTTAGTACGGAAGTAAATACACAAAATTCACACTCGGCGAGTGTATTGCGGTTTCACTACATAGAGAATTGTTTAAAATGGTTCACGTTTGGTATACCACTCGTATTTCACTCGTGACATCATAGATTTTGTTAGTATGTGGTGCTCAGGCTCATGTATAATTAGTAGGGTAAATAATTTAGTTTTCGTTACCAGCTACGCCGAGAAAACGGTATGGTATGCCTTATTTACAGCTCACAGTTGAGAACTTTCGAGTTGGAATCGGTTTGAATTGACTTGCGGTGCAATTCTGTAAAAATCTCACCGTGAAAACTTAGGTGAAGTGAGCGTGGAGTGAGCTGTCAATAGTCAATTCCTAGCAATAACAAACTCACTTCACCTAAGTTTTTACGGTGGGATTTTTTACAGAATCGACCACTTGTCACTTGTTTGTAGGTTATTATGTACAGATGCCAGCACATCAAGCTACCCGAAACTGACAAATTTTTCCAATCAACTTTGAACCTTATGCTTTAGCGATAAAGTTGAAAATTTACTAAAGAAATTTGACAGATCGCAGTACCGTAGATGTGCTAGTCTGCTTCATAAAAATTGCAGATATAAATGTAGAAAAATTAACGAAAGTTAAGTCGATATTCAAATACGATTCGAAGCAGAACTAGCAAATGTGAAAAACAAGTACTTTCGCAAGATGTTTTGTCACAAAATGTCAAAAAGCACACTAATTATCTACCACAACTAACACTACTACCACTAGTCTACTATCACTAGTTATCACACTAATATTATAAAGGTGTTTGTGAGTGTGTGTGTTTATTATGTTTGTTACTTCGTAACGCTCAAATTGCTAAACGGATTTGGATGAAATAGAGATTTGGTACACAGATAGTTTATAACCAAGATTAACACTTAGGCTACTTTTATCTCTCACTCGATATTCCCACGGGATCGACACTTACGCGGGTAAAACCGCGGGGCGCAGCTAGTCTATTCTATAAAGGCGAAAGTTTGGATTGTGTTTGTACGTTTGTTACTTCTTCATGCAAAAACTACTGAACGGATTTGAATAAAATTTGGCACACATATGGTTTTTGTCCAGGATTATTAAATAGGATTTTTATTCCGATATTCCTACTGGACCGAAACTTATGCGGGTGTAACCGCGGGGCGCATCTAGTACATACTATAAACCAAAGTCACTTTTTGTGTCTGTCTGTGTGACCGCGTTGACTATGCAACGGATATTGATGCGGTTTTCATCATCATTTAGGGAATTTATCCCAGAATATTTACGTATAAAACATACAATATAATAGAGTTATCTTGATGTTTTTGTCAAGTCATAAAAACCCTCATGATCTCACTTGTTTATTTTTATGCTGATCTCTCTGCGTTATCTCTCTTGTTCATACATTTCATTCATTTTTATTTATTATCACTTTTGAGTTTGTGTCAATTCTGGTAATGTGTGTATACATCGTACAGATTATATATACCTGAAACATGTAAAATCACGGTTTCTGATAGAAATTAACAAAACAATAACCAAACTGATTCATTTCACTGATTAAAAATCGACACGGGATAAAATAGCACTTAATATGTGTGATATCATAATGATGGATTGCTGGAAGTATTAACTCAAACCGCAATTTATCAACTCCAATACAAATGGAAAATGATACATCAAATTGTATTTCGTTGCCCATTAACCAAAAGCGCATTCGTAATCAGATAATTAATAAAAAAACAACTTCAATGAGAGCATTTTAAATAATTCCCGGTAATCGACGACAGATAATTTGAAATTTTAAAATGAATGATAAAAGATTGCACTGCACAGTAAGTATCAGCATTACGCGCAAATTGCTCGCTTCCGGACAATTCGCGTAATTGCTGCAATTCGCTTTTATTACATTAAATTGTTCGCAGCGCTGTAAGCTTTCTTCTTGCGGTTATCTACGTCGTAAATGACATTAAGTTATTTGAGCTTCGCTGGCTTTGTATGTGTAGCTTCAGGAGGAAAAGTTGACCTGTAAACATGTTATAAAATATTTTTATGACATGACAAAACATCGAGATTTCTTTTTTATATGTAGGTAAGTTTAAAAGGAGATCGCCCGTTTTGTTCGACGACTTGGGACAAGAAATAAAACGTCGGCGACCAGGAGTGAAGTACATTATATTTGAATTGACACAGTAGTAGAAACATTTATTTGTATGGCGACAACGCTGTTATGAATTTGAGAACCGCCTCCAAATATAAATAATATATCTCCGAATCCAAATTGTTCTCGACTTTGAAGTAAAAAATAATGAGTTATAATAATATGTGTACTTTAAAAATATGTAATTAAAAAATAAGATCCCAGAATGGGTGATGTCCCTTTCTATAATACATAAAAATCCTCCGGAAATACACATCTAAATGAGCGTGAAAGCCGTATCTAAATCCGTTACGTAGTTTCGAAGAACGATGTGGTCACACAAACAGACAGGAAAAGCTACTAGCTCCGCACGTATCCTATTTAATACGATACAACCATCATTCATCATCATCATTTCAGCCGAAAGACTGCTGGACATAGGCCTCCCCCAAATGCTTGGGGTTTGCCAATTCTCCGGTACGCCCCTTAGTCGCCTTTTACGACACCCACGGGAAGTATGGGATAGTGCTATTCTTTAAGTCCAGCACCACACAGACTTACGGCACCACACAGATTACGATACAATAGAAAAATCAATTGTGTCTCATTAGCGGAGCTTGAGAGGTCACATTTATCTAAACTTCTGAACTTGTGTTTGTTTGTTATGCTTTCACGCTAAAACGGCTGAACGGAATTGGATGCAATTTGGCGCATGGTGAGACTGTGACCTGAATTA
Source organism: Mesoligia furuncula (assembly GCA_916614155.1). Taxonomy (NCBI): domain Eukaryota; kingdom Metazoa; phylum Arthropoda; class Insecta; order Lepidoptera; family Noctuidae; genus Mesoligia; species Mesoligia furuncula. The sequence goes on from OU744807.1 coordinate 5,323,892, forward strand.
GGACATACTATAGGATATTCTAGCGGGATGGAGACTTATGCCGATAAAACCGCTGATATCTAAATATATATGTATATACAGTCAGAGAAATGTATTGTTGAGCAGATTGACAAACTACGTCCATTTATTAGTTCCTAGCAGCGCCCCGCGGTTTCACCCGCATAAGTGTCGATTCCGTGGGAATATCGGGATAAAAACTATTCTATATCCTTCTCTAGAATGCAATCTATCTCTCTGCCAAATTTTATAAATTAGAAATCCGTTCAGTGGTTTAGACGTGAAAAGGTAACATACAGACAGACAGAGTTACTTTCGAATTTATAATATTAGTATGGATAGTTATTTCGTACGATGTTATTTAGCGATATACATTTAAAAAATAAATGATTATATTAACACGTCTGAAATCAAATCAGTATTCAGGACTTTTACGCTCATTATGTTATGCGCTGAATAATAACAAGAAGCTGCAGTAACTCATCTTAATGGATTTAACTTATTAAATGTACCTAGGTATATGATGAGAACACATCTTAAAGGTACATGAAATAAATTAAATATCTGATAACTAAAACCTACACTACTATCATAATAAGTTTGTGTTTGGATGTTTGTAAACCAATCACGCAAAAACAACTGAAAGGATTTAGATGAAAGGAGATCAGCCCTATTGGGCCCGAAATACAAAATGGCCGCCAACAAAAAAAAATGTATTACCCTTCAGCCTTTTTTTGAAAGTTGAAAAATCAATTTTTATACTTAAAAAATACCTGAATTTTGGAACTAAATGTGCAAAACAATAGTTATAGGACAACTCGCGGAGGTTTATTGTCATAGTAGGTAATATTTGTTTGAGGTCACCTTTCATTTATTTTCTCCAATCGGTAGATTTTTTAACTTTAAAAAACAGCTAAAAAATGGTCGTAGAGAGTCGGCGCAATAGTAAAAATGACAAGGAGGACTTCCCCGACCAGGCAAATAAATTCTTTTTCGCTGGCTTTAACTTGACTTTGGGTATTGGGCCCAACTTTGTATGAAACGTGACTGCTCTCCTTTGGCACACATATCTAGATACACATAGATTTATCGTGCTGATAAGTTCCCGCTGGATAATCTCAGACCTCCATGCGGGCGCGCGCAAAATCTAGTAGATAATTAAGATTCAAACCCAGATTCAATTTAAATCTTTATTAATCTTTTAATTATAAGGGTAGGGTCTCAAAAATAAATCGTCAATCATCACTCTTGGTAGTATATTGATAGAATTATGGGACGCTATTTTGTTCACACATAAGTTGTACCATTGTTGTATCACACTAATATTATAAAGGCGAAAGTTTGTGAGAGAGTGTGTGTGTGTGTTTATATGTTTGTTACTTCTTCACGCTCAAACGGCTGGACCAATTTTGATAAAATTTGGTATGGAAGTAGCTGACACCGTGGATTAACATATAGGCTACTTTTTATCCCGATATTCCCACGGGATCGACATTTACGCGGGTGCAACCGTGGGGCGCAGCTAGTATTTTAATAAAAGGTTCTGGACATCTTTTCCTCTTGGAATCTCTACAGATCGGTTCTTTTAGAAAGAGCGCATAACAGCGCTAAGTCATCAAACTTGGTGGTTTATATTGAAACAATTATGGGACGCTATTTTGTTCACACATAAGTTGTACGTACTAGTATATTTTAACAAAAGGTTTTGGATATCTTTCTTTCTTGGAATCTCTACCGATCGGTTATTTCATAAAGATCACATAACAGCGCTAAATCACCACACTTGGTGGTTTATATTGAAACGACTATGAGACCCTATAGTTAACAAAAAAATTGTACCTTCACCCTAGTACATTTTAACAAAAGGTTCTAGATATCTTTCCTTCTTAGAATACCCACCGAATGGTTATTTTATAAAGATATCATAGTAGCGATAAGCCTTATCATCTGTAGTAAGTACACAATAAAGAGTACTCTATCTATTCTATTCTGTTATTGATAAAGGTCAAGATGTCACAGTTGACCTTACTCTAATAATCCCTTACTTTAGATTTAAATATTTTATTCTCAAAAATACAAAAGAGCCACTTACATGAGAATATAAGATAACATTGTGTAATACACTTATTCTAGGTAACGATCATCGCTTCAGGGGAGACCACTTTATAGTTTCCCCAGAGACGTGCCCTAAACAGGCGTTGCACTGAGGAGGTTCCGGATTGGTCTATTAAGAGGTAACAGGCCCCCCTCCATGTGCTGATGGTGATCACCGGGGTGGTTTTAGTGAGGTAAGAATCCCACACTACCTGGTCGTTTTCCCCAAAGTCCAGGTGCCTTTTGAAGGTTTCCCTCCGAATACAAAAAAAAAAAAAAGTAACGATCATCGATACAATAAAATCGGCTTAAAATTATTTTATTTTAATATTGGTTGGATTACACGTTCAACAGTTTTATTCTTAACTAGCTTCTGCCCGCAACTTCGTCTGCGTGAAATTTATTGTTCCCCGACCCTCCCCGTCACATCGCATCGCCAGCTCGCGCTAGTACTTCAATTTCGTTTTTTGTTCGGCTCCTTAGGGCCCTAGCGTGATGTTTATACACTCTATACCCTTCCGCAAGAATTAGGCTACCAAATGCAAGAAAGATTTTTTCAAATCCGACTGGTAGTTCCGGAGATTAACCCCTACATACAAACAAAAAAAATCATAATCAGCCTATTACGTTCCCACTGCTGGGACACAGGCCTCCTCTCGGTGAGAGGAAGTGGGCCGTAATCCACCACGCGGGCCCAGTGCGGGTGGGCAGATGTCACATGTTTTCGAATTTTTGGTTCTAGGACATGCCGGTTTCCTCACGATGTTTTCCTTCACCGTTTTGAGAGCAGTGGTGATGAAATAATTTACACAAAGTGAAGAGCCTGTCTGGGTTCGAACCTACGACCTACAACTCGTAAGTCGCGGCCGTTACCACTTGGCCACCACTGCTCAAAAAAAATTTACTTCTTTATAATATTACCCTCTTACTTATCAAACGTTGTATAGGGTCTGTATAGTTACACAACGCTTTGTCTTCTTCTTTCGAAAGTCAAATTACTGACGACTGAAAGAGAGAAATCGGTGTGTAACTATTCATCTGATATAATACGTTTATTAGTAAGGAGGGGCCCGTGGCTAAATAATAACAGCCGCACAGGTCGATCGATCAGGTAAAGCTACGCTTGCCGCGGTTGGTCTGTGGATGGGTGACCATTTTTACATACCGAGACGTTACGGATAGTCAGAAGCCCGAAAGTCTGACAACCAGTTTTACCAAGGGGTATCGTATTACCCAGTAACTGGGTTGTGGAGGTCAGATAGGCAGTCGCTCCATCGTAAAATACTGGTTTTCAGCTGCATCCGGTTAGACTGGAAGCCGACCCCAACATAGTTGGGAAAAGGCTAGGCAGATGATTAGTAAGAGGGTTAGTGTAGGCTAGTAACATTATTTTACGTCAGTCAATCTTTTAATCAGGTCGATGGCTAGGGTAGACGTACCTACACACATATAGATGTCGATAACGCTGTATTGCAGAAGTCTGTCATGCGAGCTGACGATTAACCCTATTGGTTGCGTTTATTGATTACTTGGTGGAACGACGGCTTAGTTTTGTAGTATCTTCACGGCTGTATGGCCCGAATGGGTTGGCAGTAGCACACCCTGATTTCACCAGTTATTACGTGACCTAAAGCGCGGTCACTGTCGGACTGCATAGAAAAGAAAGTAAGCGCGATGACCCAACGCCTGGTAATTTATTGCAAAATATGAAGCAATTATCTATTTACAAAAAATCTATTGTTGGGAATTGACAAAAAGTCAGAATTATTGTATGTATATCAGCATGATACTGCGACATTTAAAAAATAAATGTCACAGCGCTGGTATTTAGGTTTAGGTAGTTAGCGTTGGTATTGGTTAGTTTCACACACACACCTCGCTACGCATCCCCCCCCGCTCATCTCTGGTGGAATGGCAGCCTTCTAGGTAAATTATGCTTTGCTGCGCGACGTAATTTTTCACCTACAGCAACCACTACAAAAATAAGCAGCTTCAAGATTCTTGTCAATAAATCAAATATTGAAATTGAATTTCAATATTCAATTTTTTCAGAGATATTCAAGTTGAATACTGAATGTGTCATGATAACTCGTTCATGCATAACGCATGTAAATGTCAATGACATTGATACGACGTCGGCGCCGTTGTTTTAAAATTATCATAACATTGTGTATTTTAATCATATTCTGTTTCAATTGAATACGTAGGGCTTGTATAAACCTTTGTATGTGGCTGTTCGTTCGTAAGTAATTACATCTATCTATACAGGGTTATTGGTAAAACATTAACAACCTCAGCAATTAAAAAAAATCAGCTGTTCCCTACATTTTGACGAGTTATACGAATATAAATGTAGGTAACAGCTGTTTTTTTTTCGTGATTTCAGGTTTGGTCCCATAGTAAAAGTTGTTCATAATGATGAGTACAATGACCTCTTAAGAGGTTGTTAATGTTTTAACAATAACCCTGTAAGTATACATAAAATCCAAAGTCAGTCAGTCAGGACTGACTGATACCTATATCAATGCACAGCCTAAACCGCTGGTCCTAGAGACAAGAAAATTGGAGGGTGTGTTCTTTGTGAAGAGTAGGTGTCCACTAAGAAAGGGTTTTACGAAATTCCACCCCTAAGAGGGTGAATGGGGGGAGGGTAAAATTTTACGCGGACGAAGTCGCGGTCAGAAGCTGGTTAGTCTATATTTTTTGTTTGGCTGCTTTGTTGATGTAGTAGTCGCAAGTGCTACTACTGAGCAAGAGGTCTTGGCTTCAATTCCCACGACAAATAAAGTGTTATTGGATTTTTCTAGAAGTAATTTCTCAGAAACAGCTTAGAGTCTGAATGTGAGCCTGCTTTATGGCAATAGGCATGCTCCTATTACATGGAACATCATCATCATCATCATTTCAGGCGACAGACGTCCACCGACTATAGGACCTCCACTTCGACCAGTTCTTTGCACATGGAACATAACGCCTATATTTTAATCCAGGGTGTCAGCTACCTCCATACAATTTCTTTTTCAGAATTGTTCCAGCCGTTTGAGCGTGAAGAAGTAACAAACTTATAAACACACACACACACAAACTTACGCCTTTTTAATATTAGTGTGATTATTTACTCAGTTCCATTTCTTGTTTAACCGTATAGTTCGGTAGCGCCCCCGAATGGACCCGAACACACGAACCTCCGCCGGCTCGGTACTGGGTCCCATTGGACCCAGGAATTACGACATACGACACTTTTCATTGATTATGTAAATTTTCATTATGCTACCCATCAAATCTTATGAATGTGCGTTAATTAAGAGAGTTGGATAAAAAACTCATACGTTAACGCCAATAAATATTGCATACTTAGCGCGCAAGCTTATTAATTTACCTTTATTCAATTTAAGTCTGTAAATGCGATAATCGCCATTTTGTTGACAGAGGTGGTCGAGGCTAAAAAACATAAAAAATGGGAATTTCGAACATCCAAACTCCACCACAGGGGCAGTGGGGCATACATCATTTAATTATTTGACGAATTCATCCATTGCCCAAGTTATATAAGTAGCGGTAATGAAGTTTTTTTATTTCTAATGTCGAAGTTTCGCGCCAAACGTGCGTGTTTACATTTTTACTTTTCACAAATGTCACACATACACATGTAGATAAGATTTAAAATGAGACAAATATTATTGAAAATATTATAAACAACACGACAATGCCTAAATCTTAACGTAATATTGAAACACAGGGTCCAATAACACGTATTATTCATTACCACTACTCAATTTGTGTTCAGAATCCCCGTCCATTATTGTTTTTTTTATCGAAATGATGTGTGAAAGCGATTATGATAAACGATTTTTTTTTTAATTTCGTTTGACTCGAGTAATTAATATGTCGAATGTCGGAAATCGATACTCAGAAATTAAAATAAAATCATTTAATATAAAAAGCATTGTTTATAAAAATGATTTATGATTTTTTAATGTAATTATAATAGTTTTTTGGACATTATATTAAAACTGAGTCAATAACTGAGGGCCTTTGACCATAGTCATTCATTGAATTTCGCGCCGAATTGGTTCTATATTTGAATTTATCTTCGGAATGCGCTCGCCGCTTCAAATTATTTTTATAAAATGTACAATTATTTATTTTTGATTTTCCAATAGTTTTGACTTTCCAATAGTTTGCTACAGAATGCCCAGTATACATTTTTTAGGTAGGCTTAACAAAAGTTTGGGAATGATGATAAATTAATTGGATAAATTGGGTATTCCGCAATCACTTTACATTTCAATATGTTTTATTAGTTGTATGAACTTGGTAGTTTTAAGGGTTCCGTACCCAAAGGGTAAAAACGGGACCCTATTACTTAGACTCCACTGTCCGTCTGTCCGTCTGTCACCAGGCTGTACCTCATGAACCGTGATAGCTAGACAGTTGAAATTTTCACAGATGATGTATTTCTGTTGCCGCTTTAACAACAAATACTAAAACAGAATAAAATAAATATTTAAGGGGCGGCTCCTATACAACATTCCTGTTTTTTTGGCGTTTTTGCCTTGTGATACGGAACCCTTCGTGTGCGAGTGCGACTCGCACTTGGACAGTTTTGTATTTAATAGTTTACTTGAGTAATAGAAATTGTTTTTTTTTTGTGGTAGGTACTAACCCAACGTAATTTTAAAAACTGGCCTTGTTTATGTCGGACCACGCACAGTGAAAAGTTCGGTAGTTGGGTTGAATATTTACGCATGCACAATGCTCATCATTAATTTGATCGACTGAAAAAATAAGTTTGTATTTCATAAACTCATCATTCATAACGCACCCAAAAATTAAAGTGCCGGAAAAGAAAAGTACTGTTTTCTTATCCCTTTCGATGTTGACGTCACCCGCAACGGCCCTGTGTCACTTTTAGGGGAATAACATATTGAGCATTTCTTACTATTACAGCGAAACTCTGCAATTAACCCCCTTGGCTGCTATTTGAGATTAAAAATGCCAAAAAATCATATTTTTATAACAAGTGTTTTAAGCATAACATTAAAAAAACAAGCAAGCGCGAGTCGGACTCGCTCTCCGAGGGTTCCGTACCATCTTATGTTTTTAAATTTTCATCGGTGAGACATATTATGCTTCAGAGAATTTTAACACTGCACGCTGCAGTGTAGAATATTGCAGTTTTAGGTCAGCGCTATCTCATGACCGATAGTGGAACTAATGTATTTATTGATGATGATTTCTGAAAGAGTGTGCGATTTAGAGACATCGTTTTATTTTTCCTGTAATCGTTACATAAACTTCTATCACATCGAATAATTTCAGGATTTTCTCTATGCAAACTTCGGAGATAAGGGGGAAACGGTATTTTTTTTTACATTTTTATCAAAAGTCAAAAAACATGCGGCTTAAAAAAAATGTTTGAGAATGTGCAAACTACGCTCTTTCTTGATACCCCACATACCTTAGTAGCCCCACTTCGAATTTTTCAAAACCCTTTTCAGTCCCGGTTGTAAAAAAAAAACAAAAATATTTTTATTTCTTTCTTGTTTGCAAAATAGTTGGGCAAACGTCACCTAAAACTATTTCAAGTTGATAGCTTTAGTAGTTCTTGTGATATCCAGCTGTGACAGACGGACATACTGAGTCGCAACATAAGGGTTCCTTATTCACGTGATGCTGACATCTCTATGAGGCGCGCGTGGAACGTACCCGCCAGGGCCGAAGCCTGCCGGGTCAGCGGGATTGTCCGCAAGGGTTACCGCTGGCTCGGAACACAAAGGGCTAGGGAAGAAACACTGGTGGGTTTAGTCAGCAAGAGTCTGACGCTCCCTCCTTCCGCCCAGAGCGGGAGGGGTCATATGATGATTTCCCACCCAAAAAAAAAGGTTGCTTTTTACCATATTGGTACGGAACCCTAATAACAACTTTAAATTGAATATAACATCCCCAACATTCCGAACATGTTTTGTCGCAGTATATTGAGAGATTTGCTATGTTATTTTAAGACCAGACTTCTGATAGGATCTCCTGGAATCTATAATCACAGAACTATATTTTGTATTTTTTTTTATTTTAGTCTCAATGGTCTTATAAAAATATATTTGTGACCCTCACTACAAGCCCTTTCATTTGATATATCACACGGTACCTACAGTATGCAAAGCTTTTTAAATTTTCTAATGTGACCCCAAAAAGTGACCCCATATTATAAATTAATTTATTTATGTTACACGGCCATGTTCGAGTCACAGAAATTTATAAGTGTACCAAATTTCAACTTAATCGGTCCAGTAGATTCGAAACAAATCGGTTATGACAGACCTACACAGACAGACACACGAGTGATAAAGGTTCCGTTTTTTCATTCGGACGTAGGGAACCATAAAAAGTTACACGCCTATCCACACTGTACTTATTAAAATAAAATGATTATATTTAAATAAATAATTAATTCATGAAAAATATACCAAAGAGTTTTTATTCAATTTCTACAAATTTTTATTTTTTTTTAAATACCGATTATCGATTATGCTTTAAGACATTTTTTAATCGAAATAATAAAATTGGGTGGATTGTCAGCACTAAGAAGTGTCACGCCGCAACACAATTTAAGTAATTTTTATCAAGATTTGATCATGTTTTTTATGTAGCTTACGTATGAAAAATGGTAAAAGTAAGAATGCAGAGAGAATGACAACATCTTTATTTTTCCATTTTGGATATTTTCATCAAGAGATTATGTGGTTTATGTATATATTTTCAGCGATTTTAAAATGCCTACCTTTTGGATAGGTGTAGTAATATCTATTTTATACATTTTTCGCAGTAGAATGACGCGGTTTGACCGACATCAGCATATAATTAAAGATATTTGCCACAAGCTTATTGTCCAAATAGGCGCGGTAACACAATTTTCTTAATAAATTCGAATGCTGAAAGTTGAAGTCAATTCCTGAAAATCATGACGTAATTCGCAACATCCTGTCGAGTCAGCTGGTATGTCATATGTCAAAATCTAGTCGAGCAGAGAGGTTAATATTCTTCTTGAAATTTGAGTCCCGTGTCTGAAACTGGGACCGTTACATGACGTTAGGCTCACTCCTTTGGGTGTCACCTACTCGTAATACCGTAATTGATAATCGGTGGGTATTAAGGATCCTTTGTTAATCCTACTGAATAACAGTTTCTGTTCTAGCGATCTTAGTTTAGGTAAAGGTTTGATACAGGCTTTTGAAAATAGGTTATTTTATAGACGTTGCCGTGGGGTGGTAAGTTTAAAAACCTCTAATAAGTAGGTACTTAATGTTAGTAAAAACTGTCCGTTGTCTGTCTCTCACCAGAGATTGTTGAAATTTTCACAGATCATGTATTTCTGTTGCCGCTATAACAACAAAAATACTAAAAACAGAATAAAATAAATATTTAAGGGGGCTCCCATACAGCAAGCATGATTTTTTCGGCGTTTTTTGCCTTGTGGTACGGAATCCTTTGTGTGTGCGAGTCCGACTCGCACTTGACCGGTTTTTTTTTTCTTGTAACAGGTAGCCTGTATGCTTACCATACTTAAAAAAAATCTTAACACCTTAAGCTCCGCTAATGAGACAATTGATTGTCTATTGTTTCGTGACGCATCGGTCACGCGCGGAGCTTTCCCGGTTAAAGAAAAGGGGGTCAAAAATGGCCTGAACTGCTTCGAGAAAAGGATGGTACGGCCGTGCCGCTTTTTGCTCGTACATGCTGATTTGAATCTCTTACGCTTTAAGTAATAGTAGTTAATAGTTACAATCCTATTGACTACTATTTTTTGAAACTTATTATTTAGTCGATAGCACGTATGCATTTAAAACCTAATGGTTAAACACAGACAATATATTATACAATCCTATTGATTTAAAATATCACGGTCCTTTATACAAATGCGGTGATCTTGATGGGATTATGATTTTATAATACGTCTAATGCGTTCACGTGTGGCACCAAAAAGTATCCAAATTTTCTCACCGTCAATCATAAAAAAGAGCGAATAATCCGAAATGACAATACAAAAACACTTTTCATTTCTACCATTTAGTCCGAGGATTTATGATGGCAGATTTTTTTCAATTGCCAACAAAATGTTTAAATTCAGCCACTTTCCATTTTCCTCTGGCACGCGCCGTGATTTAGGGCTGTGAGTCGTTGAATTATTATATAAGTAATTTTCTTTATGAGAGGAGTGGCGATGACTCTAGTCGAGTGGAATTTAATTGTTGGGCAGCCCAAGCCCATCAATGGACAGGATTGGGGCACGTTTAGAAAACTTTTTGCTTTTTAATTCTGTAAAGTATACAGGGAGATCGACGCACAACCTGCTAGGCTAAAGGCTAAAGGTACCGCTCGTTGCGCGGCTTGCGGTGCCTATGTGTCTCGCGATTTTATCGCGTGTCGCGCCTGTTTGAAGGAGCATTTACCATGAACTCAGTACATGATTCTGAACCACTTGCGTTGAAATTTTTGGTCAGTTATTAAAAACCCTCCCATCGGCGTACGGCGTCAAGCAGCCTGCTGTGTTTCGTGGATGCGTGGCATCTCCATTCTGTGTCTTCTTGTCTGTGTGGTGCCGGACTTAAAGAATAGCACCATCCCATACTTCCCGTGGGTGTCGTAAAAGGCGACTAAGGGGCGTACCGGAGAATGGGCAGCAGCGTTCTCTATGCATTCCACCACCATACCATACTGCGATCGCCAACCCGCCTGCCAAGCGTGGCGATTATGGCAAACCGGCCCCCCCCTTTTGGGGGAGGCCTATGTCCAGCAGTGGACGTCTTTCGGCTGAAATGATGATGATGATGATGTGGCATCTTCTGCGCACGCTCGTTCCTTCATAGACCTCATCCGCTTTCCATCAGGCGTGATCGAGGTCAAAAGCGGGCCCATTCATAAAAAAAAATACTGTTCCATACATTTTGACCGCGGGCAGGTATTGCACTTTTTCTATAAATCAGCAGATTTTTTTTTTTTGATAATTTACGAAATAATTCTACGCTAGGTTTAGAATCATGTGCTTAATTAAGGCGACTACATGACCAAAAGCGCGGTCTTTGTCGGACTGCATACAAAAGAAAGAGAAGCGCGACGACACAACGCTGGTAATTTATTGCAAAATATGAAGCAATTTTTTAGTCCACCATAACCATAATCAGCCTATAATGTTCCCACTGCTGGGACACAGGCCTCCTCTCGGTGAGAGGGAGTGGGCCGTAATCCACCACGCGGGCCCAATGCGGATTGGCAGATGTCACATGTCTTCGAATTTTTGATTCTAGGACATGCCGGTTTCCTCACGATGTTTCCCTTCACCGTTTTGAGAGCAGTGGTGATGAAATAATTTACACAAAGTAAAGCGCCTGTCTGGGTTCGAACCTACGACCTACAACTCGTAAGTCGCGGCCGTTACCACTTGGCCACCACTGCTCCATTTTTTTAGTCCAAGCAATAGATTTTAATTACAATAAATCTATTGCGTGGACTTAAAAATTAAAACACTAGTGCTTTATAGTATGTTGCTTGTAGAATAATCTGACAAAAAATCAGAATGATTGTATGTAGGATATTAGTATGGTTTTTATTGTAAAAATAAAGTTTTTAAAGGTGTTTTTAGAGGTTAATTTGGTGTCTTTTCTATCTATTATTATTTATATTAGTTGTATTATGTTTTCAACACACTATCTACCTAGCATATATCCTGAAGAATATAATGTATTTTTTGATTTAATTACTGTAGTCGATCATATCCTTTTATTGTTTCTAAAACTTGCTTTTTTTGCTTTTGGGTCCTGTAATCCCCTTAACGGTTACAGATCGCGCGTCGATGTCACCTACTGCCCTCTATATTAACTCATCGAATGCCGTAATTAGAGACACAATAGAAAGACAATTGCTTATGTCGAACTGTGTAACTTAAGACATTCAAAAGGTTAAGGCACCGAGTAGACGATGGACAATCTGCCCGCGGACAATTTGTTCTGACTATAGAACCCAACGGAATCCTTCTGTACCTATATTCTGTCATCTGTCTATTTATCCTACATATGCGTTATTGTAAAGATTTCCGTACGTTCTATCGTCGCGGACAAGTTGTCCATTGTCTGCCCAGCTCCTAAGGGTTTTTGTAATAAATGTAGGTATGTTAATATATAGATATGTGCTGTAAATGAAGTTATTAAAGCGTTGAAATCAATTCGATTTTACAAGTCATGTTAACTATATTCTCCCCCAACGATATAGTTTGACGAGTTGGACCCTACTAAAAATATCAAAGAAAAAGGGTTGAAAAACCTTTGACACAACTTTAAAATGTAATCTAATCTTAAATACAACACAACAAGAATAATGCACCCACGATTTTGTAATATCTTGATTTAAAAGAGTGTCCATGGAGTTTCTTGCCCGTTCTTCTCCATAGAGATCTACGTTTTGGAATAGCTTCAACTTTCTGACTAACTGACAGACTATTTAATTTTGACAATTCAAAAATGCCTGTACAAGGTTTAATTGAAATAAATGCTTTGAGTTTGAGTTGAGTTTGAATAAAACATATTTTGAAGCTCCTGGCTTAAAGCTTTAAGCTTTTAGCCATTATATTTTGTATTTACACCCTTGCTAATAAACGTTGTATAGCGTCTGTATAGTTACACTGGTTCTTTCGACAGTCTAATTACTGACGACTGAAAGAGAGAAATCGGTGTGTAACTATTCATCGGATAAAATACGTTTATTAGTAAAGAGGTTAAAGTTTAACAGTCCTCGCTTTTTCATTTGTTAGAATTTTATTCACTTCACCTTCAACCATAAAAAAGTTTTATAGTAACTTTCTTTTTTTATTGTGACTTCAGAATGCTCGAAGTTGTAACCTTTAAAAATAAAACACCCTCGTGACGACAGTGAAAGTCCAAATCAACTGAACGTAACGCAATGGCGGTAGCTACGCAATCTAATTTGCGAAAGTCATAAAAAATTAAACGAAAACTTTTACTCCACGTTTACATCTAGGTAACATCTGTCCAAGTAAAAAAAATGAAATAACTTGGAAGATTAAAGAGTTTTATATTCGCACCCTCAGTGTATTCTACGCTTTAATACAAAGGAGCAACGTTGAAAATCGCGTTTCATTAAGATTAGGAAATCGGAAAATCTCTCGCGGCTTCTACATAGTACCAGATAGAGACAAGTTGAGGCTTTCTCTCCAGAGGTTTTATGCCCGTCACGCTTCCAGCCAGCTATAAAGCGCTTTACGTTGAAAATTGAAAGTGACTTCAGCTGTAAAACGTACCGGTGAATGTGAAGCGCACGAGGAAAATATCAATTTTAGGTTTCAGCACTCGCAGCGCTTTTATGTATAACTCCCTAAAGATTTTTTTGTAGAAAAGTTTGAAGTTGTAAGTAGATTCAGATAGTAAGTGTGTAGTTTGGGAGTCGAAATTGAAAAGGAGTATATGTAAAGCTGAAACAGGTTTCGGATATATAAAAAACCGGCCAAGTGCGTGTCGGGCCACGCACAGTGTAGGGTTCCGTAGTAGCCCGTTATGTTATATTTTGTTTTTCAATGCAAGTCTTTACCCGTTATAAACAAGCAACTACTTCATTTTAGTCACTTTAAAGGACTAATGCTAAGGATTTTGTATTTGGTCCAAAATTATCCAACACCCAAGTTCAACGACTATTACTGCTAAACTAATAAAGTTATCATAACCGCTATAGTTTTCCTTTAAAGTTCATGAAATGCACTACCATCGTACATTTTTCCAGATTTTTCAAGCCAGCAGTTTAGCTTTTAGAGGGGGAGGGGGGGGGACGCTGGAATTATTATAATAATAATTATTATAATTAATTACCTACTGGAACAATAATTTGCACTTTAAAGATTAATATTTCGTAAATGGAGCATTAAATCGAAAAATAATTTTAGCAACCCCAAGTCATTTTAGAAGACCTATTCAACGATATCATACACGATGGTGTAGACGATAAAAAAATATTCATCCCCACTTCACAAAATATTTTTTTTCCAAATTTTATTTTACCGCTTTGTTGGCGTAATTGACATACTCACTGCTACAAAATTACAGTTTTCTAGTACTAACGGTCTCTTAGCAAAACCTCGGACAGACAGACAGACGGACGGACATGATGAAACTATAAGGGTTCCTTGTAGGAACTATAGAACCCTAAAAAGTTATGGTACAAGATGAAGTTTGAGAAAATAGAATTCGATTTAGTTGGGACCAAATTCACGTTGAGCAGTGGTAACCCAGTGGTTATCGTCTCCGACTTAGAGCTTTAGTTCGTGGGTTCAAGCCCAAGCAAGCGTTTAACTTTGTGTAATTTATTTCATCACCGCTGCTGCCAAAACGGTGAAGCAAAGCATCGTGAGGAAACCGGCATGTCCGTCCTTGTAAAAAAAATCGAAGACATCCACAAATCTGCACAGGGCCCGCGTGGTGAATAACGCTTCACTCGTTCTTACAGAAAGGAGACATGACGTGTCCCAGCAGTGGGAACATTGTGGGCTAATTATGCAAAATTTACGTTATTATTTACTAGCTTCCGCCCGCGGCTTCGCACGCGAGGTATGTCGATAAAAACTATCGTATGTGCTTCCCCGGGATGCAATCTATCTCCCTGCCAAATTTTATCGAAATCGTTCAGTGGTTTAGGCGTGAAAAGGTAACATACAGACAGACAAAGTTACTTTCGAATTTATAATATTAATATGGATTTACGACCAGGGGGCCTAAAAAGGCCACGTTGGCAGAATCATAAAAGGATAACATAAGGGACAGTTAACTGTTAAGTTGATCTTATCAGATCCAATTGGTGAAGGATTTTTCAGTATTTTTTTTTTGTCGGTGCTAAAAAACCTTGTCTGTGTGGTGCCGGACTTAAAGAATAGCACCACCCCATACTTCCCGTAGGTGTCGTAAAAGGCGACTAAGGGAGACCGGAGAATGGGCAGCAGCGTTCTCCATGCATTACACCATCATACCATACTACGATCGCCAACCCGCCTGCCAAGCGTGGCGATTATGGCAAACCCCCCCAAAATTTGGGGAGGCCTATGTCCAGCAGTGGACGTCTTTCGGCTGAAATGATGATGATGATGATGAAAATACCAATCCAATCCCAATCTCTTTGATTATACCTACGTAGTGCAGCGAAAAAAAGAAAAACACGGACTGTCTTCGCCATATTATGATTCTTAATGATTCTGCCAAAGTGGCCTTTTTAGGCCCCAGGTCAATTTGCCACAAAACCACAACTTTAGTCGTTGTAGTAAACTAAATCTGTAGCCTGTACTTTGAACCGAAGCTTAATCGCTTTCCACTGCCATTCCTTTTTGGTCCTAATTTTAATTTAGTTTGGAATAAACGTGGTCTGTATTTTATTGTAGAAATTCTGATTCTCCCGGCTTCATGCAGCTTGTCGGGAAGGATTTCCTTTTTGGTTTATCTTTTAAGCTCTGTCATATAATTTACAATATTGAATCAGTTAAACATCCTGTTTTCAGGTATCATGGTCCTGAAAACAGGATGCATAGGTAAATGTAGACAAGTTTTCTATTAGCCCTACGGTCGATTTTTCTGATTCCCATCAAGTTAGTTATCTGCAATGATAAGAGAGCTTACAAATACCCAAATTTAAATATAATTTATTTATTTCACTAAAAATAATAGAACGTGTTAGTTAATATATTATGATTACTAGAGACCGGATATTCGGATGCATATTCACCTAAAGTTGAGATGTTGGCTTATATGGAATGCACTTTTGTATCCAAAAAGTTTAGGTTTCTGATTAAAGAATCGGATCTATAATTACTTACTTTCAAATGTTGGCTTATATGTATGGAATGCACTTTTGTATCGATCTTAAAAATCCCGCGATTCCGGAATTTTGTGTTTTCCTGACTATAGAATCGGATGCATATCTACCTACCTAATATTGTAAAGTAGGTAGGTGGATACCAAACTGCAACAGTAAACAACGTCAAGATTCTTATCTGGACGTTGTTTGCTGTTGCAGTTTGGTAATGGACTACATAATTATATTTAGAACAATTTTATTTACGTAGTTCCTTCCTTCCATACTATACACCCAACTAGTTATGCATTCCCGGTGTTCCTGGCATCCCGGAATTTTTTTACGAAAAAAATATTTTAAGAAGCCACTTCCGTACTGTCATAGCTAAAAATTCACTTTAGGTAAATATGCATCGGAATATCCGATCTCTAATGATTACGGATCTCTTCAAAGTAAGAGTGCACAGGCTTCTTCTGGGTAAGCTCACTCCATCGTCGACTTTGTATCTGTCACCTCTGACCTAGACGTGAGTCAAGAGCAAACCCAATAAAAAAAATAATACAGAATCGGGTACAATCATCATCATCGTCATCATATCAGCCCGGAATCAATCACTGATAGGTATAGGCCTCCCCTTGTTTCTGCCACACTTCCCGGTTCCGTGCGTTTCTAGTCCAGGAGTTTCCCGCGACTTTGACGATATCATCAACCCAACAAGCTTTTGGACGACCCTGGTTTCTTTGGTCAGGCGACCTTGGCCACCATCCGATCAAATAAATAAAAAAAGCCTTACTCCATTGGCCACCTCCACGTTTATAAAATAACAATCACACATTATTACAGCCGAAATTCTACGAATAACACAGTAATATCGCTTCAATAGATTTAAACGTAAATTTAGCACTTAAATGCCTTTCATGCGACATTAAACAGTCCAACATTATGCCTCTTAATCCCTGAATGTCCTAAAATTCACGTTCCATGAATTCCACGACGGTTGAACGATTTTATTTTCACATAAATTACGGAACCCTTTTGGCTACCTCTACAGTATCTAGAGATTGGAGAAGCGATCTTATCGGTGACGTAATGGATTGGACGACCAGAATATTGAATATGTTCGCGAGCCTTCGGGCAATTTGAAAAGATAATCTTTTGTTGATGTACCACCGATATGTAGTTAGGGATTGGGCTTTCTTGTGTGGTTTGGAAATACGTCTTGATTACGACGTTCTGGATTGAAAATATATGTATATATTATAAACTTATAGCCGATGACTTGGAGGCAATTTCTAAATGTCCACATACATTTGGACAGACGAGTCGTCGCTAGATGAATTACTAGTGAGTCGCGCGCGATCAAAGTCTGCTTACGCACCTGACATCTAGCATTAGTCTAAGGGCTGTGTTTTTCAATCATCTGTTGAAATTTTGACAGTTATTTCATACAAAAAATGTCAAATGTCAATTTAATTCCTCGAATAAAAGTTATCTCATCATCATCATTACAGCAGAAAGACGTCCACTGCTGGACATAGGCCTCCCCAAGCACCTACACTACGACCGGTTCTGTGCTTCTCGCATCCAACGGGTTCCTGCGGTCTTCACAAGGTCGACGGTCCACCTTGTGGGAGGCCTTCCAACGCTACGTCTTCCGGTACTCGGTCGCCACTCCAAAACCTTTCGGCCCCATCGGCCATCTGTTCTGCGAGCAATGTGCCCTGCCCACTGCCACTAAAGTTTGGCAATTCTTCGGGCTATGTCGGTTACCTTGGTTCTCCGGCGGATCTCCTCATTGCTGATTCGATCACGCAGGGAAACTCCAAGCATAGCCTTCTCCATTGCCCTTTGGGTGACTTTTAGCCTTCTTATAAGGCCTATTGTTTAAAGTTATCTGGCGGTGGAAAATCAGCACTAAGTTAAATATATCTACTAGTGGTAAAAGCGTCAAGCACGCCGACATTGCATCGGTCAGGTTTTCTTATTGTCGATTTGGTGAATCTGGATTAAATCTATTTTCACACTACACTTCGAGAGAATGCGATCCTGACACCTGTCAGTTCGACAATTCCGTTACCGTCAGGATGGCTGGACCAAACGAGATTATGTACAGTCAGCAAAAGAAATGAGTACCTATGCAGGATCGTCGGATATAGTTGAAGTTTAGTAAGAAACCGATGGAAGTTATCGAATAAAATTTAGTTTTATTAATAAAAAACCATCAGCTCAATTATCAAATTAAATTTCAGTCGACAATATCCATCGGTTTCTTACTAAACTTCAACTATATCTGACGATCCTGCATACTTAACTCTTTTGTTGACTGTACATAAGACCATTTTATTTCTTTGTTATATTTCTTAATGCAAAGATAGCAAATATTTCATTATATAGGGTGGGCCATCTAGTGGTTTAAATTTTAATCGGCTATAAAATAAAAACTACTGATTATTTTTTAAAATTTCTGGTTTTATTGGAAAGGTTGAACTTTGTCATTTATGAATGTAACACAATATCATTCCTATGACTACCATGACTGACTCAGCAGTACCCCATCCGATCAACCCAATTTTGCTTTGCTTGATGCTCAACGAATTTTTGTTTTCAAAAATTGAAAATTGATGAAGAGAATTGAAAATGACATGGAAGACATTTGGTTTCAACAAGACGGGACCACATGTCGCACAGCCAACGTAACCATCGATCTTTTGTGCACTGTTTTTGAAAATCTAATGATCAGCCGAAATGCTGATGTCAATTAGCCGCCTCGGAGCTGTGATTTGGATTATTTTCTGTAAGGAACCATTAAGGATAAGTGTTACGCAAACCATCCAGAGACAATTGAAGCGTTGAAACATAAAATCGAAGTTGCCATTGAAGAGATTCAAGCCGAAACAATCGAAAATGTACTGAAAAATTGGGTTGATCGGATGGGGTACTGCTGAGCCAGTCATGGTAGTCATATGAATGATATTGTATTACATTCATAAATGACAAATTTCAACCTTTCCAATAAAACCAGTTGAAAAAATCATCGGTAGTTTTTTTTATAGGCGATTTAAATTTAAAACACTAAATGGCCCACCCTTTAGGTAGTAAATAGTAGCAAATAGGTATGAAACATATGCATATGGTCATAAATGGTCTCATGTACTTCTCTCGTTTGGTCCAGCCATCCTGACGGTAGCACAATTCTAGTAGCTAATAAAGATCAAATTCGCAAAACACGTATTCGTTTGTATGAAACTGACAGATGTTTAGAACGCATTCTCTCATTGGCCACACTGCGCACTGTAGTAATTATGTAGTAGATCAGAAGGCTAATTCCCGTAATATTAGCGTAGAGTCATCTCAACATCTCTCTCCTTTGAATTTGTGGGTACCTACCTATATGTATACATATACAGGATATTTTTTGAAGCAGTGCGCACATTTTCACAGGGTGTTCTACCCATGAATATGAATAACTTTCACTATGAGACAAACTCTGAAATCACGAAAAAAAATCAGCTGTTTCGTACATTTTGGTCGAGTAGGTATTGAACCTTTGTATGAAACAGCTGATTTTTTTTCGTGATTTCAGAGTTTGTCTCATAGTGAAAGTTATTCATATTCATGGGTAGAACACCCTGTGAAAATGTGCGCACTGCTTAAAAAAATATCCTGTATATACCCATATGTATGTATTATAGTAAATAGTATGTATGTGTACCTATTTATGTATTTGTGTACCTAGTTTTCATAGATTTTTTTAATCATATACTTCCTTTCAACCAAAGCACCTGCCATCTAATCTCTTCACCACCCTTGGTTTACTGGTAGGGCTTTAAGTCCACCTTTGCACAGACGCCAGAAAAATTGAAATTGAAATTTTTTTAATAGATTTTCAACTTTATTGCTAAAGCATAAGGTTCAAAGTTGATTAAGAAAATTTAACAGTTTCGGGTAGCTTGATGTGCTGTAAGTACCTTTTGTGCGAAAAGTTTAAATAAATAAATTAATTGAAAACGTTCAAAATCGCAATCTCATCTAGTGACAATAAATGTCAAAAACTTGTGAAAAATGTAGGGAAATTAGACATCATCATTCATCATTTCAGCCGAAAGACGTCCACTGCTGGACATAGGCCTCCCCCAATTTTGGGGGGGGTTTGCCATAATCGCCACGCTTGGCAGGCGGGTTGGCGATCGCAGTATGGTATGATGGTGTAATGCATAGAGAACGCTGCTGCCCATTCTGCGGTCTCCCTTAGTCGCCTTTTACGACACCCACGGGAAGTATGGGGTGGTGCTATTCTTTGAGTCCGGCACCACACAGATTAATAACTAAATTAGATATATTTTTGACAGATTGAGTCTGAGACTGTGAACGTTCTTAAAATTACGAAGATTGCCCCACACATATTTAAAATATACTTATATAGTAGTGATATTTATTCTCCTAGTCTCGATTTTCATTCAAATTATAGGTGGTTTTCACTAGGGATGTTGCTTATCGCGTTCAAACAGCCAACAGTACATAATCAGCCTATAATGTTCAAACTGCTGGGATATAGGCCTCCTCTCTGTGAGAGGGAGTGGGCCGTAATCCACCACGCAGGCCAACGCGGGTGCGTAGATGTCTGCCTTTGAATTTTTGGTTCTAGGACATGCCGGTTTCCTCACGATGTTTTCCTTCACCGTTTTGAGAGCAGTGGTGATGATATAATTTACACAAAGTAAAGCGCCTTTCTGGGTAATTTACACGAAGTAAACAGCCAACAGTATTATCGAGTATTTAATTTTACTCTCACACCCTTCGACTCGCTCAAAATATTTTCCCGTACAATATTTTTCGACCAAATGATATAAATAAAAAATCCAATTACGAATATTCCGATAGGTCAGGTACACTCGCCGAAAAAAACTGTCATGCCAAAACTGCGGTACAGTTGTTAACCTATTTCATGTGCCACTCCATATTTTTGCGGTACTCAGTTATTCAGGTACTCGGGGGTCGCTGAATGTAAATCGTTAATGCTTAAAAGCGCGTGCTATGTTTTAGATAGGGATGAACAAAATAAGACATTTTTTTCAATTATATAATATGTCTGTGTGGTGCCGGACTTAAAGAATAGCACCACCCCATACTTCCCGTGGGTGTCGTAAAAGGCGACTAAGTGTCGTACCGGAGAATGAGCAGCAGCGTTCTGTATGCATTCCACCACCATACTATACTGCGATCGCCAACCCGCCCGCCAAGCGTGGCGATTATGGCAAACTTGGGGGAGGCCTATGTTCAGTAGTGGACGTCTTTCAGCTGGGATGATGATGATGATGATCAATTATATAACATTACATCTAAGCAGCATGTTTTCCCCTTTAATAGGGAGCGAGCCTATTGCCAACAAATGGGGGTCGTACTGAGAAATTCCTAATGGAAAAACCAAATAATAACTTTCCTGACCTGGGAATCGAACCCAGGAACTCATGCTCCGCTGTAGCACTTACGACCACTAGACCGATGAGGAAATATTTTTTTTTAAATATGTTTTTATGCCATAGAGTAAATGGGGACGGGGCCTGCGAGGAATTTGGAAAATAGGTATTTGAAGAAACTATTGCCGTCGCCTTACCTCAAGTCTGCCCCCGTAGTGTGTGATAGGGACAGCTGCAGCTCAGACCGAAATAATCTCAAAAATTTTGACGAGATCGACGTTTCGTATTTCCCTTTTTCCTCCTCGAAAACTGAGCCGATTCAATTATTTTGTTACATTAACATTTTAAGAAAGAGTATGTTTAGGTTCCTATCATTTTTTTTTATGTTAAAAACTTTTCTAATTTGTCTGGTAGTCCTATAATCACGGCGGTAAAAATTGGGCATTTTTTGTAATTTTTAGAGGGTCATATTTTCTTTACTAATTAGTTGCAGAAAAAAGAAGATGACAGTGACGTGTTTACAGCAGACCTTGATATTATGAAAAAAAAATCCTCTAGAGGCATTATTCAGGAAGAAAAAAGGGAAATACGTAAGTATAGGAAAGTATGGAGAATCGCACGCTTTCCCTCTTAAGTTTCAATTTACTTACAATTTAATTTCGTAAATCATGACACTTTTAATTTCTTTTGACTGTACTTACTTGTCATAAAGAGCAAACTTACATAATGTGGATAAGACAAAGATTAAAACAGAAGACGATCCAGGAGGGGATCGAGGTGGGGGGGTAGAGGGGGGGTTCAGGGGATCAGACCGGAATAACTCACATCATTGATATTTGCAGAAACAGTTGACAAACGCCAAAATAGAACGGCATCAAAAAATTCCTCCTCATCGCTGGTAACTGGTAACGTGTGTGAAGGACTGGCGGCCATGTTGGATGGCAATGCCGCCAATATTAAGATATTAATAAAATTTATTAATTTCAAACGCCAATATGTCCTTGATAAGTGGAGATAGTACAGTGATTTCGTTTGCAGGTGCTGCCGACGTTATTTCTTATATTTTATGGTTTATTTCACCTTACTTTAGAAATGTAACGAATCAAATCAATTTCCGCCACAACCGTTAAAACTGGTTTGGACATATTGGGTTTTGAACTAAACCAATTTTTTTCTGTTCTCTTCTGCTGCGTCTTTATATTTGTCCTTTTCCTGGCTTTATCAGGTTCAACATTTTTCACTTTGGAGTCGATTTTAACAATGAATTTTAATTGCGGAATCGTATTAGAATCGATCTGTAACAAAAACATTAATAGCCGCCATCATGGCCAGTCGCTTGATTTGATTGGTCTGTTTGGACGTACCTATTGGCTTTTGATATGAATGTCTGTATGGACTTACAAGAGTTTGAAACGAAGCGGAGTTTTTGCTTAATGTTTTCTTAGTAATTACCTACGTGGATATATCCTATTTGATATTGACGTCATCCGCAGCGGGACATATGCGTGGGCCATCTGTTACAGACGTACCGAGAGGGCGGCCGTCACTGTCATAGGTTTTGACGTAAATTTCCTTTGAAAACTATACCGATCTTGCTCAAACTTGCACACAGTGTAGGAGACAGAACAAGAAAGATATTTATCTCTGTCAAGTATATAAAACGAATGAATGACGATTCTACAGATAAATTTGTAAAATGTTGAAATTATCAGTTTTTTTTACTATACGTTAAAGCGAAAGCGCCAGGGTAGCCTCCGAAAAACGTAAGAAAATTTGAATTTCGCGGGCTACCTTAGCGTTTTCCCCTTAATGTTAAAAAGTATATTTTTATCTATGGTATATGGTATAGTATATTGGCGTTTCATATTTATCAACTCTTATGTTTTGTGTCTTTAAGATATATTTTCATGGTGATAACCAAATATTAGTTAACGTTGTAAATTCACCACTTAAGCCCGTTTTTCGAAACAATAATTTTGATGATAGAGATATTTAATTAAGTATTTTTCTTGTGTTTTTGGCCTTTTAATACAGATCACATTTTTCACCCAGTTTGATCCAACTTTTTTCTTGGCGAGCATTAATTATGTATTTGCAGGTTAAGGGTTCAGCGGTTTGTCTTCTGGGAATAAAAATGTTTAAGCGTGTATGATTTTTGGTAAAGAGGAAAGTTGAATAACACATAACGTAGGTAATATCAAGCCTTGTTTCTTCAAAGGGTTCAAGAGTGGTGGACCTATACCTAATTCAGACGCACATCAAGCTACCCGAAACTGGCAAATTTTCCCAATCAACTTTGAACCTTATGCTTTAGTGCTAAAGTTGAAAATCTATTAAAGAAATTTGACAGATCGTAGTAGCTTGATGTGCTGGCGTCTGTACCTACACCCACACTTCACCAGTTATGATAAAGTCTCATCTAATAGGGGGCGAGGCTATTGCCATCAACCGGGCACAAAAAATCAAAGTTGATTAGAGCGAGGATCAGGGGAGTCCCCTTTACAGTCTTCCTGTGCCTTCATGTGCCTTACAGGCGTTGCACGGGGGGGGTTTTCGGGATTGGTATTTTAAGAGGAACCCTATGTCCTGATAGTGATCACCGGGGAGGTTTTAGTGAGGTAAAAATCCCACGCTCCCCGACCTCCCTCCCCGGAGGTCGGATGCCTTTGAACTCTCCGACAGCAAAAAAAAAAAAAGTTCTAATTCATGAAACCTGCCTAAGATTTAAGCTGATTTTTTATGAACTTTACTTTACTTGTTGAGTTATTGCTATTTTCTCATTTTTAGTAAAGTCATCCTCCAGTCCTTGACTATACCCGAATCGCTTTAGCATGGCAATAGCGGTCATTGACCCGTCTACATTTCCTAGCATTCTTTATTTAAAAAAACTGAATTAACGTCCTAAATCAATATGTATCGTGTACTTCTACATGTTCCATTAATGAAAAACCACAGATAGTTTATTGTTTGAGTTCCTATGGAGAGATTTTAGGGAAAGGGCAATGACTGCTATTGCCATGCTAAAACGATTTGGGTATAGTTCATAGACGACATGTAAATGAACGTAAACTTTGAAGGAGTAGACGTTGAAGAGTTTGTTTGTTGATTGAATGCGTTAATCTCTGGAACTACCAGTCGGATTAGAAAAAATGTTTTTGAATTAAATGTACGAATTTTTGAGAAAGACTATAGCGAACATCTCGCTAGCACATTTAGGAGGTGTGCAAAAAGAAATAAAGTCAGAAAGAACGCTAAGCGAAAACGAAGTAATAGCGTGGGCAGGCGATGCGAAGCGACGGGATGGGCCGAGCAAACAAGAAATTACATGCGGACGAAGTCGCAGGCAGAAGCTAGTCTACAATACAACAAAAAAAAAATATTCTACAACAAAACTACTTTTGTTTTTTGCGAATTCAAGTCTCACCAAGATGTTGTAGAAATTATAAAATAGGTGCCTTACAAAAGGTCTATGATTAACCGAGTCTACGGTCAGCTGGACCCGGTCGCTTATTTATTTTCTGTATATTTATTGGTTAAGAGCTGATTTTTCAATGTACCGATAATTTTTGTTCGTGGAATAAAATTGACGTCTGACAGTTTTTGTATGGAAGAACTCAATGATATTATGTTAAAGAGGTAGATATGGCACCAGCGCGCGCAAATTGTTGCAGAAAAATTCAGACAATTGTTGTAGTTTCATTTAGTCAGCTAATAGCAGCGAGGAACACACTACAGATAGCTATCTCTTTCTGTGTCATACGTTCCGTATTATCTATCGCAGTAAGTACTTTGTAATAACAACGCAACAATACAGAACGTCGCTCAGTATGAACGTAGCGTATCTTTCCTTTATAATATCATTGGAAGAACTGTCAAAAAATCAAAATTATTCTTCCGATAAAGTTATCTAGGGTTTGAAAAATCAGCCGTTATTCTGTGTACAATCTTTTGTTCTTGTTTACCAACTCATTATGCCACAATACAGCGACCTACATTGGCTAGTTCTCGACAACCACCGTTCTACTGGTACACTCAAAGCCGTTGAGAGTAGTCTTTCATAGTCCACGGACCCATTACGTTTTATATTGCAATCATTAAAGTTAACTTCTCGCTTTTATTTAGCACTTTAAGTGCTTTAAAATACTCGTATATTGGAAGTGCAGCTGTGGTAGCTTTGTAGTTAATAGCTGTTGCGCGATATTTACTTACAATATAAGGAGGCGAGACCGTTACCCCTCCGTGCCTCGGAAAGCACGTTAAGCCGTTGGTCCCGGCCGTCATTCGTGGATCTTTGACAGTCGTTGCGGGTCGTCAGGAGCCCGAACATCTGACAACCAGTCTTAAATAACCAAGGGGTATCGTATTACCCAGTAACTGGGTTGTGGAGGTCAAATAGGCAGTCGCTCCATGTAACATACTGGTATTCAGCTGCATCTGGTTAGACTGGAAGCCGACCCAAACATAGTTGGAAAAAGGCTAGGCAGCTGATGATGATGTAGGGAGGCGATACTGTTTCACTTTGCTAATATGCTGAGTAGACGTTGTGGTTCAAACTCAAACGGCCTTATTACAAAACGAGTTCTAACTTTAAACCTAGCCTAAACCTGCGAGACAGTTACCTACTGTATTTTAAACTTTATTCCGACGAATGGAAAGTTCCTAATGCAAAACTGACAACATAGACTCGTGTTTAACATCATTTTTTGTAATAAGAACTTTAACTTTGTCTTTTGTTTAAACCTGGGTCTAAAGATAAACCCTGTTTTGTAATAAGGCTGAAAGCGTTTATTTCAATTAAACCATTTACAGGCACTTTCGAGTTGTCAAAGGAGTTTGTCAGAAATGAAGCTAGTTGTTGAATTTCTAGGTAGAGAAAATACATTTATAACGACTGCGTTACAAATGTATTTTCTCTACCCAGAAATTTTTCTCTACCTAGATTTATCAAAGCGGTTTCAGAGGTTGTTCTACTGAGAACAACCTCTGAAACCGCTTTGATAAATCATAGAGAATACACTATTATTTATTGATGATAATTTATTATGTATTGGCTAAAATGCTTATGTTGGCTTCACCCGTACAATACCAGTCGTGTCAATGAATGCGAATCCTGATTGGTCTGGCCATATTTACATGTGTTAGGATTGAAAAATACTCAGATAAAAACAATAAATCCTACTTTAGACGACGACGACGATCCACTGTTCTTTAAACTCGCAAAAAGAAAATATTATGCAAAAGTTTTGCAAGATTGCACTCGATGACATCATAAGGAATTCTCTGAATACCATACAACACAAGAAAAAAACTACAGTAGTACTATTTTTATGGCAATTTCAACATGAATTTTCAATTCTCAGAAAAATCACGCGTCATTAAAAAAAAGAATCTCTCCACCACTCTCCACAAATAAAAAAAAAGTCTAAGCATCGTGTGTGTCACACAATTTTTTTGAGGCATAGGAAACTACGCTTACAGCCAAGTGATCTCCCGCTCGATATTCGTGTCCTCACCGAAATAGACTTGAAACCAGGTCATCGAACGTTGACAACTAGCGACCACCGACGCTTCTAAACCTCAAAGATAAATTTATCAGACGGCAAATTGAATTCCAGTTAATAATGTTTGGTGTTCCGAACTAAATGGGATTAGTGTTTGTGCAACGTGCAATGTTATATTGGTTCGCAAATGATCGCTGTCATTGTCTAAATGCAATGCGGCGAACGAGAATAATATCGCTATTCCGGTTCCGTTTAGGTTGTAACATGACTGGATGATGACATTTGAAGTGTGATTATGTGATTGAATTTGGAATTAATGTATTAATTAGATTTTAAATAACTAACCCAACCTTGCTTCGCATGGTTTTTACGCTTTGACAATACTTGGAGATTTCTTTATTATTTTTTAGTAAGTTAACAGGTTCACTGTCCAGGCTCCAGAGTGGGAATGGTCCATAAGTCCAGTTATGTTTATTTCATACCCTTTAGAAAAAAAATATCGACTTTTTCCCTATGTCCCAGCACTTTTTATAATCCTTATGTGTCCTGCCAAGTCCGCATTAAATACGAGACTTTCTCCTTACGTCCACCGTATCAGATGACTTAGAAATTGTACGGGCGAACATACCACATACGGTCTGTGGACTGATATGGAAGTCTCTCTACAGACCATCATGTGGTCTGTGGACAGTGAACCTGTTAAATGCATTATGCACAAAAACCATCCTGAATTATTTTTCTAAATGATGGTGACATGATATCAATATCAGTTGCGTAGTTTAGAAGAAAAACGGGGTCACACAGACTGACAGATGATGTATAGATATGATATGTTGTAAGGCCACTAAGAAAAAATCAAAATGCCACAATAAGATTCCTAATTCAAAAATTGCAGCGAGCTACACGGGTAGCTTCTAAATGAACGTGAGAAATAAAACTTTATATCCGCAAAAGCACGTGTCGGGGTACAAATATATAAATGGAGCAGTAATCTGGTGGTTACGTGGCACGTAATAATTATCTTTGCCGGGACATTCGTGTCTGAAATAAACGCTGGAAATTCTGTGTCACTGGGTTGAAAGTGTTCAACAAGGTCGCTTGCCAATTTTTAGGTATGCTTTATTTCTTTTTTTTTTTGTTATAGAATTTTTGGTTTCATGTGATAAACTTTGTCAGTTTAGATATAGGCTACATTTTGCACACACAAAAAATATTAAATTCAACCTATAAGAATCTCCAAGACATCGTTAGTTTAAAAAATCTAAAATACTGGCAGCTAACATAACAACCCCAAAAATAACAGTCACAAAAAATATCCTTGAAAAAAAAAAACTCTTTATTCAAAAAAAGAATCTCATCACACATCAATACGGTTTTCCCAACGTTTTGTACGGTACAGTTGAACTGGTGTAATAATTTATTCATGAGCCCACTTTCCACTGAATGAATAGGTCTAAAGCGTGGGAGTGCGAGTGTGTCCCGTGAGTTACGTTCGTAAATAGAGGAGGGAATCCTAGTTATGTGTTTTTCTTGTCTTGTTTTCTTTATTTAGGTCATGTTTTTGAGATAAGTTAGTGTTTTTGTGGAAAAGAAATGAAAACTTATTATAAACTAGGTAGGTACCACACATTACTAAATAATTTACTGATAATTTCATACATTTGTCTCAGTCTTCTAGAATTGATAGAAATAGAATACTGTTCTAAATTCGCTAAGTAGGTAGGTATTTAAAACATCGTTCTATCTCCCTCAACTTCAAAAGATTCACAGAGACAAAACGATTTTTTAAACACAATTATAAGCGCTATTGAGTGATTTGTGGTCCAAGCGGACATAATAGTAGGTATTTAGAAAGACGATTTGGTGTATAGTGAGAGATATAAATCAAAGATTTTCCCTCACCGTACTTATATCGGGCGAGATGTGTCAATACTAAGTTGTGTCGCACACTGCGAACCATTCGATCATTCAAAAACACTTTCGTGACTTATCATGTAAATAGTATATTACGATACTAAGTCACACGTATCGTATATTATTTTATAGCACGTGTGACCTAAGCCCGCGCTTAAGTCACGCCTTTCTGTGTAAAAATGGTCTACTTAAGTCACAGAAATGCTTGCCTTAACCTCTTAAGGCATGCATTTACCCGTCCCCTTGGACGGGGCCTGTGAGGAATTTGAAAAATAGGTACTTATTTGAAAAACTATTGCCGTCGCCTTACCTCAAGTCTGCCCCCGTAGTGTGTGATAGGGACAGCTGCAGGTCTGACCGAAATTATCACAATTTCGACGAGATTAATGTTTCGTATTCCCCTATTTTCTCGTCGAAAACTGAGCTGATTTAATTATTTTTTACATTAAGAGCGATTACGCCGTACGGCATTTCATATAAACTTTCAAGCCCTTATTTTTAGAAAAAATAGTGTTACAACCAAATTAGACCGATTTAAAATTTTCCATAAAAAAAGGGATTTCCAGTTATCTTTTTTTAAATAAGACATTTCGAAAATGTTCTGTACTAGCTTTTTAGACCTTTGTATCCTGCTTATGCGTCTGAAGTTTCATTAGAATCGGTTCTTTGAAAGAAAAAAGGGGGATACATTTGTATGGAGAATCGTACGGTCGGTTCCCTCTTACGTGCGGGTATATATAAGATACACAGTGCTATAGTAATTGTTAAAATGATTGATTCCTTAATAAAGACTCTACGACCCTTACCTACTCTTCTATTCAGAAACAAGGACGAATCAATCCTAATGACAATAATATTATAAAGGCGAAAGTTTGTGAGAGTGTGAGTGTGTATGTTCATATCTTTGTTACTTCTTCACGCTCAAACGGCTGGACCAATTTTGACAAAAATTTTGTATAGAGGTAGCTGACACCCTGGATTAACATATAGGCTACTTTTTATCCCGATATTCCTACGGGATCGACATTCACGCGGGTGGTATATGATAAACCTTCCAATACTCCATCAATCCCACTCTAAGTTGAAATATATATATTCGCACGTCGCGGTTGTCACCGATCACTACTTATTTGATTCGCTCCGATATATTCAAAGCGGCAGAAATCGATTAAAGCCAACTCTTTGATATTTCGCCTTTAAATATCTGAATGAACGTCTTAAAATGATCTGTTTATACACTGGAAGTAACGAAAATAACTGGGACGGAAGATTTGTTTCAATATTTTGTGTCTTTGGTTTTTGTTAAAAATAGATGTCTATTAAAATATTTTTCGCATTTGGGTTTGCGAAAATAGTATTAAGTTTATAGGTGACCTACTAATGGTTGACTCTTAGTAACAGAAAAACTTTTTCAGTAGGTAGTTTCCAATTGGACTTTTTCAATAACATACCTCTGGATTTGTGTCCGTTTTTAAAATAACTCTTGCCAACGATTTCTTCTTTTAAAAAAAATACTATAGTCCGACTTTTAATTAGATGTAGTATAATGACACTGCTTAATAACTCATTTCGGACTGAGTTTAGAGATATGCATGACAAATAAGTTTCGTTTGTTACACTATTCTGTACTTACTAGAAAAACTAGATGCCATCAAAAACAAAACTTGTAAAAAACACCAAGTCTCGCAACTCAGTTCTTCTACCATAAAAAGTTGTGAGATCCATGTAATACCAAGTCGGTTAATTTATTCAGTCCCTACTTAAGGGACCTTCTGTCCTCAGTTATTACGTAATTAGCTAACCTAACAACATCTTGTAGTGACGATATCAATATTAAAAATTTATTATGTTTAAAATAAATATATTGACTTGGCCATCGCATGAAAACACAATGTATCTTACAGTGCGATTGCCAAGTCAATCTATGTATTATAAACATAATAAACATAAAAAATTCAGGTCTCTAGTTTTATCCACGACGAAGTTATAGGGTGTTGAAAATGGACTAATTCGAGAAAAGGATGGTACGGCCGTGCCCCTTTTTGCTCGACTTGGTGGGGGCACTTCCGTGCCCCCAGATTTGGATGATGGCCTCGAAAAAACAAAAAGACGCCAATTTCAGTCATAAGGAACACATAAGCTGTCATTTTACTGCAGCTAAAAGTACGACTATAGCTGCTGCCTGCGCTTTTTTCTTCGATCCAGGATGTAAAGTAGTCTATGTCCTTCTCTAGTTGTCTATTCTGTTGTCTATTGTGTATTCTGTTGTTGTTTTCACCGTAAAACATAGGTGAAGTGAGCTGTCATTCTACTTGATGCTAGGGATTGATGAGATGGACGGTGACGGAGACTGTGAGATTTTCACAGAATAGAATAGGTATCTGTTTTTCATAAAGGACAGAGGGCTAGGCACTCTGTGCTTCTTTAATCCAGAGTGGTTCAGTCGTGAAAATATAACAGACAGAGATACAGAGCTACTTTCGCATTTACTTCTATAAAAAAATTAAATTTAGTAAAATGATGCCATTAGAGGCGGCCCATTACATGGGAATTAAACATAACTAAACTGAAAAAAATAATATCTTACTGTTTTACAGTAAAAGACAAAACAGTATTTTTCAATGATTGAACATACTATTTACTGAAAAAAAAACAAAAAAAAAGGAAAACCACAAATTTTTTTTGCTAGTCTGTGCTGTCCCACTGCTGGGCAAAGGCTTCCCCCAAATCCTTCCAGGAATTCTTTACTCGCGCCACCTCGAACCAGCCCTCGCGGTACTTATCCAGGTCATCTCGCCATCTCTTTCTGGGTCGGCGGCACCGTCCATCTTGAGGCACCTATTGTGTGGAGATTTTTGCCCAGCGGTCATTGTGCATACGGCCCATGTGACCCGCCCAATCCCATTTGAGTTACTGTAATGTAAGTTTTCAATGGTTTGAACGATATCACTAAATTAATGAAACAGTTAATTTTGAGACCTTTTAGCTACTTAAAACGTTAAAATTTACTGTCATGACGGTTACATTTTGCCTCAAGGTTTAACTGTTTTCGGATCAGTAAAAAATACTGTTTTGAACGTTAGGCTCATATGGAACTCTTTAAAGCAGTTCAGATCAATGTTTTTTTCATTTTTATATAGGTACTGCTTAATTATATCTTTCAGTGTGGTGGATATACTATACCTCTGCAAACCCTCGGGAAATCCCGAGTGTTATGATGTTTATGTCATATGTATACCTACCTACAAAATTAGGATCAACGCTATTTTCAGTGTAATGATGCTCAACGCTCACCTCATTATGTCCAACCAGTAACGGGGTCAACAATTCGCCGCGGGTCAGTTTCGACTGACAATTTGTAGGGGATTGTCTGTTATGATTGTGAACATTTACGAAACGAATTTACGGACGGTACGGATTTAACAGAATTACTCGTATATATGTTAAATTCAAATGCTAAAAATGAATGCGAGAATATTGTTGATTGCATGTTTGTAGCTAATTTGTATCATGGGGCGTAGGAATTGAATTATAACTGTAGGTACCTAGAAAAACGTGGAGTTTTCCTTGGAGTTTTTTTAACCCACAATATAAGGTCGGGTCGGTCGATCGAAGGTTAAGCTACGGTTACGGCTGTCGGTTCGTGGATGGGTATCCTGCCGTCGTAATGTAAAAAGGCACATGTAACATTTACGAAAATTAAAAATAATAGGCACATTTGACTCATATTATATGCCTGATGGGCCTTTTTATTTTACAAAATAATACAAAAAATAACAAAATAAAAGCCACATCTAAACACCTTTCAACGTAATCAAAGTCAAATGAAATGAAAAATACTGGTAAGTATTCATTCTGCGTCCGGTTAGACTGGAAGCCGACCTCAACATTGTTAGGAAAAGGCTAGTCAAGTTGATTGAATATAAGGTTTTCCAGTACTTAATGTTTTTACTTCCAAAAATTTGTTTGTTTGCAATTTTTACTTTCTTAATCTTTTGACCGCCACAGGTCAAAAAATCAAAAACATGCCCTCGGCGTCAAAGTCTGTCATGTAGCCGAACCGTTGCGTGCTGCATTTTAGTTTGTCCTCTATACATGACTGTAGCGGTCAAAAGGTTAAATCACACTAATATTATAAAGGCGAAAGTTTGTGAGTGTGTGAGTGAGTGTGTGTTGTGTTTATATGTTTGTTACTTCTTCACGCTCAAACGGCTGGACCAAATTTGATATAAATTTGTATGGAGGTAGCTGACACCCTGGATTAACATATAGGCTACTTTTTATCCCGACATTCCCACGGGATCGATACTTACGCGGGTGAAACCGCAGGGCGCAGCTAGTAACAAATA
Organism: Mesoligia furuncula; assembly: GCA_916614155.1. Taxonomy (NCBI): domain Eukaryota; kingdom Metazoa; phylum Arthropoda; class Insecta; order Lepidoptera; family Noctuidae; genus Mesoligia; species Mesoligia furuncula. The sequence goes on from OU744807.1 coordinate 5,357,003, forward strand.
AATTCATAATCTTTGGCAATCAGACAAATTAAGATTGATAGTAGAATAAATGACAACGCGGTAAGTTATAATAAATAAACAGAAATTCATCTCCAGTGTATACCCCAATTGTTTATTAACATCTCGTCTGTCATTTCTAATGGAAATAATATTGATAAACTAATTACTGTGTAACTAAATTATTCACTCGGTAACATAGGCCGACTACCTGAGGTCCGAAGGGAAATCAAATTATCTTTCTCAAATGTACCTACCTGAAACTGTCAAATTTTCCCAATCAACCTTGAACCTAATACTTTAGCGATAAAGTTGAAAATCTACTAAAGTCATTTGACAGGTTGTAGTAGCTTGATGTGCGCGTGACATAGCGTGGCTTTTAGGTATTGGTGAATAAGTAAATAATGGCGTCGATTCCCTTGTTCACAGACTAAACTAAATTTAAGTTCAGTGCATCTTTTTCTTTCTATTTCATTTAGAAAAGGACAGAAGATAAATATTAGTTAAGTCCTGTCAAATTAAGATACTCCATAGACAAATTTAGACGAAATTAAAAAATTGGTTTCTAAAAATACGTCAATATACGTATATTGACGTATTTTTAGAAACCAATTTTTTTGTATTTGTGAACAAGGGAATTGGCGCCATTATCTGTGTTACCTTTTATCTCACAGTAAGTAATTGAAGGGCCTGCTTTTAGTTTGGGTCAATCCTAACCTCATTTCGATACTACGTACCTACCTTTCTCAATCAATTTTATATAGTCTTGGGCACGTTTCCGGATGACAGCGATGCGGACGAGTACTTCGACGCCTAAGTGTCCTTTGTTTTTGTATTTATTTGTATAGTATGTTATCTAGTGTAAATAGTTAGTTGAATTTTCTCTAAATAATTTTTTCTTCTTTGGGCGCGTTGGGCTCTTTTTGAGATGGGAAAAACCATTGAACTCGCGCCACTGTTACCGTAAGCGACACCGCACGTGTTTTGTTTATAAGACGATTAAAAAAATACACACTTCGGATGTGTTCGGCTGTCCTCGGGATGTACTCGGTTTTTATGTATATCCGTTAAGTCAGTGTGTGATGGCAAAGTATTCTTTTTGTGTTTTGTTTTCACTTCTGTTCTTCTTCTCAGGTCCTAAGACCTATAGCGTGATAATTAACCTTCCTCCTCAAAAAATGGGCTATCAAATGTAAAAAGAATGTTTTCAATCCGACCGATAGTTCCAGAGATTAGCGAGTTCAAACAAATAAACTCTTCAGAATTATTATTAGTACCTATATAGATATGTCCAGGTTTCTTGACGATTTTTTCCATCATCGATATTAGTAATGTTCAAGATAAACTGGGAAAATACCTACATATGAATTGAAAGATCCATAGCTTTTAAGAGGACTACAGGACTTAAACGCCCAAAAACGCAAGTACACAAAACAAAATTAGAAAAATGTATGTTCTTCAGGATATATGCTAGATACTCGTAAGTAGTGTGTTGAAAACATAATAAAAAAAAACAAAAATCATGAAGATACCTCTAAAAACTTTCTTTTCACAATAAAAACCATAACACATACAATGATTCAGATTTTTTGTCAGATTATTCTACAAGCAACATACTAAAGTACTAGTGTTTTAATATTTTAGTCCAAACAACAGATTTTTGTAAATAGATTTTTGAGTTTTTGTGAATAGAGCGTTGTGTCATCGCGCTTCTCTTTCTTTTCTATGCAGTCCGACAGTGACCGCGCTTTAGGTCATGTAGTCCCCTCAACTAAATCACAAAAACCAACAGCAGGCTGTTCACCTCCAGTTTCCAAAACACAATTCAGTAAGTTCTTAATAACCAAAAACTGAACAACCAAATTCTCCTTATCGACTCGCAATTAACATTTTAAAGAGACCACGAGTTGACTTGAGCAAGTTAACAAGCCAACAGTTTCGGAAGACTGTGAATTATTAAAACTTCATTAGGAGTTGTATGGCAACGTAATTCTGCAGTATAAGTTTGGGCAGCGTCTGTTATATCTCGATGAGCTCGTCCCTTTAGGCTTCGCACACACCAAAAGCAGCGAAACATGGAGGATTTCTGACACCGTTGAATAATGCACTTTATTATTTAGAACATAAAGTCCGAAGTTCTGCAGACATGGACATAAACATCAAACGGCTCCTCGGGTGTCGTAGAGCGCTGTGGCGTAAGCTCTATCGTGCTGAGAATAAAGTTTATTATTCAACGACTTCGTTTACTCTACGCTCCATTCGGTTTGGTCGAGCGCAGTCTTACGTCGAGTGCCAATGTTGGTTCTTGTTTGTTTGAAGTTGTTCAATTTTAATATTCTGAATTTATGTTCAACTTAGTATAATGCTTTGCAGTTGGAGTGCTTTTAAATGGATGAGAAAATGTTGTATGGGTGGTGAAAGGGGTCAAATTAACAAACAGTTTTGTAGTCACCAAAAACGCAACAAAAAAATTATAACAGTAACCATCATCATAATAAATATAGTATTTCTAAGCAACAACTGTATCTACAACGTTATTTTTAGTATATGCGAAACCTGAATATAGTTTGTTCAAAATAAGTAACTACATAGATTCCAATAATTTTTACCCCATGTTATATTTTGTCCCAAAAATATTTAAAAAAAGTTTAAAGTTGGACAACGAGCGACACTAAGTAGGTTATTCAATCTCCGCGCTGAACGGCTAGGTACCTAGGTACTGTTATCAATGAGCGCAAGACGGCGCGAGCGGCGCGGCTGTTCATGTTTTTGTACGGACAAATAGGTAACTTAACAAGCTTATAACTTTGTGATTTTTCATGATACAGTTTTGAAATTTTGTACATAGATTCTTTACATAAAAATACTAGACACGTGTATCGGGTTTCGCATATACTAAAAATAATGTTGTTCAATCGGGGACAGTTCAATCGGGCGCTATCACAGTATTGTAAAACGTACATTTTGATTGACCAAGTTTTGAGCACAACTTTGAGGCCATGGTGGTTTTTGTACTGACTAAACTAAAATAAAATTAAACGTAAAGGAAGAAAAAAGGAAGTAAGTATGATAGAATCGTAGCAGGTTGTGTTCTGTAGTTTTTATCTACCCCCTTATAAAGTATGCGTAAGTTTGTGTATGTAAACTAAAGTTTAATATTTTTTGTCCAACGCCTATTTACTACGCATATCTAAGCATTTACACGAAAAAAAAAATGATAATTATGTAGCTTCATCTCACCAGACACTAAAGGTACCAAAACATACAATATCCAGATGATAGGACATAAAACAATAACTTAATCGAATTACAACCCTCCCGGGAGCCGTGCGATGAAAAACAACAGAAGGGGGAGTTGTAACAAGTTGGACAAGAGTTCAGGGGAGGCCCGGCTAAAATGGGATTAATAATAAACTGAGGAATTACTAAAATTGTGTTATTGGATCATTTAACTGGTAAAGTGGAGGTTATCGGTGGATTAATGATGGTTACTGTTATAATTAAAGCCGGTAATTATGGGAAATTTTCTTTTGGAACTTTAGTACGTTTTTGGAATAGGAATATTATTGTTTATCGATTACTACTGCCTGCGACCCGTCCGCGTGATATTTCTTGTTTTAACATTATATAATATTCTATAACACTCGGTCATCATGTTGCTTTCCATTACACTAATATTATAAAGGCGAAAGTTTGTGAGTGTGTGTGTGTGTGTGTTTATATGTTTGTTACTTCTTCACGCTCAAACGGCTGAACCAATTTTGATGAAATTTTGTACGCAGGTAGCTGACACCCTGGATTAACATATAGGCTACTTTTTATCCCAATATTTTCACGGGATCAACATTTACGCGGGTGAAACCGCGAGGCGCAGCTAGTTAGTTTAATCATTTTTTTAAAAGTTTGTATGTATTTTTGAATGCAGGGGGTAATCTTCGGAACTACTACTCACCCTTTACAATGTTAGTAAAGACTGATGAAATTAATTAATTTTTTCTGTTGCTATTTTTTTGGCTTTGTTTATATTGAATCTTGATACATTACGAAAATATAAGCAGCCCTATCATCCTTATTAGTATAAGAAAGTAATCTTAGATACAAAAAATATGAAAAAGTCCTAGTGAAATGTTACCCAGAGCTAATAAATCTCTAAAAAATGTTGTGACTCAGGAAAAAGCTTGAAGATTTAATGTTAAAAAGTCACAGAAAATACAAGAGAAAATATCCCTATACGACATCTTGTGTCTCGATTTCTCGACAGGCCAAAGTCACAATCGTCTTAAAACCATCTTAAAGTCAATGCTTCTTTGATAAATTACGATATTGATACCTTTAAATGTGACCACACCTTTCTGATTCTCCTTTTGCCTCGTTTACGTTCATATATCAGAGGGGCAATTCATTTCACAATCTGATCTTAGTCTCAATCTGACAAAATGATCTGTAATTTCCCTAGATTTTTGACACAGAATGTCACTGAGATGACGATGACGATTTCAATCATCCTCTCAATTTGATCAAACGTTCTAAGAATATTCTCTTAAATTTTTGCCTCTACATCGTCTTGTAAACTTCACCGTTGCCTTATCATATCATTCCTCAGCATGTCGTTCATAGTCACACCACACAAGCTTCGCAAGCTAATTCAAAATCGTCTTAAAACGATCTCAGAGAGCTAATGCTTCTTTGAAAGTTACCCCACAATTATGATAATAGTGTCTATAACAACACGGAAGTACAATAAGTATTTAAAATGGGATATTAAAGTTCTGGGTCTTTGTATCGTGGTTCAAAACGGATTACTTTGGGAAACAAACTAATATTATGAATCTTTAGTAGGTAAGTTAAGTAGTAAGTATTATCTCTTTGAAACTTTATAATGTACTCGTAGAATAATAATGTTATAATGCTCGTATTTTAAAGGGAGCCATAAATAAATCCAAGAATTAAGCCTGATTTTATTATTACCTAATCATTATGGGTTGGGAATCCCACCTTCTACCTATAAATCATCATCATCTGCCTAGCCTTTTCCCAACTATGTTGGGGTCACCTTCCAGTCTAACCGTATGCAGCTGAATACCAGTATTTTACATGGAGCGACTGCCTATCTGGACTCCACAACCCAGTTACTGGGTAATACGATACCCCTTGGTAAGACTGGTTGTCAGACTTTCGGGCTTCTCACTACCCGTAGCGAATGTCAAAGATCTACGAATGACAGCCGGGACCAACAGCTTAACGTGCTTTCCGAGGCACGGAGGGGTCACGGTTTGTAAAGATGGTCACCCATCCACAGACCAACCGCGGCAAGCGTAGTTTAACCTGATCGATCAACCTGTGCGGCTGTTATTATTTAGCCACGGGCCCCTCTACCTATATATGTAGAGTCTAAAAGCCGCGAGAGTCACTTGCACTCCTCGTTATTGTGACCATTTTTTTTTGTACACCATCGCAAGAACATCGATCGTTCCGGAAATATCGGAAAGGTCTAAGTTCCAAGTTTTCTGCACGAAAACAAGTTTTATATGCTTAAACTTAACTTTATAGACCCCCAAATCTCCTGTATCGTTGCATGCACCCCAAAAGCCGTCAGCAATATTGTGTGCTTAATGATACTTAGTTTAATTTACAGAATGCTTAAATAACGGCTATGTCATGGGTCTTTTTACACCCTATACATATTTTTTTGCGTTTTTACCCGTTTACTTAAACGGATCTCAATATTTCACTGACATTTAATAATGTAGTATTAATTTAATAATATAATATTGAGATATTATATTTAATAAAAATCAATATTATTGAGATATTATTATATTATATTGAGATATTGAGATATTATATTTAATAATATAATATTGAGATCCGTTTCCATCACATAGCCGTTATTTGCGCATTACTATCAAATAAAATCAATTCGCTAATAATCTTTCTAGAATTCTGGCCTAAATTTTTAAAAATAGATTGTAATTTGTAACAACATGGCAGTCACGTACGTATACCGATCCCCAGAGGAATGATATAATAATATCGTGGCAATAACATATTTCATTTTGTGAAAAAAAAAACAGTCTGCGAATGTCAGTATTAGGTCCCTTGTGATAGGCGAGCCTATCAATATTTTTTATTTGTCAAACACACTACAATTTGAAAATATAATTATGACAGAACACTGATAACAGTTTTCGTTCTGGGAATTAAAACACGTGTAACGCGTGGTTTCGTCATACAAGGATAAAAAGTTCTGCTAGGTTGGCTACACGACTATTATAAGAATTATTAAGTTGGTATGGACTGTAGGTACGTACTTAATGTTTATTGACAAGAATTAATTTGACTGTCTACAATTTGTGTTCCATATTACCTACTGTATAAATGTGTAGCTACAAACAAAGTACTCATTGTGTAATATGTTTTGTGGCTCCATCTTGTTACAATATTATAGGTGGATGTATACATCTTTTTTTGGACCTACATGATACAAATACATAATTATTTAAACTAATAATAATAATAACTTGATAATCATTTTGGTACTTATGCTGAAAAGTCTTCTGTAATCTAGGTACTTGAAGAGTAATCGTCACCAATAGGTTTAGGTCCCACAGTCCCCCCGTCAAGAGAATGCGTTCCTGACCCCTGTCAGTGAGACAATTTTAATCACACTAATATTATAAAGGCGAAAGTTTGTTAGTGTGTGAGTGTGTGTGTGTGTGGGGGTGTGTTTATATGTTTGTTACTTCTTCACGCTCAAACGGCTGAACCAATTTTGATAAAATTTTGTATGGAGGTAGCTAACACCCTGGATTGACATATAGGCTACTTTTTATCCCGATTTTCCGAAACTTATGCGGGTGAAACCGCGGGGCGCAGCTAGTAGCTAATAAAGATCAAATTTGCAAACTTGTATTCGTTTGTATGACACTGACAGGTGTCAAGAACGCAATTTGTCGTCGGCCGGACTGTAGGTACTATAGACTTGAAAGGACATTGCCCTCTATAAACCTCTTTCCATAAACAAACATGAAACCACAAACATTCCATTCATCCTTGTTTTAGTGAACTACCCACATAGTAAGCCCTTTCATTGAATTCAATAAAATACCCATATTTTACTACCCTCCAAATGTATTCGTATCACGCGAGTTAATTCCTTCGAAACTGCTAACGCTCGCTGAAAAAACTGTAAAATATAGTGAGGTGATTACGTGTTTTCGATATCGAAATGCTGGGGCCTTGATTTAATTGGAAACTTATACTGCCGTCATAAAGAAAAAGGGCACAACTAACATTTTTTCCAAAATTGTGTTTGTGTAGGTCCATATTTGGAATCAGAAAAAAAAGGCGTGTCGGGCCACGCACAGTGTAGGGTTCCGTAGTAGCCCGTTATCACAATGTAGTACGTTTCTTTTGGTGTTTATTCTGAATATAAAAAAATAAAAATTTTCATTTTTTGTTTTTCTATGCAAGTCTATACCAGTTATATACAAGCAACTACTTCATCTTAGTCACTTTAAAGGATTAATGCTAAGGATTTTGTATTTGGTACAAAATTATCCAACACCCAAGTTCAACGACTATAACTGCTAAACTAATAAAGTTATCTTAACCACTATACTTTTGCTTTAAAGGCTATGAAATGCACTATCATCGTGGATTTTTCCAGATTTTTCAAGCCCGCAGTTTAGGTTTTAGAGGGGGGGACACGCCCTACTGGAACAAAAATTTGCACTTTAAAGTTTAATATTTCGTAAATGGAGCATTAAATCGAAAAATAATTTAGCAATCCCCAAGTCATTTTAGAAGACCTATTCAACGATATCCCTCACGATGGGGTAGACGACGAAAAATATATTCATCCCCACTTCACATGTTGGGGGGCTACCCTAAAAAAAATTTTTTCCAAAATTTTATTTTACCACTTTGTCGGCGTAATTGATATACGTACTCCTACAAAATTACAGCTTTTTAGTACTAACGGTCTCTTGGCAAAACCTCGGACAGACAGACAGATGGACATGACGAAACTATAAGGGTTCCTTGTAGGAACTACGGAACCCTAAAAAGTAGTTTTGCCATTTTCTTTATGACGGCAGTAAGTATACATAGTGTAGGGTAGTGTAGCTATATTTATACGTGGATAACCGCGTAATTGGAATATCTCGATATTCTACGTAGTACAAATCGATACAAGTGCAGTAATGGTTTCTGATACTGGTGTCATAGGCAGGCCTTGGTTGGTTTGACAACCAGTCTTACCAAGGGGTATCGCCACAGTAACTGGGCTGTGGAGGTCAGATATGAAGTCGCTCCATGTAGAATACTGGTACTCAGCTACATCCAGTTAGACTGGAAGCCGACACCAACTTAGTTGAGAAAAGGCTAGGCAGATGATGATGAGCTTAGACAAAGAAAAGTATAGACGGCGGGTAGTTCCATTTCATTTCCACAAGAAAGGGATAAAGTGTTGAGTTATTATAGGTAACAGAAAAGGATAAAGCTATACTATTTCCGTCTCTCAGTGCGTGCCAGTTTTTTCAAGGCAGCTACTTATGTAGCTCATGTTAGTTAGGTTAGTTTTTTGTCTCATGTGCGGCCACGCTACCCGATGCTCTATAGCTTTCTTACTCTAAGATGATGAGGCAGGCCTTGGTTCTCGGATCCCCATGAATACATAAACATATGACGCCTGATTTCCCCGAACGGTTATTCAGTGTACCTATAGTACATCCAAATTTCGTCAGTTCTGACTTATTGCCTATGTCTTTTTGACATTCATGTTTTGGACAATGTGATACAATTACAAACAGATCATTTTGATACTCAAAATATATTTGGATGGGGCAGCATTTACATTCATTTTCTTACAGAAATTCAGTTATCGAAACTCGACGTAAACTTCATATTCTATGGGAGCAACAAGTCTTCAGTAAGTAGAAAGTTTTTCACACTATCATAGATCAGTTCGTTGTCTTAAACATAATTGACAACTAAATAGTACTTCGCCCAGAAAATTCAGTAGTTTGTACGCGACTCTCAATAAAAACTTAGTTCGATACAAAGTACATTGAATTTTATGTCGTATTGAACGGATAGCAATTACATTTTGTTCCACTTAGTTCGAGATGAAGTAACTCTCGTTTCGAAGCTCGTTTGTCGACGCGATTGTTTGTTTTTTATTAGACTAGGCTTCATACAGTATTGTTCTATAACTTATGCACCAGCACCAAAGATAATCCTACAGAGGCCCTCTTGTAGTGCGGTGTGTAGGTATGATAACGTTTCCTCACTCCCCGCATAATACGTATCGAGGCATCTCTCTCTCGCAGGCACTGGCCGACAGGTGTGAGCGCATGAACTGCTCAATATCGCCTAATTTTTTGTTCTTACAAAAGTAAATAACCACTTATATAAAAATCTTCCTTACCCAGCGCTAGAAAATATTAAAACCTATCTTTTGATATATTACTTAGATGGTTTCGTAATATAATTTTTTACTAAGAAATACGTCCAAAATATCGATTTAGTGTCATATTTGCGATTTTTTTTTTATCGAGCCAACTATTAGTAATTACGTTTCCCTCTTTAGTCAGCGGTTGACCATATGTACAATTTTGTTAAAATTATTTTTATTTTGCGCAACATTTGCTATAGTTGGAAATAAATAGCTTCAAAAAACTTAAAAATACTACAACCTCGCCTTAAGTGGGGCCCACGAGGCAATAGAAGCAGAGGCAGGCCTAGCGCTAGATAGATGGGTAGATGATATAGTGGAGATGGCAGGTCAATGCTGGCTGGATAGAGCCAGAAATAAAGACTACTGGCATTCCTTGCAGGAGGCTTTTACCCGAAGGGGTCAGTACAAGCTACATAACAGTTTATCTTACAATATTTTACTTATTCTCTATATTATAAAACTTAGTAACTATAATCAGCGGTGCTATTCTGTAAAAATCTCACCGTGAAAACTTAGGTGAAGTGAGCGTGGAGTGAGCTGTCAATAGTGTCAATTCCTAGCAAAAACAAACTCACTTCACCTAAGTTTTCACGGTGAGTTTTTTACAGAATCGACCGGCTGTACGGAATTAAATAAAGCTTTATTATTTATACTCTGTTCAAAGAGCAATCAATGCAATCTGCCTGGCCTTTTCCCAAATATGTTAAGATCGACTTCCAGTCTTACCGGATGTAGCTGAATACTAGTATTTTACATGGAGCGACTGCCTATCTGACCTCCACAACACAGAGTAACGCGATACCCCTTGGTATGACTGGTTCTCAAAATGTTATACTTTTTTCGGTCTAAATCTCATTCGCGAAGTGTGCAAAGGGAACGGAACTTCGTTACAACCGGGTGTCACACCTCTCGCCTGTCTTTATTCTTTTCACCCAGAAGTTCTGATGTCGCTTTCAGATAACATTAAAGTTCCAAATGACGTTACTGACCCTACAAACGTAGGTACTAAGTCCACTTATACTGCCAGTACAATACAGCTCCATCATAACCGCTCTTATTTTAAACGTGGAACGCATAACGAATAGCCTGTTCGGAATAAAGGGCCGTATGCCAACGTCACGTCACGTCAGCACATACTCTTTTGAAATATTGGCAAAAAGAGGCTGACACCCTTCATAGGATGGTCCCACGGTCCCGAGGCCAGGGCCAGCGAATATTTATGATCGCTCAATATAATAACTGAGAGGTTGAAATTTTTGCCAAATTCGGAATATTTTGTGAATGTCATTTTAGGGTTGAGATATTGTTTTTGTAAGGGCTTGTTATGTGGTAGGAATTTAGGGGTCAATTATATAGTTCGGCGATACGTGTTGTTGTTATTAGTAAATTTTTCGGAGTCCGGTTTCTTTATTTTATAGAAAAGTAATCGTTGCTGAATGTTGCTGAATGTTGTCTTCTTACCTAATTAAATGAGAATAACTCATGGTACGGATATGAGACTATTAGTCTTATTGTATATTATATATATCTAGATTATTTTCTTATAATCACTTATATAAAAATCTCGTGTCACGGTGTTTGTTATCGAACTTCTCCGACACGGCTTGACCGATTTTTATGTATTTTTTTGTGTAAGTATATTATTTGGTAGGTCTGAGAATAGGTCGTAGGCTATTTGAATAACTCATGGTACGGCTATGAAACTACTAGTCTAATATTGTATACATATATATCTATATAATCTTCTTATAATCACTTATATAAAATTCTCGTGTCACGGTGTTTGTTATCGAACTCCTCCGACACGGCTTGACCGATTTTTATGTATTTTTTTCTATAAGTATATTTGGTAGGTCTGAGAATAGGTCGCAGGCTATTTTAAATACCCCTAGGTGACATGGGCGGCCCTCTCCAGATTTTTTTAGAAATCGAAACTTACCGCGTGGCGCTGCTATTTATATTATATTATTATATATATTATTATTATATTCTATATTATCGTCCCTGCTGATGCTGATCCGTACGAATATCGATTTAGAGAAGCTCATATATTGAGTGAAGAATGTTCTATTCCCTTATTCAGAATTCCACATGCACCATTAAAAAAATATAAATTTGTAAATAAATAAATAAAGCAGGCAATTCAAATAACCGTATACGATAAAAAATTAACTACAGTAGCATTTACTACAGTTTACACAGTTACAAAATCTACTGTGACGAATATTCCCGTATTTTTTCAAAGCCGTCCCAACACGCGTGTATCGTTTTTATTACAATTATTTTGTGCGGGTTTGTTTTAAGCAAATACGGTTTTTCATGGAGGTTTCCAGTTTGCGGTTTTAACGGGAGAACTGTGGGGAAATATCGAATACGGTTAATAGGTTCATTTATTAGGGTATATTGCGTGGCGGGGTTTAAACTAGGTAGGTTTAATACACGTTTGAGGGACAACTAAATAGGGTCAAATGAAATGCCTATATGAAAATTGTAAAAAGTACTAATTCCACTACCTACTAATGTTCCCACCGCTGGAACACGGGCCTCCGCTCTGTGAGAGGGAGTGGGCCGTAATCAACCACGCGGGCCCAGTGCGGGTTGGTGGATGTCACATGCTTTCGAATTTTTGGTTCTAGGACATGCCGATTTCCTCACGATGTTTTCCTTCACCGTTTTGAGAGCAGTGATGATGAAATAATTTGACACAAAGTAAAGGGGCGGTCAGGGTACGAACCTACGATGTATACTCGTATGTCACGGCCGTTACCACTGCGCCACCACTGCTCCTAAAAAGAGGTTGAGCTGAAAACAATGAGAGTGCGATTTTGTTTTTTTTTTCCCTCGACATTGTCGTTCCAGAAACATTTTTAATACTTACAGAGCTGCTTTAATGTATAACAGAACTTTTGTGTTGTTGAGAACGATACCTATCTATAAAATCAGTACCTACAAAAAATCTCAAATCAATTCCGTTTGAACCTTGCAATTCCAGGAGAAATATAAGACACCTTTAAGTCAAGTGCCTAATACTTGGGCACGCGTCAAATGTTCCCGAGAGATTCAACCAATATCTCACCTCAAAGGAACAGAAATAGACCGGTCGTTCACCCAGTCTCAGACAGACAGCAACTATGTTACTATACACATTCATTCATTGGCTACCTACGGCGTTATAAAATGTAGGTTTGACGTTCATGAAAGATGAGAGGGCAGTGTATTAATAGATAGGTTAGTATGTAGATGAACAATTTTTGTGCAATAGAATAGAATAGTAAAGCGAGTTCAAAAGTGAGTAAAAAAAATTCAATATTTTATTGTTTTTTTTTTCACTCCTGTTGCACAATCGTTCTTCAAAAGTTCTCCGTGCTTCAATCGTTCTTTAAATTGGTTTTGTTGGTCTCATTCTTAATTTTATTCTGTTTAGTTTTAATTTTTAAAGAAAGGTAAAATATGGTGATCTGTGTTATGTCATCATCATCTGCCTAGCCTTTTCCTAACTATGTTGGGGTCGGCTTCCAGTCTGACCGGATGCAGCTGAATACCAGTATTTTAAATGGAGCGACTGCCTATCTGACCTCCACAACCCAGTTACTGGGTAATACGATACCCCTTGGTAAGACTGGTTGTCAGACTTTCGGGCTTCTGACTACCCGTAACGACTGTCAAAGATCCATGAATGACACCCGGGACCAACGGCTTAACGTGCTTTCCGAGGCACGGAGGGGTCACGGTATGTAAAGATGGTCACCCATCCACAGACCAACCGCGGCAAGCGTAGCTTAACCTGATCGATCGACCAGTGCGGCTCTTATTATTTAGCCGCGGACCCCTCTAGTGTTATGTATTGTATACAATAATTACATGAATGTACAACATCTACATATTGTTTACCCATATTTGCAAATTGATTTTCAATTTGAATCTGAAAAAGTCGGTCGAAGAAACATACTGAAACATTATGAAAAAGACTTCAAGATTTAATTGGAGTAAAGAGAAATATTTTTACATTTAATAGTATTAAGTAAATGTAAAAATATTTGTCATCACTCCAATTTCCTTGCTATCATCATTTTAGCCGAAAGACGTCCACTACTGGACATAGGCCTCCCCCAATTTTGGGGGGGTTTGCCATAATCGCCACGCTTGGCAGGCGGGTTGGCGATCGCAGTATGGTATGATGGTGTAATGCATAAAGAACGCTGCTGCCCAATCTTTGTCCGCTTTTAAAATTATGATAAAAAAGCACTTCCTCTCTCCTTAAACATCATCATTATATTTTTCTTTGCTCCTGTTTCATGTTTATTGTTGTATATGTATATATTTATTTAGATTAGTATAATATACTTTATGTATGTATTTATTGTATTATCTAAATGGTACACCACAGACTACCTGCAGTATTTGTCTGTCCTTCCCCTTTTTAATCCATCCAAAGGTTGTCTTTAAAATATCGCTTTTAGCGATAAGACCGCCCATTGTGTCATCCTTTGTGCAGTTTCTATACCTTAAGTCTGTAATTAATATGGTGTACATAATAAAGAGTATTCTATTCTATTCTGCCCATTCTCCGGTCTCCCTTAGTCGCCTTGTACACCCACGGGAAGTATGGGGTGGTGCTATTCTTTAAGTCCGGCACCACACAGACAATTTCCTTGCTATACTAACATGAAATATTTCTTTACAGGTACAAAGGTGAAATGTTGTGACATCAACCACTATGCCTTAGTGTTGTGACATTGTCGATAGCCGATATCGATATGGCGCGGTTGTTACTAGTGATGTTGCTGCCGGCGCTCGCCGCAGCGGCAGCCGGTGAAGCTGACGTGTGTAATCCGGATAAAATGACTGTGTATAAAATGGTGCTGCATACGTACTGGACGCGGGAGAAATTCCCGAAGCATTACCCCGATTGGAGACCGCCCGCGCAATGGTCGAAAGTTTATGGTGAGTTTGAACCCCATCGGCCTTATTACAAAACAAGATTTATCTTTAGATCCAGGTTTAAACCATCCAGCCATTTTTAAATTTCGAACTATAATCCGACGAAGCTAAAGTTCTTAACTACAAAAATTGACGTTAAACCCGAGTCTAAGTTGTCAATTTTGCATTAAGAAATTTACGTTTGTCGGAATAAAGTTCAAAATAGAGTAACTGGCTCGAAGCTTTAGGCTAGGTCTAAAATTAGATCTCGTTTTGTAATAAGACTGTTTAGGTACAGACGTCAACACATCAAGCTACCCGAAACTGTCAAATTTTTCCAATCAACTTTGAATGTTATGCTTTAGCGATAAAGTTGAAAATCTATTAAAGAAATTGTATTGACAGGTTGTAGTAGCTTGATGTGCGGGGGCGTCTGTACTTCATAGATAGTAGTTATTATTTTGCATGATATTTTATGATACGTTTAGGGTATGTGGAATCCGTAAAACATAAAGTTTTTTTCTTGTCTAAAGAATACAATCTATTTTTTTAAGTCTTCAATGTTGAAATACTAAGCTTAGTTGGTACCTTTGTAAGGGTGTTTTGTTTTTTTATTATAAAATCAGGCATTTAAAATAATATTTTTTTAGTTTACTGGAAACATTTTCAGTTATTTACTAAACTAAAAATCGAAGGTAACAGACAATGTTAAAATTTTCGACTAAGTGATTTTCAATTTTCACTCTGAAATTCTGGGAAATTCTTGTTAATTTATTTAAAGTGTTCTCATTGTCTGAAATACCAGTAATTTGTATCGAAAAGTCGCGTTCAATTTCAATTCATACGATTCCACTTGTAATAATTCAAAATACTCCAGTAGGCAATTAAATAGGTAAAATACAAGTTGCCAAAAAATATCTGCTTGAAATACTTTTATTATTTTAGTAGACGTACATTCCTGAAATTAAAAGTTAATAAGGCTGTAAGATCTGAAAAAAACCGGCCAAGTGCGAGTCAGACTCGCACACGAAGGGTTCCGTACCACAAGGCATTAAACGCCGAAAAAAAGCGATTCTTTTATACCCCTTTAAATTTTGACGTTATATTATTTTTATTATTTGTTGTTATAGCGGCAACAGAAATACAGCATCTGTGAAAATTTCAACTGTCTAGCTATCACGGTTCATGAGATACAGCCTGGTGACAGACAGACAGACAGACGGACAGTGGAGTCTTAGTAATAGGGTCCCGTTTTTACCTTTTGGGTACGGAACCCCAAAACGCGTTGCTTTTCGTTGCTTTGATTTCAGAGTTAGAGTAAGGCAAGGCGAGTATCGCCTAATGCGAAGTTAAGACCTGTAATGATAATTTTAAGGCATTTAAATAAATAAGTAAATAATAATAATAGACTAAAGCAATTCAATACAAATATTGATTGTTTGAAACGTCATAAATTATGTTTAAACTGTCTTGTGTTAGAGTTAAAGAGAAGAAAAAGCAGTATTTATAACTTTTACTTTAATAGTTAACAAATGGGGTCACGGTATGTAAATATGGTAACCCATCCACAGACCAACCATGGCCAGAGTAGCATAACCTGATGTATCGACCTGTGCGGCTATTATTATTTAGCCACGGGCCCCTCTGTATATTATAATAGTGTAGAGAGTATAGTTTGGAAAATATTCGACAATACGACATCTCCACACAATAGTGTGGGGACACAATATCCCTAACAAACACGAATCATAAAAGAAGTGAAAAATAATTGCAATCACTTCAAGCAGACGCAGTCCTCGAAGTTATCAGACGAATAAATTCCAACCATTTGTGTGAATTTGTGCGAAATAACCGGCAATGAATAAATTATGTATTCATAAATTTACATTCTTGTAGTTAGGTATATAATGGCCAAACTTTTGATGTTCGTGAAAAATCTGCGGGGAGCGTTCTAAACAATGTTTAGGTAATTTAAACATTTTTATTTTCACCCTTTACTTTTATTCACAGGTACTCCGCCCATATAGATAGCCTTGTGTTGTAACAGAGTTGGTCATATTTCTTTAATCGGCCTTATAATAATAATCGTTTATTTCGACCAACACAGGATCATATTAGGCATATTATGTCATGGTAAATATTACCGTGCTTATGTAGTTCTAGGGTTGGCCATAAAAATTAAAAAAGAGGTCATAAAAATATTATTTTTATGCTCGTCTAAAAAAATCCTACCTATAAATCGACTAGAAATTGAAAAATACTTAAATTTGGGACTGCGTCGTTTATCTAGTGGTCGCAAGCGTTTCTACCGAGCATGAGGTCCTGGGTTCAATTCCCGGGTAGGGTAGAATGTGGGTTTTTTTTCATCTGAAATGTAGCAGCAGCCCGGGGATTGGATTTGTGCTAGGTTGATGGCAATAAGCTCGCCGTCTATTATATGGGACTTAAATATACCTGGCGAAATGTGGGTATTAAAGGTAGGTACAGGAACACCTCTGCCAAGGGTCTTCTGGGGCACGAGTCAGCGAGATTGTCCGAAAGGGTTACCGCTGGCCCGGAACATAAAGGGCTAAGGAAGAAACATGGGTGGGTTTTATTCAGTAAGAGTCTGACCCCTTCCGCTCCACCCAGAGCGGACGGGAGGGGTCATTTGATGATTTCCCATCCAAAAAAAAAAAGGTGACAATACTATGTTCCATTAATTGCAATAGTCGCTTCCCGTCTTACTACAAAACGAGATCTAATTTTAGACCTAGCCTAAACCTTCGAGCCAGTCACTCTATTTTGAACTTTACTCCGACAAACGTAAAGTTCTTAATGCAAAATTGACAACTTAGACTCGGGTTTAACGTCAGTTTTTGTAATAAGAACTTTAGCTTCGTTAGACTAGAGTTCGACATTTAAAAATGGCTGGATGGTTTAAACCTGGGTCTAAAGATAAATCTTGTTTTGTAATAAGGCCGCTATAGTTTAACAAACAAAACTTCTCCGCCCGTTTCCATCCACCCACTTCACTGCTTCTCTTAGGTTTTTTCCTTTTAGGATTTTGTAAGTTTCCATCCTTAGGTTTCCTTCCTCATACCCACGCCTGTTCTTTTTTCTTCTACATCGGTTCTAATTTGTGTTTTATTGGGTCATCTGAAAGACAGCCCACGCATTAATATGTTAGGTTGACATTTCAGAAAACGGCTTCAAAGGCTGAACGACTTTCCATATATATTGAAACTCAAGATTATTTGAATAATGCGATTATCTTACTAAATTATACGTTTTGATATAATAGCATTTATTTTAAACGTCATTCGTAGGTATTTCAGTTTAATAATAAATTAATAATTCTTCGTCTTTTCTCACTCTTTTCTGTCTTGAGCTAGTGTGGACCAATTCTGCCTGTAGGCGTCATAGTCATAGTCATTTATTTCTTAACAAAATACATTATGTAGAAAGTCTTACGTTATAAAATAACTTAAAATATGATTTATATAGTGATAATAAAAAAAATAGGAATAACTTAATAATAGTTTAATAAAGTAATATAATGTCAAAAGATTAAAAATAATAGTCACTTAATTACCTACAGAATAGAATGTAAAAGATTAACACAATGAAAACAATAATAAAACTCAATAAATAGCAAATATCGCATAAATAAATGATTGTCAACTGACTCCGCTGCCAAACTCATTCCGCCATCCTTTCCTGGGTCTTCGATGTCGCTGGACGTTTTTTGATTGTGGCAGTTGTGGCCCATGACTCGTTCGTTAATTCGCAAAAGGTTTTTTTTTTAATCGCTTATAAATAAATTAACTTAGTTGGAATGTCCCTCCCAATATCATTAAAATAATCGATTAATATTACGATGAATGTAATGTTGAGAACCTATACGCAGAACAGATTGATAATGTGTACCTCCAAGAGTTAGTTAACATTTTTTTACTTCAGCTGTAATGCCACGCTATTTTTTTATGATATAAAAAAAAATATCAGGTACTTCTTCCTTGATTATTTATTATGATAATTCAAAGGTAGATTTTTTTTTAATTTTTGCTACCGAATGGGCCCGTTCTTGACCTCGATCACGCCTGATGGAAAGCGATGGATGAGGTCTATGATGGAACGAGCATGTCCAGAAGATGCCTAAGGCGCTGGAACTTCCAAGCATCGACGAATCAGAACAGAGGGGCAATTCTCGTAATTTTAAGAAGGTTCACAGTCTGGTCTTAGTTTCAATCTGTTAAAAATACCTCTAATTTCCCTACATTTTGACAAGTTTTTGACATTTGTTTGGCGCCGAGATGAGACTGCGACTAGATATTGAACGTTTTTTTTAATAATAATAATAATACTGCTTTGGAGTCTGGTTCGCTACCCCAGTTCCTAACGACAGGAATTACCCATCTGCTCCATAAATCAGGTAGCACCACGGAACCCAAAAATTATAGACCGATCACGTGTTTACCGACGGTCTATAAAGTTCTTACATCCATTTTGAGAGCTAAAATTGACAAACATATAAACACTAACTCCATCATGTCTGTCTCTCAAAATGGATGTAAGAACGGGTCCCGTGGTACTAAGGAGCTACTCCTCATTGATATGGCCATTAGCTAACAGGTTCGTCGTTCCCGAAAGGATCTGTCGACATGTTGGATAGATTATAAGAAGGCCTATGACTCGGTGCCACATACATGGCTCATGAGGGTGTTGGAGTTGTACAAAATTGATACAACTCTGCGCACCTTCCTGATGTCGTGTATGGGGCAATGGAGGACTGTCCTTCGCTATCCAGGATGTCGAAATATTCAGAGGAATAGCGAACCGATAAGGATCGAGCGAGGAATATTTCAGGGTGATAGTTTGAGTCCGCTTTGGTTCTGCTTAGCCTTGAATCCTCTAAGCACACTGCTGGAGGATTCAGGTCTAGGCTATCGGCTGAGGAGAGGTGGTCAGGTTATATCGCACCTCCTCTACATGGATGACCTAAAACTCTTTGCCCCCAACAATTTGCAACTGATGGAGCTACTGAAAGTAACTCAAACTTTCAGTAGCGCCATCAGGATGGAATTTGGTGTGGACAAATGTGCGGTCATGCATGTAAAGCGAGGGGAGATTGTTGAATCCGTGGGAACCCAACTCTCGGATTCCACAAACCTTAGAGCCCTCTCCGCATCCGAAACCTATAAGTATTTGGGTATGTCGGAAGCGTTAGGCATCAATGTTACTGACATGAAGCAATCGTTGAAAGAGCGCTTCTTTGGCCGCCTGAAAAAAGTACTTAATAGTCTTCTATCAGGCGGAAACAAGGTGCGCGCCTTCAACGGTTGGGTCATGCCGGTTTTGATGTACTCTTTCGGCATACTCAAATGGACTCAAACCGAACTCGACGCCCTGGATAGAAGGGTCCGTACGCTGCTAACTGCAAATCGAATGCATCACCCACGATCATCGGTAATGAGGCTGTATATCCCGCGAAAGTGTGGAGGTCGAGGGTTTTTAAACGCTAAGACCCTCCACAATCGCGAGATATGCAGTCTCAGGGAATATTTCCTAGAAACCGACGTGGGGATGCATCGAGATGTAGTCGCCGTGGACAAGGGCCTCACCCCGCTCTCCTTGGCTAAAGAGAACTGGCGCAAGCCAGTAGTGCTTGACACTAATGATCGCATGGAGGTATGGCAGAGTAAGGAGCTTCACGGACGCTTTTTCCGGGCCCTACATGGACCCGATGTCGATTTACTAGCGTCCGTAGCCTGGCTGCGTTTCGGTGACCTCTTTGGAGAAACCGAAGGTTTTGTCTGTGCAATTATGGACGAAGTGATGATGACGAACAATTACCGGAGATTTATTGTGAAAGACGGCACGGTTGACATCTGTCGGGCATGCCACCGGCCGGGAGAATCAATCAGGCATATTATCTCCGGGTGTTCTCGTCTAGCTAACGGAGAGTACTTGCATAGACACAACCTTGTAGCCAGGATAATCCATCAGCAACTTGCTCTGAAATACAGCCTTGTGGAATCGGAGGTGCCATACTACAGGTATGTGCCCGACCCAGTTCTCGAAAATGGTAATATCTCATTATATTGGGATCGATCCATCATCACTGACAGGACTATTGTTGCCAATAAGCCTGATATAGTGGTGGTGGATCGATCAGAGCGGCGCGCAATGATTGTTGACATAACCGTCCCGCATGATGAGAACCTCGTGAAAGCCGAGAAAGATAAACAAATCAAGTATCTTGACTTGGCTCGCGAGGTTGTCGACATGTGGGATGTGGACTCAGCGATCATTGTGCCGATAGTCGTGACAGCCAATGGGCTAATAGCCAAGAGCCTCGACCAACACCTGAGGAGGCTCTCGTTGGGCAGCTGGATCAAGGGCTTGATCCAGAAAGCAGTACTTTTGGACACGGCTCGCATTGTCAGGAGGTTTCTCTCTCTGGAGCCCTGACCGCCGGTAGCTTGGACCCTGTTCCCGATACCGGTGGGCTACTATTTTTTATATTTTTAAATGTTTTTATATTCTAATATTTAAAAATATAATTTATATGTACATACGATGAAATAAAGGAGATAATAATACATTTATTAAGGCACATAAAGGTTTTGTAGTAGGTACATGAGGAACCTAGAAAGTATGCATTATTAATTACATGGTGTAGGTACAACGAATTGTTGGGTGAATCGCTGCTAGCTAGATTACTGAGTAATCTGTATTTAGAAGTGACAGTTTCAACTCCCTAATTGTTTTAAATTACGAGGATTGACCTTCAGGCTGCTTGACGCCGGACTCCGGTGGGACGGTCGCAAACCAGGCGGGCGTTAGCCCCACCACCGCAAGGGAAGAATTGGCCAGTCAAATAAGGTGTT
Organism: Mesoligia furuncula; assembly: GCA_916614155.1. Classification (NCBI taxonomy): domain Eukaryota; kingdom Metazoa; phylum Arthropoda; class Insecta; order Lepidoptera; family Noctuidae; genus Mesoligia; species Mesoligia furuncula. Next base: position 5,378,252 of record OU744807.1, read on the forward strand.
TGTTTGGTGGACTGACCAGGATGCGACGAGCGCTCGGTTCAGTTGAGTAACTGGCGAAACAAATAAATTAGGTGGTCGAATTAGTCGATAACAACGTTATAGCAGTTTAAACATTTGGATCACTAGGATGGTCACACTATTGAATTAGGAAATTCCTGTAATGATAGTGATGTTGAGTTAATAAATAGATAAATAAAGAAATTTTAAATCATACTGTGGTCTGTCACAGCTGAAGGGGAAAACTGTTAACCAACCTTTGGGGGCCTTGTATATCAACTAAATTTCTTTTTTTTTTAAACTAAAAGTACTGTCTCAATCATGAAAAATATTTGATGGACATAAAAATATCTTTGATTAGTTCAGCACTCTAATTGCGTAACAAACTTTCACAATCTGAATCGTTTTGAAGGAAATAATCCAATGCTTCATAATAATTATGTTCAAAATGGTGAAGGAAAAATAAAAATAAAATAAAAATGCTGGTCCTGCTCCACAACTAATTGATTAACCCGTGAAAATTACTGTTGGAGCTGCTGAAGATTGTAAGACTATCTTTACATTGTCTAAACTCAATTTCCTTTGTATTGTATAATTTAAAAAGTGAGTGTCCATATAGTTTCTTGCCCGTTCTTCTCCATAGTTACCTACGCTTTGGAATGGGCAACTAGCCTCATATTTTCTGACTGACCGACTTCCTGACAGTTCAAGAGTGCCTGTGGTTGGTTGGTTGCCAAATCATGGTTTAATTGAATTAAATGCTTTCAGATTTGAGTTTTGAAAAAAAAGCATCGTGAGGAAACCGGCATGTCCTAGAACCCTTGAGTTCCAGCAGTGGGAACGTTATAGGCTGATTATCAATACCATATTATACTTCCATACTATCCATACTTCCATACTAATATTATAAATGCGAAAGTCTGTCTGTCTGTTACCTCTTCACGCTTAAACCGCTGAACCGATTTAGATGAAATTTGGTATAGAGATAGCTTGAGTCCCGGGAAAGGACATAGGATAGTTTTTATCTCGATATTCCCACGGCTCGATACTTGTGCTGGTGAAACCTCGGGACGCTGCTAATTGTTAAATAATTGTCAAAATGAAAGACATATTATTGTTAATGTAAGTGTGTTACGCTAAAACCTCACAGTTTTTAACCTACAATGCTTCAGACAACTGTTCCAACAAATCTTACCACATCCTGAATTCTACGAAGTCTTCAGTCCATTTTCAAAAACAATTCCTTGTTTAAAAACAAACGACTGCGGTGTCGGCTAACCCTTTATTGTTCCTAATGGAGCTCAGTCGTTCCGATTCTAAGAACTGCTGACCACAACGTGATAGAATCGTGATTCATACAGTAGATAATGTTAGGTGCAGCACTGACTGTTAATGCAAGTTGTTATTGTTTTACAAATTATTAGGTATGGCTGTATGTTTTCCTTCTTTTGTTTTTTTTTTTTTGGGTTTATGACCAGTTTCATGCAAGGATCGTTTCAGTGTTGCATCAAAGTTATGTTCAGTACAATGTTAGTTGACTTGCGGTTAGTAAGTACTATGTTTTTCTTTCCTTCATTTTGGGAACAATATCTGACTATTCTTTACTGGTGCCTTACTGTTTTAACTTATTCCCTTAATTATCTCGTTTATTTATTTACTTTTATACAATTTTTTTTTACATTTAAAATGTAAAAATTAGTGGACCATCGGTGTTTCTCTTAATTTTTTATAACGATCAAACTAACACGTCTTATCGGATCAAATCTAATATTTATACAAGCCAACGCACCCAAAAGAATAATGACCTCATCGTCTAAATAATAAAATTAATAGAAACACTCTAGTCATTCACATTCACGTGTGAAGCATTCATCATGTCACAACAACATATTATTATTATGAAATCTAAAAAATAACAACTCATTTACTAAAACAGGAACTTAATTAACAGGCATACCACGGAAAGTGACAAATATACTGAAGTATTTTATAATTGACTTAGAAACACAACACGATTAATATAACTCATTTATTTTATGACACAACGAGTATTATAAAAGTTACAAAGAGACCATTTATTTTGACACGAGAATGGTCGGGTTTGGCATTCCGCCAGAAATAGCGGCCACCTATCGACAGGCACAGGAAACGTGGTATCCACAACACTATTATATTTTAGAGAGCTTATTGAGGGGACGCGGAAGAAAACCCTGTCTATATTTATTATTTTGCCGAAATTGAGTAGCGGTTGTGTATTTTGGCGGGTATAGACATGTGCAATATGCAATACGATCAGTGAATCATGCTGATTAGAAAAGAAATAAAAAATAAGAAGGATATACCTTCTGCATAATCGTACCTATGATGGTGCAAAAACGTCAGTTATGCAATTTTTGTCAAAATTGATCTAATGTACCCCTTTACCTGGTGAGTAATTGTCATTTGTGTAGTGCGTATACTTTCCGCGAGAGGGCAGTTGCGTCGTTATTGTTTAGTCAAGAAGAACTATACATTTTTATTAGGATGTCGAATTTTTTATCGAATTTTCAAACGCTTATCCTGAAAAATTACATTTTTTGCATAAGTGAAGTTTTTGCCCCGTCTTAGGTGCGATATGTATAACGTGACGCTATAATGGTGACATTAATTTAACACACGGGTAGGGTAATACTTAATTCGTAATTTGAATACAACCGCCTGCGCCGCTCGCCTACGTAGGGCTTTATTTCTTTCCTTCAATTCGCCTACTCTGCACGTTATTCGTTTCGATTTAAAAAAAAACCTAACAAGAACCTATGAGAATAATAAATCCTATGATTGATTTTAGAAAAATGAGCTAACTAATGATGATAACTAATGAGGATATTACTTTGAGCATCATCAGCGGAGAGAAAACAAAATTACTTCTGAAACAATAAAAGTATTCAGTAACTGGTTTTCTAAAACCCAAAACAAATAATCAACCAGAAACATCCTTTCAAATATCATCCGTTACCTAATTCATCATCATCTGCCTAGCCTTTTCCCAACTATGTTGGGGTCGGCTTCCAGTCTAACCGGATGCAGCTGAATACCAGTATTTTACATGGAGCGACTGCCTATCTGACCTCCACAACCCAATTACTGGGTAATACGATACCCCTTGATAAGACTGGTTGTCAGACTTTCAGGCTTCTGACTACCCGTAACGACTGTCAAAGATCCACGAATGACAGCCGGGACCAACGGCTTAACGTGCTTTCCGAGGCACGGAGGGGTCACGGTATGTAAAGATGGTCACCCATCCACAGACCAACCGCGGCAAGCGTAGCTTAACCTGATCGATCGACCTGTGCGGCTGTTATTATTTAGCCACGGGCCCCTCAATCCGTTACCTAATTCATTAAACTAAAATTTAATTAAAATCAAATTAGCGAGAAGCTTGTTGAAACTTGCGTTACGGGATCAACATAAAAGATGGCTCAGTTCAGTTTGTTGGAAATCTCATAATATCGACTTTGATGTTCGCGATGAAAATTCTAATTACTACCAGATTCCCTCAGCCTCTAAACTTTGTAAGGAAATATCGCAGGTCCTTTCAAATCTAAAGGTAATATGGACATGGTTGAGGCTTTAGGAAGAATTACAAATTATCTACTTGTCACAATGGTTTCTGCCGATCTTTTCTGAATAACCAAAAATATTTCTTACGGTTAAGCCGTTGGTCCCGGCTGTCATTCATGGATCTTTGACAGTCGTTACGGGTAGTCAGAAGCCCGAAAGTCTGACAACCAGTCTTACCAAGGGTATCGTATTACCCAGTAACTGGGTTGTGGAGGTCAGATAGGCAGTCACTCCATGTCAAATACTGGTATTCAGCTGCATCCGGTTAGACTGGAAGCCGACCCCAACATAGTTGGGAAAAGGTTAGGCAGATGATGATGATTTCTTACCGTGAAAACTTAACTGAAGTGAGCTGTCATTCCAACGGATGCTAGGGATTGACACTATTGACAGCTAGAACAGAATAGATGGGCTGGTGGTGTGAAAGTCTACCGTCCAGCCGTCGAGAGAAGCGTTTGTGACACCGGTCAATGCGACGATTCTAGTCACACTAATATTATGAATGCGAAAGTTTGTGAGTGTGAGGGTGTGTGTGGGGGTGTGTCTGTATGTGTTTATGGTTGTTACTTCTTCACGCTCAAACGGCTGGACCAATTTTGATAAAATTTTGTATGGAGGTAGCTGACACCCTGGATTAACATATAAGCTACTTTTTATCCCAATGTTCCCACGGGATCGACATTTACGCGGGTGAAACCGCGACGAGACGGCTAGTAGCTGATAAAGATCGAATTCGCAAAACACGTATTCATTTGTATGCAACTGACAGGTGTGTAGAACGCATTCTGTAGTCAGCCGCACTCTACTTTAATGTTATTAATGGTTGCAGTGAAACACGACCCATCTGATAAAGGGTCACCATCGCATATATACATCTGCACTACCAGAGGCAAAACCGATAGTTTGCCATCCCAGAGACCAAATACATTAACCTTTTGACCGGCACAGTCATGTATTGATGACAAACCAATGTGCCCAGCACGCCACAGTTCGACTACATGACAGACTTTGACGCCGAGGGCATGTTTTTGGTTTTTTGACGTATGGCGGTCAAAAGGTTTGTAGCGGTATCTACAACGCCACATGCGAACAACTCGTCATACTGACGTCACGCAAAATCCTGCATCGCGCAAGCAGAGTTTACCGCGCTACTAGTAGCGCGGTAAACTCTGCTTGCGCATGATTCATGTCGGGAATCATCAATCATCAATCGTCGGGGGTCATGAATCATCGGGCAGTTGCCAGTCAGACACAACAACCGCCTGGTCGGAGGATCCTCCCTTTTCTATAAAGTATGAGTGAACTTTACACCCTGTTCCTCATAACTCTATAGGTTAAATAACGAGCAGCCAGTACTTGCTAGTACCGCAATTAATCCTAGGCCTTTAGTAGAAATTAGTACCACGAGCTACACAACAACATTCACATAATAACCCTTAGGTATGCGAACAGTAACCAAGGACACTTACCCATAACTTACTCGCGTGCGTGTCATTATCTACCTGGCCTTTTCCCAACTATTTTGGGGTCGGCTTCCAGTCTAACTGGATGCAGCTGAGTACCAGTATTTTACATGGAGCGACTGCCTATCTGACCTCCACGACCCTGCAGTTACTGGGTAATACGATACCCCTTGGTAAGACTGGTTGTCACTTTCGGGCTCTAACTACTCGTAACGACTGTCAAAGATCCACGAATGACAGCTGGGACCAACGGCTTAACGTGCTTTCCGAGGCACGGAGGGGTCTCGTTATGTAAAGATGGTCATCCATCCACAGACCAACCGCGGCAAGCGTAGCTTAACCTGATCGATCGCCCTGTGCGGCTGTTATTATTTAGCCATGGGCTCCTCCGCACGGAGGCGAGCAAAAATATTCCTATATCATCTAATTTCCACACCACAATGAAAATACATTTTGTTCACATAATTCACCTCCTTTTTGCACACCGAACATATTTCATTTACATTCCCCAAATAATTCACCCGAGTGTATCCTCACTTATCTATTCTTTTTGTAATCCTGTTCCTTTGGGTTGGATGGTTGGAGTATTATTTTATACTAGCTTCTGCCTGTGACTTCGATCGCGTGACAGTTCTTTCATCCCACCCCGTCGATCGCATCGCCTGTCCGCACTATTATTTCCTATTCCCTCAGTGTTCTTTCGGGATTTTTTTTGTTTTTGCTCGGTTCCTAAGGTTCCGTGCGTAATGTTAAGAAGCCTATTGTAGCCTTTCTCAAGAATTGGGAAATACAAACAGAAATGTTCAAATCCGTGTAATAGTTCCGGCGATTAGCGGGTTCAAACAAACTGACTAACAAACAAACTAACAAACAAACTAACAAACACACTAACAAACAAACTAACAAACAAACTAACAAACAAACTAACAAACTAATAAACATACTAACAAACAAACAAACTAACAAACAAACCAACAAACAAAATAACAAACAAACTAACAAACGAACTAACAAACAAACTAACAACAAAACAAACTAACAAACAAACTAACAAACAAACTAACAAACAAACTAACAAACAAACTAACAAACAAACTAACAAACAAACAAACTCTTCAGCTTTATTATTAGTAACTAGCTTCTGTCCGCGACTTCGTCCGTGTAAAAATTCTTGTTCCACCGACCCACGCCGTCACATCGCATCGCCTGCCAGCGTTTTTTAACCGACTTCAAAAAAAGGAGGAGGTTTCTCAATTCGACCGTATATATTTTTTTTAACCGACTTCAAAAAAAGGAGGAGGTTTTTAGCCGACTTCAAAAAAAGGAGGAGGTTTCTCAATTCGACCGTATATATTTTTTTTTTTTTATGTGTGTTGGCGGATAACTTCGTCGTTTATGAACCGATTTTGATTATTCTTTTTTTGTTGGAAAGGATATATGCCAAGGGTGGTCCCATGATAAGGAAACCAGGATCTGATGATGGCATCCCAGTGAAATCGAGGGAAACTTTCGAAAATCGTAGGAGCGACTAGTGCGTTTGTTAATTTTTTCATAAGGTATTTTAAAGCACTACAATTTGATGAAGGCCTGGAGTCGATCTGATGATGGAGCCGAAAGACAGTCGAGGGGACTCCTCAACGATTTACAGCAGTTACCTTGTGTTTGGGCTTGATTAATTTGTATTGATGTGAACTTTACACCTAGATGGGTTGCGACTGTCATTAGGGGTCTGATGATGAAGACGAAGGACAGTTAACGGAATTCCTCAACAGTTTACAGTAGCTACCTTGGGTATGTTCACCGATTACTCGAAGACGGCTGGACCGATTCCGAAAGTTCTTTTTTTATTTGAAAGGGTATACTCTCGAGGTGGTCCCATTATCATCAAGTTGGAATCTGATGAGAGGATTCCATGGAAATCGAGGGAAACCCTCAAATTTTATAGGCAAAGCTACAGCGATTTGGATATTTTTTAAAGTAACTTGAGCATTTGCTCTCGGAAATCATCACTTGGTTAAAGTGGAGCTGATGATGAAGATCACATATGGCTATCGGAACTACTCACAGACAAACATTTCACGGGTTGCGATTCAATTACTTTAATATGGTTGCTAAGCAATTTATGCTCGTCACAATGCGTATTGCGAGTGATTGTTGAGGATCTCCTGGTACTTACCGGGAGAACTCCTCAACAATTAACGTCCCAGCATCGGGAAAAGCAAAATGTTGTAAAAGGTGATGAACAGTTGGCATTAGGCTATTGTAACTTAGATAAATTACAAACTGACCCACTAAAAAGTGAAAAATAAAAACATTTTTACAAAAAAAAAACAACCGACTTCTAAAAAAACACTACAAATTGAAAAATAACTTTAATTTCGGAAGTCGGTGTCAATAAACGAAAACGCGGAACCGAAGACACCGACTTCCGAAATTAAAGTTATTTTTCAATTTGTAGTGTTTTTTTAGAAGTCGGTTTTTTTTGTAAAAATGTTTTTCGCTTAGCGTTCTTTCCGACTTCTTTTGTTTATGCTCGGCACCTTAGGATCCTTGCGTGATGTTAAGTAGCCTTCCAAGAATTGGGCCATTAAATGCAAAAATAATTTTTCAATTCCGACTCCCGTTCCAGAGATTAGCGCGTCAAACAAACTCTTCAACTTTATTATTAAACAAAAACCGGGCAAGAGCGAGTCGGACTCGCGCACCGAGGGTCGCATCATCACCATCACATCATCATCATCTGCCTAGCCTTTTTCTAACTATATTGGGGTCAGATTCCTTTCCATCAAATGTTTTCAAATTTTCATCGGCGAGGCCTATATTCGTCAGAGAATTTTAACACTGCGCGCTGCGGTGTAGAATATTGCAGTTTTAGTCATCGCCATCTCTTGACCGATAATGGAACTAATGTAAATTTTGTTAATGTTTTCTGAAAAAGTGTGCTATTTAGAGACATCGTTTTATTTTTCCTGTAATCTTTCCATAATCTTCTATCACATAGAATTATTTCAGATTTTATTCTTTGCAAACTTGGGAGATAAGGGGGGAATGGTATTTTTTTTTACATTTTTCATCAAAAGTTGAAAACTATGCGGCCTAAAAAAATGTTTCAGAATGTGCAAACAGCGCTCTTCCATTATGATACCCCACATGCCCTAGTAGCCGCCCTACTTTGAATTTTTAAGACCCCTTTCAGTTCCTGTTGCAAAAAAAAAATATTTCTTTCTTATTTGAAAAATAGTTGGGCAAACATCTCCAAAACTATTCTAAATTTCAAGTTGATAGCATTAGTAGTTCTTGAGATATCCAGCTGTGACAGACAGGCAGACTGAGTCTCACCATAAGGGTTCCTTTTTACCATTTTGGTACGGAACCCTAAAAAACAAAACTCTTCAGCTTTATTATTAGTAATTAGTATGAAAGATTAAATAAGCTGGGTAGTGGGTCGCCCTTAAGCTTTGGAAGCCGCGTCCGACTTCCAGCCTAATAAAATAATTAAGGTTAATTTAATTATAAATTAATTACACGTAGCCCACATAATTATAAGGTTTATTCCAAATAAGATTATTTTTATTCGGGATAAAGGGTAAGCTTTGATAACATATGAGAACATTAAATCGCCGTTTCTGGCAGCTTTTTAAAATTATTATAATGTGGATTTTTATCGCTTAATTTGTATGAAATTTATTACCATTTTGTTCGTTTTTGCACGATTAGGCTGAAGTAAAATATGATACTAATTTTGGTAAACTGTTGGATATCCATTAACTTGATTGATGTGTTCGCATTTTTTAGGGTTCCGTACTCGAAAGGCTGCCAACGGAAACCTATTATCAAGACTACTCTGTCCGTCCGTCGTCTTTGTTTCTATGGAAAATTTAAAATCGGTCTAATTTGGCTGTAACACTATTTTTCGAAAATGTTCTTAAGTAACTTTTTAGACTTTTGTATCCTACTTATGCTTGAAAGTTTGTATGAAAAGCCGTACGGCGTAAACGCTCTTAAGTCCTCCATTTTTCATTTCCCTCGTAATCCAAATTTTCTATGATACTTCGTTAAAAATAGGTCTGTTCGCAAAATTGTTACTGCTGCGCTCTTGTACCTGTTTTGACATCTAAATGAAGAAATTAGAGTGATTTATGTAGCCATAGATGACCACAACACCCCCTAAAAAACTTATATATCTATCTACATAGTTAAAAGTACATACTTTAGGTACATTTTACTGAACTACCCACCAACTAAATACAAAAACAAAGGACACTTAGGCGTTGAAGTACTCGTCCGCATCGCTTTCATCCGGAAACGTGCCCAGAAGACTGGCAGCATTGCCACGTTGAATGTCAATGCTAATTCTTTGGCCAAAGAACGACCCAGCCCTCTGGTCACGTTTCGACCATCCGGCAAGAAATATTATATTATTCCTACTAACTTGATAGGAAAACAGGGTCGTGAACTTACATGTAACCAAACCATCAACAGACGGTGATGGTTAGGTACATGATTATGTTGTATTATAACCAAACTTTTTTTACTTGCAGGACACGTAACAAATTACATACAAGCACGTTTATATTGTTTTGTATATCTTCATCGTTTTTCTAATAAAGTATTGCTTGTATCAAGTTGTAGATAAGTATACCTTCGTTTGGATAGGTTTTCACTAAATATAAAAACCTAATGCGTTATCCAAACCGATTTTACCCAGCAACGCATTTTATAATTTATCACAGCCATTAAATAATACTTAAGATAAAATGCGCGAACGCTTTCACAGTTATCTGGGCAAGGGATGACCAAAATCATTTTGTGAAGGAGAAATAAATCGTTCACATTTGATTTATATCTTTTACGCACAATTTAATGTCCTGCTCTTGCTTAGAGGGAGATATTGGATACGAGTGGCAGTCGACTGAAAAAAAAAATGTTTATCTTTTGCATTGTTAATGATTTTGTGGCAACCTTATGCGTTAAATCATGTAGATTTTCCTCAACTTCCTTTGGTAGTTATTTTTGTGATGTGATTAGTAGACTTTTTTCTATTGTTTGTCTTCTAATAATGAGTATAGATTATTAATAGAGCAGTGTAGTTTACTTAAGTGTTTTCACAAACCTAGTTTTAGAAATTAAAACATTTATCATATCAATATTATAACATTCCTTCTATTACGTTTTGTGCAAGAATATTGACAACGAACTTCTGTGGAAAACTAAAAGATTCGGCTTTACTCCGTGACTGTATTAATGATGAAATTGGACAGTGGGTCCAGTCGACCTATTCAAAATATGTGATCCCGTGGGTCCAGTTGACCAAAGACTCCCTTTTGCTATTCAAAAGTAAATATCGATCAATTAGTAAAATAAGTCATAGTACATTAATTACAAAGAAGAAACTCCATTTTCCTCTTTTACTAGTTATGACATTACGAAATTAGAATTCCTGTAAAGTAAAATGTTGTGAAATAGAATTTACCTATTACTGTACAAATGAACTAGAATCTTCTACTCATTACTCCATGTTGCTAAGCGAGATATTTAAATAGAATAGCTCACGCATTGTTTGTTCACTCACTCTGAGGAGTGATCGCGGTCTCTTTGTTATTTGAGCGGTGTCAAGTAGCTGTTTTTGGGCTACTGACGGTTAAGCGGTGTCATTTCTCGCTTAGCTTCGCTCTACTTGCAATTGAACTACATAAGTTTCAAATTCACAATAGTTCGAAGGAAATTTCAGTTAAACTTATTCAGGGAGAATAGGAAAGCTTCATTATAAACCATAAATCAGATAAACAAGGTGTAACAGAATAACCGCAAAGTAGTTTGTTCATAATTGACTACTGAATCGTCGTTCGTCGTTTCAGCCGATAGACGTCCACTGCTGGACATAGGCCTCCCCCAATTTTGGGGGGGTTTGCCATAATCGCCACGCTTGGCAGGCGGGTTGGCGATCGCAGTATGGTATGATGGTAGAATAAATAGAGAACGCTGCTGCCCATTCTCCGGTAAGACCCTTAGTCGCCTTTTACGACACCCACGGGAAGTAAGGGGTGGTGCAATTCTTAAGTCCGGCACCACACAGACCACTGAATCGATTTCAGTAAATTTTGATATACCTACCTAGGATTTTTTTTTTTAATTTTGTTTTTTGCCATATTAACCGCCGATTGAGCCAAAGAACATTAAATCTTATTTTAAGGTAATAACACTCAATTTTAAATACATATAGTAATGCTGGGAGCAACACTATTTTCTTTGTAATAATAGATAGCTTTAAAAAACAATAGAAGTGAAAATAAAACACAAACAGAATACTTTGCCATCAGTCACTGACATATCGGATATACATTAAAACCGAGTACATCCCGAGGATAGCCGAACACATCTGAAGCGGGTATTTTTTTAATCGCATTTTTTTTTATAAACACGCGCGATGTCGCTTACGGTAACAGTGGCGCGAGTTCAATGGTTTTTCCCATTTCAAAAAATGCCCAACGCGCCTAAAGAAGTTTTCACTTCAAAAAATAAGTTTTCGTCTTTGTATTAAATGCTAATTAGAAAAAAAAAATAAAATTAACGCAAGAGCGGTAATTATGTATATGTAGATACACTAAAATAATAATACCAGCCTATTATTGAAGTGAAAACTTCTTTGAAAAATTCGTATGCTCGACAATTTAAATATGTAACGCAAAGATTTATAATATTATGGAATTGTCAAGATGAAAGACATTGCTGTTGCTAGTCAGTTACGCAATTACCTTCCTAGTGTCCTTTTTTTGGTATTGTTCGTCGAATAGCTGAGCTCCTCAAGTTCTGAGTTGAGCTGCACGATTTTTGACAAATGCGAGTACTGATTGGACAGGTCCGCTCAATCTGTGTGGTTCATTCCTCAAAAGACCATTTCAAACACCAATCTACATGGTCTTCACACGATCTGACCAAGATTTTGTCTGGACTTTAATAGAGACTGTGACCTCTGAGTTTGTTTCGGCCTTTCTTCACAGAATAGCCAGACAGGAAACGCCGACTTCATCTAATAAAAGTTAGACTTCATCTGGTTTAAAAAAATATGATTGACGTGTAAAAGTGTTTGTACAAACCTACTTACAGAAAATAAATCATTTATCATTTACCCCACAGCTTTCTTTACCTCGTTCATTCCTCGCTTAGCTCTCATCGGAACCATATCCTCTCTGACACTAGATACGTTGATGAGTTCCACAGATCAAAGGTTTGAAGACTCCAAGATGTTCCGTAATGGGAAACTGTAATTACTGTTTGTTTTGAAATGTCACTATACAGTATTGTTTTAACACGAAGGTTATTTCTGCTGTTATTTTTGATAGAACTTTGCAATACAATGGTTAATTGCGAACCATTTTAGGAAAAGTCATCGGATCTTTAGTCTTCTTTTCAGACTTGGTGGCTGACTGTCTTGGGTAGGATAGCATTCTGTTCCGGTATTTAGCATCGGAAGCCGACAGTTTTCCCAGAAAGCTTCCAAGACTACGGGGTGGTCCTAAAGCTATTTAATGTTAACGCGGACATCTTGCGTCAACATCAGAGTATTTTTAAACTGCAGTGTCCCTTTCGAACGGACCATGTCGCTCATTTGGAGAAACATCGACGTTTTAACGCGAAGTCATACTTATAAGATACTCTGCCTTAAGATATTCCAGTGCTCCCAATGTCATACTCACATTCCTCATAAAAACGTTGTCATCATCAAATTATCGTACCTACTACCTATATCCGAAACTACTACAGTTTCGTAGTATATCTAAAATTACATCACATGTGTCAGCTAGTGGCGAGTGGCGCCATTACTCACAGCTTGGCACCGCCTCAGGTGACCGGCTGTGGATAATTGGAGGGAATCTCCAAGACAAATTGACAGCCGGCTTAACGGCAGGTTTCCTATTTCTGTAGTGGCGGCTGCCTGATGTTACGGTTGAGTATCCATTCGTGTGCAGTTGAGTATCCATTGTATTATGTTTCTGGAATGTTACCAAATTAAAATCAAAAGTCATTTATTCAAAATAGGCTGAGAATCAGCACTTTTTGAACGTTAAACCTACTTCCTACTAATCACACTAATATTATAAAGGCAAAAGTTTGTGAGTGTTTATGTTTATATTTGTTACTTCTTCACGCTCAATCGGCTGGACCAATTTTGATAAGATTTTGTATGAAGGTAGCTGACACCCTGGATTAACATATAGGTTACTTTTTATCCCGATATTCCCACGGAATCGACATTTACGCGGGTAAAACCGCGGGGAGCAGCTAGTAATATTATAAATGTGAAAGTTAGTGAAGATGTTTGAATGTTTGTTACTCAATCACGCGTAAACCGTTGAAAAGTTTTGGATGAAATTTGGTACATGGATAGACCATTTCCTGCATTAACTCATAGGATACTTTTTATCTCGATATTCCCACGGGATCGAAACTTACGCGAGTGAAACCGCGTGGCGCTACTAGTATTATATAAGACAGTCCCCCAAAAAGCCTGCCCTTTATCACTTGCTTTAGCTGTGAAGAAAAAGTGGTGCAACAATCTCCCCAGCAGTACAGCTGTCTGTTCAGTTAGAAGAACTTGATTCTATGTATATCTACCGGGTGCACGCATTTTTACCGACTTCAAAAAAAAGGAGGTTATCAATTCGACACGTATGTATGTAATATTATTGGAATTGCTTCATATATTACAATCTATTAGGGCTTCCAAACAAATATACCAAATTTTTTTTTTTTTTTGTCTACGCATTTCTCCGCAACTATTAATCGGATCGTGACCATTTTTAGGGTTCCGTACCCAAAGGGTAAAAACGGAACCCTATTACTAAGACTTCGCTGTCTGTCCGTCTGTCCGTCTGTCCGTCTGTCTGTCACCAGGCTGTATCTCAAGAACCGCGATAGCTAGACAGTTTAAATTTTCACAAATTATGTATTTCTGTTGCCGCTATAACAACAAATACTAAAAACAAAATAAATTAAATATTTAAGGGGGCTCCCAAACAACAAACGCGATTTTTTTGCCCTTTTTTGCTCGATATCAAGAATGGCAACAGGTAGGCACTTGAAATATTCACAAAATACTCAGTATTATTTTAACTTTATTAATAAATAATAAAATAAATATTTAAGGGGGGCTCCCATACAACAAACATGTTTTTTTGGCGTTTTTGCCTTGTGGTACGGAACCCTTCGTGTGCGAGTCGGACTCGCACTTGGCCAGTTTTTTTTTATTGTATTACATTTACTTCAACTTAGGGAACAGTACAAGTTTCATCAAAATCGATTCAGTAATTTTCAAGATATGGACTAATACCGTGTATAAGTGTGACGGGCCTGGCTTATTGATACGAGCTACGGGTGTAGTGTCAAAGGGAAAACATCTCAAAACCTTGGTCAAATTCTAGTGCAAAAACTAAAAATTACGAAATAAAAAAGTAATTTAAGAAAATTAAACCGACTTCAAAAAGAAATTAAGTAAGTAACTCAAAATTATGAAAAGACTTTAATTTCGGAAGTCGGTGGCAAAAAACTAAAACTATAAAATACAGATCACAAAAACACCGACTTCCGAAATTAAAGTTATTTCATAATTTTGAGTTACTTACTTAATTTCTTTTTGAAGTCGGTTTAATTTTTTTAAATTACTTTTTTTTTCCAATACACTACTGTAGTGGAAAATATACCTAAACGTGAACTATATTCGCTGGTTGAAACTACCAAGTCGCTGATATAATTCTTTATTTAAAAAAAAAGTGAAAAAAACTTCATTTTTAGAAAAACATACTTGTATAAAAGCATCTATAAAAACAGAATATCCACGTTGATATAACTAGGCAAAAGAAAAATCGAGACTAACTTTTATGTTTCAGTACAAGTTTGACCTATCTTCAACGCGTTTGAGCTGCCACATTTAATTTTGACATTCCTGTTGATAGTTTTAAAATGCGCAAATCTTCTTCTGTATACAGCGTGGCGCTTAAATGGCGACATTAATCAAACACACGGTTTCGTGTTTTCATGTTATGAACTCACTATTTTAATTTCATTGAACATTAATATTTATTTTAAATTTAATATTTATTTTTCTAAGATAGCACCTTGGAGCAACCTATAGGTACTTGAAGCACTGTAGCGTAGGGGCTGAAGTGTTAATCAACTTTTGTTGCTGACTGTACCTACTACCTATCGTACCTAAATGTTGGTATGCGATTTCTAATTTATTTTCCAAATTCAAATCGCATTTATGACCAGAGGAGCATAATGAAATTCAGTACAATATATTTGCTCCGCTAAACCCCAGGTCTTGACTGACTTACTTTAGGTTAGGTTTGCATAGGGGTTAGTTGCCGGGGCCACGAATCATAACATAGCATCAATTTTTGTAGTTTCATTTAGTCCGCTAATAGCAGCGAGCAACATACTACAGATAGCTATCTCTTTCTGTGTCAAACGTTCCGTATTATCTATCGCAGTCGTAGTTGAAAACTACTATACACCTATATGTAAGTACTTTGTAATAACAACGCAACAATACAGAACGTCGCTCAGTATGAACGTAGCGTATCTTTCCTTTATAATATCATTGGTTCAGCCTCAATATAAAATAAAGATGTGGCCTTGGCCTTGGCCTCATCCTTATTTTATAGTATGTATCGAATTACCACCATCCAGAAATAGATTCAACCAAAGCAATCGAAAGTCACAATAATTCTCCATAATAACCACAAAATGAAGACACAATAACAGTAAACCTCAAATGGCTCCACATTCGTCTCTTTGCCGTCTACCCACACATTCGATTTTTTGACCGCGCTTACGTCAACTGTTTCTCATTATCAGAATGATGTTTATTTAGGTTAACGCGGTTTTGTTCCTCGCTTCTTTTGTTTTATTATAATTGTAGTTTGGTGGAGTTGGTAGTTCACTCATTTCCACACGTCCTGTCTGAGCTACTAAAAATAACTAAGTACTATATTTAAAAAAATAAATAATATTCACCGCTTTTTCTCGAAGAGTAGGCAGTGCTACGATTGTGGCAAAATAGCCATGTTTATTACCAAGTGCACAAATTTCGACTGATTCTGAGAATTTCCTTAATTAACTCTTCATTTAGTCAGTGGAGTTTCTTGCCCGTTCTTCTCCAAAGGAACCTACGCTGTGGAATGGGCAACTAGCTTCATCTTTCTGACTGAACGACCCCTTCACAAATCAAAAGTGCCTGTAATAAAAAATCCTTCGAGTTTGAGCTGTCATTGGATGTATTTAAAATAAATGCTTTGAACTTCACCTTGAAAAATCCGATAACACTGATTGTCTTGGGGATCGAGAACCCAAGAACCTATAATGATTAGTCATGATTTGTCTACTAGACCGAAGAAGCAGTGATTTTAGCACCATGTATTTTATAATGAGTCTCTCTTACAAAAGTATAAAATCTTTTGGGTCTCCAATCGTATAATTGGATTGGCAAAAAGTTCTTTTAATAATCGTTAAAGCAGTTTCGTTTAGCCTTTGAATAGGTAATTAGGATTTTTATATATTGCTGATTCGGTACGTTAATAGAATATTAAACTAGCGATGCTGATTTATCTTTATCAAACTTAAAAGCAATCCATACTAATCCATACTTCACACTAATATTATAAAGGCGAAAGTCTGCGAGTGTGTGTGTGGGACTAATTTTGATAAAATTTTGTATGGAGGTAGCTGAAATCCTGGATTAACATATAGGCTACTTTTTATTCCGATATTCCCACGGTATCGAAACTTACGCGGGCGAAAACGCGAGGCGCAGCTAGTCGATTTATATAGGTATCATGAATGGCCGCCATTTTGGATAAAAATCAAAATGGCGCGACAACATACATATACATGTATGCCAGGTATGCCAGGCTCCATAAATCTTTAACTGGAATTGAAGATTTTGGATTTGTATTTTGGTTTTTGTGAAAGACCCAGAGGTTTAGACTGTGCGTTAGATAAGACAAGATAATATTTATTTTGTAAAACATGAGTACAGTATGAAGGTCTTATAATAATATGAGGCGTTGTGTGTCAGTTAATGATTTTATTAAGTAGATTATAATTAAGGTAATTAATTAGAAGTTGAGGAGAGAAGTCATGTTCTAGTTATAAATTACAACAAAGATAACACTCGATCAGGACCAGGCCCGTGCCGCGGCGCGTACGTGTTTCACGCGCGCCTCAAAGAGATGTCAGCAACAGAGAAGGGGCCCGACAGGGCCGAAGCCTGCCGGGGCAGCGGGATTGTCCGAAAGGGTTACCCGCTACCCCGGAACAAAAAGGGCTAAGGAAGGAACATGGGTGGGTTTTAGTCAGTAAGAGTCTGACACTCCCTTCCGGTCCACCCAGAGCGGGAGAAGTTATTTGATAATTTCCCACCCGAAAAAAAAGAAGAGATAAATCAATAACCCAATTACAATTATATGAATATCAAATTTAAACATATACTATATAACTTAATATAATTTAAGTTGTGTTACACACTATCAGTAGCAAGTAGCAATGGCTTTCATCTTGACAGTTCAACAATATTCATTGCTGTTGAGCAGACAAATTTTTCGACCAAATGAAGCAATGGATTAGCAATATCTTTCGAAATAATTCAGATTGAGATTGATATTGTGTTACGCAAATAGGGTGCTGAAATTCTGAACTCTTTACTAATTTAAATTCTATCTAAATATTCCAACATCTATTTCCAGAGATCAATAAAACAAATAGACCAAACTAATCCTGACACTTGGCAGGTGCATATGTGGCCGTGTGTTAGGCGCTTATGCACCTGTGCAGTATTAATATACGAGGCGGAATCTACCTGATTTAATCCCTGGGCATCATATAGCTAACGCATTTCCGTGTCTGTAGATGCTATCAGATATAGTCAGTCGTGTGTTGAAAATTTACGTCGTGTTAGCATTTGTAAGTTGTCTGTTTATGATCTTGTTAAGCCTTGTTGACAACTAAATGCTCATATTAGACACAAGTTTGTTTTGTTTTCATGCTCAATTTCAAGTCGAGTGACTAAACATGTTTTTTTTCTACCAAGTAGAAGTGATTTTTTTTATGTTTATAGTGCTTTTGATTTACGCTTGCTGCGGTTGGTCTGTGGATGAATGACCATCTTTACACACCGAGACCCCTTCATGCCATGCTTAGTCCCGGCTGGCATTCGTGGATCTTTGACAGTCGTTACGGGTAATCAGAAACCCGAAAGTCTGACAACCAATCTTACCAAAGGGTATATATGCTATTACCCAGTTCCTGGCTTGTGGAGGTCAGATAGCCAGTCGCTTCATCTAAAATACTAGTATTCAGCTGCATCCGGTTAGACTGACAACTGACAACATAGTTGAGAAAAGGCTAGGCAGATGATGATGATCATGGTGCTTTTGATATGGTTTTGTCGGATGTTGTTTACAAAGTTCTGTATCGCTTCTCAATTCTATGTTATGACAAAGTTGCATAATTAGCGGAGATAAGAGAGAGAGAGAGATCAATAGGCGCCGTCTGTTGGGACAAGTTAATTTAAAGCTGCAATGGTATGTCCTCAAAAAGCCCTTCCAGACACTTCGCCCCGCATTTTTAGATTCCCATAAAATCCTAATAATACAGGGTTATTGGTAAAACATTAACAACCTCTTAAGTGGTCATTGTACTCATCACCATGAACAACTTTTACTATGGGACCAAACCTGATATCGCGAAAAAAATCAGCTGTTCCCTACATTTATGTTCGTATAACTCGTCAAAATGTAGGGGAAAATGTAGTTTTTATTCCTGATTTCAGGTTTGGTCCTATAGTAAAAGTTATTCATAGTGATGAGTACAGTCACGAGCACTAATATGTCAACACTTCGCAACTTTTAATTGCGATTTTTTCACGAAATAACGAATGGAAAGTTGAAATACGACACTTTACATAAACCTATGGGTTCGAAAATACTATGTTCGTAATAACGTACAATTTCATTAAAAAATAAAAGAAGAAAATCGCCTTTGAATAAAGCCAAGTGTATACATACTTATGCGAGGTTAATGTTTTACCAATAACCCTGTACATTGTTTGGATTTTAAAGGAGACATTTCTTCGCAGGGATCAGTCAGCTATGAAACGCCGGCGCCAACTAGTTTTAAAATATTGACCAACAATATATTGACGTGAAAAAGTGTCTATTCAGACCTATTTACATAAAATATATAAATGTTTCATTTCGGGTAATGTTTTTAGTCATAGGAATCGAAGATTATATTTATTAAAAGACGTTTTATAAAGTACTTTTTCAGAGTTTTTCAGAATTATATAAGCCTTACAGCGCCCCGCGGTTTCACTCGCATAAGTTTCGATCCCGTAGAAATATCGGGATAAAAACTATCCTATGTCCTTCCTCGAGATGCAATCTATCTCTCTGCCAAATTTTATCGAAATCCGTTCAGTGGTTTAGGCGTGGAAATGTAACATACAGACAGACAGACAGACAGTTACTTTCGAATTTATAATATTATTATGGATACTTCGTACTCATTTACAAATAGACCTCGATTCAAACTTTGAAGTATTACTATAATCGCTTTGCAAGAACTCACTTCCACTTTATTTTTCCTAAGAAAATGTAATCTAAATCTCAGTGTAATATTCATCCCCAACCATTAATCAACTACTTAGGTACCTACATAAAAACACCTGTTACTTTCAATACCTTCATATATTTTCCCAAACCAAATTAATGCTATCGTTAAATAGCAAGTATTGTTCACGAAAAAATATATATTAGCCGAGAATCGTTAGGTCAGGCAAAACAAAACCATTAGTTTAATGTAGCCTGGCCCTTATTTCGATCGTTAGGCTATGTACTGTAGGGTGTGTGTAAAAAGCCTTATGTTTGGCTAACAATCATCATCTGCCTAGCCTTTTTCCAACTACGTTGGGGTCGGTTTCCAGTCTAACCGGATGCAGCTGAATACCAGTATTTTACATGGAGCGACTGCCTATCTGACCTTCACAACCCAGTTACTGGTAATACGATACCCCTTGGTAAGATTGGTTGTCAGATTTTCGGGCTTCTGACGACCCGCAACGACTGCCACCGACGAATGACAGCCGGGCCAACGGCTTAACGTGCTTTCTGAGGCACGAACGGGTCTCGGTATGTAAAGATGGTCACCAATCCACAGACAAACCGCGGCAAGCGTAGCTTAACTTGATCGATCGACCTGTGCGGCTGTTATTATTCAACCACGGACCCCTCGATTATGAAATATTTGATGATGGATAAATTAATATCGTATAGTGGTCAAGGATAGACACCGTTGGGTTATTGATTATGTTTGTGGAAGGTCCAGCTTCGATTATTGATAAGTAATTGGTTATTGAACCAGCTTAAGCCGGGACTTCGTCGGCGTAAAGTCTACTGATTTAACATACTTAATATGTAACATAATCCTGTGACACTAGGCCACACGGGCGTAGCCAGGTTTTAGTATCGGGAGGGGTTCAAGAAAATAAAACGACTAAAAGTATATAAAATAACTCTTATATAAGAAAAATATTAAAGATGTGAAAAATAGATACAGAAAAAATCTCCTCGAAAAAATTGGGGAGTCCTTTTTAGCAGTGGGACAATATAAACTATGAGCTGAATAAAAAAATAACGTTATGTTTACTGTTATATAATACATAAACACAGAATATTACAAAATTAATCTTCTGTTTTTCTTTTAAAATATATCCACTACTTCATTCGCATCATTTTCTATCCCATAGTGAATGTTTAGGAGAGCCAATAGCCGTTCAGTCTGTTTTCACTTGTTGTGATCTTATTTTGATTTTATGAATGTTAATATCAGAACTTTTCGGGGGGGTTTGAACCCCCAAAACCCTCCCCCTGGCTACGCCCGTGCTAGGCCATAGTGTGGATCTCTGTCCATGCAAGAATTTTTGCAAATGGATCAGTTCTTCCAGGGATTCATCATTCAGCCGAAAGACGTCCACTGCTGGACACAGGCCTCCCCCACGCACTTCCACTTCGACAGGTTCTGTGCTTCTCGCATGCAACGGTTCCTGCGGCATTCACAAGGTCGTCGGACCACCTTGTGGGTTTCTTCCAAGGATTACCTCTTATTAATTAACCTCTTAAATTAAGAGGAGCTTGTGGCTAAATAATAACAGCCGCACAGGTCGTTCTTCAAGGTTAAGTAATTCTTGCCGAGGTCCGTGGATGGGTCCATTACATACCGACACCCTTCCGTGCTTTTGAAAGCACGTTAAGCCGTTGGTCCTGGCTGTCTTTTGTAGATCTTTGACAGTCATTACGGGTAGTCAGAAGCCCAAAAAGTTTTGCCATAGAGTATCATGTTATCCAGTAGCTGGGTTGTGGAGGTCAGATAGGCAGTCGCATATAAAACACGATTAGGTATTAGACTTAGAGTTAGACCATTAACTGTACTGGGTCAAAAAATCAATCTGCTTACCCTTTTTGCTGCTATTTTGGGGTCGGCTTCTAGTCTAACTGCATGCAGCTGAATACCAGTATAGTACATAGAGCGACTCCCTATCTGACCTCTACAACCTAGTTATTGGGGAATACGATACCCTTTGGTAAGAGTGGTTGTCAGACTTTCGGGGTTCTGAGTACAATAATTATCTACAAATGACAGCCGGAACCAACTGCTTAACGTGCTTTCCGAAGCACGGAGGACTCTCGATATGTTATGGATGGTCACCCATCCACGGACCGACCGCGGCAAGCGCAGCTTGACCTTCGATCGACCTGTGCGGCTGTTATTATTTAGTCACGAGCTCCTGTACCGAGTCAAATTAAATAATTTAGTGAAACTTCGTAGACGATATCGAATGAAAATAACACAACAATGATTATTTTTTAATCTCATAATTATTTTCGTACCAGCGGCCTTTGACCCCGTAATCAGTTGTAGTTACTTGAAATTAAGGGTCTAGAAAATCTTTTTGGTTTTTGTTTTATTGTCATATACTAGCTCCGCCCCGCGGTTACACCCGCGTAAATGTCGATCCCGTGGGATTATCGGGATTAAAAGTAGCCTATATGTTAATCCAGGGTGTCAGCTACCGCCATACAAAATTTTATTAAAATTGGTCCAGCCGTTTGAGCGTGAAGAAGTAACAAACATATAAACACACACACACACACTCACAAACTTTCGCCTTTATAATATTAGTGTGATATCAAGATCCATCATGTCTGCTATGTTTCGCCAGCAAACTTCATTTTACCTCGTATAATTACTGTTGTTCTTATTTTCGCCAACGAAAATCATAAACATCTGACAGTTATTTAGGTACTGATCAGAGAACTAATTAACCTCCTAAAAACAGAGAGATAAGGTTTTATTCAAACACTTGAAAATAAGGCATGCTTTTCGTCTCCTGTTCGCGTGTTATTTTCGTCGTCATGAGACAATTTATATTACAAGACAGAATTAATGTACATCCTTATTGTAAAAGAAAGTCGTTTTAGTTACACTATTTATAACTCAAGGACGGCTGAACCGATTTGGCTGAAAATTGGTGGGAGGTAGCTTAGAACCAGGAGACGGACATAGGATACTTTTTATCCGTTTTTTTTGTGTTAGATAGGAGTAGGGTAGGAGTAGTGTAAGAGTAGGTTACGTGTAGGGTAGGAGTTGGGTAGAAGTAGGGTAGGAGTAGGGTAGGGGTAGGGTGGGGTAAGGGGTAGGATACCACGCGAACGAAGTAGCGCCGGGCAGCTAGAAATAATTTATATGGCAAAACAACGTTTGCCGGGTCAGCTAGTAGGAGTATATTATATTTATTACCAACTAAGTTCAATGTCCTGTAACGTAATGTAGACGCATTCCATAGAATTAAATGAATAATTTATAGGTACACTGTTTGAGTATGGATTATCGAGCGTTATATCCTCGACCGTAGGTTCAATTGGTGTAAGGGACAAAATACCCAAAATGAGTTGAGTATACAGTTTTGTTCAGAATTTTTCGCTCTTTCGAATGGTGTAAGTATATGAAAAAATTCTAGCTTAAAAAAAATGTCCCTTACCCCACTGATTTTTTGGATCCAAATTTCGAATCAGCCCCATAATAACAATGTATCTGAAAAACTATGCAATATAGCAATTTGAAATGGTGTAATTACCGCTGCCAATCCACTTCAAATAAGGTAAGGGTCTTCCCAATCAACGAATTACCATTACATGGTTTATTTTTGAAGAAATCATAATAAAACTGGCCTTACACTAATGTCTTTGTTATCTCAAAAAATAAATATCACCCATACTTTAAATGGATTGCACGAGTTTTGACATAGTTGTCCCTTACCCCAATTTGCATTGTCATATTTGAAGCAGTGTCAACGTTACACCTATTTGAATCGAATTATATTTAGGTTCAGTGTCCGTTACAACAATTTGCTCGTGAAAAGTAATGAATATTTATCCCTGTTACCTTTATTTACACACTTCATAACACAAGATAGCTCGTGCTTCCACTATTACCATCCTTTTCTATCTCTCAAAGTCTTTCTGTGTGTGAAAGAGAGGATGATACCAATGCGAAAGCAGCGCGCGGGCATAAAAAAAAGTCGCTTTCATATCTTTACTGTGGTATCAGTGCAAGTTCACCTGTCGTTTGGTCGGGATTGTGCACGGTTTTTCACAAAAAGAATGTGGTAAAAATGGAAAAACAAAGCCATTTAAAACAGTTGCTTCGACGAAGACAGAAGAATCATAATAATATAAAACTATTCAATGTTACCTAATTGTTCTCTAATCATCATTTCAGCCGACAGACGTCCACTGCTGGACATAGGCCTCCCCCAAGCACCTCCGCTTTGACCGGTTCTGTGCTTCTCGCATCCAACGGGTTCCTGCGGCCTTCACAAGGTCGTCTTTCCACCTTACCTACGCGGTCCTTACCCACTCCAGAACCTTTCGGCTCCATCGACCATCTGTTCTGCGAACAATGTGCCCTGCCCACTGCCACTTAAGTTTGGCAATTCTTCGGGCTATGTCGGTTACCTTGGTTCTCCTGCGGATCTCCTCATTGATTCGATCACGCAGGAAAACTCCAAGCATAGCCCTCTCCATTGCAATTTGGGTGACTTTTAGCCTTCTAATAAGGCCCATTGCAAGCGACCACGTTCATCACTTGCAACATGCACTGGTCAAAGACTTTCGTCTTGAGACACTGCGGTAGTGGGACGAGAAGATATTGTGTAGCTTCCAGAACTCTGCCCAGCCGAGTCGGATTCGACGATTGATCTCTTTCTCGAAGTTGGACCTACCTAAATGGACAGTTTGTCCTAGGTAAACATACTCGAGCACGACTTCGAGTGTAGCGTCTCCGATCTTTATGAGAGTGGGTGATACATGGGCATTTGACATGACCTTCGTTTTGTCCATGTTCATTTTAAGACTCACTCTTTTGGAGGCTCTATCGAGAGCATCGAGCATTGTACTGAGGTCCTCCATAGTCTCAGCCATGACTACAATATCGTCGACAAACCGAAGGTGAGTTATGTACTCGCCATTGATGTTAATGCCAGCCCCTTTCCAGTCCAGAACCTCGAAGACATACTTTAGTGCAGCGGTGAACAGTTTTGGAGAGATAACGTCTCTCTGCCTCACACCTCACTGCAGAAGGATAGGTTTCGAGGTCTGATTCTGGAGTTGGACTGACATAGTTGCGTTTTCGTACAGACACTTCAGCACCTTGATGTACGGATAGTCGATCTGGCACCGTTGAAAAAACTGCAGCACAGCCCATGTCTTGACCGAATCAAAGGCTTTCTCGTAGTCCAGAAACGCTAAGCAGGGAGACAGGTTAAACTCTTCGGTCTTCTGTATAACCTGTCGCAGCATATGTATGTGGTCTACGGTGCTAAAGCCTTATTGTGGTACAGTAATTTTATTTTAGGTGCATCGTCTTCACATATATATTATATAATTAATGTACATGCAAAATATTGTAAAACATATTAAAAGAGTAACGGTGGAGTTTCTTGCCCATTCTTCTCCATACGAAAACTACCTTTTGGAATGGGCGACTAGAATAAATTCTATTTTAGTAATTTTTGACGTCCAAAAGTGCCTGTTAAGTGCCTATTTGAAATAAATGCTTTGACTTTGACTTTTACGGAATCCGGCTTGTTCGGGAGGCTGGAAGTCGTCAAACCCGCGCGCGAGACGGTTCGTGATGACTCTCGAAAACAGCTTGATGGGCCTATAATTCTTAAGAAGGGTATTGTCGCCCTTCTTAAAGAAAAGTATCACCACACCTTTGTTCCATGCCTGTGGTGTTTTGCCCTCGAGTCTGACGGAACCAAACAGCTTCTCAAGGGCCTTAAGAACGGGTTTTGCGCCGGCCTTCAGGAGCTTGGCCGTAATTCCGTCATCACCCGGCGCCAGGTTATTTTTGACCTGCTTCAGAGCCATCCTAATCTCGTACAGGCGTCCGGGATGTCTTCGGTATAGTTTCGGGTCAATCTAGCTCTTGGGTCGTTTGCCAGATTCGCGACCGCGTACCGGAAGACGTAGCGTTAGAAGGCCTCCCACAAGGTGATCCGACGACCTTGTGAAGGCCGCAGGAACCCATTGGAGAAACGGTCGAAGTGGAGGTGCTTGGGGGAGGCCTATGTCCAGCAGTGGACGACTTTCGGCTGAAATGATGATGATAACTCTTGTATTTGAATAAGAATTCAAAGTACCTTCAGGTAAAATTGTTACCATTTTTTTAATAATTTGATTATAATAAACATATTAAATGAAATAAAAATGTATTACCTACAGCTAATAGAAATTAGCTATTACAATGTACTAATATTGCATGTAAGCGACACACAAAAAAACGCACGCACGGTTCTAATACATTTTCATGTCTCTTATTTGATTTTTTATAACGTTTTCCAAATTTAAGACATCCGTACGTCAAAAGTGTGTGCTTCATTTTCTATCAAAAATCTCTTTACACTGTATTATTTTTCATTCATTTTTCCAACAAGACCTTTACACTATTTTATCATTATAGGTTGGATCCAACGTAGAGATCAATTTAATGTAAGGGACGGGACTACAAGATACTTCTCCAGTAAGGGACATTACTAACAAAATACATTGGTGTAAGGGACATCTATTTTCTAAAATACCTAACTTATTTAAATAAATGTTACACAGGTAGATAGAGCACCAAAATACAAGATGATGTGTGAAATCAGATCCGAAAAAGGTTAATAACAAAAAAAGTTATGGGCGATTTAGTCCGAAAAAAAACTTTGTCGGCCTCTCCTGAAAAATCGTATTTTGTCCCTTACACCAATAGAACCTACGGTCGACGATATATTAACCGCAAATTCATGATCGATTTATGATAGAATCTGTTTGTCCATGTTTCATCATGAAGGCATTCATCGATTATGATTTTGCGGTAAATACCTGAAACTCTATAATCCATGCTCAAACAGTGAATTGAGAATTTTTGAACAAACACATACCATGGACCTAGCAGGCCTGACCTGGGGGCCTAAATACGCTACTTTGGCAGATTCATAAAAGGATATCATTATGAATCATAATGGACAGTTAACTGTTAAGTTAATCGTATCAAATCCCATTGGTGAAGGATTTTTCAGTTATATTTTTTTGTCTGTGCTAAAATACCAATCAATCCAATCCAAATCCAATCCGAATCTCTTTGATTATACCTACGTAGTGCAGCGAAAAAAAGAAAAACACGGACTGGCTTCGCCGTACTATGATTCATAATGTTATCCTTTTATGATTCTGCCAAAGTGGCCGTTTAGGCCCTCTGGTCTAGTGGTCGCAAAAGCTACTGAGCTGAGCTGTGCTGAGTAGATAGATAGATAGATAAAACGTTTATTCAGTGCAACAAAAGACACAATACAGGTATTAAAAAACATTAAAAACAGGTCAAAGAGAAAAAAAAACAAAGATTAAAAAGATAAATTGAACCATAGACACCTAGCTCATGTTGTATGTACATCTATAATAGTGGATTAGCGGTCTATCACTACTGGGCGGTGTGTGTCTCATGGTTGCACCAAATGAGTCCAGCTCAGCATATGCCAGGTACAATACCTGACGCTGGTATTCTGCTGCATCCCATTAGTGACATACGGATGTCGAGAAGACACATCTGAGTCTGAGTCAAAAGTTCACTTCCCGGGTCGAGCAGTGTTATTATGTTTTTCTGGAGTTTCACAGTAACAGCGGGATCCTGCCCTCGAGGCTGGATTTATGCCCGGTTGATGGCTATAGGCTCGACCCCTATTTATTTATTTCAAGCTCCACGCGTATCCTATGTAATACGATACACAATCAATTGTGTCTCATTAGCGGAGCTTGAGAGGTCACACACACAAATGTACAGAGGCAGACTTAATGCCACAAGCATTTTCTACCAGTCAACCTTTAGGTGATGCAGAGACAAACAGTGGTAGGACGGCCGCCATGGCTCACGCACAATGGTCCATTTGAAGGACTAGGTGCGGAAACCAATCCCATAACACAGAACAGTGGTAGGTGCTATTTTGAAAAATCACACTAATATTTTAAAGGCGAAAGTTTGTGTGTATGTGTTTATATGTTTGTTACTTCTTCACGCTCAAACGGCTCGACCAATTTTGAGAACATTTTGTATGGAGGTAGCTGACACCCTGGATATATAGGCTACTTTTTATCTCGATATTCCCACGGGATCGACACTAACGAGGGTGAAACCAGGGGCGCAACTAGTTGAGGAATAAATACATGGGACTTAAACATAACTGCCGAAACGGATACACCTCTGCCTTACCCTTCGGGGAATACAGGCGTGAAGTTTTTGCGTTATGTACAGACGCACTTCAAGCTACTACAATCTGTCAAATTTATTTAACAGATTTTCAACTTTATCGCTAAAGCATACGGTTCAAAGTTGATTGGGAAAATTTGATAGTTTCAGGTAGCTTGATGTGCTGGCGTCTGTAACGGGCGTGCCCAGAAGATGCCTAAGGCACTGGAACTCCCACGCATCGACGAAACACAGCAGGCTGCTTGATGCTTGACTTCGGTGGGAGGGTGGTCGCAAACCCTACCACCGCAAGGGAAGAATTGGCCAGTCAAATAAGGTGTTGGGTGTGACTGTCCAGGATGTGTAGAGCGCTCGGTTCAGATGAGTAACTGGCGGAACAAACTGCGCGTAGACCAAGGGGCCTAAAAAGGCCACTTTGGCAGAATCATAAAAGGATAACATTATGTATCATAATATGGCGAAGACAGTCCGTGTTTTTCTTTTTTCGCTACACTACGTAGGTATAATCAAAGAGATTAAGATTGGACTTGGATTGGATTGATAGGTATTTTAGCACAGATAAAAAAAAATTACTGAGCAATCCTTCACCAATGGGATTTGATACGATTAACTTAACAGTTAACTGTCCAATAAGATTCATAATGTTATCCTTTTATGATTCTGCCAAAGTGGCCATTTAGGCCCCGAGGTGGCCTCTTCATGCATCCCGTTCATAATAATAATTCCTGAAATTTTCTTCTGTATAATGAATTCTAATTTCACGCCGTCTGCTCGAGCTATCAAATCCGTAAAATCCGAAATACTTTGCTGACTAACCCTCAATAGCCCAGAATACACCTGTCTCCGAACACAACAGTACCTAATTATGTACTGCAGCGTTTATCAAGCGCTGTGCCGGTGCCAGTTGGCAAGTGCGCCACTCTGCTATCTCTGTATGAATCACTCGTATGAGCTTTGTAGGGGGGGTTCCGTAGTGTTATTTTTTATGTTATTATACGTTACACTCTTTTTTTTGCGGGTGGGAAATCATCAAATGACTCGCTCTGGGTGGAGCGGAAGGGAGTGTCAGACTCTTACTGACTAAAACACACCCGTGTTCCTTCCTTAGCCTTTTTGTTCCGGGCCAGCGGTAACCCTTTCGGACAATCCCGCTTACACTTTACACCTTACACCCTTACGTTCGTTTTACTCCTTATAAGGGGTAATTGTACTCATCTTTATGAACAACTTTTACTACGCGACCAACCCTGAAAATAAAAACTGTTGATCTATACATTATGTCAAGTTATGCTAACATAAATGTATGGATCAACAGATTTATTTTCAGGGTTGGTCCCATAGTAAAAGTTGTTCATAGTGATAAGTACAATTATTACCCCTTATAAGGATTAAAACGATCAAAATGTAACAGTGTATAGTTTTGAGTTGTGAAAATCTTATTTTAGAAAAATAAAAAGGTAAGGTTGCTTTGATTGGTTGTTGAAGTTTTGTTTTTTTTTTAATTCGTGTAACAATACATTAAGGGATTTTTGAACATTCATGTAAAATAGTACCTAAGCTTAAATTAAAATTGATTCTTCTTTAACCTTTTAACCGCCACAGTCATGTGGAGATAACAAACCAAAATGTACCTAGCATGTCACCAAGGTTCGACTACATAAATTAAGGGCACGTTTTTGATGTTTTGACCTGTGGCGGTCAAAAGGTTAAACAACCCTACAATAATACAGAGATTTAATTACGAGAACAGATTTTTTTAGCTAGTACCTATTCCATATGACTGACTAGCTGCGCCCCGCTGTTTCACTCGCGTAAATGTCGATTCCGTGAGAATATCAAGATAAAAAGTAGCCTATGAAGGTATTAATCTAGGGTGTCAGCTACCTCCATACAAAATTTTATCAAAATTGGCCCAGCCGTTTGAGCATGAAGAAGTAACAAACTTATAAACACACACACACACACACACTCACAAACTTTCGCCTTTATAATATTAGTGTGATAGCATTCAGATTTTTGCATTACATGTGATAGTTGCCATAAAGTCTTGAAGGTATTTGTCCCTATAGCTTCGATATGCATTTCCGTTGCCCAGTATTTTGCCACAAAGCAGTGCGAGTCACCGTTCATTACTTCGTCTCGATTGAAGGTGTCAGGTACAAAGCCACGTTAGAGACAATAGAGTTTCAACACAATACTAGATACATTCACGGTTCAATTCTGTATTATGTTTGTGATAGTAACATGAGTCTTCTCTACAGCGAGTATCAGAAAGATGTAGTCAAATTTAAGGGTGTGTACTTCATGAGACCAAAATCGTAATCGCGGAAAAAATATCAGCTGTCCCATACATTTGGATCGATTAAGCATTAAAGTTTTGTATGCACAGCTGATTATTTTTCTGCTGGTGATTACTAGTTCTTCTATACTAATAAGGTTTTATGAATCGAACTCACGGAACCCTGAATGATGAGCGATAAGATAATAAAAGTAAAGCGCTACGCTACATTTTTATTATTTGCGACGTTTGGACATCTGAAACGTCATATTTCATGTACAGATTATAATAAAAAAATATAAAATTATTCAACAGACATTACGTACACGATGTTCTAAATATCATGTATACCTACATCTGAATTATTTAAGGCTCCCGCAGACAAGCGCGTTGCGACAACACGACTAGACTTTAGTAGAACAATGTCTATTAAGAGCGTTTACGCCGTATGGCATTTCATAGAAACTTTCAAGCCCTTATTTTTCAAAATTAATGAACCGATTTTGATGAAACTTTATACGCATAGGACAGAAACAAAGGTCAAAAAAGTTAGAGGACATTGTCAAAAAATAGTGTTACAGCCAAATTAGACTGATTTTAAATTTTTCATAGGAACAGAGATTTCCAGTTACCTTTTTTTAACTAAGACATTCGAAAATGTTCTCCACTAGTATCCTGCTTAAGTGTATGAAGTTTCATTAAAATCGGTTCATTAATTTCAAAAACTAAGGGCTTGAAAGTTTGTATGAAATGCCGTACGGCGTAAAAGCTTCATGGAAATTGTTCTAACAGAATCGCGTCGCACTGCCGCGTCGCGCATGTGTGCGGAAGCCTTTAGACAGCCCTTTTTATGCGTGTTATAATTCCATTTTCAAAAATGGAACTTATTTTTTCTTAAAACATGAAGGCTTAACTAAAAGAAGATTATTACCGGGCCACTTTTGAATTTCGAAGAAAAGAAAACCAATGTTTATTAGTGTTTCCACCTTCAAAATTAGAGCAAGGTTGTCGTGTCATTGTTTTTTTTTTTGGCGAACATTGAGTCAGTACTGTTTTTTAATTTTATATTTATGCTTGTTTAATGACGCTTAAGTAAGTGATTTGGATTTAAAGTTATTGCAGCAATAACTCTTTTTGTACACAGCGATTAAGGTCTTCGTTTTATTCATCGAATAAATTAGTCAGAATTATTGTAGGACGGTTTTGGCATTGGATTCGGGCTTTCTTCGTTGGAACAAACTATTCCTTTTAAAATGACACAACTTTTGACAGTTGAAACTTTTCCAAACATTTTGCAAGTTTTCATTAACAAACACTTAAGAAAAATATCTTAATAAGTAGGTAGGTACAGACGCCAGCACATCAAGTTACTACAATCTGTCAAATTATTAGCTCCTAGTACCTATTTTAAATTAATTACATAATCTTCATCACAAAACAAGACGCAGTAGACACTTTAATTTTAGTTATTGCATTTAGGAGTACCTTCGTATTTAAAATGAAAAGATTTAAAACGTAAATTAAAATGAATTGTTTTGTAAATAAATGTTTTTGTTTTTTAAAACGTAAATTAAAATGAAGTGAATTGGATCATTGTGAGATGGTTTCATCTCTAGAAGTATTGTAGCTTAGCTAAGTAGCTTTAGTATGACGTAACTTAACAATAGCTAAGCTTTATGTTGTTTTTACCCGACTACGGCGAAGCAAAAAGGAGGGTTATGATTTTGACTGGTATGTATGTATGTTCGTCTGTTCCCTCATTACTTCTAAACTACTTTTTGTTATTAGACAAATGAGGTATCATTGGAAGCGTCTTGATCGTCCGCTGGTTATAGGCTTTGTGACAATAAATTGAATATGACGCCCTCTAGCGGACCCAATGTCATGACCTTAAATCATGCCGTGTTTGTTATCAAATGAAAGGGCTTAATTAGCACATTTCAAACATATAAGTATTACTGAAATAAGCCCCTAAATAATTAATTAAAAAATAAGTTTAAAAACTAAAACCCGACTAGGTACTGAAAAGAACGAAACAAGAAAGCATTCCCGTGGTCGCATGCCGCTGTACTAACATACAAAGACAAGGTAGCATGCGACCACGGGAAGGTACTTTCTTGTTTCATCCTTTTCAGTAGTCGGGTTTTTCTATAGGTAGAGTTATTCCGTTCTGATCACCTGAACCCCCCTCCACCCCCCCCCCCCACCTCGATCCCCTCCTGGATCGTCTTCTGTTTTAATCTTTGTCTTATCCACTATAAACTTTCTCATACCGGTTTGATCCGCTTTTTCTTTTGTTTTTGATCCTGAAGGATCGTCAGCAACAAAAATAAGTACAGGGTTATGGTAGGTACTGCGCGTGCACAAATAATAAAATAATAAAATAAAAAGCGGTAAGGACCTGATTTTATGGCAACAATAATTTATTCCTTTATTTTTGCTTCGACCTACTCTATTTACCAAAACTTTTTTCGTTTTGCCATTAACCCTTAGTCTGCCGGAACGTAGATCTACGTGAGACACAGTGGCTTTTTAATTGTGTCTGTAAGGTACGGCACACAAGCGGTTAATGTCCCACTGCTGGGCAAAGGTCTCCCTACTCTCGTTCCACCTCTCTCTGTCCAGAGCTGCCAAGGACCAATCTTTATAAAAGGAGTCCTCATGAGCTGGACCCCAAAACAATAGACAACAACAAAACATTTCATGAAAACAAGACGTACAGAAAACAACATTAAATACAGTTGATTCAAGCAATCATTTTACTGGGTTGTACAGAATGTTATTATTAACCGATATATCTTGGTACTATTACAAACTATATCGGTTTCTGAGAACAAAAATAAAATGATATTATGCCGTATATCGGTTTCTGAGACTATTCTCAGAAACCGATATAAGGCAGATTTAGCCATGAGCCGCTCTATAGCGGCTCATGGCTAAATCTGCCGTCATAAAGAAAAAGGGCACAACTAACATTTTTTTCAAAATTGAGTTGTATGTATACATATTTGGAATCAGAAAAAAAGGCGCATATGCCAGTTTTGGAAAAAATGTTAGTTGTGCCCTTTTTCTTTATGACGGCAGAAATAATATGAGACGCACGGGACGTTCGAAGGTTAAGCTACGCTTGTCGCGATCGGTTCGTGGTTGGGTGACCATACATTACTTATCAGAGACTCCGACTCCGTGCCTCTGAAAGCAAGTTAAGGCTCCTACAAACAGGCGCGACACAAGGGCACCGCTCGCTCGTTGCGCGACTTGCGGTGTCTTTGTGTTGCGCGCGATTTTATCGCGTGTCGCGATGGTCCCGGCAGTCTTTCATAGATCTTTGACGGGTAGTCAGAAATCCAAAATTCTTACGATTTTAATGATCTTACCAAGGGTTCATCGTTTTCAGTGGTCTGATAGGCAGTCGCTTCATATAAAATATGGCAGCTGCATCCATATTTTATATGAAGCGAGACTATAAACTATACATATTATACATATTATTATATTATTCTAGATATTTATTTGTGCTTATATTTATATGTAATTAGGTACATATTTTATTCAGTTTTAACAGGTTTATCTTTATATTTAAAATATTTATTCCTCAATGTTCATGATTAGTTACCACTGTTTGTCTCTGCGTCACCCAAAGGTTGATTGGTAGAAAATGCCTATGGCATTAAGTCCGCATCTGTACATTTATGTGCTTGAAGTATTAAATAAATAAATAAGTAAATATACAGACAGATGAATATCAAAAGAATCTTGTAAGCGATAAGTTTTTCAATATGATCTGCGCAACCCTAAAAACGTAGAGTCAAGTTCTTAACGAGGACTTGCGAATAACTTCTCTATAATATTTTCACAAGGAGCTGTTTGCAAAGTAATTTGCTACCCTTTTTTTGCAGCCCTTCGCAGTTTTTCTGAGATTTAATAGGAGTTCATTAAGTATACCGTTCCGTAAGAAGGAGCCCAATCGTGAATATTTTGTAAATACATTTTTAATTTTATGTTTTGTACTCTTTATTTCGATGCTTCCCTACAGGGTTTTTTTTTTTTTTTTTTTTTTTTTTTTTTTTTTTTTTTTCTCTTAGCCTTTAGTCTGCCGGAACGTAGATCTACGCGAGACACAAAGGCTTTTTAATTGTGTCTGCAATTACGGCACACAAGCGGTTAAGGATAGGATATTTTTTGCAATAATTAAGTGCTGTAAGGTACAGACGCCAGCACATCAAGCCACTACAATCTGTAAAATTTCTTTAATAGATTTTCAACTTTATCGCTATAGCATAAGGTTCAAAGTTGATTGTGAAGATTTGACAGTTTCGGGTAGCTTAATGTGCTGGCGTCTGTACTTAGGCATAAGGCTGGTTTTAGAGTCGCGCTGACCGCACGCTGACCGTCGGCGCTGACAGCTTGAAACGTATGAACTTCTAGGAAGCGTTTTAGAATAACGCGTAGCTATCAGCGCGTGCGTTTCATACGTTTCGGCTGTCAGCGCCGACGGTCAGCGTGCGGTCAGCGCGACTCTAAAACCAGCCTTACTGTGTATTTTGTAAGTAGATATAAACAATATCAAATTAAATTAGCTAATGATTCTACACATACATTATCGGACATGATATACTATAAAAAACTGGCCAAGTGCTAGTCAGACTCGCACACGAAGGGTTCCGTACCACAAGGCAAAAACGCCGAAAAAACACGTTTGTTGTATGGGTGCGTTTGTGTCGCGCGCGATTATATCGCGTGTCGCGCCTGTTTGTAGAAGCCTTTATGCAATTAGGGTGCTGCGGTGCTATTCTGTAAAAATCTCACCGTGAAAACATAGGTGAAGTGAGCGTGGAGTGAGCTGTCAATAGTGTCAATTCCTAGCAAAAACAAACACAGTTCACCTAAGTTTTTACGGTGAGATTTTTACAGAATCGACCGGCTGGTGGTTTACTCTGTGCGTTGTCTGTCAGTGAATTTAAGAATTAAATTACGTAGATAGACAACAAAAGAATGTCTGTCTCTGTTACCTATCAACTGTGGGAATATCAAAATTTGATTTACAACAATAGAAAAGCAACTGTGTCTCAACACGACGCCGACAACGTTACGTGTATAGTCATAGTTTTAAGGTTTTTATATGTACCTATTAGTTTATTGTTGTAGGTATAAGATTATTTTGTGTATTTTATGTATGGGCTTAGTTGCCTGATAATAAAATGATTATTATCTCCTTTATTTCAATAAATACATATAAATTACATTTTAAAATATTAGTATAAAATAAAAATAAAAACATTTAAAAATATAAGAAAAATAGTAGCCCACCGGTATCGGGTCCATGCTACGGGCGGTCAGGGCTCCAGAGAGAGGAACCTGCTTACAATGCGGGCCGTGTCCAGAAGTACCGCTTTCTGAATCAAGCCCTTGATCCAGCTGCCCAACGAGAGCCTCCTTAGGTGTTGGTTTTTACCCGACTGCGCGACGCAAAGGAGTGGTAATGTGTTCATCAGCCTATGTGTGTTTGTATGTTCCTTTGAAGCACTATACAGACCAAACGCCTGGGCCGATTTTTATGATTCACGCGTTAATCGATTCCTCGTAGTCCGGCGAGTGTCGCTAAAGACATGACGTTAGTGAAAATTCAATATGGCGACTACTGGACGCCATATAATTTTTTTTATTTTTATTTTTTTATTATTATTTTATTAGTCACAGTTGAGCTCGCACAAAAATAATACGGTAGAATGTGTATTGGCCCGATTTGGTCTAAATCAACCTTAAGGTAATCTGGTAACAATTGAACAATAGAATTCCTATTTTAGACGGTTTAATAACTATTTATTTGACTGAACTTGAACCAAGTCATAATATATTCTACAAGGGTGGGTGTCAATCCTATTGACTTCGCTTTTCCAAGAAACTTTGAGGATTTTCGTCAATCTTCGTACCTTTTCGTGGAACTGAAATATTTTCAAAGTAATATAGCTACTTACTTGAATTACATATTAAGTACATATTATTATTATGTCAGTAAAGGTCTAATCTCTCTCCCTAATGTTAAAATAGTTATAAAGCAATTTTAATTAAGTATGTGGGTATAAGAATTTATTTAAACAGCTTTCTTATTTATTTTCGGATTTTCTAAACTAATTAGGTAGAAATAAAAAATTAAATTCAAAATTTAAAAAACCCCCGACACAAAAAAATAATAAAATTAAATTTAAGTAATTGGAAAAGGACCAAATAATTTAAAAACCCCCAACTTAAAGAATCTAGGTAACGAGACTAAAACAGATAAATTCATATGGCAGTCGGGGGACCTCTTAGAATAGAAGGTGTTCCACAGAACGGTCCCCCGACTTCCATATGAATTTATCTGTTTTAGTCTCGTTACCTAGATTCTTTAAGTAGCCAGTCACGCGGCCATAACCACGAGCAGGTATTGAGGAAAATGTTACACGCGCTCGTAGACCAAGATCGGCCATTGAAAAAACTGCGACAGCAAGCATTTTCCACACCGCAGTATTTTATTTTTAGTAATTTTGTCTATGGGAGTATTGCTCACGTTCCAGGTTCTTTAGTCGAGTGGTTAGATGAAGTACATTTGTGCCAAAGGCCGTGTGGTTATATCGGCATTACGAAATAAGTTATCTGTAGTTGAAAATCTTTAAATAAACAAATGAGACGGCGATGACGCATGCGTAATTTGATACTCGCGTGATGTTATTGTTATTGTATATCAAAACTTTGGAACCACAATGGTATGTATTATATGTCATTCGATTCAGTATGAATGGGGCTATTTTTTAGGTAAATAAAAAAATATGGTCATCGCTTTCGATTTTGAAATAATATTATTTTAATTTTTAATTGTCGTAATGTAAACAAACATTAAAAATTAATAAACAATTATTAAAAAAAATCAAAGTCTCTTAAAGTTACGGAACAAGTTTTGTTATCTACACTTGTCTATCCACTTGAAGAAACAGCCATTAGTTTAACAGCGGTCCATAGAATTTTTTTCTGTACGAGTCGTGTATAAGTGGCGAGGGCGCTCCGCGGCGCGTCGAAAAAATGTGCTAAAAACATACTTGCGTATAGGAAGGCGTTACCGCGGGGTACTTGCGCGTGAGTGGGTAGGGGGTTTTTAAATTATTTGGTCCTTTTCCAATTACTTAAATTTAATTTTATTATTTTTTTGTGTCGGGGGTTTTTTAAATTTTGAATTTAATTTTTTATTTCATGCTTTTTGTAGGGACTCCTTAATTTTTGTATTTCATTTCTTTTATTTTCTTGCGTTTTAAGATTCAGGTTATTTGATGTTTAATCGGGTTTTTTATCCGTCAAAAAATAATTATTAATTTAAGTATAGTTGAAGAATAATTTTTAAGACTAAACAGATTTTTTTGTTTTATTATATCCTTTTTCGCGTTCTTCCTTTAGTTATTCAACTTTCGTACAAGTATTTCACAGCTATTAGATATCTTAGGTATTTCAGATCTACTTTATAAAATGGGACTGCGACACTATCTGATTTAGAAATACCTACCTACGCTTTTTAAGTAGGATAATTCCATTCGTAATAAAAATAGTCAAACTTAGTGATCGTAGGTACCAGTCATCACTCCACTTCCCTCATCATTCTAGAGCATTGATCAGACAAAAAAATATTTTCAAGTTTCTAGTTTTCATTACGTTAGTTAATATTCCTCATTCCCTTTCAATATAGTGTACTTACATTATTCTACTTGTCAAGCCCTTGCATTTGATACCTATATTGAAGGAGTTGTGAAAAAAATATATAATACGCTTTTTTGTGGTGGCGGCCATCTTGGATTTGAAATTTGTAATACCGTATAGTGTTCTACTAGTCAAGCCCTTTCATTTGATACCCATATTGAGGGAGAAGTGAAAAAAAAAAGTAATTCGCCACTTTGTGGTGGCGGCCATCTTGGATTTGAAATTTATCATAGTGTATAGTATTCTACTACTCAAGCCCTTTCATTTGATACCCATATTAAGGGAGTTGTGACAAAATTTGTAGTCCGCCATTTTGTGACGGCGGCCATATTGGACCGATTTTCATCAAACATAGCTAAGAACACTCCCGACTAATTCACCTTTCAAATAAAAAAAACAAAATTAAAATCGGTTCATCCGTTCGGGAGCTACGATGCCACAGACAGACACACACACACACACACACACACACACACACACACACACACACAGACACGTCAAACTTATAACACCCCGTCGTTTTTGCGTCGGGGGTTAAAAAGGTAAAGATAGATTTTGAATTTATTTTTATAAATGGCATCTTGCAGTTCAACCTATGAGATTATGGTCAGATTAACCGGGCTTGCCTGTGGATGCCTCAATAAATTAAGGCCTCCAGGCAGGGCTTAAAAACTTAAAAACTAAGCGACTACACGCTAAGAGCACCCCTGTTTGGTACGGACCTCGGCTTAGGGCGTCGCTGGGAGAGGTCAGCAAGGGACAGGCGGACTTAACACGTAACGCCTTTAATCTCCGAAGGTTTAAGCAAAGGTGTATTATTAGTAAAACAGTTGCATTTGACCAGTTATGTTCAAATCCGGCTTTAAAGGTCGAGCCTTTGGCTATGAACTGGGCAGAAAATCAGTCCAATCAAAAAGTTCGTAATTGAAAAACCAAGGAAAACCACATTAACTACCCAGGACCCTATAGGTACTCTAGTGAGTACGAGAGTGTCGCTTGCAATCAGTTGTTGTTTTTAATAATGTTCTAATACTTGCCTTGTCACCACACAGACATTGTTTTTGTCAGTGTATATTGTGTGTATTGTCTGTGTGGTGCCGGACTTAAAGAATTGCACCACCCCTTACTTCCCGTGGGTGTCGTAAAAGGGTCTTACCGGAGAATGGGCAGCAGCGTTCTCTATTTATTCCACCATCAAACCATACTGCGATCGCCAACCCGCCTGCCAAGCGTGGCGATTATGGCAAACCCCCCTCAAAATTGGGGGAGGCCTATGTCCAGCAGTGGACGTCTATCGGCTGAAACGATTTCTTGCCTTGTCAAACGGGGTGAATAGAGTTGCAGGGGCGAATCGGGATGAAACTTTAAAAGCGATTTTAAAATTGAAATAATATAGTTTGTTGCCAAAAAGGAGTCTAATGTGTTTATTGTATTATAATTAACGATTGTGAAGTGTCATTTTCGGCAATAAACTGTATTATTTCAACGATAAAATCCATTTTAAAGTTTTGTCCCAATTCACCCCTGCATCCCTATTCACCCCGTTTGGTGGTCGTCGTTCGTCGTCGTTTCAGCCGATAGGGCGAGGCCACAACACTGCGTTGCGGCGTCGCATCGTAAAAATCTACGACGCATTGTATTTACGACGCATTGTGCTGTGACGTCGTTTTTGCGATACGACGCCGCAACGCAGTGTTGTGGCCTCGCCCATAGACGTCCACTGCTGGACATAGGCCTCCCCCAATTTGGGGGGGGGGGTTTTCCATAATCGCCACGCTTGGCAGGCGGGTTGGCGATCGCAGTATGGTATGATGGCGGATAGATAGAGAACGCTGCTGTCCATTCTCCGG
Source organism: Mesoligia furuncula (assembly GCA_916614155.1). Classification (NCBI taxonomy): domain Eukaryota; kingdom Metazoa; phylum Arthropoda; class Insecta; order Lepidoptera; family Noctuidae; genus Mesoligia; species Mesoligia furuncula. The sequence goes on from OU744807.1 coordinate 5,418,028, forward strand.
TAAGACCCTTAGTCGCCTTTTACGACACCCACGGGAAGTAAGGGGTGGTGCAATTCTTTAAGTCCGGCACCACACAGACAACGTTTGGTGGTATCAAAATCAAAAAATCAAAATCAAAATGTTTTATTTCACATAAACCTACATGGACACTTATGAAACGTCAGAAGCTAGGTGCACGGTTCCAATTGGTCGTTAGTTAGTTATCTAATTTATTATAGGTAAAGCATTGTCAAGTTCTAATTCATACTTTATTTTGTCCCTAGGAGTTTCCCACGACCGATCGTACGTGCTCTTCCGACTGGGTCGTCGAGTTTCGGCACCAGTCCGTCAGTTCGCCGAGTCTGGTCGTTCGGACGCGCTCGGGTCTGCTCCGGGGACGCTCGACGTGTTCGGCGGACCTGCCGTGGGTCAGGGTGCTGGACGAACAGAGGCTGAGTTCTTTGTTGATGGAAATCATTCTAGGGTAAGTATCTACATAGCTTTTTACTTTTTATACTTGAAACATCACATCTATAGTCCCAAAAGGGGCAGGCAAAGGTACATCTCTACCTGGGGGCCTAAAAAAGCCACTTTGGCAGAATCATAAAAGGATAACATTATAAATCATAATATGGTGAAGACAGTCTTTGTTTTTCTTTTTTTCGCTTAACTACGTAGGTATGATCAAAGAGATTGGGATTGGATTTAGATTGTATTGATTGGTATTTTAGCACAGACAAAAAAAAAAATAACTGAAAAATCCTTCACCAATGGGATTTGATACGATTAACTTAACAGTTTATTAAAATTCATAATGTTATCGTTTTATGATTCTGCCAAAGTGGCCTTTTTAGGCCCCCTAGTCTAAACATTCCGCAAGATGTGTTTAAATGCCATATTAAAGCGATAAGGCCGCCCATTGTATGTTTTGTATTAATAATTGTATTTTTTTTGTTATGTATTTTCTGGTGTACAATAAAGTATATATAAATAAATAAATAAAGGGAGCGAGCCTGATGTCATTAACCGGACACAAACCTAGACTCTAGGCTGCTACACAGAAAGTCTTGTTTAAATAATCAAGGTTTTTGATAATTAACAGAGTGGTATCACACTAATATTTTAAAGGCGAAAGTTTATGTGTGTGTTTATTATATGTTTGTTACTTCTTCATGCTCAATCGGCTGGACCAATTATGATAAAAAAATTATGAGGTAGCTGACACCCTGAAATAACATAAAGGCTACTTTTTATCCCGATATTCCCACGGGATCGAAATTTATGCGGGTGAAACCGCGGGGCGCAGCTAGTATTGAATAAAAGTAAAAATCAAAGAGCAACACACGCGAATTTAGCATTGGTGGACACGTAAAACTGGAAGCGAGATAGCACGTTAAGAAAGAGTCTATGACCACAGAGTATAACATTCTAATGTCATATAATGAAGATTTACAAGTATTTAATCTAACATTTTACGTGAGTTTTTCAATTTTCTCTCGCCAAGCAATATACTGCCTTCATTTTATAAGATACTAAAGAAATGCTAAACCCAGAGAAAGTGTGACAAACTTACATTTTATTTATTAGGAAAAACAAAAAACAGTGACACGTTACATTTTGTAGCAAGAAATAAATACAAAAAGACACGGCCAAATGTGTAACCAACAACATAAATAAATATAATTATTAATTAGCCTGCTTAGCATCAAGAACCTAATTCCTACATGCAAAGGCGACATGCGATGACATGAATTAGCGGCAACTAATTAACAATTAGGCTTAGTGATCTCGTTAGACGTCATTAGCTAGCATTAACAACTAAGCTCGTCTCGCGTCGGATTGGCTAGCGACAAGGCGTGAGAAAGAAATGTTTGAGGGATCAAAACAGGAAGTATTGGAACGTGTAACAAGACGATTGACATAAAATATATGTATAACATCATCATCTGCCTAGCCTTTGATATTTATTTATTTATTTATTATTATTAATTACAACGGTTATACACCAGTGACAGTAATTAATTACAACGGTTATACAGTTACAACGGTTAAACACCAGTGACAGTAATTACATTCTTATGAGTTATATAAATTAAATTACAATTTCGTCTAGATAGGTAAGTACAGCGTTAATATTAAAAAGAAAAAAAAATACATTTCGTTAGGTTACAAATTATTAGGACATGCAATTATTCATACACAATGTCTTTCACAAAATCTCGAGCACAATAACATGATTTGGTTGAATCTGTCGGTCAACACGTCACAATCAGGTAGGTCAAAAATAAGGGCATTGATTGCGCTGCTCATGCGACACAGCGGGGAATGTGCACGGGACACCGTGCGAGACTGTGCAGTCGCGAATAGTCTGTGCCGGCGGTTAGACCGGTGTCGTAGGTAATTGCCAGGGACATAAAATGTGCATAGTATATTGTGCAATTCTGGGGAGTCAATTATATTCCGTGCAGTGATCATCTGCGTTCGAGACCGCCGAACAGCCAAGGAGTTATATCCTAGAATTCCTAGTAAAAAATCCGTGGGGTACATAAATGGATAGTACCCGTGGTTTCTCTTATACAAGTAGCGTAGGAAAGCCTTTTGAACTTTTTCAATTACTAGGGTGTATGTTGATTCATATGGACTCCAAACACAAGATGCAAATTCTAATTTACTTCTGACAAGGGAATTGTACAATATTTTGATTATGCTAGGGTTACGGAAGTCACGCGCATTACGTAAGACAAAGCCCAGCCGTCTGTAAGATTCGGTGGTCACTAAGGAGATGTGCTCGTGAAATGTCAGGCGACAATCAAATGTCACACCAAGATCACGGATGTTAAATACGCGAGTTATCACTGTATCACCCAATGTGTATACGGCTTGACTAGGTCGTGATTTCCGGCTGAACGTCATAACATAACACTTACTAGTGTTAAAATACAATTTATTAGTTAGACTCCACTGTAAGACTCGGTCAATGTCGCTTTGAAGATCATCACGAGTGCAATTCTCGGTAATTTCGAGTACTAACTTTAAGTCGTCCGCATATAGCAGACATTTAGCATGTTGTACCACACTGACGAGATCATTGATCATTATAAGAAAAAGTAATGGGCCAAGAACTGATCCTTGACTCACCCCAGATCGCGTGTGGTAAGATCCCGAAAGAAAGCACCCATGAGCAACAAATTGTTTCCGTTTCAACAGATAATTAGCGAAAAACCGCAGAAGTTTTGGTGTGAATCCCATGGCTTGTAATTTGCTCAGTAAAATGTCATTGTCCACTGCATCAAATGCCTTTCTGAAATCAAAATAGAGAACATCCACTTCATTCCCCCTATCCAGACCCCTCGAGACGCAATCAACAAGTGACAATAAATTTGTTTCGACTGAGCGACCCGGTCGGAAGCCATGTTGTTCATCACATAAGTAGGATTTTAGTTGGTGGTAAATTTCCCTATGCGCAATTGTTTCAAACACCTTGGCTGGACATGACAAAACGGCAATAGGACGATGTTCCTCAACCGAGGACTTATTATTGGTTTTCGGTATCGGCGTAACTCTAGATACCTTCCATTGGTCGGGATATATGCCACTTTGAAGTGCTAGGTTCATTATATGTGTGAGTGGAAGAGCAAGAAAGTCCCTACAGCCTATTAAAATATATGGTGGAACTTTGTCTGGGCCAACTGAGCTACGCGGCTTTAGTTTACGAATTCCGTTCTTAACCTGAGATGTGGTAAAATTTTCAATGTGTATATAGCCCCCGTCAGTTGTAGCTGCAACAGGTAATATATTATCAGCATCCAATTTAGGGTTCTGTGGCAAAAATACGCTAGAAAAATACTCAGCAAAGGCATTCGCAGCGTCACTGCCGGTGAAGGTTTTATTTTTGTAGCTCATTGTGGGCTCGAAGCCACCTTTGGACCGAATACTTTTGATGTACTGCCAGAACTGAAGTGGGTTACTTCTAATGCGATCTTCGATTGATGCCGTGTAAGTTTTGTATGCACAATCAATACGTTCCTTTAGCTGAGATCGAATACTACTAAAGGCAAAATACACACTAGGGTCAGCGTGACGTTTCCATTGTCTGTGAAGCTTATTTTTATAATTCAAATCTCTAATAATATCCGCGGAGAACCAAACAGGATAGCGTTTTCTATTAGATATTGCTCTCTTTTTTTTTTGGTACGCAAGTATCGAATATTTTATAAAGCATTCTGTAAAACTCACCAGTAGCTGACGGTACATCAGTGGCACTAGTGACACAGCTCCAGTCGGTCTGTGACATATGTTCATATAGTAAGAGAAAGTCAGCCTTACAAAAATTCCAGTCAGTCGCTGAGTCCAGATTACTAGGGCTGGTCTTCTCCTCGCTCAACGTCGTAAGAAGTCTAGCTTCAATGTCTAGAGGAGGATGATATGAGTCAACATTCACAATGCCACCAGCCTCAGCGGCTTGGACTTGAACAGCGCAATCACTATCCCTTGAAAGGACGACATCCAATTTGCCGCCAAAAACATTAAATATATTATTATTTTCAACCATTGAACAATAAGAAAGGAAATATGCAAAATAGCTGTTTACAGATTTTGATGCACTGTTTAGGTTGATATCACCAATTATAAATATGTTACCTTTCAAATCATTTACAAAGGATTCCACTTTACGGAACCAGTCAAAATACACAGAGTCCACGGCACTTGGAGGAATATACACGGCACAGATATATACACTAATCCCTCTAATGCTAAACTTAACCCAGAGATCTTCCCCATCGGTAGTTTCCAACTCCTTTGCTCGAACAGGCACGATCCCCGGCTTAGCAGCCACTAGGACGCCACCTCCTGGCCTATTTCTGTCACGACGTACTACATTCCAGCCAGTGGACACAACCTCAGAGTTCTCCACCGACAAATCCAGGAAAGTCTCAGTGGCAAAAGTAATGTCATAATCCATAAGTAACATATTGGTTTTCCATCTGTATAACTTGGTTTTAATACCTCGAACATTTTGATAAAATATATTAAGCGTAGTAATTGCTCTCGTGCGAGTAGGGCGATTCTTTACAACAGGCATAAGATTATTCGGTATGTGGCGATCGCATGTCCTGTTCGTTGGTGCGAAATCGACGAAAGGTAAACCACGGCTTAATCCGAGCATTTTCTGGCCATATCTCCGGCGAGAGAATGCGATCGTAGTAGGCTATCGGTGCCACCAGTTTGTAAGACCTATAATTGCCTTTTGTTTTTACTTCATCTACGACACATTTCGCCTGAGGGTACAGTTGTTGAAGATATACTGCAATTTCGTCTGGACCGGACTCCATGTTCCACAAGTGTATGCTTTTGGTTTCTTGAGCCGCCCTAAGAGAAGTAATATTAGGTCCAGCAGTACAACGAGTAGAATTTTGTCGTTTTTTATGTGGCAGTCCATCAATAGGAGCAGCACAAACCTGCGCACCGTCAGCGGTTCTCGCTATTTGTTCCCTCGTGGAATACGGGTGATTCTTGCTTTTAAAGCAGGCAGAGTCTAGGGAAGTATCCAATGCTGCTGCGCGATTCGACGGAGAGACAGTTACGACTGGGGCTGCGAGAACCGACGAGCTGGTAAGGTCCAAATCCCTAAGTGGTTCCGCGTCGGCGTAAACAGGATCGTCAATATTGATTAGCGGTTCATCAGTTGGGTGAGCTGAACTTACGAGGTCCGAGTTTCTAACAGTAGGATGGTTGCAAGTGACGATTTGGGCCTTGTCGTTACATAATAAGAAATCTGCCCGCGTCTCACTTTTAGACTTAGACTGCAAATTTTTTGACTTAGACTGCGAGTTTTTAGGACGCGTTATGGTATTCGTCTTCTTCGCTTCCCGCCCCACAGGACAAGATATAGAGGCAAATGGATCTTCTTGTTTTGAACACTGCTGATAACTGATGATGTTAGCTTCCATAGATTTAAATTTTCCGCTAAGACTTATCAGGTTATCTTTGCATTCTTCTATATTTTCGTGGCAACGATGCACATAGGTGAATATTTCGGTTACCTTAAGACTCATTTCCAAAACTCGTTCCTTCAAATCTTTCATCTCCAGTACAATGTTCCTTAAGTCCTCGGGGAGGTCACCCTTACAGCTGGCAGATGACACTTTCCTGAGGGTTATATTTGAGGCGCTGACAGACTGTGGGGTGCCAACGACAATCTCTGAGTTGTTGCCACCCCTTTTGGGGGCACAACGACATTCAGGACAGGTCCAGTGAGCTCTTTCATCCAATGACAATTTTTGATTGTTGCAAAGGTAGTGATATAGCCCACCACACTGCTCAACCGAACACTGAAGATATTCTTCTCCAAGCTTCAAGTCATCGTTACATGCAGAACACTTCATCTTGAAAGGATCGGTTGTTAACAGAAGCAGAAATAGTACACAAATATCTTTACCTCCCAGAGGCAACGCTTCGTAGGTACAAATAGTTGCGGCGTCTACGTTGCTTTATCTATGCCGTGACCGCTCAGGTAAGTCACGGGGCACCAGCGCACGCCGAACCGCTCCTTACGCCAACCGCACAACCGCGCGTATGGCGTGCACTGCGCGCTAATTGACTTGTCATGCAGCCGACGGTCAAACACTCGTGGTTTTATGGTCACTTTGTTTTTAACTAAATTTTGATAGTTTAACACTTTAATTGATAAATATAGATAGACACTTATTTGCACAAGAGTATATGTTAGATGTTTGACTGTTATTCTGAAGGAAAAGGGCCGAAAACACTTCGATTTGTTTAAATAATACTAAGATCAACGACAAACGAATGTTACCCGTACAAGCACTTGGGCAAAGATGCTTTTCCCAACTATGTTGGAGTCGGCTTCTAGTCTAACCGGATGCAGCTGAATACCAGTATTTTATATGGAGCGACTGCCTATCTGACCTCTACAACCCAGTTACTGGGTAATACGATACCCCTTGGTAAGACTGGTTGTCAGACTTTCGGGCTTCTGACTACCCGTAACGACTGTCAAAGATCTACGAATGACAGCCGGGACCAACGGGTTAACAAAAAAAAAGTAAAATATGGTATTCAGCTCCATACGGTTAGACTGAAAGCCGACTCCAACATAGTTGGGAAAAGGCTGGGCAGATGATGATGGAGTGGCAATGGGCCGACCAAATTAGCCGTGGAACCGATGACCCTTGGCGTAGACTTGTTCTTGAGTGGAGACGGTGAATCGACAAACATGAGGTAGGACGCCCTCAGGCTTAGTGGAGCGACGATCTTCGCAGGGTGGCTGGTAGCAGCTGGATGAGAGTTGCCGAGAATCGAGCTGAATAGCGTGCAGTAGGAGAGGCCCATGTACAGCAGTGGACTTCTGTAGGCTGATGATGATGCGAAAAGGTGATCCTATTATCCAAGTGATCTTATTGGCTCCATCTGGGGGCCTAAAAAGGCCACTGTGGCAGAATCATAAAAGGGTAACATTATGAATCATAATATGGCGAAGATAGTCCGTGTTTTTCTTTTTTTCGCTGCACTACTTAGGTATAATCAAAGAGATTGGGATTGGATTTGGATTGGATTGATTGGTATTTTAGCACAGACAAAAAAATAATAACTGAAAAATCCTTCACCAATGGTATTCGATACGATTAACTTAACAGTTAACTGTCCATTCTGAGTCATAATGTTATCATTTTATGATTCTGCCAAAGTGGCCTTTTTAGGCTAGGGATCAAGTATAAAATTTTCATAAATCAAAATCTTTAGGAAACCACGGAAGTATTTCCACAGCAACTTAGTTATAACAAGGAAAACGTATATAAAATTGACTATTCCAATTCGTATAATTTCCCTGCGGGTGAATTCGTCCAAAATAAATCCATATATCATGTTCCTTTTAGTTTTACCGTTCCACGAATTTGAATGTCATTTTGAACGCTCGCGTGTTTAAATATACTCGTACCTGAACTTTCCAATACCGATATTGGAATAATGGAACTTTATTCGGGGAACCGTCGATAAAATCTTCAACCACATTCCGCCTGTTACGAACCTACAATATGGCTATTAAAATGAATATTTCGCGAACATATACACAGCAATATCAGCATCATTACGCTTTACAACGTTTTAAATTTAATATTTATGCCGCAAACCAATTAAATATCGGGTTTATCGAAACAATTTGACAGACAAATGTAAATGTATCACAGCAAATTGTCTGATTTTATTAGCGGCATTATTTCCGTGGTCCAACTGCACTCGTAATCGAATGCAATAAAGATGAGGCCTCAATAATTTTGCAATTAAAATCGGCAATGGACAGCGCAATTTTGTGATAAGGGCGCAGCTACATCCACGTTTTATTCCAGTGGACACGGGACTTTCGAATTGGCATTTATTTAAATGTGGAGATTTCGAAAGGTTTAAGTCTAGTGATATATAAGTGAATGGCTTAAGCAATTAGTGTCATAATATTGCATTTCAGTGAACGATAAATGGTGCAAGAAAATTAAATATATTTCCTCAGTAGGTATATTTGCTTTACGACGAGCAGTGGTGACTTACGAGTTGTAGCTCGTAGGTTCGAACCCAGACAGGCGCTTTACTTTGTGTAAATTATTCCTTCACCACTGCTCTCAAAACGGTGAAGGAAGACATCGTGAGGAAACCGGCATGTCCTACAAACAAAAAAATCGAAGATATGTGACATCCACCAAGCGGCACTGGGCCCGCGTGGTGGATTATGGCCCAGTTCCTCTCATAGAGAGGAGGCCTGAGTCCCAACAGTGGGATCATTACAGGCTGATTTTTGCAGTTCAGACTAATGCAAACATAACTGTAATGTGGCAGTTTCCAGCAATCCTTTTGCTGTTGCAGTAAGTGGATGAGGATACTTACCAGCTGCGCCACGCGGTTTCACCCGCGTAAATGTCGATCCCGTGGGAATATCGGGATAAAAGTAGCCTATATGTTAATCCAGAGTGTCAGCTACCTCCATACAAAATTTAATCAAAATTGGTCCAGCCGTTTAGGCGTGAAGAAGTAAAAAATATATAAACACACATACATACATACACACACACACACCGCCACTTTCGCCTTTATAATATTAGTGTGATCAACATTGTTATCGACATGGATATATCTGCCTATCTACATTATTTGAAGATAAGTATAAACATGCACCAAAATGTAAAACACAATACCTACAGTCTATTTACAGTCAGTTCTACCTCTAATTTTGCATCACTGTCAATATCACATTGATCTTTAATCTCAGGACAATAAAGTTGCTTTTGGGTTGCTGCAACTGTCACTTTGTTAAAATTACAGTGATCTCTATTGTTGTTGTAATAAGGTTGGTGTTGGATTGCAGCTGTCAGAGGTAAAATAACCGTGAAAGGACTGTACAGTCTTTGTACCAGTCAACAATGCTAACCATAGACATGAATAAAAACGTCAAAGTGCAAATGACATGTCGTCAACAAACGTGACATGTCACGAGCATTACATGAAGTTTGTCACCCACCCTACAAGAACTTTACCCCCAACAACACACACGGGAAAAGCTATTTGCACTAGTGAAATTGCACTCATAGCCCCCCTAACATACAATACCCAAAAATATCGTATTTCATCACTAATTAATGCTTCCAGAGCAAACACCAATTACGATACGGACAAATAAAAGAACCGATTCGATGCCGTAATAAAGGGGAGTTTTATCGAATCGAGAATCGCGTTTGTTGTTCTGCCAGTTAAGCCTAATTTCGATTCTTTACTCGTTAATCGGTATGAGTGGGAATCGATTATCGAATGAATTTGTTTGTGGTAACTGTTGTGTGTTAATTAATGGAGGGTTGTGTGATTGGTCGGCTGTTTAAGCTTTATTATGGCATTAAGACCGCCTGTATGAACAATGAATTAAATATTCGCAGTAAAGACCTACTATAAAACCAACAGAATAGTGAAATAATGGTTTTAATAACGGTCAATATTGTAGGAGACGAGAAAGAAATGTTGGGTAGAGTTGGGATATAGACAGACTAGCTCTTGCCCGTGACTTCGTCCGCGTGAAATTTCACCCTCCCCCATTCACCCTCTTAGGGGTGGAATTTCGAAAAAACCCTTACTTAGTGGATACCTACTCTTTACAAAGAACCACACCCTCCAAATTTCATGTCTCTAGGTCCAGCGGTTTAGGCTGTGAGTTGATATATCAGTCAGTCAGGACTTTGAAATATAGATATGTGGAGCACTGGTGACTGAGAGCAGTGGTGGCTCAGTAGTAACGGCCGCAACTTACTTTTAAGTTGTAGGTCTTAGGTTCAAACCCAGACAGGCGCTTTACTTTGTGTAAATTATTTCATCACCATTTTTCTAAAAACGGTGAAGGAAAAAATATCGTGAGGAAATGTCCTAAAACCAAAACTTGACGAATTGATAATCATGATTCATTAAAAAAAAATATATTAATGTTTATGTAAATTGTAATCATTGGAATGAATATTATAATATATTATGAAACTTGATATAAAAAAATAGGATTTAGATCGAAATCATTGTTTGTACCGATGAGGGTGGCCATAATCAATTTTTTGATAGAACTCTCTATAATTAAAAAAAAAAAACTTCATATATAAAATTTGCAGAGCCCTTACAGGGTATATGTCTTAATACTGTGTCATAAAATTTGAATGCATGCCCAGGTACTAACCAGTGTTGTACATGTTAGCAAATAAATAAGTCAAGCTAAGATTCAGGACAAAAATGTTCAATTAAGATCTTGCCTTGAAAGCGACGCTATCCCTAGCAGCACTGTAGGTACTGTGATGTGGAAGAAACTGAACATACACTAATGAAATTAAAACATTAAGGAAATGAATGTCGGCGCAGTACATAAGATAATTACGTTACTCGTGCTTAGTACATACTGCGCCAGTACTAGCGCGAGTAGCAAGTGGTAGTAGATACTAAAGCAAAGTTTAATAGTTGAACAGTTATTACTGAATGAAGTTATAAGCGGCAGTGGAGGTTATAGTTATTAAAGTTTCGTTCGTGTATTGCTCTTTTGTTCTGCCAAAGTGGTAAAGTTCGTTCTCGAGGGAGAAGAACTGGGGTGGTAACAAAGATTTTTTTTTTTACTTAAAATTAAAAATAGTTTCATTTTAGATGTATGAAATTTGACGTAGTTTTAATTGTATCGTAGCTGTAATTGTGTCGTTGTAAGTTCAAAAGTTTTTCTTCAACTGTGATGATAATCCACAAACAGACTTAAAACTCCTTCGAATATTATCATCATCATCATTCCAATTCGGAGTTACCTAAGCCTCCCCTTTTTCTGCCATACTTCCCGGTTCCATGCTTCCCTCATGCAGGTGGTTCCCGCGACTTTGACGATATCATCAACCCAATGCGCTTTTGGAGGTCTCATGGTTTCCTTGGCCTAAACTTGGCCACCATTCGGTCACAGCTTTACTCCATCGGCCATCTCCTCGTATAACTAGATGTCCTGCCTAGCTCCACTCGAGGCGCATAGCCCTGTCCCCGACATCGTAGAAAGATACCACGTAAAAATCTTCTCTCTGGTCTCGATAATTATCCAGTCGCCAGTCCATAAGGTAGCTTAAGCCCTGCATTTAAATCCTTTACTTATCTTTAATACCTGTTGAAACCAATGGAGCCTTATAAGAAGGCTAAAAGTCATCCAAAGGGCAATGGAGAGGTATATGCTTGGAGTTTAAATGCGTGGTCGAATCAGGAATGAGGAGATCTGCAGGAGAATCAAGGTAACCGACATAGCCCGATGAATTGCCAAACTTAAGTAGCACTGGGCAGGGCACATTGCTCGCAGAACAGATGGCCGATGGGGCCGAAAGGTTCTGGAGTGACGACCGCGTACCAGAAGACGTAGCGTTGGAAAGCCTCCCACAAGGTGGTCCGACGACTTTGTGAAGGCCGCAGGAACCCGTTGGATGCGAGAAGCACAGAACCGGTCGAAGTGGAGGTGCAGTGGACATATTTCGGCTGAAATGATGATGATGATGATGAAACCAACGCCTAAACATTTGCTAAAACGAATATTTCCAAAACTTACAGACAAAATAAAAATAGCACTTAACTTTACTAACAAAATGCCACAACGTAAACAAGGCATAGAGCAGAAACTCGCGAGTCATATACCTTAAGAAGGCTCATTAATTAAAAGCACGCGGTTCTTTTATAAGATGTTACATTTCTGTAACACCTTCATTATCGGCGTTCTGTTTGTTCGAGGATATTTTTTTATATTCGTAGTAACGAGCAGCTGAATCAGTTTGACCTATTTTTTATCGAAGTTTGCTCTACTTCGTTAGTAACGTTATTGAGAATTTTCTGACGAACAACGTCAACTAAAATAGACTTCTATGAAAGTTTTTCGAATGTGTAATAACAAGATTTTTATTTTTATGGTTTACTAGCTGCGCCATTCGGTTTCACCCGCATAAGTTTCGATAAAAAGTAGCCTATATGTTAATCCAGGGTGTCAGCTACCTCCATACAAAATATTATCAAAATTGGTCCAGCCGTTTGAGCGTGAAGAAGTAACAAACAAATAATCACACACACACTCACAAACTTTCGCATTTATAATATTAGTGTGAAAAAAAACAATAGGATTTTATGCGAATTTACCGCTTCAGTAGTATATGGGTGAATATTTGTGTTATTCAGAAATTAATCAAGCTACCCCGAATTAAAAAATGCTCGAATAAGATTCTTATCACAGATATTGAAAAAAAGACTAAGCTTTAAAAGAACTACGATTTTGAGATCATTTTCAAGTTATTGAATAACAAACTGAATGTCATACTTAACATAGTTCAAATTCCGTTGCAATCAAAACTTATTAGGACCTTTTTGTTGCAAATGGTCACTCAAAATATTTACTAAAGTAGATAACTGATTAATTGGCGATGGAATGTAATTATCTGAGATTATGAACACTGCTTTAGTGTAAGCCCATTATTTATTTATTTATTTGTATATACTTTATTCGCCCATTCTTGGGGAGCCCGTGGCTAAATAATAACAGCCGCACAGGTCGATCGATCAGGTCAAGCTACGCTAGCCGCGGTTGGTATGTGGATGGGTGACCAGTTTTACATACCGAGACTCCTCCGTGCCTCAGAAAGCACGTTAAGCCGTTGGTTCCGGCTGTCATTCGTGGATCTTTGACAGTTGTTCCGGGTAGTCAGAAGCCCTAAAATCTGACAACCAGTCTTACCAAGGGGTATTGTATTACCCAGTAACTGGGTTGTGGAGGTCAGATAGGCAGTCGCTCCATGTAAAATACTGGTATTCAGCTGCATCTGATTAGACTGGAAGCCGACCCCAACATAGTTGGGAAAAGGCTAGGCAGATGATGATTCGCCCATTCTTCTTATTCGGCTTTTCATACTTCGATAACAATACTAGAAAACGTAAAAACTACTTTTCATTTACCAATACACCGCCTTCAAATTCCCTAAGCATCGTGACAGCAACAACACCACAATTCTCCTCCAACATCGAGTAAAAGCTGCCTCCTTTTAAGACTACAATATTCTCAAGTTAACTAAGACTTTCTTAACAAACCAACCATGAGCAACTGTAGTCGCTTGGAAGCTGTTGACAGAAAACGTCTCGCTGGCTCACTGCGCACTGAACTAATTGGTCTGTTACCCTTTGCCTAACAACTTGAGTGTAATGGTCGCATTCTACAATTTACTTCTCGTTATTTCATTTGTAGCTGTGAAGTTAAATATTTTTGATGTTATTTTTTAGGGAAAAGAATTTTGAGGAAGTTATTTTTGTGAGAATGGTGAAAGGGGTATGTTTTTAATTACCGGTATGTATGTATGTATGTTCATCTGTCAAACTCAAACTCAAACTCAAAGCATTTATTTCAATTAAACCAATTACAGGCACTTTTGAATTGTCAAGGGGTCGGTCAGTCAGAAAGATGAAGCTAGTTGCCCATTCCAAAGCGTAGGTACCTATGGAAAAGAACTGTTCCCTCATAACTTCAAAAATTGTTATAATAATTTGACAAATGAGATATCGTTATAAGCGTCTTGACCGTCCGCTGGTTATAGGCTATGTGACGTCACACTAAATTCAATATGGTGCCCACTAGAGGACATAAAAAACAGAATATAAAAATATATTTTTTTGGATGGTGCCTTGTGGGGTATCAAATGAAATTAGCACATTTCAAAAATATAATTATTACTGAAATAAGCCCCAAAATAATTACATAAAAAAAAGTTTAAAAGCTAAAACCCGACTATTGAAAAGAATGAAAGAAGAAAGTACCTTCCCGTGGTCGCATGCTACCATAGCTTATATGTATGTTAGTACAGCGGCATGCGGCCACGAGAAGGCACTTTCTTGTTTCATCCCTTTCAGTAGTCGGGTTTTTTACTCTTCAGCATCATGCCTAGCCTTTTCCCAACTATGTTGATTTCGGATTCCAGTCTAACCAGATGCAGCGGAATACCAGTATTTTACATAGAGCGACTGCATATTTGACCTCTACATCCCAGTTACTGGGTAATATGATACTCCTTAGTTGACTGACTGTTTGTCAGACTATCGGGTTATCGTGCTTTCCGAGGAACGGATCGGTCTCGATAATTATATAGGTGAGGTCGGTTAGTGGATGCGTGGCTGAATGGCCACGCATCCACACCATACCATTACACCATCCATACCATTTTTATTATATTTTCAAATTCAAATGGGTCCCGCCTGCTTCCAACTTTTATTTATACTCGATAGGTTTTGAAAAAAAAAAAAAAAAATTATTTAATATGGCGTCCAGTAGTCGCCATATTGAATGTTCACTGACGTCATGTCTTTAGTGACACTCGCCGGACTAAGAGGAATCGATTAATGTGTGAATCATAAAAATCGGCCCAGGCGTTTGGTCTGTATAGTGCTTCAAAGGAACATACAAACATACATACATATACATACATACATACATACATAGGCTGATGAACACATTACCACTCCTTTGCGTCGCGCAGTCGGGTAAAAATAGGCTAAATAGCCAAGAGCCTCTCTCAGTTCTACATAATGGTACGGCCAGCCCTCGATCTGATAACCTATAACCCTTAAAATAATGACGTCTAAATTTGGTGACCCAATGATTCCTGATTCCCGAACTTATTTTATCTACGACTAGCTGACCCGACAGTCGTTGTCCTGTTTTTGATTCGAAAGACACGTGGAGCCATCTATTATCATAATAACGTTATTGTTGTTTTTCTCGAACAGCACTTTTTTCGGGATTAAAGGTACCCTACGTCCGTTTCTGTACACCTGACAACGTAAATGCAAAATTTCAGGATGATCGGTTCAGTGGTTTAGCCGTGAAAAAGTAACACACAAACTTACTTTCGCATTTATAATATTAGTTAGTAAGTTAGGATATCCTACAATACAGGGCCAATTTGCTAATAGGTGTCACTGATGGTCAAAGGATTCAACAATATATATCTGTTACCGTTAGAATACGGCTCACGTTAATATGCGCATTAACTAGGTAATCTGCAAATTCCGGTAATTTACAGATTACCTAGTAAATGCACAATGTACAATCCGTTAAAGTGTGAAATATGTTAGCGGCCAAAACCGATTTTAGGATGAACTAGTTTCGCCTAGGCTAAACCAGTTCTCATTAGCTCGCCCTTGCATCCTATGTCGACGGAGCCCCACTTTGCGGGGCTCCTATTTCTGTGTAAAGGGTTTAAAGTAACCTAACCAAACCTAACCTCTGGGTGCCATTCGCTCGCTCTTGCATCCTATGTCGCCTATCGAACGACCGTAACTGTGCAACCCGTGTAGGGAGAACTGGTTTGTCCTAGGCGATACATCGTAAAACCGGGTTTGGCCGGTAACAAACATTTTTTTCCTCTTTAACGGACTCAACCAGATAATCTGCAGATTAACAAGTTAATCTGCATTCTAACTGATTTACGCACAGTAGCGGCAGCATATCTACTAAGAAAAAATAATATAAAAAAAAGAAACGACAAAATAAAACAATACAAAAATCCAACGACTTTATTCACAAGTTTAAGGGCCTTCTATTAGAACACCTGACGCGAAAATAATGATGACGAGATCGCTAAACTAATTCTGTTGCAAAACATTATGTCGCGATTCGTAACGGAATATCACCGAACAACAGTTGAAAATCATCATCATCTGCCTAGGCTTTTCCCAACTATGCTGGGGTCGGCTTCCAGTCTAACCGGATGCAGCAACAACAACAACACCAGTTGAAAATAACATCCAATATTTAAATCAGCAATAATAACCGAAACAACGTGATCAGCATCAATAATAGAATTTATGACACGCGGAAACGAAAGGATACAGCACACAAGTCTCATTCCATCTCCCTTCATCTCCAACCTTTAGAGGGAGACACCGCATGACCTACATTGCAAGCAATTATTGTTTTTTTGTTGTCATTGTAATTTCAATAGCAATATTTTGTCGCAGGTGTCGGTAATGGCTCGGATGATCCCGTCTCCTGATTGGTTCATCGGAGTGGACAGCTTCGACCTTTGTGTGGATGGAAACTGGCTTGACAGCATTACTATTGAGGTAAGTATGAAATGCTGACATGGCAAACTATTTAATTTTCTGTGTCTCGCAATGTTAATTACTTTGCATACCTACTATTGTATCATCATCATCATTTCAGCCGAAAGACGTCCACTGCTTGACATAGGCCTCCCCCAAAAGGGGGGGGTTTGCCATAATCGCCACGTTTGGCAGGCGGGTTGGCGATCGCAGTATGGTATGGTGGTGGAATGCATAGAGAACGCTGCTGCCCATTCTCCGGTACGCCCCTTAGTCGCCTTTAACGACACCCACGGGAAGTATGGGGTGGTGCTATTCTTTAAGTCCGGCACCACACATACAGTATAGAATCAAGACATACTATTGTATAGAATCAAGTAATTCTAACTGAACAGATAGCTGCTGGGGAGTTTGTTACACCACTTATTCTTCCTAGCACTAAGAAGTGTTGAAGGCTTAGACAAAGAAAAGTATAGACGGCGGGTATCTCCATTTCATTTCCACAAGAAAGGGATAAAGTATTGAGTTATTATAAGTACTTAACAGAAAAGGATAAAACTATACTATTTCCGTCTCTCAGTGCGTGCCAGTTTTTTCAAGGCAGCTACTCATGTAGCCTATGTTAGTTAAGTTAGTTTTTTGTCTCATGTGTGGCCACGCTACCCAATGCTCTATAGCTTTCTTACTCTAAGGTTGGGCTCGCGTTTTGGGGGACTGTCTTATGTAATTTTGACGTTCGAAAGGTGCTGATTTTCCGCCTAATTTGAATAAATGACGTTTGATTCTGATTGATTGATTTTGAATGAGAAAAAATTTCATAGCAAAAATGATGAGACGATACTAGGTATAAATATTAGTAGGTACCTGTGTCCCTTATCTACCGGTTCAACCATACTACTACCTAATGTAGGGTCCCATTAATCATAGGCTTCAAACTATTAACTAAGTAAAGTACTAAGCGCTTTAATCTCCTTTAGCTGTTAAGCCTGGCCTTCAAGTGATAGTCCTGACGAGAAACTAAGGAATGATAATAAACCAGTCAATCAGTATTAAGTTGGGAAAACTTGTTTTGGTCTGAAAGCAATCGCTAGTTACCCAAGTGGGAGCTAAGGAGCGAACACATGAACACAACATAGTCGTTGAAAAGAGTCTACTAAATTATAAACTAAAAAAACAATTTATTTTAAACAACTTGTCATGGGACATTTTACATCACAATGGCGCTTAATATTTGATACAAAATGAGATTATGTGCGCTATTAGCTTATTTTAGACTTTTTTCACTTTGTTTGCTTTGATTTACGTCTCTTTAATCATGTACCCAAAGCAAGGTAATCGATGGATTTATGCATTTCTGGGTCTTAATAATGTGTTCTCAGAGTAGATGTTTCGACAGATGGTTAACTTTGTCACAACTGTCATTCCTTTTCAGTTGTATGAAATGGCTATACCTAACATGGATAAAAAAATAATTTAAAAAAATACTCGTCGACTTGAGAACCTTCTCCGTTTTTTTTCGTCGGTTAAAAATTGGCATAGGGTTATTACTCTTCTAGACTGAACACCATTTCTAAAAGAAGTAGGTACGATGTTCACTAAGACAACATCCCTCATCGCACTATTTCGTTCGCAGGTAGACCCATTGGACGCAGGCACAGACAACGGGTTCACGTTCACCGCCCCCAACTGGCCGACTGCCCCGCAAGGAGTGGCATACCGCATCACGTCCAAGTATCCGTCGCATCCAGCTGGATCTTTTTTCTATCCTCACCTGAGGAGACTACCACCGATTGCTACGTTCCAGTTTATCAAGGTATGGTTTTGTCTTGTGTTTCCTTGCACTGACACTTTAAGCTATACTTTTCTTACTGACTTACTGTTTCCTAGGCCATTTCTAGAAAAGAAATAGATAGAAACAGTAAGTGGTGGTTGTTGCAGAGCAGTGACAATTATAGAAGTCACATATAGAAGCAACAAGAATAATGTACCCAGGATTTGTAATATCTTGATTTAAAAGAGCGTCCTTGGAGTTTCTTGCCCGCTCTTCAACTTTCTAACTGACCGACTATTTAATTTTGATAATTCAAAAGTGCTTGTACAAGGTTTAATTGAAATAAATACTTTGAGATTGAATTTGAGGGGTGGCAAATTGCGAACTGCCGTGACATACGAGTTGTAGGTCGTGGGTTCGAACCTTGACAGTCGCTTTGCTTTGTGTAAATTATTTCATAACCACTGCTCTCAAATCAGTGAAGGGAAACATCGTGAGGAAACCAGCATGTCCTAGAACCAAAAATTCGAAGATATGTGACATCTACCAACCCGCACTGGGCCCGCGTGGTAGATTACAGCCCACTTCCTCTCACAGAGAGGAGGCCTGTGTCCCAAACAATGGAAACATTATGGGCTGGTTATGCTAAATTATTAAGATAATTTTGCAAGAATATTTAATTTTGCAATTTCTTTTAGAATCTTTTCACAAACAATTCTTAGTTCCAAAAGTATACCTACCAAAACGAAAATTTTGATAATATTAAAAACCTCAAACTTTAATCACTTTTAGACGAACTCATGAACTTTCTATTCAATACTGTTATTGTATTACAATGTATTGTACACTAAAATTAGTTTGGATTTTGTTATGTAATTATTTTAAGAATTTTCCTACTAGTTACAACACACAACCAACTTTGTTTTTCAATGAAAACTGAAAATTCTAATCAACTAGCTGCGCCCCGCGGTTTCACCCGCATAAGTTTCGATCCCGTGGAATATCAGGATAAAAAGTAACCTATATGTTAATCCAGCCAGGGTGTCAGCTACCTCCATACAAAATTTTACCAAAATTATTCCAGCCGTTTGAGCGTGAAGAAGTAACAAACATATAAACACACACACGACACCCCCACAAACTTTCGCCTTTATAATATTAGTGTGTCAAACAATATGCTAAACCTTTATAACATATTTTCAACATCAAAATGTTGAAGAGATGAGTTTTCTACTAAGTACAGTTTCGAACTTTTTATATAAAACAATTATGAACAAAGCTTTGAAGCATTTTGTTTCACAATACATTTTTTATGCCAACAACTTAGCTACTATTTCTAAGACCCCAAACTTTCAACAGCTACGCGAATATGAACTCTCAGAAGTATTCCACCGCAACACTGACGACAGGAGATACGATGTCTTACAACTGGATAAAATGAACCACAACAACATAGATGTACTGGATGGCAACAGGGCACTGTCCATTGCAGAAGAAGTAGAAAGAGCGGAGCAGGCGCCCAGGATATACTCTGAGGGATCTATGACCACGCCTGATGGGGCTTATTCATATTATTCTATGTGAGTCTACATATATACCTAAATTTTTTTACAGATGTATCCCTATGTATCGCAGTTAAAAGACCTAGATATGTATTCGGCTTCTACATCGCCACATGCGCACTACGGATCACACTGATGATGACGTCTCGCAAAATCTTGCATGGCGCAAGCAAAGTTTACCGCGCGACTTGCTAGTCGTAGTAGTATCGACAACGTCCCGACCTCAATCGTCGGGTAGATGCCCATCAGACACAACACCCGTCTGCTCGGAGGATCCTCCCTTTTCTATGGAGGATGAGTGGACTTTACACCCTGTTCCTCATACCTCTTTATTATCTAAACCCCCCCCCCTCCTCGACCCCTTTTATCGCTTTATCGTTAAAAGAAAAAAGATGTCTTCGAGGAGCGCAAAAGGGCCACATACTATACGAGGTACACATACGACTATAATACTGACAGTTTTAAAAGACAGCAGTTTTGCAAATGTTTACATATTTACAACCTCTTAGGAGGACCAGAGAACACTAATGCATTTAAATACCTATTAAGTGTCCTCTTTACCAAAGATTATCTGAACACCACAGTTAACACTGTTATATTTTTTTTTTATTAAATTGCAATAATTTCTAACATGGCTCCAATTAAGTTTTTGTATAGAAATACTGGCAGCCGAAGTTCGCAATAGGTTTTTACTAACCGCGACTAGAATAATCGAGCAATTTGAGCACAGCGACGGGTTGCAGCTCAATTTGTTCTATTTGCATCCGTAATGGAGTTCGATGTAAAGTATTTGAATATTTATTTTAAAATGCATTTTGTTAGCTTTACATTCAATCAGTATTGTATTTTATTTTTCAAATTGGTTTGGCAATTTTCATAAATTAAATTTTGGAAGGTAAGTTTGAGAGTAGACGAAGTTGTAACACGCCGTAAGGCCGTGTCCTAATCGAAAGTAACTGGCACGCAAGTGCGCGATCGTCGTGCTGGTTTATATGAATAAGACTTACTTGCGCGTTCAATATTGTCGTCTTTGTACGTCAAAATTCATGTAACGATCACGTATTCGCGCGACAATCGCTTTCGGTTAGTACACAGCGTAAAAATGTTATCCCAAAAAAAAAATAATTAAAAATGTAATTCATCTTGTTCACAACTCAATAGACTTCAAAGTTCGAAAACTGAATGGTTGCTCCATCCACTCTCGACTATCACTTCTCAAGACATTCAAGAACGCCTCTCCAAAAGCTTCGGAAAAATCTAATTGCACTTTTCCTGTAGAACGAACACGACTTCGAGTACGACCGAAGAGCCTCGTTCGGCTAACGAGCTCCCGACTTCGGGACCTGCAGCCAGTGAGAGATCAGCTCTAAGAAGCCTGGCACGTAGGTACAGAGCGAGGCGACGACGCAAGCTCCGTGCTGACAACACAGACCCGGCTGAGCGGAGGAAGCGGAAAAGAGCTAGTGAGTTTTGATCACGTTATTTTCTTGTTTTTGGCAAACAAGCTTACGGCCCAAATGATGGTAAGGAGTCTTTGCAGATGCTAAGTTTAATAATAATAATTAATAATAAGTGGTGGTGGATCGATCAGAGCGGTGTGCAATGATTGTTGACATAACTGTCCCGCATGATGAGAACCTCGTGAAAGCCGAGGAAGATAAACTGACTTGGCTCGCGAGGTTGTCGACATGTGGGATGTGGACTCAGCAATCATTGTGCCGATAGTCGTGACAGCCAATGAATTAATAGCCAAGAGCCTCGACCAACATCTGAGGAGGCTTTCGTTGGGCAGCTGTATCAAGGGCTTGATTTAGAAAGCGGTACTTCTGGATACGGCCCGCATTGTTAGGAGGTTCCTCTCTCTGGAGCCCTGACAGAGGGGTGACTATACACGTAACGTTGTCGGCGTCGTGTGTCTCTGCGTGGTGTCGCGTAACCGTCCTCAGAAACGTCGTTATACGTCGTTAAAAGTCTTCTTTCAGACAGGTCTGTTGATGTTGGGTTGGAACTCGTAGCACGAATTACTTAAAGTTGATGTTGTGGCGCGATTCCAACCTTTCGACCCTCAGAGTCCACCTCAAATACTGCACGACTTCCTCAGTTGTCGTGGAGTGATGCAGACACTAAAGGTACAACTGCGTCGTAGGCACAGCAGGGCGCAACAGCATGTTTTTAATGTCACCATCATACTACCCTGCCATCACCTTCAAACCGAAACACACCAACGCTTTTTGATGGCAGAAATTTATAGAAGTTTTATAGGTATTAAGTTTTCTGGGGTTTATAGCTTTGAACAAAGGAAGTGCTTAGAAAAACTGGGTGTAAGAGTGAAGAAAGCAAAGATTTAGTGGCGGGACTAGGACATGAGCTTGTAGAAAACTATAAAGCCATTGCCACGTCCATTGTCATACATATGGTCACGAATAATGATGACATAGAAACTTTACTGGGTATAATATAATTATTACAGGGCCTTTATCTAATAAATTATGCCGCTGTTATTTCTAATTGCTCAGAATTTCTTAGCAGATAATTTTATATCATCAAGTTAATTAAGTATTTGGTCTTTGGACACAATTAGGAAAAGTAATACAGGCTTAACATTCTCTATCGCCATGTAAAAGCTTAAGCGAGAAACATAAAAGGGAATGAAAGTACTCCGAGGTCGGAATTAAACATACGCATCTAAAGTCGACCTCAGCTAAACTCAGGTCATTGCCTTCCCTAATCCTGGCTCTCGTTGACTTAATAACGTATATTTTTTCATACTAACCCAAAGAGTTTTGGTGTACTTTCAGATCATTAAACATCTGAGAGATGGCGGAGGGCGCTTTCTCGTAGTTAGAGCCATTTGTAATCCGCAAAGAGGCATGAATTACTCGTCTTCTCCATAAAATATGCTTATTGCGTTAATGGATATGAAGATATGTTTTCTTATTTATTTTTACTTAGCGTACTCGAGACTTTTATCTTGCTCATAATAAAGGGACTTCTATCATATTTTCGTCAATTATGACAATCTGAGAATGATGTCAAAGCTTATGTACTTAGATGTATACGTAAGCTTTGATCATTATTTCATCTCCTGATTCAGTAAGTCTTAATAAATCTGTTGTTCACAGGACTGCTAGACTGCCGGGTGTCAGAATGGAGTGAATGGAGCCCATGCCGCAGCGACGGCGGCTGCGTGGGCTCAGCAATGCGCACGCGCCGCATACTCCGGCGCCAGCGGCCCGGCGGCGCGCCGTGCCCGCCCACCGCGCTGTCGCGCTGGTGCGCCACCAACTGCACGGCGCAGCAGACGCGCGAGGACTGGCGGAATAATCTCACGTAATTCGTAATTTGAATCATTCAGTTTTCGAATTCGTTTTTTTATTGGTGCCATGGTTTGGAGTTAGTTTTTCATTTTTGAAGGTAGACTCATTTGTGGTGGAGGAAATCGACTGTCTTTCAGAGAACAAAATAATGTCTTCTAATTCTCAAGTTATTAACATTTTCCTAAAGATATCTTGGTGGCTCCGTCAGACAAATGATGGACGAAAACTTGGCTCCAAAGCATGAGGTCGGTGTTATAAATAAGGCACAAATTATTCTTAATTAGTGGCCAGATTCTAATACATTTGTAAACTTTCCGTTTAACTATTTATGATGACTGTTTATTATTTAGCATCTGTGTCTGTCCGTCCAAGTATAATTTTGTTTCGATTCCATTTAATCATTTCGCATTTCAATTTACTTTTGGATGTAAAGTGGCGTGGCGTGTAAAAATATAATAAAAATGTTGTATAAAATAAAAATAGTAAGAGATGACTGTCAATGTTGGAAAATAATAGATAGTATTCGGTTCATTAACGCTGTACCTAATTAAGCTTTTTTCGATTTTGTTTGTTGGTCAATTATTGTTAAGGGTGACTAAGATTTAGGATTTATAAGGAAAGTCACGTGGCGTTACATCGTAACTGAATTATTTGAAAAAAAAATGCTTTTGCGACTTGTAAAAAATTATAAACAAATATTTCTTCAAAAATACTTTAGAATGACGCTTTCTAATCTCTTAGAATCATATTACAGAATTATTTTTAAAAAGTATAATATTTATTATTACAGATTTTTGCTCTAGTACAAAATGATGTCGTGTCTTATGCTATTGAAGATAAATAAAGAAAATAATAGATTTATAATTTTAATTTATTAACAATTTTCCATAACCTTTTCAATATTTCTACTCATAGATCCCCGACAATACTTTGGGAGTTAATAATAGAAAAAATACATATCGTTTACTTAAGTGTTTAACTTTGTGACAGTAATTCAATAAAAGTGTAGCAATTATTTTAGTGTAAAATGGATCCAAAGATGCAGCTTTTATTTTTCATACAAATAAGTGTAAAAACTTTTAATGAGAAATAAAAATGAACAGACTTCTTGGCACCGGGTTCCGAGAAAAGGAGTTTGTTTATTTTTATCAGCTAATAAGTATTAAAGTAAGTCTGTATTTAGGTAAGTTTATAATATATAATCACAAAGCCTTCTGTGAGACTATGAATTTCATTTCAGATTGTAATTAATTTTAATTTAATAAAACATTGGAATTACAGTGCTTGGTAGATGTTGTATAGTGCCATTCATAAAAGTGGAGCGAACAAAAAAGTAAAGCGAAATAGATAAAATTCCCAATTTTCACAATGTACGGGAAAAGGTTGACGAAGAAGATTTCGCTCCGCTTTTCTTCATAAAAATGCGATTGTAATAGCATTTTTGTTACACCAAAATAGCGGAGGTTCACATTATAGAAACTCTTTAGCAATTTGCTTTAAATGCCAAAGAAATAAGTTAGATTTAATTTTGAACAGACAGAGGTTTTTCGAAGATCGATTCACACAAAATAAAAATTCTTATAAAAAAGTATTTCCTATCCTTTCTAATCTGCGTTCGCGATTTATTTGCCAAAAATGTAAGCAAATATGAATGAATGGAAAAATAACTTTAATTCCTACACAATAGAATTCAGTTTACGCTACAACTTCAAACATTTTTATAACTTTTTCAATAGTGCTAGTCACTCTGAAATCAACTTAATTGTCATTGAAATAAAGTTGATATTTGTTTAACTTGAAATAGGGTGCGGGCAGCACTGCGACTCCATAAACGTACATATTTTTTTGGTCAGTAATTTAAAACCGTCATATTCTAAACATGTTCATGTGTGAGTTGATCTTTTAATAGGCAAAGATAAAATTGTCGAATCATCTAGTTAATAAAGAAAGCTATAGTTTAAAACTGTAAAATAGAGCCAAAAACGCTGAAAGTGTTAACCTTAGCGTAATATTCGGAGTATGTGTATTTTTTACAATGTAAATTATTCTGATTTCAGTAATAAAACATCTTGAATAAACGAGACTTGTTTCATTTTTATTGTAACCTTTGACGGGAGAAAAGATGGCGGGTTTAAATAGGTCAATCTCTTGACTTATGGACTTGGGTTTAGAGGCTGCATTTTTCTGTAGCAACGTCAGGAAGCTCTCGTAAAATAAATTCGTTGTTTTTGTTCTGAGAAGCTTCCTTCATGAAATAGACGGCAGCACTTCGTTAGCAGTCGTTTCGAATGGATATGGTATGGTTTAGTAGGTACAGTACGAGTATAAGTATGTATACACTTGGCTTTATTCAAAGGCGATTTTCTCCTTTATTTTTGAATTAAATTTTATATTAGTGGGAACATAGTATTTTCGAACCCATAGGTCTATGTAAAGTGTCGTATTTCAACGTCGCATTCGTTATTTCGTGAAAAAATCGCAATTTCAAGTTGCCAAGTGTTAACATATTAGTGCTCGTCACTGTACAGCTAAGAAGTAAAATTTGTAAGTTTGTATGTAGGGGATAATTTCTGGAACTACCAGTCGGATTTGAAAAATTATTTTTGCATTTAATAGCCCAATTCTCTGACGAAGGCTACAGGCTATTTAACGTACAGCCAACAGAGAGGAATTTTCTTCTCATCGGTAACTTTTGGCCTCCGGTTAAATATTTCTACAGAAGATGTCATCATAGCACCCGGGGGACATCAGGTCCTACAATTCTGCCTTCGACAAAGAATGACATGATACAACGATAAAGAAGGAAATTTTAATCAGCTTGGGGATTAACACTAATTGCGGTATAAATATACCTACAACGTCAAATTATAATTTAATTAAATTAATAAGAATTTTTCAAATCCGACTGCTACCAGTCGGATTTGAAAAATTATTTTTGCTTTTTATAGCCCAATTCTTGAGGAAGGCTATAGGCTATTTAACGTCACGCTATGACCCTTAGGAGCCGAGCAAAAATGCTATGCGAAACGAAGTGATAGGGCAGGAGACGCGGACGGCTGATGCAATGCGACGAGATGGGTCGAATGAATAAGAAATTTCATACGAACGAAGTCGCGGGCAGAAGCTAGTCGTTAATATTAGTCTGAAATCGCCAACCCGTCTTGTGAAGGCGTGGTGAACAATACTCGTGCCTTCTCTGGATAAGAAGAGGCCTTTGTTCTGCAAGGACAATATATCATCTACCTAGCCTTTTCGCAACTATTGTTGGGGTCGGCTTCCAGTCTAACCTGATGCAGTTGAAAACCAGTATTTTTACATGGAGCGACTGCCTATCTAGCTTCCACAACCCAGTTACTGGGTAATAGGTAATACGGGCTGGTCACCGCAACTCCACGTAAATGCGAGTATTTTGCGTATACGTTTATTGTACCCTTGGTAAGACTGGTTGTCAGACTTTCGGGCTTCTGACTACCCTTAACGACTGTCTAAGATCCACGAATGACAGCCGGGACCAACGGCTTAACGTGTTTTCCGAGGCACGGAAGGGTCTGTGAACATGGTCACCCATCCACGGACCAACCGCGGCAAGCGTAGCTTAACCTTATCGATCGACCCGTGCGGCTGTTATTAGCTTGTGGCTAAGCAGCCACAAGCTTCTCAACAATAATAGGCTGATATTATTATTACTTACTGCTTAAGATATAAATAACAGGTAACAAGCTTGCCCACTTACTTAAGAAGCAGTGACCTATTTTCTAAAGAGTCCACTTGTATCTTCTTATTTCTATCTTTCCTTTAAAGTGCATTCATGCCCTGATTCTTTTGTGGGGAGAAAATTATTCCATTTGTTATTTTATGAGCATTGATGTGAGAACTTCTTCCAGGTAGGTTAGTATTAATTTAGGTCAGTAAAAAGGAATTTTAATACATGAAAGTGGGGTAAATTCGCCCCACCAGAAAAAACCGCAGAATTTACCCCACTTGTTACCGGACATATACAAATTCAAATTAAATTAATTGACGCAACTTCACAGATGGGTGGGATAACACAAAAAAAGTTTTTATAAACTCTTAATTTCAAGTTACTACACTATACCAGCGACTTGAAATTACTATAGACTATGAAAAATATTTGAAGTCTGGCTAGATAATTTAATTTGACCTTGTATACAGCAATTACTGTTAATCCCCAAGCTGATTAAACTTTCCTTCTTTATCGTTGTATAATGTCATTCTTTGTCGAAGGCAGAATTGTAGGACCTGATGTCCCCAGGGTGCTATGATGACATCTTCTGTAGAAATATTTTACCCGGAGGCCAAAAGTTACCGATGAGAAGAAAATTCCTCTCTCTTGGCTGTACGTTAAATAGCCTGTAGCTTTCCTCAAGAATTGGGCTATCAAATGCAAAAATAATTTTTCAAATCCAACTGGTAGTTCCAGAGATTACCCCCTACATACAAACATACAAATTTTACCTCTTTATAATATTAGTAAAGATAAGTCCAGGTTTCCCATAACCCATAACAGTAATACCCAAGATAAACTCAGAAAATACATATGAATTAAATAAGTCACATTGGTCATCTGCAGGTCAGGAAGACCCTAACTAGCGGAATCTTGGTGATGAGGGAAGTTTGCCACTCCAGGTAGCGAAAGCGTCACACCCATAGGCCACGTTGATCCTGTGAACACAGGTTCATCCTGTTTGATGCCAAGGGCTTAGTCCCGTTAATTGAAAGGAATATACTGAGAGGACATTGGGTTAATCTGAAATGTTATAATTTAACCTTTGAGGGTTAGGCCTTTTGTAAGAACCAGGTAAACAGACACGATGTGATAAATTATTTGTTGTTATATTGGATGTTATAATTGTCGGATTATAGATTTGAACCCACTAACCTCTTGCATGAGAGTAGGTATATGATCAAAAAATGTATGAACTTTCTGCCATTTTCATTCAAAATATTGGCAATACGTAGTCCACAAAAATAATGATGGGAAAACGCTTAACGAACTCCACTAAGATACATTACTGCATTATGTTGCGATTCGAGTAGCGGGATATAATGAAAGACAGTTTAATTGTAGCAATCGACGCAAAATGTCGTCACTTTCGACTTAGTAAATACAGTAATATACTACTTCGGACCTTTTAGATTAGTTTTGCCGTAAAATCAACATCCATTTCACAAAAAAGAAAATACTTTAGCTTTATAAATTTTTCGACTCTCAAATTTATGCGAAACAAACGCGGCACCGCAAGAATATAGTGGTCTAAACGTGGAAGTGTAACTGGCTTCGAGCACAATGGTGAAATCACACGGGAAAGAGATAGAATCGTAATTAAATCAGTGCGTTAGAACAGGCTGTTTCGCTTGTCGTACAACGCACAAGGAAACACTGCGGTTGCTCTGCTCGGTTTCGCGCTGAAGATTAGCCGCCTAAACGCCAATTGCCATAATAACAATAAAACTTATACAACGACTACTTCAGTGCCCTTGAACCGATTAATGATAAAGCTCAAAGGTTACCTCATTAAGAAACAACACAAACAAAGACAAAGAGGAAAAAAATGAAAGCAGGTACTTGAATTTGACTGTAACAAACAATGTCCAAAAACTCTAATAATGTACCTTCAAGGAAAAATGTCAAAATAAAGCATAAACTCCAAAAGAAAAAAAAAAAATAACAAACCTCCTAGTCCTTAATACATTCTGCAAACTTTTTACATTTTTAACAAAAAAAGCTACCGGAGCGACACGGCTTCATGATGTGAATTACACTCATTCTTATAAAATGAAAATGCCGCTTTAAAAAGTATCTTCATTTGTGAAGGATAATTGCCCCATTCTAACACAACATTAGCCTTCCAACTTTTAATAGGCTTTTTACCTCGTGGAATAAAACGTAACGTATTTTGTTACGTTTTTTCCAGCCGTTTTTTGCGCTCAGGAAAATTTGTTGGCTTTTTTTTATATGAAAAGTTTTTGCATATGTATGGATATTGAGCATAGGTTTAATGAACCGTAGCTTGAGAAGTTTGTGATGTATTGGAGAAAGGATAACTATTTGAGTTTTCGTTGTCGTTCGTGGATCAGAGAAAAAATATGATTTAACTACCACGATTATTAGAAGTGTATTGAGGGGACAAATACCACAGAACTGCGCGGTAATTTTCATTTTGAAAGTTCAACAACATTCACTGCGTTATTTCCTTGGGCAGAACTTTTTTCAAACCTACGAAGCAATAGATTAGCGATATCCTTCAAAATGATTCAGATTATGATTCATAGTGTGTTATGCAATTAGTGTGCTGATGCCCTGAGAGACTAAGACAGTAAGTCGGGGTCGCGTCTGGCCACGTAGGAGATGCAAAATTAACTAGATGGGTTCCATCAAAACTTCTGGCCGCAGGACGTGGTGTTCCGTCGCTTCCGCGGACAAGTACCTCAGAACAGCACAAGAACAAGCTAGTGAAGCAGGTACAGACGCCAGCACATCAAGCTGCCCGAAACTGTAAAATTGACCAATCAACTTTGAACCTTAAATTTTAGCAATAAAGTTGAAGACCTGTAACAGAAATTTCACAGTAGCTTTTTTTTTTGTGGGTGGGAAATCATCAAAAGACCCCTCCCGCTCTGGGCAGAGCGGAAGGGAGTGTCAGATTCTTACTGACTAAAACCCACCCAAGTTCCTTCCTTAGCCCTTTATGTTCCGGGCTAGTGGTAACCCTTTCGGACAATCCCACTGACTAGCTGGATGTGCTCCATTCTGTAGGTACTATTTTATAATAAAAAATATGTGTGTTTAGGTTAAGGTATTTATACATGGGCCTGCGTCGCCTGAAATAAATAAACAAATAAAACTGGAAGAAGGACGCGCAGGCTTGCAAAATATGGAAGAAAGTCAAAGTCAAATTCAAAGCATTTATTTCAATTAAACCATTAACAGGCACTTTTGAATTGTCAAGAAGTCGGTCAGTCAGAAAATATGAAGCTATATAGTTGCCCATTCCAAAGCGTAGGTACCTATGGAGAAGAACGGGCAAGAAACTCCATGGACACTCTTGTTAAATTATGTTTTACAAAACTATTAGTACATCATTACTTTTGAATTTAAAATTATATAATTTAAAAAATACGTAAAACGTTGAAAGCGTCCAGAGTACAACAAATAGTACTTAACAAAACAACAATCCAAAAATAAAATAATTAAAAATAAACCGAGGCAGCTAAGAGATGACCAGCCTCAACTGACGGCGCCCGTTCACGAACATGACGCATAGATCAGCACCATTCAGCTCTACCATTTTGAAGGGAGCTAAATGATCCAACACACACGCCACCGTTAGCGAGACAATTGAGTGAGCATGACATACTATCAGCCGCCAGGGTACATTCAAGTCAATGAAAGACATATTAATACTCGGTAAATGGTAGCTATCGGGTACATAGAACTCCCATCTGTGCTATGCAATTATACAATACAAAGGAAATTGAGTCTATACAATGCGTTGCGATGCTAAAAAAGTGTTAATCAATTAGTTGTGGAGCAGGACCAGCATTGAGCCAGGCGTTTTTATAAGTGATGTAATCCCCTAACTTATAATATTCCTGACTGCATGAAATGAAGAGAGGCCTTCGCCCAGAAGTGGAACAGCGCAAGCTAGAAAAAAGAAATGCTTATTTCATAATAGTTGCTTCCCACGTGTTTTGACATCCATCACAATAAAAAAAACCGGGCAAGAGCGAGTCGGACTCGCGCACCGAGGGTTCCGTAACATCCGGGTTTATGAATAAGGTTTATGTTTATGAAATTAAATGTTTTTTTTATTATTTTTATATTTGAGTTGATTGAATAAAATGTAAATTGCGGTTTACGATTTATGACGTATTAAAAAAAAAATTACTTACTTATCTCGTTCAAACCAATGTCCGGTGGAAGTTTACATGGTATTGTACATCATATATTTTTTTTAGTTTTATCATTCTCTTATTTTAGAAGTTACGGGGGGGGGGACACACACGTTTTACCACTTTGGAAGCGTCTCTCGCGCAAACTATTCAGTTTAGAAAAAAATGATATTAGAAACCTCAATATCATTTTTGAAGACCTATCCATAGACGAACAAACAAACATACCCCACACGTATGGGTTTGACGAAAAAAATTTTTTTTAGTTTCAGTTCTAAGTATGGGGAACCCCAAAATTTATTGTTTTTTTTCTATTTTTTTGTGAAAATCTTAATGCGGTTTACAGAATACATCTACTTACCAAGTTTCAACAGTATAGTTCTTATAGTTTCGGAGAAAAGTGGCTGTGACATACGGACGGACAGACAGACAGACAGACAGACGGACAGACAGACAGACAGACATGACGAATCTATAAGGGTTCCGTTTTTTACCATTTGGCAACGGAACCCTAAAAACATAGCCATCTTGACTTCGAATGTAAAGAATTTTGGATAAAAAATTTCCTGTAATGTTTAAAAATCCGGCCGTTAATATGGCACAGAGTTTTAGATAAATAGTTTTTCTTCGATTTGTAATGCGTTGTCTCTGTTATTCATATTATAAAGGTGCAATTTATAGCTGAGTAGGCAATGTTCCTAATTATTCAAAGCTTTTTGTTTTTCTGGACGCATTATATTTGTTCAGAGCGACCTTAGTTCATGAAATTGGGTCGGCTAATTACTTCTAGCGATACTGAGAGGATTTTAGCAGGAAATTAGTGCTATGAATATAATAAACTGGGCGTTCAAAGGATAGGTTATAATCTGAGAGGATATGCAAAAAGCGC
Source organism: Mesoligia furuncula (assembly GCA_916614155.1). Taxonomy (NCBI): domain Eukaryota; kingdom Metazoa; phylum Arthropoda; class Insecta; order Lepidoptera; family Noctuidae; genus Mesoligia; species Mesoligia furuncula. The sequence goes on from OU744807.1 coordinate 5,450,080, forward strand.
TTCATTTTACAGCACTTAACTTGAAAACGTTTTGTATGCTACTACTTTTAGGAGAGTCTATGATGTGCTATGCATATATGATATATGCATCTATTTATGATTTAGAGCCAAGGCTTAGGTACAGTAAACCTTTGAAAACTTTTGACCATATTTAGACTTTTATCATAATATGCGGTGCAAATCACTCTTAAAACGCTTGGAAAACATCTTGAGGAAACCGGCATGTCTTAGAACCAAAAAATTTGGAAAATCCAAAAGTACACGACTCATAATGCTCATTTGATCGTATGAAACCCATAGATACGACATATATTAGTTAGTTTTTTATTAATTCTAATTAAACTACTTTGAATAAAAGAGCCTTTTTCAGTAGGGTTCCTCTTTGAAGGGTGAAAAAAATCTTTAAAAAAAAATTTACTCAATTAATTGATTTTTTCGCAAGCTTGTTTCGCAATGTTTTCAGGTTTCAGACTTGATTGACGGGTTTTTTTTGTTTAATATTTTGATGTAAGAAAGTACAGAATTAATCTCCATTAAATTATCTATACAATGGTATATAAATTAAGTAGGTTTGGTGTACTAGCAGGAGTATAACAATAGAAACAGTTGCAGAAAGGGGGCAAAAAAAATGGGGTATTCCACTCAGAGCACTGATTTCGTAAAGCACTCTCTAATGTTTCGCAATATGAGTTGTGCAAAATGTGAAATCTACCAAACAGCACTGGGCTCGCGTGGTGGATTACGGCCCACCCCCGAGATGAGACCTGTGTCCCAGCTGTGGGAACATAAAGGCTGATTATGATGATGATGAATATAAAATATATATATATATATATACATATATCAAAATATAGGTAGAGTAATTAGCGAAGTAATGATGTTTAAAGGTCCCAAAGTGATCAATGTTTTTCCTAAGGTACTTTGGGGGTAAGGTAGTCCTTAGGTAAGGTCGTTTATCATTAAGAAAATTTACTGTCAACTAAATAGTCCGTGTAATCAAATCACAACTGTCAATCTTTAAGATTTGAAAAGGTTATAACACGGTAAATTAACGTAGGGTGTCTTTGCTTAACAATTAATTTTCCGGACCGTACTTACATAAGTGATATAGATAGTTACAGTAATTGGCGAACTATTGAATCTGATGGTTGAAATACCAAAGTCGACCAAAATTTTCCTAAGGGATACCACTCTGAATTAAACTACCAAAACGAATAGGTACTTTAGAAGTTAGAACCACCATCAATCTACTGTCTATAGTCAAAATATCTGTCAAATTTCTTTAAAAGATTTTCAACTTTATCGCTACAGCATAAGGTTCAAGGTTGATTGGGAAAAATTGACAGTGTCGGGTAGCTTGATGTGCTGGCGTTTGTACCTATCAAATATTGATACCCAGCATAGTTCACATCTTACAGGTAACAGAGCGTGAAGTCTAGATAAGTGACAGATAGAACCAATTCAGTTAGTCAGCTCCGAAGTGAGACACTTCATATCTGAGACTGTTCAACGAAAGATGTCCGATTTAAAGATATTTGTTAGATTGAAGTTATAAAGGTGGAATTTGTGGAGCGTGAGTCTTGAAGTGTGATTTGTGGGTAAAGATTTTAACGTTTGAAGTAAAACTTCTTAGACGGCAATACGAAAATTTTGAGTGACTAGGACGCGTCACGTAGGTATCTATCTTTCTTTTCTCACATTTGTTACATGAGAGAGAAGAACTATAACTCTCTCTGTCTCCGTCTCTCTCGCACTAAATATCTCTGTCTTTTTTTTTAATTTAACTTAAACACGTGTATAGTGCACAATTTTTTGTACTCAGTTCTTTAGTTACTTAGATACCTAAGAATTTACTATTTAGCCTTTTTGCAGTGGGTCACAATTTTATTGCAGCGTAACAAGTTGCTGGTAGTTTAGACAAAGACTAGAAGAGTTATCCGCAATAATTGTTTTGTTTTTATTGTAAAGTTTATTGACAAACTTTCTTGAAAACTGCACATCGATCACGTCAAAATAAAGTTAGTATCACTATTAGGAGCGTTACGAAAAGTTACAAAATGTATCCCGAAAAAAGTTCGACTAATTATAGATAACTCTCTAGTAAAATCAAACCTTGAATACCTAATCGGATCAGCCGCTAAATCTAATCTAAACTCACTACAGCGAATACCTACAAAACAAAATTATCAAAGTACAATTTCACTATCACTATCTATACCCAACAAAACAATTATACCAAAAAAAACTAAACTACTAAATCTCACACAACTATCTGGGGGCACGGAAGTGCCCCCACCAAGTCGAGCAAAAAGGGGCACGGCCGTACCATCCTTTTCTCGAAGCAGTTCAGGCCATTTTCGACACCCTATAACTTCGTTGTGGATATACATATATTACACCTGCATTCTCATAAAAAAATCACCACGAATTCCGTACAATCAAACATACAGCTACATAAAAAAACAATAACATACAACACAAGAAGCAAAAACAAATTTCAACTAATGACAGCACGTGCACGGACTAATTACGGAAAAAAAACAATATTGGTTGAAGGGGCACAACTGTTTAATGATTTACTGGAAGATTTAAAGAGGTGTGATAGTATAAACATATTTAAGGTAAAACTTAAGAAACATGTATGCACCCTAGTCGACAACGCCCCAGAGGCAAATAAGATATTATTATTTATCATTAAGATATAGGCACTTTGTATCTCATTTTAAGTGAACTATTATATTTAAGTTCTTATGAGAAATAAATATCTTTAAACCTTTTGCAGTAAGAGCTCGGATACAAAGCTTAGTCAAGGTAGAGTGGGTGGGTATTTATTTATTTATTTTATAATTTATGTACACACAGTAAAATACATAGGGATATGACATAATCATAATTTGAGTACAAAGGTACAAAGGTACTTATTTGTTGCAATGTAACGATTGATAAGAACCAAAAGTCCGTATAATCTACATGATATCAATCTCCCACAATTGTTCGGTAATGTAACTAAAACAACCAAAGTCAAAACAAGAGAAAAATAGGCACATCCTATAATAATAAAATCAAAACTTTATGAAAGTGCAACATTTCCCATCAGGAAATAAAGTCTTAATCTAGGTGAGTAGGCAGCACTAATAGTTCTGTCCAACTTTTTACTAGCAAACGCATTCAAACAATTTATGCTGTCTACCATACTGAAATTCCAACTCTGCACCAGATAGATAGAGTTGACTTTTCACTGTAGATGGGAAATCCCAAGTTTTGTTCTGTTTAATACTATTTCCAAGAAGAGTTCGTTACGCAGATAGAATCTTTAATTTCCTACGTTAGCGCCAGTGTCAGGAGTTTTACAAAAGGTCCCTTGTATCGAATGTCGCGTCGTTTGGAATTGTGAATAAATTAGCTTTGCAAAGGGTTAGCGCTTTTGTTTCGAGATGAGGATTAAAAGAAATTGGATTTGGATGATGACGTGATTAATGGGCAGATAAATTGGAAGTGTTTAGGATCGTGCTGCGGCATTTTGTTAATAGGGCTCAATTTATATGAAGCGTTTTTAATGTGTGTTTTTTGTGTTGTCTGCGTCTTTTGTTGTTTGTTTTTGGTTTTGTGTGGGCATGGTTCGAATTCAGCCCTCAAAACCATCGTGATGAAACATGTCCTAAAACTAAAAATTTGAAGACATGGGACGTCTACCAACCCGCACTGCACCCGTGTGGTGGATTACGACCCGCTCCCTCTCACAGAGAGGAGGCCTTTGACCCATCAGTGGAAACATTTTAAGCTGATTATGGTTCGAACTGGGAAACTCTCAACTTGCTAATGATATAATTATTTATTCTAAACTTTGAAGTAAGTAGGTGCTGTCATCTTGAAATACTTATATTGGGCCCGTGGCTAAATAATAACAACCGCACAGGTCGATCGATCAGGTTAAGCTACGCTTGCCGCGGTTGGTCTGTGGATGGGTTTCACCATCTTTACATACTGAGACCCCTCCGTGCCTCGGAGAGCACGTTAAGCCGTTGGTCCCGACTGTCATTCGTGGATCTTTGACAGGCCTTACGGGAAGTCAGAAGCCCGAAAGTCTGACAACCAGTCTTACTAAGGGGTATCGTATTACCCAGTAACTGGGTTGTAGAGGTCAGATAGGCAGTCGCTCCTATTAAAATACTGGTATTCAGCTGCATCCGGTTAGACTGGAAGCCGACCCCAACATAATTGGGAAAAGGCTAGGCAGATGATGACTACTGTACGTCTGTACCAACTGCTCAGTACAGTAATGTAAGTGATAACAAAACTAATATAAGCTTGCCTCTTATTCTTTTGAATCCGTACTTACTACACTCGGCCGACTCGAGTTTTCAAAGTGTTACCACCGATTTGCCGTCGACTTCAATACGCGTTGACAAAACAAATAAAAATTTCACAATTTCAATCGACTAAGTAATTTAAAAGAAACATCCTTTAGAATCTTCCTTCACGCCAACGTCTTTTTACTCACAATTGAAGCTTTTGTATTCACAAAAATAAAGACCAACAAAGAACCACAAAATCGCTCACGAGTTTTAAATTTCGCGACGATCAAAAGTTCGCCGGTGTTGAATGCAAAAAGATAAGGGGCGATACAGGACCGGAAGCTGCTTCCTGTGGACGATCGAACATCGAACGTTATTCATGGCTCCAGCCGAGAATGAAAACTTCCGTCGAGGAGATACATGACGAAACTTCGCAGAAATTGCCAGGGTGGACTTGTCTTGGGATGTCGTTTTGAGGATTGTCTTGGTTTTAAGGGAAAAAGTGGCAAATCAAGAAGAAAGTACACAGATGGGTTAACACAATATGATACAATGTGAAGGAATAGGTAAAGGTAAGCAGCTCAAAGATAAGCATTGGTTAGACTAGAGTTTGCTGTAAAACGCAAATGCTTTTTAAGTTTTGGATCGATAAATGCTTAAGATTTGGAACCAGTATCGATGGTTTTGAGAGAACAAAGAATTCAGCTGAGTTATATTCATTCAGAGGGCTGGCTCGTTCTTTGGCCAAACAATTAGCATTGCCATACAACGTGGCACACAAATTTCACTAATTTCTATCTAGTCAATTTTAGGCGTTACGGCTTTGCCATAATATGGGCAAATCAACATAACCACTAACTAAATCGAACTAAAATACCGTTTATCTCAGAATAGTGAATATGTCACATAATGACTTCTTGCAATAAGCCGACGTTATTGTAAATTTTGAACAACAGTGCCTTTTCTGTGCCTATTTGAACCTTGTCTTTTTTGGTTTGTCTTTAACTAGGTACTATCAGAGGGGCAATTCTCGTAATTCTAAGAACGTTCACAGTCTGATCTCAGTCTCAATCTCTCAAAAATATACTATAGATAGTATAGTAGGTAGAGTCTATGCAAAAAAAAAAGACTTTATCTCGTTTAGACCGAAATCCTGGTCACAGCATCAAAAAGACGAATCAACGTTAGTTCAATGGCTACTATTATTGGAATTAATTTAGAAAGGAAAGATTCCAATGAATGGATCGTTATCTTTTCGCTGTAGTCTTTAGTTGAGGATGCTATTACTAACAGGATGGAGCATCGTTGCAATACCAATCATTCGCGTATTTTAAGAATTAGCGAAATTAAATAGACGTGATTTTACGGATGATTATTTTTTCGAGGGCACGTTTTTGATTTTTTGACGTGTAGCTGTCAAAAGGTTAATACAGAATCGTTGCTTCTGTAACTCGACATAATTATCTAATATTATTAAACGGTTATGCACTAACAGTCAAGTAAGAGCTCTTACACACGTGCGACATGTTCCCAACGGCAGAGGTAACTGCAGCCGTCGACGCGCGTCGGCGGCAACCGTCGACGCGTCGACGGCAGCAGTCGACCTATAGCGACACTTGCAGTTGTAGTGTGCCGCGTCCGACTGCTGCCGTCGACGCGTCAACGGAAGCCGTCGACGCGTCGACGGTTGCCGCCGACGCGCGTCGACGGCTGCAGTTAACTCTGCCGTTGGGAACATGCCGCACGTGTGTAAGAGCTCTAAATTGAAAATTGCTTCACAGTGTCTCGTAAGATCAATTCCGCGACTTTTAGAGCAGAAAGTACAGATTACCACTGTGCACCACAAAAAATATACTCCTACGCCAAAAGTATGACCAGTATTATTATATGGCGCCTATAATCACCAACATTCCGATGCAGGGGTACGTACCACAGAAGCCTTCATCACAGATAACACATTGTAAACTGTACATTATAGAAAAAAATATTTTAAAGCATTATTTTCTTAGGGAAAGTGTTTAAAAAAAAGTTAAGTGGCGCTGGTAAAGTTTCTGGAAGGATTTGGGAGGGGCCTTTGCCCAGCAGTGGGACAGTACAGGCTAACTAAAAAAATCTCGTAAGAACCTGTCATTACGGAACAACCTACCACTTTTGATTTCAAATTAAGAACATGCCGATATAATAAAGTAAAAAAACTGACCAAGTGCGAGTCGGACTCGCACACAAAGGGTTCCGTACCACAAAGCAAAAACGCCGAAAAAAACACGTTTGTTGTATGGGAACACCACTTAAATATTTATTTTATTCTGTTTTTAGTATTTGTTGTTACAGCGGCAATAGAAATACATCATCTGTGAAAATTTTAACTGTCTAGCTATCACGGTTCATGAGATAGCCTGGTGACAGATAGACAGACAGTGGAGTCTTAGTAATAGGGTCCCGTTTTTGTCCTTTGGATACGTAACCCTAAAAAAGAAAGAAAGCGACTTGGTTGCTAAAAAAGTTCGAGCGGAAAATGCACTTAACCTAAGTTAGATAAATCATAATTCTCTATGTGCAAAATGTGACGGAGGTGTGTGTAGTCGAGATTTTTTCGGCGCGTGTGACGCCTCACGACGCTATGAGTGACCCAGTCCAGTAGCGGTGGTACCCAGTTTACTAAATGCCGAATAGCTGTGGAATCGGGCACGCGATCTCTGAGTTTTTATTGTTCAAATTGTGGACACACTGATGACTTCTTTTATTTTTGTTTGTGATAATGTTAATCCGATATTATTAGTTTTAGCATAATGAAGGGGTGTGAAGGTTCGTGCAAAATTGTATGCCTAAACTAATATTATCAAGGATGGTATATTTCGTGACAATGGGTACGCAATTTAAAAAAATGTGTACTTACGTAATTGTTTCATGAATAATTTTAGCAGTTGATAACCGTATCGCCACTATTAATAAATTAGCCCAGAAATAACCAAAATATACACAAACGGAGGAATCCGAGATTCTGGTTCCGCTATTTTTAAACGCACAAAATGTGGACCCAATAAACTGTCAGCTGTTTTTTATCCAGAATTCGGAATGCGACAGAACTGAAGTTGCATCGTTTAAAATTCCTTTTTTATGGCCAGTATCTGTTGTGTTTTTGGGAACAATATTTACTGCATGGTCATGGTAACTTAGGAGTTTCATTTATTTACGACCTAGGCGCAAAAACTTTTTTGTAAAATTTTATTACAGCCAGCACTATCAGTCAATGACTGCACACACACGTTATTTTACTGCTATGATTTACTATCTGTTCTAAAAGTATCTGGTGAAAGAGTAAACAAACCCTTTAGGTGTTTATATTATTATCAGCCGTTTGTGTCCTACTGCAGGGCAACGACCTCCCTTGCCTCCTTCCATTTCATCATCATCATTTCAGCCGAAAGACGTCCACTGTTGGACATAGGCCTCCCTCAAAAGGGGCAAACCCCCCCGTTTGCCATAATCGCCACGCTTGGCAGGCGGGTTGGCGATCGCAGTATGGTATGGTGGTGGAATGCATAGAGAACGCTACTGCCCATTCTCCGATACGACCCTTAGTCGCCTTTTACGACACCCACGGGAAGTATGGGGAGGTGCTATTCTTTAAGTCCGGCACCACACAGACTAGTCCGGCACCACACAGACTTCCATTTATTCTCTCACTCCTTCCATTTATTCCTATCTATTTCTGAACATATAGCTGCCACATGACCGATCTTATAGAAAACAGTCGAGGTCGTTCCGCCATCTCCTGGGCTTGCCGCGTTGCCGTTCATTGCTGCTTGGGACCCACTATAAGGTGGTGTAGCGGTATCTATAACGCCACATATGAACAACGCATCATACTGACGTCACGCAAAATCCTGCATCTCGCAAGCAGAGTTTACCGCGCAACTAGCATAGATACAACGGCCCGACATGAATCATCGGGCAGTTTCCCGCCAGACACAACACCCGTCTGGTCTGAGGATCCTCCATTTTCTATAGAGTATGAGTAAACTTTACACCCTGTTCCTCATACCTCTATAGTGGTTTTAGGCCATAGCTCCTCCGACATGCGATAGATGTGGCCAGCCCAGTTCCATTTAATCTTGGCAGTCATGTGACCTGGATCAATATCAAGGTCCATAAGCGATCAGTGAGTTTAATTCCTAAATAGATTATGATTAGATGCTATAGATTATGATTGTAAGTGTATTTCGCAATTAGGGTGTACCCTAATTGCGAAATACACTTACAATCATAATCTAATAATTATATCTGTACCTACATTTATAGCAAATAAAGTTCTGATTCTGATTCTAATATTAATAATAATGCCTAAATGGTAACGGTAATTTTGGTTATGATAGTAATAGTATTGTTGAATAAATAGTTTCTGATTTATTGTACTTTTACGTGTTGTGTTGTCTTTTGTATGCACCAAATAAATGGTTTACCTATCTATCTAATCTGAATGATTTTGAAGGGCATTTCTAATCCATTGCTTCATAATATGTTCGAAAAACCTATCTGCTCAATTTTTTAAAAACTGAACTAGTGGTGCATTCGTGAACTATGTCCTAATTGGAATAGGTACATGAGACTCCGCTACTAAGTTAGCCTAAACCCTTGACTTAATATTGTCATCTTTTTGGTTTAGAGGACACCTTATCCCCTCCTTCGTCCCTTCTGGGAAAAGGTGGCGTGGATTCGTCCTATATATATGTATATATATTCTGTACGTTTGTGCAATAAATTCTTCGTCATCACAACAAGACTTCTTTGTGCCTGAAACGGTGACCACATCCTCGATAGGGGTCAAAACTGGTTGGTTACCACGCTGTGTCGGTTCTTCGATTTTTAGAAATTTTTTGACTTCTTACCAAAAGCAATTAATTATGGAAAAACACAAAAACATTTAATTCATACTTTTCTGAAAGCTGAAAAATGAGTGATCATTTTAAAAAAATGCTTGCCCAAAACTTAAATAATTTTAGAAAAAAAAAAAAAAAGAAAAGGTCTTTAGTAGCAATTTTTTTTAATAAATTAAGTAATTAAATAAATAATAATAATATAGGTAATTAGATAACATTTTTAATTTTTACTGGACTTTTCCAACAGTTACTTAATACTTGAACTTATTTAAATGATCAAATCAAAGCACACATTTTGCAAGTGGCATTACAAATTGGCATCCACAGGTACGTTTTCTGATACATTTGTTTACATTTTCGTCAGATACTTTTGGAACAGACCATACTACATCCAAACGTTTTCCACACTCTATAAGGGAATACTACGGAACCTTTGCGTCCCCTATGTATAGGAAACTGATAAATTATTGATAGTGAGCGGAAGGTAATCGTATTTCCTTTCATAATTTCCCCCTACTTTATTCGTGCGCCTCAAACGTGACGGGGTCTTTGCTTACCCCCGCCACTCCCTCTGTGTTGAATAAGAGACGGACTGCATAAAACACCTACAGAACTATCTATTTTATTTCTATATTAAATAACACCAACAACATATACATTCAAGTTTCAACATTGGTGTACAAAAGTTTATAAGAAAGGCTGCTAAATGCAAACACGAATTATAGGTTTACCCCTGCGGCCCTGCGGTTTCTCCCACATTAGTGTCTATACCGTAGGAATATCGGGATAAAAACTATCCCATGTCCTTCCACGGGATGCAATCTATCCCTCTGCCACTAACTTTATCGAAATCCGTTTAGTGGTTTAGGCGTGAAAAGGTAACATACATACAGACAGATAGACAGAGTCACTTTCTATTTTTTTTATTAAAGTATGGATTTAAAGAAAAAGACATTGGACGGAAGCTACTTATAAACATCATCATCATCATTTCAGCCGAAAGACGTCCACTGCTGGACATAGGCCTCTCCCAAAAGGGGGAAGGGTTTGCCATAATTGCCATGCTTGGCAGGCGGGTTGGCGATCGCAGTATGGTATGGTGGTGGAATGCATAGAGAACGCTGCTGCCCATTCTCCGGTTAGACCCTTAGTCGCCTTTTACGACACCCACGGGAAGTATGGGGTAGTATGTATACTTATAAACAAATAGTAAAAATTTAAACAACATTAACTTCAATAAAATAAAATACAACAGCCGCTCTATTCTGTAAAAATCTCACCGTGATAACTTAGGTGAAGTCTGGTGAAGTGAGATTAAAGTGGGTTGTCAATAGTGTCAATCCGTAGCATGAGGTGTAATGACAGCAGTGCTATTCTGTAAAAATATCACCGTGATAACTCCGGTGAAGTGAGCTTAAAGTGAGCTGCTAGGGATTGATAATAATTAAACAATCCCTAGCATTAGATGGAATAATAACTCACTTCTCCTAACATCTTACGGTGAGATTCTAACAGAATCGACCGGCAGCTCACTTCACCTAAATTACAATTACCGGCACGTAACTTGGCAAGAGATTTTCGTAGTGGGAGAAGTTCGCGCATATAAAAATGTATGAAATTGTGCGTGCGCAAACTTCCCCCACTACAAAAACTCTTGCCAAGTTACGTGCCGGCAACTATATCACGGTGAGATTTTTACAGAATAGCACCGCTGAATACAAATTAATGAGGGACATGAACATAATTCAAATACATAATTCTACTATAACAGAAAATATGTAATTAAGGGTGGGTTGTTCCACGTCTACTTGACGCACGCGTAAACGTCAGAATTTTTTTACGAATACCACCAAAGGAGTCATGAAATATGTCCAGTTTTGAATTTACTGTAGCTCAAAGAAGTGCTGCTATTTAGTTTGCTTATCTAAAATCTTATTGCTTTTTGTTACCTTATTTTTACCCACTGCAAGGCAAAACTCTCCCTATTCTTCCCCAATTTTCCTGATCTTGTGCCTTCTCCAGCAAACTACCGGAAGTTTAAATTGTACGAACATTGTTGTGCATTTCTGCACAAGATACCAAATTCGGCCCGAACCTGTCATCATAGATTCAACACAGGCCTTACTCGGCCGTACTGACTCGAATCCCGAACAGTACACGAGGATGCATTTTCATAACAAAATATAACATACCTTACCAAGATTTATAGAACACGTAGGTCGTAGGTACTCTGTGTACACCGTATAGATTACAACAACAATCCATTTCCTCATCATAACACAACAAAGGAACAAACAGACAGGTTAAGATTACCAAAATTAATCTCACAGACACATTTTGACGTCCATTGAAGAATTTTCAACCTCTATACAAAACTTTCTTCACTCAAAAGCCGCAATGTATACCTTAATATAAACATCGTGTGTCGCAGCCATAAGACCCCCTGCATGTCACAGGATACGTCACAGATAAGAAATGCAAATCCTCTTACAAATACGTGGGGGTGTTATCTACGGGCAATTTGAGGGGCACAACCTAATGCAATAACATTGCGGAAGGGAGCAATATTAGGGGTTAGCGAGTGATATGAATTATGTGGCAGAGACGAATATGTTGTTTATGGAACTTTTTGGTACTTATAATATAAAGTCTTATGGTAAACGTAAAGTAAACTTACGCAAACACGGACAAATTCAGAATCGAAAATTGAAAATCACTTAAGTCTATAAATTTGCGTAAAATTTTTCCAAATTTAGTATATGTTTTTTTTATATGTACACGTGTGTGGCTATCATTGGAAGAGAATAATATAGAACCTACGGGGCAAATAGGAAATAAGGAAACCATTTTGTTGTTTCATACTCTTGTAAAGTACCTAATGTTGTGGTACCCAGTAACTGGGTTACAGATAGGCAGTCGCTCCATGTTAAATACTGGTATTCAGCTACATCTGTCGGTCGATTCTGTAAAAATCTCACCGTGATAACTTAGGTGAAGTGAGTTTGTTTTTGCTAGGAATTAACACTATTGACAGCTCACTCCACGCTCACTACACCTAAGTTTTCACGGTGAGATGGTTACAGAATCGCACTGCTGGTTAGACTGGAAACCGACCATACTATAGTTGAAAAAAGGATAAGTTTATGATTATTCTGTTATTTCATAGGTGCAGTAGCTAGTGCCTAGGTAGTTACAGGCCACGAGCCTAGCTTAGGCACCAGTCTCCCACAATCTAAAATTACCTGAACTATGTGTCATTGTCGAATCTGTCTAGTGTAAAACAAGTCATGTATATTGTGGTGAGAAATAAAGTTGATAAAGTAACACTTTGGTGAGTCAATAGAAGAAGAGGTCAACTTATACTAGCTTTGTTACCACTGATATGCAGCATTTTGAGCTATTTACAGAAAAGCACGGATACTTCCTTCAGAATTCCTGACCCCCCTGTTTCTGTGGGTCTCATAGAAAGTAACTACATTCTCATCCTCAAGTACACATAACATTTTACCGTGGTCAGCGAAGAATTTGTCAAACGACTATTTCTTTTGAAGAGAGACAATGTTTGACAGTAGATTGTTTCATTGTAAGTTGAAGATGCCTTTTCTTAGCCATTTACCTTAAGGGGAATATATGACCTAAAGCGCGGTCACTGTCGTACTGCATATAAAAAAAAGAGAAGCGCGATGACACAACGCCTGATAATTTATTGCAAAACTAGCTTCCGCCCGCGACTCCGTCCGCGCGGATGTCGGTCTTCGCGTGGATGGTTTATTTCTCCATTTTGAGTAACTCTGACAATGACATCTTATAAATATCTATTGGACCCAAATACAGCTAAGCCTATAATAATTAAGGAGATCCCTCTATTGAGCTACTGCTGTTGAGCTCGCGTTCTGTAGTAAGTTTTTTTTTCATAGTAATTCCGACCTTGATAAGTAGCTTGTAGCAGTAAATTACTGACAGTGACGAAAAGTTTGCAATAATAAAAAAGTGATCGTGACAATGCGACAGAAAGTTAATTGAGAGCTTCAGCATACACAACATTGTTAGTGAGCTCGTCCGGAATATGAACATGAAGATTTCTTGGACTGCTCACACGGGAAAGAGCTACGTAAAGTTGCCCGTGTGAAAAACAACTCGCGGTAAGATCTACGCCAGCAACTCCTGGGGTCTGACCTTGAGCCTTATTTATTGTCATGGCGTAACATAAAGCTACAGGAAACTGTATTCTCTTAAATTGAAATGGAAAATTATCCACTACGGGTAATGCAACGTGTGTTCGCGGTTCTACAGAACAACGACTATGAATAAAACCGAAAAATAAGATTTTTTTTTCTACGTATTTTTCCAGGATAAAAAGTATCCTATTTTATGCCCAGGATAATAAGGTATAATTATACCAAGTTTCATCGAAATCGAACCGTTAGTTTTCACGTGATGCCTGCATATACAGACAGACAGACAGACAGACAGACAGACAGACAGACAAAAATTTTTTAAATCACATATTTGGGTTTGGTATCGATCCAGCAACACCCCCCGCTATTTATTTTTTCAATATTTTCAATGTACAGAATTGACCCTTCTACAGATTTATTATATGTATAGATATGAATCAATTATCTATTTACAGAAAATCTATTGATTGGACTAAAACATTAAAACACTAGTGCCTTAGTATGTTGCTTGTAAAATAATCTGACAAAAAATCAGAATGATTGTATGTATATTAGTATGGTTTTTATTGTGAAAAGAAAGTTTTTAGAGGTATCTTCATGATTTTTTTCTGTTGTATCAAATTAGTTGTATTATGTTTTCAACACACTATCTAACTAGCATATATCCTGAAAAATATCACATATTTTTTTGATTTTGATTACTTTAGTGGATCATATACTTTTAGGCACTATAAAACTTGCGGTTTTTGCGTTTAGGTCCTACATCCCCTTAAAGCAATTCCAGTGATTGGTAAGTAATCTTCTAAGATTTCATCTTATTTGATGTATGGGACGCTCGTGTAGTCAGACAAAGAGTAATTCGCTTGAAGAAGGAATTCCACGAACATTCTCGAGATGATGTGGTTGAAGAGCAATCTGTAGTACCTACAGCTGAGTGCTTACCCTAATTTATAGTGAATCTTAGATGTACTGAATCTAAATAACTTTCACCACTGCTTGGGAAGAAATATAATATGTTAGAGATAAAGAAGCACAAGAACTTACGACGTCACTTATTTTAGTGGTTATTTAATTTGTTCGAGCGGCAACACTTCGGACTTGTCAGTGTTGGTCTGTCAGTGAAAACGTTGTATCTATCAGCCGGTCGATTCTGAAAAATCTCACCATGAAAATTGGTGAAAGGTGGTGTGTGTTAGTATTGGCTAGAAATTGAAATTATTGACAGCTCACTCCACGCTCACTTCACTTAAGTTTTCACGGTGAAATTTTTACAGAATATCACCGCAGTGTGCTTCCTTTTGTTTATTTTCGAATTTGCTTGCTCTCGAGACAGCACGTGTGCCGGTTGTGCGATGTGCGCACTGATTGATAAAATTGCGACATGGCAAACACTAACTGCGAACACGTGGACGTTAATCCGTCCGAAGCTGGGACTTACATTTTTTTTCTCGCTAACTTGATTGTCCCACTGCTGTGCAAAGGCCTCCCCCATATAGTTCCACCTTTCTTTGAGCTTTGCCCGTCCAATCGGTTAGGAACGAGTCTAAATTAAAGCCTGTTTAGTATTTTATGTTTTTACTTATCTCGGGACCATGGAAGGTGTACGAGGGGCCGAAGCCAACTCGCAGAGGCCCCTTGGGAAATTTTAATGAAATGTGGCACCATTATTTATTTAAGTACTGGACCCCTTCATGGCTCGGAAAACACGTTAAGCCGTTGGTCCCGGCTGTCATTGCAGTGGATCTTTGACAGTCGTTACGGGTCGTCAGAAGCCCGAAAGTCTGACAACCAGTCTTACCAAGGGGTTTCGTATTACCCAGCAACTGGATTGTGGAGATCAGATAGGCAGTGGCTCCATGTAAAATACTGGTTCACAGCTGCATCCTCTTAGACTGAAAAACCGACCCCAAGATAGTTGGGAAAAGGTTAGGCAAATGATGATTTAAGAACTGGAAGTCATGGGGAGAGGCCTTGGCCCCAGCCATCAGATGATGCTGGCTAACAGTAGCAGTATTTATAAATTATCCTCCCAATGTGCACTGGATCGACCGGGCGGCGATGGATCGCGCAAGTTCACGCAGGGTCCAGAGCAAGACACTTCTCCATAGCTCCAATATAAATAACTAGCAGCGCCCCGCGGTTTTAACCGCATAAGTGTCGATCCCGTGGAAATACCGAGATAAAAACTATCCTATGTCCTTCCCGGGGATGCAATCTATCTCTCTGCCAAATTTTATCGAAATACGTTCAGTGGTTTAGGCGTGAAAAGGTAACATACAGACAGACAGAGTTACATTCGAATTTATGATATTACGTATGGGTAATATGATTTACCTCTTTCTCTTCCTGTCGGTGCCACGATAGTCATTAAAATTTTGTTGGCCAAAAACTTCGCCACTTCCACAGCGTTATTGGTGACAGCGCAAAGGTCACTTTGGCTGCATGTTTTGGGGATCAGAGGACAGGATCTGGACTAAGAAAGTAATACTAAATAATTTGGCATTTTGATAGGTAAGCACCTAGGTGCTTACCTATCAAACCCCCCTTAGCCTAGCCTTTTGCCTAGATACAGTCAGAAAAATTCATTGAGTAGCAAATGGACATACTTCGTTTTGCTGTGTTGCAATATTATACGACTATACAAAAATAACAACTATAGTACGGACAATTTAAGTTGATAGCCCATTTGCTAAGCAATAATTGTCTCTGACTTAACACCTAATCATTTCTATTATCTAATACAGTTAAGCGTAATTCCAAATTGCCTACATTACCGTCTCGAACACCAATATCAAAGTGACTCCACCGTTCAGGTACTAATATGACGCTTTAATGCCATCCATGATTCCAATGCTAGAGAGAGACGTAGCTATCTATGACCGATAGCACCGTCCCTTTTTCGGACTAGGATCGTTATGGCATTAATACTTCATAAAACGGTCTCGGTTAAAATTGTCGTCATTCGAAAATCGATCAATATTGACATACCTTTAGCTATAGCTCCTAAATACAAAGCCGGTGTTCCCGACAGCCATTGAATGCTGATGACGTATACAAAGGGGGCCCATATAATTGGGGTACTGTTATATACCCCAGAAGTGAGACTGATTAATTTTGGGAAAACCCCATATCAAACATAAGGCGGTACCCTGATATGAGATGGCAGGTGGACGAACTGTTGTAGATAGAACGGTTCTAATTCTAGCATTGTTGGGAAGTGGTATTCTATTGAATGTTGAAGGTACAACCAATCGATTCTGTAAAAATCTCACCGTGAAAACTTAGGTGAAGTGAGTTTGTTTTTGCTAGGAATTGACACTATTGACAGCTCACTCCACGCTCACTTCTCCTAAGTTTTCACGGTGAGATTTTTACAGAATAGCACCGCAGACACCAGCACATCAAGCTACTATAATCTGTCCTTTAATAGATTTTTAACTTTATCGCTAAAGTATAAGGGTCAAGGTTGATTGGGAAAATTCAACAGTTTTATTTTAATTTTATTAAAATAAAACAGAAGAAGCCCAGAAGTAGTGTGTGTAGTGTTATTGTGTTACGTATTATGAACTATTATTATTGTTATACCTAGTCTCTGACATGTTTTTGAATTTATTAATTGACAGAGGTATATGTTGTACACTAGTTTGTAATATGTTTATGTCCTTACTAACAATAATGGATTGTAATATCTGACAATTAAATTATATTATTATTAAATAGGAACAACAAACAGCTACATTATGCAAAAACAAAAAAACAGAAAAAACTAAAATTACTTAAGTAATAATGTAACCCACAGCGCTGTTCACAGATTACCATTAATAAATAAAACCTTAGTCACTAGGAGGATAACTGTTCATGCTGTGACAGTTACGCTAATATTATAAAAACAATAAATAGAAAAAAAAAACAGTATTTTTAAAACAACAACAACAAACAACTAAGAGTTCAAGTCATCATCATCATTTCAGCCGAAAGATGTCCACTGCTGGACATAGGCCTCCATAGAGTTCAAGTGTCTCATACAAAAGGCTACGAAACCTTTTCAAAGTGCATGTAAATATATTTATGTGTTCGAATACTTCATTGTAGGGTACTACTTTGTTTCGGGTAGCTTGATGTGATGGCGTCAGTACACAAACATGACGTCACTCCTGTATACCTAGAAGGGTAAGGCAGAGGACCAGTTCCTTACCCTTCCAGGAATAGAGCCATGTGACTAATTTCGCCAGTTATGTTTACGTCCCATGTGTATGTGTGTGTATGTGTAGTGTGTAGTTTATTGCTATCAACTGGGCACGTTATCCTGCCGTTTTGCTGAAAAGATTTTGGCAAAATTTCACTACCCAAACAAATTTTAGCAACCGTTTTTATACCAATGCAATATTTGGAATGATTTTAGTACGCACATTTTCATTTGGTTAAATTTTTACTTGGCAAAATATTATCAAGTTTATTGTCATTTAGGTAAGCGATAAATGATTTATTGTCTGTAAGTAGGTTTTTACAAACACTTTTACACGTCATCATATTTATTAAACTAGATGTGGTCGGCGTTTCCTATCCAAATGATTTGTTATGAAAAAATATATAGACAACATTTTTTTTTTTTGAGAAGTACATGGTTTTTATGTACATGTTACATAAAAATAACTGGGAGTGATTCTATATTTTTTTTTTTTGGGAATTACATGGTTTTACTTACATAATTACTTTTAATTACATTGCATGGTTGCGGTCGGTCGATAGGCGACGTAGGATGCAAGAGCGAGCGAAAGGCACCCCGAGGTTCGGTTTTGTTAGGTTACTTTAGACCCTTTTCACAGAAATAGGAGCACCGCAGCCCGTCGACATTAGATGCAAGAGCAAGCGAATGAGAATACAACTACCTTTACCTCATATCATATTAAACAGGGCCAATTGAAATCATAGGCAGACAAAAATAGGGGCCCCGACGGTACTAAATATTTGGCTTATTTTATTTTACGTAAAATATTTTATACCAACTGAAATATTTAATTAAAATTGGTAAAAGTACTATATGCTAAGCAAGTTATAGTTTAAACGTTCACTTGACAAACATTAGGTTTGCGTTACAATATATTGTGAAAAGTTTATTTGCTAAGTAACGATTTGGCAAATGAAATTATGCGGAAAATTGTTTGGGAAGTGATAATTTGGCAATTTCTTTTCGATGAAACAAGGGACACCCACTGGGCACAAATGTAGTGTCCGAGCTGCTACTGAGAAATCCCTGAAGGAAACAGCCAATAATACAAAAAGGTACGTAGGTACATACATAATGCCTGTATTCGCCACGGGTTTAGTAACAACAATATTTCACCAGTTATGTGATGTGTTCCAAGTAATGGGAGGTGAACTTGGAACAAATTCAGACCCGGAGTACTAAGAATTTACTAAAGAAAAAACCACAACACTTTGCCTGACACGGTAATCGAACCAAGGATTCGCGGTTAACAGTCACGTTTGCAACTTGCAACTCTAGTCCATCGAGGCAATCAAAAAACGAATTCCTAGCAATGGAATGTTTTAAAAAACCAAGCCGTTTAAATGGCACAAATCCAATTTCGAAAAGAGAATGTCGCACAGTTATGAGCGACAGAGGGCACTTTACACAGTCGAACTTTATATAAAGCTCGACGTGCCATATTGACGCCCAGCGAGATAATTGCATAACAAACTAACAGTATCAATGGCTTTCATTTTGACAGTTGAACAACATTCATTGCGTTATTTGCATTGTTGAGCAGATACATTTTTCGAACATATGAAGCAATGGATTAGCAAAATCCTTCAAAATGATTCAGATTGAGGGTGATAGTGTCGTGATTTCAGTGATTTAATTTTAAAAACATGCATTATTTTAATACCGCATTATAATATCCACTGTGGCAACACTATCAAAGTACAAATTATTAATATTGTAACCAACTTTTAAAATGTATTTCCAATATGGCAACTAAATGTATTATTCTACTTTGGCCACACTTAGAAATAACAGTTATGATATTCGTTATTTTTGGGTGGGGCAAATGTCGTTATAAATAGTAAAGTGTAGTGCAAAGCTAGTCGTTGTTGGTTTGTGAAAGAGTACAGTTGTGTGATTAAAAAGTATTAGCAAGAAAAGGGTCTATTTCATTTTAATAGTGAGTTACTCAATGGTGCTGGTACTGTAAAATTACCGATTGAAGGCCTGTAAAATTGGAATTTATATGTCCGGGGCGTTTTGTAGTCATGCCGCACTAGTGCTTGTCTGAGGAAAGCCGTGATGTAATCTCAAACGTGACACAATTTGTTTTCTCAGTCGAAAGTGACAAAGGGTTATATAGTGACAGTTCGACGTGTATTTCATGAAAGACAGGGTGCTGTTGTCCTATTGTCTTCAATATATACTATCAAAATTGGTGTGTACGTGGTGCAATTATAGGCTAAATAGCTGTGCCCCGTAGTTTCACCTGCGTATGTGTCGATCCCGTGGGAATATCGGGATAAAAAGTAGCCTATATGCTAATCCAAGGTGTTAGCTACCTCCATACAAAATTTTATCAAAACTGGTCCAGCCGTTTGAGCGTGAAGAAGTAACAAACATATAAACAAACACACACACACCCTCACACACACAAACTTTCACCTTTAAGTATAATATTAGTGTGATATTTCAATCTTACTTTGGAACAGGGCGTGCGATACAAATCTATTGCCCTTTTTTCTTCCTGAATAATGCGTCTAGAGCAAAATGTTTTATTTCATAAAATCAAGATCTGCTGTAAACACTTCCCTGTCATTTTTTTTTTTCAGCAACTAATTATTAAAGATAATATGACCCTCCAAAAATTAAAAAAATTGCTCTATTTTAACCACCGTGATTAGAGGACTGACAAATTAGAAAAGTTTTTAACAAAAAAAAAAAAATTGTAGAAACCTAAACATACTCTTTCATAAAATGTTAATGTAAGAAATGAATGAATCGGCTCAGTTTTCGAGGAAAAAAAGGGGAATACGAAACGTCGATCTTTTGACGAGATCGACGTTTCGTATTCCCCTTTTTTCTCCTTTCCCCTCTCTCCCCTTTTCTCTCCTCCTCTTTTGTGATAATTTCGGTCTGAGCTGCAGCTGTCCCTATCACACACTACGGGGGCAGACTTGAGATAAGGCGATGGCAATAGTTTCTTGAAATACCTATTTTTCAAATTCCTCGCAGGCCCCGGCCCCGTCCCGTCTTAAGCACAGCATAACCAGCCTATAATATTCCCACTACTGGGACACAGGCCTCCTCTGGGCTGTGATCCACCACGCGGGCCCAGTGCGGGTTGGTAGATGTCACATGTCTTCGGTTGTTTGGTTCTAGGACATGTCGGTTTTCTCACGATGTTTTCCTTTACATTTTTGAGACTAGTGGTGATGAAATTATTTACACAAAG
Organism: Mesoligia furuncula; assembly: GCA_916614155.1. Taxonomy (NCBI): domain Eukaryota; kingdom Metazoa; phylum Arthropoda; class Insecta; order Lepidoptera; family Noctuidae; genus Mesoligia; species Mesoligia furuncula. The sequence continues at coordinate 5,470,875 of OU744807.1, forward strand.
TAAAGCACCTGTCTGGGTTCAAACCCATGACCGACAACTCGTAAGTCAGGGCTGTTACCAGTGGGCCACCACTGCTCCAATGTATTTGGAGTCGCAGCAGTTTTTAAGTGAGTTACATACGATCTCAAGGTAAAACAGTAATGAATAAAACCAACTTATATTCCAATCCTGTATTCAAAGTTAAGTCGTATCAATTAATTAATTAGTAACTTCTTTCCAAATAAAACTCTAACAACTGGACACGTCATTGAGTAAACTCGAACAATACCCACTAATTAGCAAACTATGGCCCAGTCGCTGATTGTTTGATCGCTGTCACCATTCGATCCGTTTTGTAACCGAGTACAGAATGACCCAGTTTGGAATATTCATTTGTTTCTCCTTTTGTAGCGATATTTATCATTCATGGAATTCCATTTTGTTTTGTTTTGAATTTGGAATAACTCATGATCAGCTACCTAGAAGTTTTTAGATAGGTGTTTCGAATTTTTGTTTTATTATTTTGTTGCCAATCGGGAGAGTCAACTCTTTGCAAATTATATAATAAATTATAGAAGACTTCAAAATCTTACTTAATACTTCTGAAATGCATAACAATGACCATTTTAATAGAATTAAGCATAATGATAAAAATCAAATTCGCACATAGAAATCTTCTCAATTGAAAAAGGCAGAATATTGCTATTGGTCTAAAAGCATCGTACAATCAAAAACACATTTTCAAGAACAGAACTAATTTGGGTTTAGTTTAAGATCTGCCTTAGCGTGAAGTGAATATTGAGAACAATTCCAGAGTACCTATCTTTGCGAGGCCCTTAGTAATATATAAACTGGGATAATTATCTACGTATATGAGTCCAAAATACAACTCACACTCTATCACTCCAAAATACAACATCGAATATTTAGCTAACTATGAGTACCTATATGTAGTACTAATGAACATTTACATGAGCAAATATTAATTCATGCTGTAATGAAGAGATTGTCGTTTCGTCGTCTAATCTCGGAATTTCATGCGCTTGAAGTATGCGGGGAATCTAGGGCAACCCAGGACAGGGGCTGGATTTAATAGAAAACAAGACTCGATTATTACGTCATTAGAATTTAAAAACTCTTCTTAGGACGGATGGAATGACCATAATGACCATAGTTTCCATACCTTTTGTCTGTAATTAATATGGTGTACATAATAAAGAGTATTCTATTCTATTCTATTCTATAATGCCTTGGAAGTTGGGTAGGCCTTTGGTGTGGGATGCGACCTGTGTGGACACTCTCGCGTCATCCCATCTTCCTAGCACGGTGGGCTGTGCTGGGGCGGCATATAACAACCTTATTGGGAGCTACATGTTTGAACCGTTTGGGGTTGAAACACTATGGCATTGGGGTCCGAGTGCTCATCGAATATTTCGGGACATCGCCAAACGGTTGGTTGACTCTACGCGTGACCAGAGGGGTGACCTATTTTTAGCCCAAAGAACAAACATTGCCATCCAACGTGGTAATGCTGCCAGCCTTTTGGGCACTTATACCATAAAAATGTTATTGATAAAGCTGTGTTTTATGCGGTGCATGTACTGAGGGAGACAAAATAATTGTACTCACGCCCCGCAACATTTTACGGGGTTCGTTTGTTTTGGCTTCTCTGGTGTGAAATGTTTAGGTATGTATTTAGTAGTCTGTGTGGTGCCGGACTTAAAGAATACCACCACCCCTTACTTCCCGTGGGTGTCGTAAAAGGCGACTAAGGATCGTACCGGAGAATGGGCAGCAGCGTTCTCTATGTATTCCACCGCCATACCATACTGCGATCGCCAACCCGCCTGCCAAGCGTGGCGATTATGGCAAACCCTCCCAAAATTGGGGGAGGCCTATGTCCAGCAGTGGACGTCTATCGGCTGAAACGACGATGTATTTAGTATAAGTTTTATACTTAGTGTAAGTTTTTAATGTGCTAATGTCTGAAATAAACGATTATTATATTACTATTATTGACAGCGATGCGGACGAATTTTTTGAAGCCCAGTGAGCTCCTGCCTTTTTTTATTATATACTTTTTAGGGTTCCGTACCCAAAGGGTAAAAACGGGACCCTATTACTAAGACTTCGCTGTCTGTCCGTCTGTCTGTCACCAGGCTGTATCTCAAGAACCGCGATAGCTAGACAGTTGAAATTTTCACAAATTATGTATTTCTGTTGCCGCTATAACAACAAATACTAAAAACAAAATAAAATAAATATTTAAGGGGGGCTTCCATACAACAAACCTGTTTTTTTCGGCGTTTTCGCCTTGTGGTACGGAACCCTTCGTGTGCGAGTCCGACTCACACTTAGCCAGTTTTTTATATATTTTAGTATTAAATTGCGCGCACAGGTTTGACGACTTCCAGCCTCCCGAACAAGCCGGATTCCGTAAAGGCTTTAGCACCGTAGACCACATACATACGCTGCGACAGGTTATACAGAAGACCGAAGAGTATAACCTGCCTCTCTGCTTAGCGTTTGTGGACTACGAGAAAGCCTTTGATTCGATCGAGACATGGGCTGTGCTGCAGTCTCTTCAACGGTGCCAGATCGACTATCGGTACATCGAAGTGCTGAAGTGTCTGTACGAAAACGCCACTATGTCAGTCAGACTCCAGGATCAGGCCTCGAAACCTATCCTTCTGCAGCGAGGTGTGAGACAGGGAGACGTTATCTCTCCGAAACTGTTCACCGCTGCACTGGAGGATGTCTTCAAGGTTCTGGACTGGAAAGGGGCTGGCATCAACATCAATGGCGAGTACATAACTCACCTTCGGTTTGCCGACGATATCGTAGTCATGGCTGAGACTATGGAGGACCTCAGTACAATGCTCGATGACCTCAGTAGAGCCTCCGAAAGAGTGGGTCTTAAAATGAACATGGACAAAACGAAGGTCATGTCAAATGCCCATGTAACACCCACTCTCATAAAAATCGGAGACGCTACACTCGAAGTCGTGGACGAGTACGTTTACCTAGGACAAACCGTCCAGTTAGGTAAGTCTAACTTCGAGAAAGAGGTACATCGACGAATCCGACTCGGCTGGGCAGCGTTCGGGAAGCTACGCAATATCTTCTCGTCCCACATACCGCAGTGTCTCAAGACGAAAGTCTTTGACCAGTGTGTGTTGCCAGTGATGACTTATGGAACGGAAACGTGGTCGCTCACAATGGGCCTTATAAGAAGGCTAAAAGTCACCCAAAGGGCAATGGAGAGGGCTATGCTTGGAGTTTCCCTGCGTGATCGAATCAGGAATGAGGAGATCCGCAGGAGAACCAAGGTAACCGACATAGCCCGAAGAATTGCCAAACTTAAGTGGCAGTGGGCAGGGCACATTGCTCGCAGAACAGATGGCCGATGGGGCCGAAAGGTTCTGGAGTGGCGACCGCGTACCGGAAGACGTAGCGTTGGAAGGCCTCCCACACGGTGGACCGATGACCTTGTGAAGGCCGCAGGAACCCGTTGGATGCGGGAAGCACAGGACCGGTCGAAGTGGAGGTGCTTGGGGGAGGCCTATGTCCAGCAGTGGACGTCTTTCGGCTGAAATGATGATGATGATGATGAGTATTAAATTATATAAAAAAAAAACTGTTATTAAATTAAGTTTCCTAAATCTGTTAGGTATGTGCCAATTGTGAAGAAAAACTTCCATAACCAACATCACTGGCACCCTTGTTGCAGCCATTGTGGAGTGGAGGTCTCTCCCTTTTACTTTCCTGGTATGTGCGAGTTTATGATTATAATATTTTGAAGATTTATGGCCACTTTCAACATTGTATCTGCACGCGTAGCATTCTATCTCTAATCTACCAAGACAGAGACATTATTTTTCTTTCTTCGTTTTTGACATCGTGCTGTAGAAATCTTTCTTAAGAGTAAACTAGTCGCGAGCTCGAACTCACTGGTGGTCATGGCCAAAAAGCATGCTGTCTCACCTGGCTTCGTGTCTGACAGAGCAATTATGAGCAGTTAGACGCTAGTCTACGCGCACAACGTCTAGTACTCACGCACAGAAACCGTTCCAAACTAATAGGCGCGTAAAAAAAATTTAAAATTGCTTTGGAAAATCAAGTTTTATGAAAAAACCATTGCATAAATCAATTACTAATAAAGTCTATTGAATTCCTCAATAATTTTCCTTTGTCGGCACGGACTTGGTCTTGAAGATTTTATAGTTATTTTATTACTTATTTACACCCAAACTTAGGTTAAAAATAGCAAGAAAACTAATCTTTGTTGGCTCATAACTTTTTAATGGCTTTTTATTTTACTATTCTGTTTCAGTAGGTACAGACAAAATTAATAATAAGTCAAAACGATATCATGTTTAACTTTGGATGCACAATGTAAAACAGTGGAGTAATACTCTCCTATACTCTCAAAAAATATCGACTAGTGGCACCTTAAGTCTGCCAGTTTCCTCCCATTTTAGTCATGATACGCATGCTGCTAGCTAATTTCATGCATAATCTATGAACCATTAGTTAATTTATCTGGTAGAAAGTTCCTACCCGGAAACTGTGAAACAGGCTCTGAGGCCCACTTGCTCCACAAATCACTGAATACGTTTAGCGCTAAATGTATTTAAGACATCGTTCAGCGATGCAATTGCGTAACAGTAGCAATTGTTTCCATTTTGACAGTTCAACAACATTCATTTCGTCATTTACTTTGTTGAGCAGACAAATTTTTCAAACATATGAAGCAATGGATTAGCAATAACCTTTAAAATGATCAGATTGAGGTTGATAGTGTGTTACGCAATTATGGTGCTCTTTCTTTCAATCATTTGAAGCTGACAGAGACAGAATTATGTTTTAAATATGTTTAGTTCAGTCTAAACTTATTTAGTGATTTGTAATGCAAGAGGCCTTGGTGCGTCTTATCTTTTTACTTTCCTTTACCATCAATCTGCCTTTTCTCAACTATGTTGGGGTTGGCTTCCAGTCTAACCGGATGCAGCTGAATACCAGTGTTTTACATGGAGCGACTGTCTATCTGACCTCCACAACCCAGTTTCTGGGTAAACGATGTATCGTGTACCAAGTGGCAATCAGTATTGGCAAGGCGTACCTTGGCAATACTGGTTGTCAGACTTTTGGGATAATGACTACCCGTAATGATTGTCAAAGACAGCCGAACTATGATCTATGTTTTCATTAGGTTGGTCGGTTTATCTCGCTTCTCACGGCACGGAGTGGCCTCGATATCTAATGGATGGTCACCCATTTACGAACCGACCAATCTAACTGGAAATCATAGATTCTACGTTACTTAGATTGACCCATGCAGCTGTTATTATTAAACTTATCCATTTCCTTTACCGCCTTATATCAAAGTAATTTAAGAACACATAAAATCCATAACATACATTTAACAAGCCCCATAAACACTGTATCAAGAACAGGTGTCCTTTTGAAACAAAACCAAACGAACATTAAAACTCTTTACATTTCGCTGTGGAAAACATTATTCTTTATTCCTAAGGAAATCATAAACAACGTTGTGTCATTCTTGCCCACAAATCAAAAGCGGCTTACGTACCTTTAGATAAACAACTTTATGAAATACATCCACGGAATCTGATTTCCATCTTTATATCTTCCTGTATAAGATTTAGAGAAGGCTGGGTTGGTTGTAAAGATAAGTTGGCTTCCCCTTTCCGAACTTACCTGCACGTTTGTCTGTCATATATAGTTGTTTATCGACTATTGTTTTCGTGTTTGTAGTTAATGTGACATTAAATTAATGTTTGCAAAATGATAAAGGATACGATTTGTTTAAAACATGGTCGTTATTAAGTTATGGCGACACGAGATAGCTACTTTTTTATTAAACTTACACTCGCACATAAGTACAGACGCCAGCACATCAAGCTACTACAATCTGTCTTTTCATTCATTTTCAACTTGATCGCTAAAGCAAGGTTCAAAGTTGATTGACAAAATTGTACAGTTTCGAGTAAGTGAGCTTGATGAGAGTGGTGGCCAAGTGGTAACGGCCGCGACTTACGAGTTGTAGGTCGTAGGTTCGAAAACAGACAGGCGCTTTACTCTGTGTAAATTATTTCATCACCACTGCTCTCAAAACGGTGAAGGGTAACATCGTGAGGAAACTGGCATGTCCTAGAACCAAAAATTCAAAGACCTGTGACACACGTGGTGGATTACGGCCCACTCCCTCTCACCGAGAGAAGGCCTGTGTCCCAGCAGTGCGAACATTATAGGCTGATTGTGAGTAGCTTGATGTGCTGAGCAATGATGTAATGACATCGTTTAGCCAAAATGTTTGTGTTCATTTTAAGACAGTAAAGCCCAATTTACAAGACATTTCTTCATCTTGCTTTGGACATACAATATAATTGAAGCAAGAAAGGACTTGCATCGCCTAAACAATGTGTAGATGGTGCAACTTTTATTGTTGCTTCAACATATGGTAACTAAATCGCATCGTGTAAATCAGGCTTTGCGTCGAATTAACATTACGCAACTAGTTGCGTAATAGTACATTATGATACATGTGTGCTATGTTGATCATTATACTCGAGGCGGTATTATTCGCGCGAGCCGCAGGCGAGTGCGATAAGGAAGCCGAGCGTATAATGATCAAAGCACACGCGTTTCATACGACGTTTTTCAACACACTTGCTAGGAAAAAAACGGACTTGTATTGTTAAATATTAACTTGTATGGAAAATGGCGCGCTGGTTTTGTTTTTCCGCATAGCCAGCACTAGCAATACGCCCGCAAGTGTAAATATGTAAAAGCACTGACCACAGAGCATGTAGGCACTGAAAACAGACCGCTATATAAAAAAAAAAAAAAAACAATTGTAGTTTAGTTAGTATGGAATTAGAAAGTACTATTGGCATAGAGAAATATACATTAGCTCAGTGAGAATCCGCAATAATAGAACGCCAGTCAGGGTCTTTTCCGTTTGGTTTCGGAAGGGACCACGGACAATTTTTTTTAATTTAAGGTGGATAATTAAAATTTTCTTACGTTTTTTGTAATTTGCAGGTCAGTGTCAGGTTGAATCTTGATCAAATATGATTCGCGACCATAATATATATGTATTTACAGAATTTTAGTCATTAGAATAGAATCTTTAAGTTAGATTTTTTCCCTAAGAACTTTTCCATAAGAAAGATGTATAAATGTTTCGAATGATTTATGATTCTGTAAAGACGTACCTGTTATAGTCGCAAATCATATTTTGATCAAGATACAACCTGACACTGATTAGAAAATTGCAAAAGAAAATTTGAATTTCGCGGTCTACCACTGCGCCACCTTAAATTGTCCGTAGTCCCTGCGCATTCACCTTAAGGTAAATAAATATTAGTTAATTTTGGGACCAAGGACAATACAAACTATTTAAAAAAAAATGTGAATTGATGAGAATAAAAAGCGCGAATCTCCGACTAATAAATAGTTACCTATCTGTGGAAATAAAGCTCTAGTGGATTAAAGTAAAGAAAAAGCACGCGTTTTTAATACACTGCATTATGGACCTAAAAGCGGTTCAATAAGAGCCACTTTACGAGCAAGTGTGTTGAAAAGTTAGTTATTCATTGATGGTTTCGCGTAACAATTATGTATTCATAGTGAAACTATCAATGAATAACTAAGGCCGCATTCCTCCAAACTTTTATACCTAGATTAAGTCTTATCCTGAGCATACATTTTGAATTTTTGACAGTTTTTCCATACTACAAGATATCTGGGGCGCTAAAAGGCAACTTTGGAGTATCATAAAAGTATAACATTATGAATCATAATATGGCGAAGACAATCCGTGTTTTTCTTTGTTTCGCTGCTTTATGTAGGTATAATCAAAGAGATTGGGATAGGATTCGATTGATTGGTATTATAGGTATGTATAGCACAGAAAAAAAAAATAACTGAAAAGTGCTTCACCAATGGGATTTGATACGATTAACTTAACAGTTAACTGTCCATTATGTTATCCTTTTATGATTCTGCCAAAGTGGCCTTTTTAGGCCCCTGACTGGTAAAAACAGCCCTTAGTGAATTAACTTCGTTTTCACTGAGGTCATTTTTGCCATAAGTAAAGAAAGCTAAGCCTAAAATCCTTTGAACACGGAACGGTTCCTTTACGCATGCAAAATCAAAAATTGAAAACATGCGACAAATCGAAATGGGAGATTGTACTCATCATTATGAACAACTTTTAGATACTACGGGACCAAACCTGAAATCGCGAAAACAAAACCAGCTGTTCCCTATATTTATGTTCGCATAACTCGTCAAAATGTAGAGAACAGCAGATTTTTTTTTCGCGATTGCAGCTTTGGTACCTTGTAAAAGTTATTCATTGATGAGTACAATCTCCCATTTCGGTTTGCCGCGAGTTTTCAATTTCAACCTGTATAGGTAGGTATACTAATAGGCTAAAAGACCCAAAATAAATATGGAGGATCCCTATACTCAGTGATATGATAACTGGGCGATTCTATTGGGATGATCTCGATGAAATAAAAGCGACCGCCCGTGAATGTTCATTAAACACGGATATATTGAAATACTAGCTGCGTCCCGCGGTTTCACCCGCATAAGTTTTGATCCCTTGGGAATATCGGGATAAAAAGTAGTCTATATGTTAATCCAGGGTGTCTGCGGGGGTCGTGCGGTCCATGCGCGGGGGTCGTGCGGTCCATGGCCATATACGGGGCCCCGGTGTGGGCGCGTTCACTGCGGCGGCGAGCCGCCCACTACCTGAACGCGCCCCAGAAGGTGGTAGCCATAAGGGCTATCCGGGGCTACCGCACGATCTCTGGCGAGGCGGCAAGCCTCCTTGCCGGACTGCCGCCATGGGATCTGGAGGCGATAGTCCTCGCGCGCCTGTATGAGTGGCGCGCGGAGGCACTACGCCGGGGGGAGGATCCGCTTCCGCGGCAAATCGCTGCGGAGCGGACGGATCTCCGGCGCGATCTCATGGCGGCATGGAAAGAGCGACTGTCGCAACCCAGCGCAGGGCACGCCGCGATAGCGGCGATAAGACCCCTCTTTGAGGAGTGGCTAGAGAGGCGCCACGGCGCCCTCACCTTTCGCCTGACGCAGGTCCTCACCGGACACGGAAGTTTCGGGAGGTTCCTGTACATCATCAGGCGGGAGGAAACGCCCGGGTGTCACCATTGCCAGGATCGCCCAGAGGACACGGTGGAGCACACGGTGGAGGTCTGCCCCGCTTGGGCGGAGCACCGCCGTGTCCTCGTAGAGGCGATTGGCAGCGACGGCGACCTCTCGCGTCCGGCCCTGGTGCAAGCCATGGTCCGGGGCGAGAGGGAGTGGGAGGCAGTCACCTCCTTCTGCGAAGCAGTCATGCTAGCGAAGGAGGTGGCGGAACGGCTCAGGGAGAGAGCCTCCCGTCCCAGCCGCCGCGGGAGACGCTCCGGGCGTCGGGAGCCGCGTGACGACTCCCGGCCACCGTAGGCGCGGGCCTGCGGGCGGAGAGTAATGGGTAGCTCACCGCCCGATCAGGACCAGGCCCGTGCCGGACGGCGCGTACGTGTTCCACGCGCGCCTCAAAGAGATGTCAGCATCGAGGAGGGGCCCCTTAGGGCCGAAGCCTGCCGGGTCAGCGGGATTGTCCGAAAGGGTTACCGCTGGCCCGGAACATAAAGGGCTAAGGAAGGAACACGGGTGGGTTTTAGTCAGTAAGAGTCTGACACTCCCTTCCGCTCCACCCAGAGCGGGAGGAGTCATTTGATGATTTCCCATCCTCAAAAAATTTATTTCAAACAGGCACATAAAAAGCACTTTTGAACGTCAAAAATTACTAAAATAGAATTGATTCTAGTCGCCCATTCCAAAAGGTAGTTTTCGTAAGGAGAAGAATGGGCAAGAAACTCCACCGTTACTCTTTTAAAATGTTTTACAATATTTTGCATGTACATAAATTATATAATAATAATAATGTAATGTGTCGGTTGGTGCCGCATTTCATTAAAATTTCCTAAGTGGCCTCTGCGAGTTGGCTTCGGCCCCTCGTACGCCTTTCAAAGGACCGGGACCCCAAGGTTCCAAGATATATAAATTAAAATAATAATGTCAGCTACCTCCATACAAAATTTCATCAAAATTAGTCTAGCCATTTGAGCGTGAAGAAGTAACAAACATATAAACACACACACACACACTCTCACACACACAAACTTTCGCCTTTATAATATTAGTGTGATATTTTTACATATTATTTGCAATAATAGGTACCTACAAAATGATGTGTGTGCAGAATGCACGTCGCGTAAGTCGTTAAAGTAATTTACATACGGTTCCGTATAATACAAATAATAAAGCCGAAGAGTTTGTTTGTATGTTCGAACGCGCTAATCTCTGAAGCTATTAGTCAGATCTGTAAACTTCTTTTCGCATACGATATAAGCTAATTAACATCACACTAGGATCCTTAGCAAAAAGTCAGAAAGAACGCTAAGCGAAAACGAAGTTATAGCTCGGGCAGGATCGGGGGAGCAACAAATTTTACAAGGAAGAAGTCGCGGGCAGACGCTAGTGATTTTAAAGATACTCTAGTACGCGCTGTAATTCATCATGTAAATAAATCAAACAATACGTATTAAATCAAAAATGATCACATCACTGAATTATCGTTCATTGACTCGCCAATTACGCTGTATCATCATACGAGCCATAATTAAATTAATAAAACCATTCATCTACAGTTAATAGACTAAATAGGTCAACAGTAAAACTGAGGCTCGTCACATATCAGCTTTTATGATCGGTTCATGGATAACTTGGCAAATGGATCGTTTAACAAAATTAAACCATTACTGTTTGTGGTCATCATTGATGTGTGACAGCTCTTTATGAAGCTCTGTTTTACTATCTTCGAGTGAAAAGTTATTAGGACAGATTCAGTGGCATAACTAGATGCCCTGCGTGTGCAATATAATAATGGTTTCAGGGTGCTGTTGAGGTTGCCCCGATTCTGCAGTGCATCTGGCATGTTTGCTGTAGCGCGAACCGACGACTTCTATGCCATTCTAAGGAATAAAGCCGCGTCCTTAATAAGCAGAATGAGGGCTAGCCCCAACCGCATTTTGAAAACCCTAGCCGAAAAACACGATGCACCAATACTTAGACACTCTGTCCGGTTGCTCGTGCGGCAGGGATGAATAATGTTTTAATTAATTAATTATTATTACTAACCCTTAGTTGATAAGTTATTTTTGTACTAACCATTGGACCTATGTTGTCAAGTTGAATAAATAAATTATTATTATTACTATATCGTTTGGGGCCCATGGCAAATTCAAGGGATGGGGCCCTCCCTCAATGTAAAGAAGCTCAACCAACGTTATAGTTTTTTTTTTTACTCGCACTTTTTCGCGAGTTCCTCCGAGTGGATTTCATATTTTCCCCACAACATTTAACATTTAACACGCTACTGCTGAGCATAAGATCTTGTCCAAAAAATTAGACAAACAACGGGGAAAAGGTACAACATGTTCGAAACCTGAAAGATGTCTTTTGTTTTTAAAAAAAAGTTTGGATTTATAAACTTTTGTTAGGATCCTCCTGTGCTCAGGGCCCTCTCTGGCTGGGGGCCCGTGGCATTTTGCCCCAATGCCACCCTATAGATAGTTACGCCACTGGGCGGATTTCACTATTGAAACCGAACGCGTTCAGCAAATCTATACCGCGTTCTAGAGCTGTCAGTGCCAAAATTGTTGTGGAATATTGACACTAACATGCAGCTCTTGAACGTGATGAATAATAATAATGTGAGCTCGGCTATCATTGTGCCGATTGTCGTATCAGCCAATGGACTGATGGCCGAAAGCCTCGATCAACATCTATCGAGGCTCTCGTTAGGTGGTTGGATCAAGGGCCTGATTCATAAGGCAGTACTCCTCGATACGGCTCGCATTGTGAGGAGGATCCTGTCTCTGGAGCCCTAACCACCGGTAGCTTGGACCCTGCTCCCGACACCGGCGGATCACTATTTTTTATATTTTTAAATGTTTTTTGTAGCTTTTTTTAAATTGAAATATTTAAAAATGTAATAAATAAGGTATGTAAATAAATAAACGAAATAATAATAAAACCTTTATTTTCAGGCTACTTTACAGACTAACATCTATACATATAATAAAACAGTAACGAAAGAAAAACTGTACATTGTGAATTATCGAGAAAAAATAAGTGCCTTTTGTTAGAAAAACGTAACTAATGACAAAAAGTGGCTTTTTAGAATTTTTGTCTGTTTGTCTGTTTGTCTGTGTGTATGGTACGGCTTCACGCCAAAACTACTGGATAGATTGAATTGAAATTCAGCAAAAATGTTCTTAGTAAACCAAGGAAGGCTTTAGGCTACATATTATCACGCCGTATGCTATGGGAGGTAAGCAATATTGATTTTAAAATGTGTTTGTTCGTAATTGAATGCAGAAAATAATTGAATGCACAAAATGACATGTTTATTTATTTATTTAGTTAAAAATAAAACTTTAACTCTGGGAACATAATAATCACGCTATTTTTATAAAGGAGCGGGGCAGTAATATTATAAATTGCAAGGGAACAGCTATTTCAACAATATGTCAACGGGGAATTTAGCGGTAAGGTCAGGCAACCGTTTACCGCACTAAATGGTGCGAGTTCAAATCCCATAATATTGTTTTAAAAAATCGTAATATTCTTTTTTTTTTAGTTTTTGCATTTTTTGTGCATTAGGAACGATACTGTTATGAAATCTGAGGACTTCACATGTCCTATCTAATTGTATGGAGAGTTTCACACCAATATTACTAAACAGATTGATTGGCGGTACAACAACCTACACTATCATGAATTCAAGTCAAACTTTTGGTTCTAAGCTATATCTTACCAAGCACATTTGTTGTAGGTAATTCATTTAAGTATGTAATTCTTAGTATTGATCCTTGCTGCTGTTACCACATTTTTTTTAATGCTAAACTAATGTAGTTGTCTGTGAAATTAATGACAATTTAGTTTTATTAATAATTTAATTAATTTGGGTAAATAATATGTAGTTTCCGTTTTCTAACTAGATGACGTTGTCGTCGAGTTAGATCGCGCTATGGTTTTGTTCCCAAAATGTGATGTTATAGGTGCCGATGTGCCGCTCTCATCCTATAGAAACGGGGGTTACCTTTGTTGTCTGTGTTGGTTGATGTGTTTAATTTTCCTGTTGGCCTTCACAGAGTACTTTTCGATAGACTGAAATTGGCCTTTTTCAGACTCTGTGAAAGGGACAACTTTGCTAGATCACTCACCTATGATGAGGTGCCGTCGTACTACACGTACGACAAGCAAAGAGGTGTATTTAATCGACGTCGACGCGGATACGCCGTGTACGGGTTTCCAGGAATTTTTAAGGACACCGCATTGGGACGGGTTTACACTGTGCACCCATATAATGGCGAGTGCTATTATTTGCGAATGTTACTGCACACAGTGCTGTGCACGGCCCAACATCATTTGCGTTTCTAAGGACAGTCGATGACATTGAGTATCCCACATACCACGCTGCTTGCGTAGCACGCCACCTTCTCGACGGTGATCAGCACTGGGACAACGCACTTGAGGAGGCCAGCATTAGTGACAATCTCAGTCGTTTGCGACATCTGTTTGTCGTCATGTTGGTGTTCTGCGGTAATCCGCTTCTGTTGTGGGAGAAATATCAGCATCTTCTGTCGAAGACTTCCTAAGAAGTCGGAGACGCACTACTAGAGATAATACTGAGGCAACTGATGAGCGCGTTCTAAACAGTTGCCTTAGTTCACTACAAGATATGGTCATTTCGATCTGCGGCAGTTCTCTGGCGGATTATGGGCTACCGACTCAACAACATCTGGATGTACAAGAGCTTGGAAACTGAGAGTACAACTCTGAAATAAATTATGATCCAAGAACTATGAGTACCGTCGTCAATGACCATGTCTCTAAGTTTACCTCAGAGCAAAAGCAAATTTTCGACACCATCCTTGACTCGGCTCGGCCAAGGTAAAATGTTTTTCTTGGATGCTCCTGGTGGAACAGGGAGAATATTTATCACCACTGGCATTCTCGCAGAGGTCAGGAGGCAAGACAAGATTGCCATTGCAGTAGCATCGTCAGGAATCGCCGCAACACTGCTTCCTGGTGGCAAAACAGCGCACGCAATGTTTAAGATTCCCATAGATTTAGAGAGTAATGAAACACCTGTTTGTGGAGTGTCACGCAATAGTGACAAAGGGCGCGTGCTTAAAGATTGCTGTTTAATCGTGTGGTATGAATACATTATGGCGAACAGAAAAGCAGTAGAGGCGGTAAATAGGACTTTGCAGGACATCCGCAGGAACCACCAAATGATGGGTGGCGTTACAGTTCTGTTTAGCGACGATTTCCGACAAACGCTGCCTGTGGCGACGCGAGGAACTAGGGCCGATGAGTTGATTGCTTTGTTGAAATACTCTTTCTTATGGCCACATATTCATAGGTTGCGCTTAACGATGAATATGAGAGCACATCTTGGCGGGAATGTACACGCCCAAGAATTTTCTGATGTTCTCTTAAAATTGGGTGAGTGAACGCTACCAGTAGACGGTGGCCAGGTGGTTCTACCTGAGATACTTGGGATAGTGGTGTCCACCTTAGAAGATTTGATTCGCCTGGTGTACGGGGACATCAATAGGATACCGCACCAACATAATTCTTGGGTGTGTGAACGAGCCATTTTAACACCCAGAAACGACCAAGCTTTAGCGATCAATGAATGCATTCTCGCGGAAATTGAGGGAAATGAAGTGATCTACACTTCAATAAACACTGTTGTCGACCAAGATGACGCCACACATTACCCCGTAGAATTTCTCAATTCCCTCAGTGCAAGTGGACTACCAGCGCACACCATTAAGTTAAAGGTCGGTGTCCCAATTATGCTTCTTCGGAAACTCACTCCGCCGAAACTGTGCAATGGGACCCGGCTCAAAGTCGTCTCGCTGCAGAGAAATATCATTGCGGCGAAAATTCTAACGGGTTGTGGTGTCGGCGAGACACCACAACCCGTCCCGTCCCCGGACTCTTAGAATTCGACATCAGACGTTTCAGATCTTCGATATTGACGACCCCGTTGTCGCTGGCATAAGCAACAGGATCCGCGTACGAAGTAGCGGGCAGAAGCTAGTATATATTATAAAGTACAATCAAATCAAATCAAAATGTTTTATTTCACATAAACCTAAATGGGCACTTATGAAACGTCAGAAGCTAGGTGCACGGTTCCAATTGGTCGTTTCCTATGGAGAAGAACCGGCAAGAAACTCCACGGTTACTCTTTTTAAAAATAGTTGGCTTTTACAATGTTTCCAGATTACAGTAGGTATGCGAGGATAGCGCAGGCCTGTCAACAAGTACCAAGTACTTGATAAAATAGAAAATGGTCTACATATCTAAAGTCTATAAGGCCTACAAAGTCCTCACATTTACAAAATAATAATCTATCAAAAGGATAAATAAAAAAATAAATAAAATAAAAACCTACTAAAACCAAGTGATAAGATTCCCATTAAAACCACTAATAAAGAGATGAAAAATTTGAATTGTCTGTATATAATGTCAAATAATAAAGATTACAATGTGTGTTAGTGTATAAATTTAAAACTATGTTAGTACAACTCACTTCACTCGAGCACTGTCTTTGTGTGATCGTGTTATGTAGTTATGGGCATAGGTAAAAGAAAAGTACTATTAAGATTCACTTAGGTATTTTATTGTATAGCAATCATTGGCACACGACCTCCATGAGGATTTTCATAGAGAGAGCAAAAAGAATGACAGATGACAGACAGCTGTCATAATTACATCGAACACGTTTACAAAGTCCGCGAAGCAACTAGCCATTGGATTCCGTTTACAGAGAACATTATAAATTACAAACAGAACGCGGTTCAGAAGTGTTGATCGCATTCAGATGTATAGGTGAAAGGACTAATCCTTTAGAAATAGTCACCCTACGAAAACGATGATCACTTTTGATTTAAAGCTCATTTACTTTGTCAATTGTATCTTGTCAAAATCACACATACTGGAATACGTGTTTGTGTGGTTATATTGTTATATGTATGTATATGGTCAAGGTTTTCATAGGTCACCTGTTGCATAGGGAAATACTTTCAATTTGTAGGCTCAATTAATCAATAAACTCAGCCTATCGTAGTCCACTGCTGGACATAGGCCTCTCCCAAGCCGCGCCGCAACACCGTGTCCTCTGCCTTCCGCATCCAATTTGTCCCAGCCACCTTCTTAAGGTCGTCCGTCCATCTAGCTGTGGGGCGTCCAACACAACGCTTGCCGATACGCGGTCTTCACTCTAGGACTCGTCTGCTCCACCGGCCATCGGTCTTAAATTATTGTTAATTTGTAGGCTAAAAAGTTCAATTACAATGTTTCTGAATTTTAACATTTATCTATTTACCTATAATTTATACCCATTATCTATAATTTTACTCACAAATAGCTTTGAACTTGGGTTTAAAGAACTTTATTTCTCATAAGAACTTTCTAAATAACAGTTCGCTTAGAATGAGATACAAGTGATTATAACTAGTAGGTATTGGTTACCTCTAGGGTGTTGGAGATATTATAGTAACTTATGCTACTACATTCGAAATAACATGAAACAGAATGTATACTCTGTGTCATGTCACTTCCAATGTACTTATGTATTGCCGTAATCTGCGTTTAAATGTGTTTATACCGTCACATTTTTTTACATCCTCCGGTAAACTATTGAACAGTCGTGCTCCCTCAACCAATATTGTTTTTTTGCCATAATTAGTGCGAGCTTGCGCTGGTGGTAACTGGATTTTGTTTTTGTTCCTTACGTTGTATATTATATTTTTCCTATGTAGTTGTATGCTTGATTGAACAGATTTGGTGATGATTTTTTTAATAAGGATACAAGTGTAGTATTTGAACTTCATCACTCTTACTTCAAAGTCTCTAGACCACAATCGCGCCAATACCCACGCTCATGCGTAAACAAGCCCGTCTCCCGTCTCTCGTCACCTTTCGAGTCCGTTGTCCTTCTCCAGGGATTCGTGTTCATTATCATTTGTATTCACGCAGACAGCACCTGGAGTTCTGTCGGCCCGACAAGATTTATGACGTCACAGAACAAAAGTTTCCCTTTGTATGGTAATGCGTCTGACGGATTTTTGAGGATTTCTTGTTGTTAACAATAATGTAAGAGCCTTTGGAGGTGTCGCTATGTTTTGCGTTTAAGTCGTTTAGGCTACTAATGATTGTGTGGTAGTTCTGGCTGGCAGTAGATCAATGCTTTGGGAATCATAGATAAAAGGTTGTCCTCCTGAAACAGTAATATTTTGCGGAACTATCAACGTTTTAAGAGCAGATGATGTGTAAGGCTGGTCTAGTGGACAGCAAATAGATATAGCGCACAAGGTATAAAATCGCATGACAATACACTTTTTACAAGCATTTATTTAACTTGTCATGTTAGTTAGTTAGTATGTACTGGTCAAATCTTGCAAGCTGAATTAAAACCACTTCCTCTTACCCTACGAGTTGGAGTTGCACTTTTACACGTATCACACTAATATTATAAAGGCGAAAGTTTGTGAGTGTGTGAGTATGTGTGGGGGTGTGTTTATATGTTTGTTACTTCTTCACGCTCAAATGGCTAGACCAGTTTTTGATAAAATTTGGTATGGAGGTCTAGTTTAAAATATAGGCTACTTTTTATCCCGATACTCCCACGGAATCAAAACTTATGCGGGTGAAATCGCGGGGCGCAGCTAGTTATTAAATAAAAATAAGCTAGATGAGGTTGCGTTTCCTATATAAGTATTCTGAGAAGAAAGGCCTATAAGTTGATTCTTTTTCGAAGACAATGCATTTTTGTCTGTAAGCGGATCGATATAAGAGTGTATTTCAACACAGGTCAGAAAAAAAATGTGATTACCATGTAAATAGTCATATTGGATAATGAATACATCTTCATTATGAAAGCGGATTCATCTCGTTTTATTAGCGAACCCATTCTGCTTCATTAACTGTAATTGATCAACTGACAATGACATTGTCTGTAGTTGATTGATCATGCTGTCATGAAGAGATATTAATACTGATATCGTTCAATTAAAATCTGAACGTCAACAAGAGTTCCTTGATGACATAGGTACTACAGTACTTATTATAATATATTTCTACATAGTTTTTTTTTTGTGTAATGGGTTTGCTCTTGACTCTAGTCTAGGTCAGAGGTGACAGAGACAAAGTCGACGATGGAGTGAGCTTACCCAGAAGAAGCCTGTTCACTCTTATTTTGAAGAGATTCGGGTTGTATGCGCTCGGCAACACAGTCGCAGGTAAAGAGTTCCACTCTTTTGCTGTGCGCATTTTAAAAGACAGTGCAGTGCGTCTGGATGACCGAGGGTAGAAGCGGGCCGGTGGAATGAGGTCGTGGAGTTAGGATAGTTACTAGTAGAAGCCCGAAAGTCTGACAACCAGTCTTACCAAAGGGTTTCGTATTACCCAGTAACTGGGTTGTGGAAGTAAGATAGGCAGTCGCTCCATGTAAAATACTAATATTCAGGTGCATCTGGTTAGAGCGGAAGCCATCCCGAAGATAGTTGGGAAAAGGCTAGGCAGGTGATGATGATAGAGTTAATCGTAGCAGAGTAACATATAGTATGTAGTTCTACCAGTAAAAAGCGTTATCAAGTTAATTTGATTAATCTTTAGATCCTCGTATGTCTTCAACAGAAAATAGTAAATAGTAATTTGTCATTCTTTAATGATATAAGATGAATAATTCATATCAATAAACACTTTTTACAATAAAACCGGCCAAGTGCGTGTCGGGCCACGCACAGTGTAGGGTTCTGTAGTAGCCCGTTATCACAATGTAGTACGATTCTGTTGTTCTTTATTCTGAACATAAAAAAACATATTTTCTTTTTTAATGCAAGTCTTTACCCGTTATAAACAAGCAACTACTTCATCTTAGTCACTTTAAAAGATTAATGCTAAGGATTTTGTATTTGGTACAAAATTATCCAACACCCAAGTTCAACGACTATTACTGCTAAACTAATAAAGTTATCTTAACCGCTATACTTTCCCTTTAAAGTTCATGAAATGCACTATCATCGTGAATTTTTCCAGATTTTTCAAGCCAACCGTTTAGGCTTTAGGGGGGGACGTTTTTCCAGTAGGGCTGGAAAAACGTCCCTCCCCCTGGACTGGAACAAAAAATTGCACTTTAAAGTTTAATATTTCGTAAACGGTGCATTAAATCGAAAAATTATTCTAGCAACCCCAAGTCATTTTAGATGACCTATTCAACTATATCCCACATGATGGGGTAGACGACGAAAAAAATATTCATCTGCACTTCACGTGTAGGGGAGCTACCCTAAAAAAAATATTTTCAAAATTTTTATTTTACCACTTTGTCGGCGTAATTAATATACGCACTCCTACAAAATTACAGCTTTCTAGTACTAAAGGTCTCTTAGCAAAACCTCGGACAGACAGACAGACTGACAGATGGACTTGACGAAACTATAAGGGTTCCTTGTAGGAACTACGGAACCCTAAAACACAACTATTTTTCACTTTTTAGTTGTACCTACCCCACAAAAATTCATATAACGCTACTTGCTATGCAAATATCAGCGACAGGAAGTTAATAAAACATCATCAATATAAACTTACCCCCTTACAAATAAACGTTGTATAGCGTCTGTATAGTTACACAACGCTTTGTCTTCTTCTTTCAAAAGTCAAATTACTGACGACTGAAAGAGAGAAATCGGTGTGTACCTTTCATCTGATATAATATGCTTATTAGTTGCAAATCCGTCTATGACGGAGTTATGCCCGAACCTACATTAAAAATATATATAAATATCGGAGAAGGTATAATTTTGTGTCTCGTTGTTGTCAGGCATATTTTAATTACTGTGGGCGTGTGGGTGGTGTTGGTTATGCGCAATAGAAAAACGGTTTGCAGTTCAAATCAAATTGTAATTTCATGAACAACTAATCACACTAGCAAATCACACACTGTAGGTACAGTGGGCTGCATCAATTGGGTACCCCAGTTGTATTAAAATTTTCATACAACTGGGGTACCCAATTGATGCAGCCCACTGTACATGATACAAATAGATCATCATCATCTGCCTGGCCTTTCCCCAACTACGTTGGGGTCGGCTTCCAGTCTAACCGGATGCAGCTGAATACCAGTATTTTACATGGAGCGACTGCCTAGACATGATACAACTAGATACACAGTAAAATAATATGTACAGTAACAAAATAATTGCGAACAAATCGTAGGATCGATTACTGTTCGTATAGTGACAGAGCCACCCAAATTTAGCGTATTTAGAATACAGGTATGTAGTTCCAGCAATGAGGCTGAACTTTAGTAAACCGACAGGTTTGTCGGGAGCTATTGCTCTGTAAGGAGCCGAGTCCGAAGACTGACTGACTTCCAGCACAAACGAATGCGCTCAGTTATAAAGGGTTTGTCCCCACCACGCATTCGCTCCACAACAACTCTGTCCGATGACACACGGAAGTACGTCAACGTGTTTACTTGAGTTGATACAAAACACTAAAATGTGATAAATCTAATAAGACTTACATTCTGCCGTGGTATAACTAAAATGCCGTTATCCGACATCTGGACAATTTTTAACTTTTGATCCTATTATTATGAGAAAAAATATGTATCGATCTGTGTTTCCGATATTTCAATAGACTCACAAATTATTATTTCCAAAATTATTCAAGGTATTGAAATATTGGAAACACAGATCAATATAATTATATTTTTTTTCTCATAATAATAGCAACAAATTTTAAAAATTGACCAGATGTCGGATAACGGCGTTTTAGTTATACCACGGCAGCATTATAAGTAATCAAATAATACAAGAATAACAGTCGTAAATAAACAATGGAGATTTCACAAAGTAAATCATTTTAAAATAATAAAAAAAACAATTAATGACATGTTATGTCATTAATTGTTTTTAACAAAACCATCGGTTATAATTGTCGAGATAAGTTGCCAAATCAATTAGTGCATACACCGAGTACTCAATCAATTATATTCCAATTTATTAGAAAATAATTGATAGTAAAATCACATAAATTATTAATAAGAAAATAAATCATAATTGAGAACAACTCCGACATAATTATATATAAACATCCAAATTGAGAACCTCCTTCTTTTTGAAGTCGGTTAAAAAGGCGGTTTCAAGGCATTAAGAAAGAGGTGGCGTGATGACATGGACACATACTGTAAGCGCTAGTTCTTGGTTGTATAGTAAAAGAGTACCTAAAAGATTTGGGGGAGGCCTTTTCCTCGTGGAGACAGCTAAAAAAGAAGGTCTTGTTGAAAGCCACACAATACCGATACAAAAAATAAAGTAAGTCAAATACTTACTTGATGCATTCTAATACCAGTCAGCTTAAGAGTTTGTAAACTAAATGAATGTTATAGTGACAGTACTAATGACAAATACATGTATATGTCCATATCAGTCTGATGGGCTCCCATTCATTGTGCATATCAAGCGCAGAGGGTACCTAATGATACACCTTGTCACCTATACATATGCGCTTACTCATCTACCAGCACAAAGCTCCCAGTGATCTACAATCGTACGTATATGCACGCATAGGCTCCCAGACTTCAATAGCGCACTAATTTTAAGTGACGTTATTTAGCCATTGTCATATCCACCATTGTCACCAGTTCCTCCCAATCAGTTGCCACAGCATGCAAAAGGACAATCAAAATCTTTGTTTCAGTCTCACAGCTAAATGTAAATGGAAATACCAAAGCACACCAAAACAGTTTTAATTCTTACGTATTCAACTTCTGAAGAGATGACATCTATACGGGAAGCTGAAAGGAGTTCATTATCATTTCTTTTCAACGTAAACACCTGAGATTTTACTCCGCACAAGCTCTACAAAAATAAATTGTAACGTCTACAAAATAGAGTCTGAAATAGCTTGAATGGTTAATGATGAAGCCAAGATTTTCTGGCAGTTGTCAGAGGGAATAAAAAATTGGTGGAAGCGAGTATGAAATCAATGGAGATTTGTGTGACCGTTTTCATAGAGGCTTCGTTAGGGATGTTTCACAGGTTTGCGAAATATTTAGAAATATTACTGTACATAAGAGGAAGCCTGAAAGTGGCACCAGTAACTGAAAAGTTGTGTGGAAATCGGTTGTGATGATATGGACATGTGTTAGGGAGAAAAGAGGAAAATGTCGTGAGGAGAGTTTTGAGTATATATGTCGACGGCTATAAGAGTAGAGGAAGACCAAAGAAACGATGGATGGAATGTGTGAAGGATATGGGTAGAAAGGGGGGTCTCCCTTGTTTCATCGAAAATAAATTGCCAAATTATCACTTCTCAAACAATTTTCCGCATAATTTCATTTACCAAATCGTTACTTACCAAATAAACTTTAAAAAAAAAATTGTAACGCAAACCTAATGTTTGGTAAGTGAACGTTTAAACAGTAACTTGCTTACCAACTAGTACTTTTACCAATTTTAATTTAGTCAAATATTTCAGTTGGTACGAGTATAACATATTTTACGCAAATTAGAATAAGCCAAATATTTAGTACCGTCGGGGCCCCTATTTCTGTCTGCCTATGATTTCCATTGGTTCTGTTTAATATAATATGAGGTAAAGGTATTTTGTATAGGTAAGGTATTAGGTATTTTTTTTTGTCTGTCTAGTCGACTTAAAGAATTGCACCACCCCTTACTTCCCGTGGGTGTCGTAAAAGGCGACTAAGGGTCTTACCGGAGAATGGGCAGCAGCGTTCTCTATTTATTCCACCATCATACCATACTGCGATCACCAACCCGCCTGCCAAGCGTGGCGATTATGGCAAACCCCCCCCCAAAATTGGGGAGGCCTATGTCCAGCAGTGGACGTCTATCGGCTGAAACGACGAAAGGTATTTGTATTCTCGTTCGCTCGCTCTTGCATCCAATGTCGACGGAGCCCCGCTGTGGGGGCTCCTATTTCTGTAAAAAGGGTTTAAAGCTCGCTCTTGCATCCTACGTCGCCTATCGGCCGACCGCAACCATACAATGTAAATATGTAAATAAAACCATGAAAAAAAAAAATTTTGTCTATCTAAGTCATAACAAATCATTTGACTAAATGTTTATTGTATAAAGATTGTTTGCTGTAACAAATCATTTGATTAAAGTGAAGTGCCTAAATGATATTAATCATGATAATATTCTGCCAAGTAAAAATTTAACCAAATGAAAATGTGCGTACTTACTAAAGTCATTCCAAACATTGCATTGGTATAAAAAAAGGTAGCTAAAATTTGTTTGGGTAGGTAGTGAAATTTTGGCAAAATCTTTTCGGCAAAACGGCAGGATCCCAGAAAGAGGGTGACCATCGAGATGACGACTAGTAGAGAAGTATGGAAGAAAAAGACATGTCGCGCGCCGACTCCAAATAAATTAGGATAAGGGCAGGAGAATTAATGATGAATGTTACTGTAGGTACTTTAGGTACAGAGACGTGCGAATGAGGCGAGCTTTTTGTACTTGACCAGACTGCAAACGCGGGCACGGGGCGGGTGCGGCGCGGCCTACTCAAACATAAGAACTTCATTTGAGTGTCTATAGTCACGCGGGTGCGGTGAGTGGCGCGGGCTGTTCGGCGCGGAGAGCGCGGAGGCAACTCACGCCATAGCTCATTCATAGGTACAAGTTGCCGCAGCGAGGGCGTTGGCGGCCCGCGCAGGTACCGGGGTTCTCAAACTAGTTCGAGCTTTTCTCTAGTAAAAATAAGTCTTCTTCATCCATATTATATTTTGACAAACGCTGGACACGACAACACTCAGAACGAAGCCGCGCTCCACTGCGGAAGGGCAGATCGCGCGCGTTCCCGCACCCGCGCCGCTCCCCGCCCCGCGCTGCCAGTCTGTCCAAGCACTTTAGGTTTTGTTTGTCAAGGACATTTGAAAATAAATGTAAGTAGGTAGGTACCTACACGTTCTCGTGTGGCATTATAACGTGCAGAAATCTCTATTACCGAGAAAATATGAAACTGTTTACATTTTTGTTAGAAATAATATTAACACCTCGAAGGTGTTGCCAACAAAATAATAACAAAATCTGCAAGTAATTTATTTATTTTTATTTATTTATTTATCCATTTACTTCAGGCAACAAGACCCAATAGGGCAATGTCGTCGTCGTTTTAGCCGATAGACGTCCTCTGCTGGACACAAGGCCTCCCCCAATTTTGGGAGGGTTTGCCATAATCGCCACGCTTGGCAGGCGGATTGGCGATCGCAGTATGGTATGGTGGTGGAATACATAGAGAACGCTGCTGCCCATTCTCCGGTACGATCCTTAGTCGCCTTTTACGACACCCACGGGAAGTAAGGGGTGGTGGTATTCTTTAAGTCCGGCACCACACAGACAATGGGCAATGTATTCACTCAGAATTTAACACAATTTACAGTATCTTTAACGTTGTTTATTAAGAGCGTAGTTCCACAAAACAATCAACACGCGCGGCAAAGCACTTTAAATCATAATTTAAACGTAATTAATAACAGCACAGCCAGAAAGGAGGAATAATAAATTTTAATTATGACAAATGACGTCACGGAACGCGTTAAATCGCTAGGGTTGTTACCAAAGAGGTAGTAAATTACCCGAGCGAGGGATGGGTAATCGTAAGTAGAAGTGGGTGACGATAGGATTTAAAGGGTGAATATTGATAGGGAAAAACAACCGCGGTGTGCAGCGATTAAAGCACTTTATTTGCTTAAATATTTAGTAAGGGTCGCAATGTTTTAGCTGGCACCTACTTAAGGCGCTTAGATTATAAGTAAGTACATAAATAATTATTTCTACAATCTGTAAGTAAGAAGATAATGCTATTTCAATTGTTGTGTTTGTGTAAGGTATTGTTTGACAACCTAAACAGTTCAAATATAAAATAGTAGGTAGCTTAAGTGCACTTTTACCAACTTTAAAGTAGGTTAACTAATATGCATTAAAAATAGAGCCAACTAGCTTGTTTAGAAACTACCTATCCTAAAGCTAGAAGTAAAAAACAGTAAAAAAAAAAACGTTGGCAAACTGCGTTTACATAACAACAATACAAACAATTTAAAAGCTCCTGAATAATTTAAATGAAAAACGCGCAAAAAATTCAAAACAATTTAAATCATAACAAATTATCAGGAGCGTACAAACGTGGGGAGAGGTCACTGACCTTCGTATTTTATTAAACTCAGGTATGGAATTTATTTTTATTTTTTTATGAAATTGCGCGTTGCTCTCTTTAAAATTTGTAAAGTAAGAGAAGTATGTAAATAAAATTATGCTGTTGTTTTAAAATGTACTAATAAATAATAATAATAATCATTTTATTATCAGGCAACTAAGGCCCATAGGTAAAATACACAAATAATCTTATACAATAATAAACTAATTAGTTTATTGTTGTAAAAAACCTTAAAACTATGACTATACACGTAACGTTGTCGGCGTCGTGTTTCGCTGCGTGGTGTCGCGTAACCGTCCTCGGAAATGTCGATATACGACACCTACTAAAAGTGAGTCCTAACTTGTTGGTTTAAATTATTTGCTTGGTAAGAAAAACAACGGTTTTATGAACATTTAGCTCCCTTCAAAATGGTTGAGCTGAATGGTGCTGATCTATGCGTCATGTTCGTGAACGGACGCCGTCAGTTGGGGCTGGTCATCACTCAGCTGCCTCGGCTTATTTCTAATTATTTTATTTTTGGATTGTTGTCTTCTTACTATTTGCTGTACTCTGGACGCTCTTAACGCGTACGTATTTTTTTTTACATCGTTCTCACATATAATTGTAAATTCAACAAAAGAAAGACGGCGCGCCGCGAACATCAAAAGTGAAGCCATAAAACCGTGCTCCTGCAAGTAAACATATACGTTCACGCACACACTAAAACCATGCACATCGCTCTTAGTAGGTACGTCACGAGTCGTCGTCAAGTTAACATAGTTTAAAAAAATATAATTATGCCTTCCTGTGCAGTGAAAAGTTGCAAAAACAACAGCAAATCACATAAAAAGTCTCACGGAATCACTTTTCACTTGTAAGTACTTGAAATAATATAGTTTCTACTAGCTGCTGCCCGCGACGTCGTCTGCGTGAAGGCTCTACACTTCTACAGCACCAAAAATACCTAAGATGCCAGTGTCGCTATAGCATTATAAGTAAACAACTTTTAAAATAGCATTAAAATATAATATTTTTTTGCAAGCGAAGCAAGTGAAGAGAGTTATATGGGAATCCTGCTGAATTCAGTCATAATATGTGAAGGAAATAAAGAAAATAATGCGGGAATATATTCCAGGACACAAAAGAGTAAAAATACGTACTAAGGTATCATACCTTACAACACTTCCGTATAAACTACGTTGGTAGTTATGCTGCCAGGAGCCAAAATGTAAAGAGAGTCAGGACTGGTGACGCGGGAGCAAGCGACGTACAGTTGCCCGTGTGAGAAGCAACTCGTCCTGAGGTCGACACCCGCTGCCCTAAGTATCTGCCCCTGCGACTTATTGATGGGCATCGCGAAGCAAACACTCACGCTGAACTGTTCGCACTTGAACTGGAACGGGAAGTTATGAGTTATGAGGGGAATGCGTGGTATAAATACTGCCTCGCCGATGCCACAACCCGTAAGAATTTCCGCCTCAATGGTGTGTCTGTGGAGCGAGATGACTTTAAGGCGGGTCCCATTACACAACTTCGGAGTAGATAGGTTCCGAAGAAGCATAATCGGGACACCGACCTTCAGCTTGATGGTATGCGCTGGAAGTCCACTTACTGACAGGGAGTTCAGAAATTTCACGGGATAATGTGTGGCGTCATCTTGCTCGACAACAGTGTTTATCCAGGTGTAGACCACTTCATTCCCCTCAATTTCCGAGAGAATGCATTCGTTAATTGCTGCAGCCTGATCATTTTTGCGGACACACCCGAGAATTCTGCGGGTGCGGTATACGACTGATGTCCCCGTACACACAGCGAATGAGTTCTTCTAAGCTGGATACTACTCTACCAAGAGACTCTGGAGGCACCACCTGTCCACTCCTCTCTTCTGGTAGAATACCTTCGCCAAAACTTAGAAGGACATCGGAGAATTCTTGAGCACGGGCATTGCCGCCGAACCGAGCTCTCATATTAATGGTCAAGCGCAGCGTACGAACTCGTGACCACAACGAAGATCGTTTCAACGAAGCATTCACCTCGTCAGCCCTCGATCCCCGCGTCACCACGGGAAGCGTTTGCCGTAAATCGCCACTGAACAGAACTGTGACACCACCCATCAAATGTCGTTCCTGCGGATGTCCTGCAGGGTTCTGTCCACGGCCTCAACTGCCTTCCTATTGGCCATCGTACACTCATCGCATACGATCAGAGAGCAATCCGTGAGCACGTGTCCCTTATCGCTGTTACGTGACACGCCACAAACAGGCGTTTCGGCGCTCTCTAAATCGATGTGAATTTTAAACATGGCATGTGCTGTCTTGCTCCCGGACACAGCATCTTCGAAGCGCATCCAAGAAAAACATTTTACCCTGGTTTTGCCCAACGCTTTCAAGGACGGTGTCATAAATTTGTTTTTGCTATGAAGAGAACAAAGCGACATGGCCATTTCGTATGGTGGTCATTTCGCCCGGGTCGTAATTTGTTTCAGCGTTATACTCCCGATTTCCACGGTTTTGATGAGGTGATGATTGGGGAGCCATATTCGATCAGTGGATTGCCGCCGATAGAAATGACCACATCTTGAAGTGAACTGAGACCGCCTCAAAGCTCGTAGAAAATCTTCAGACAGATGATGGCGATACTTCTCCCACAAAGCTACCGGGTTCGCGACTCCACAATACACCAAGATGACGGCAAACAGATGATGTATGCGGCTGGGACTGTCACTGACGCTCGCCTCCGCGAGGGTGTCATCCCAATTTTGGTCAACGTCGAGAAGGTGACGTGCAATAATGCTATTTTAAAAGTTGTTTACTTATAATGCTATAGCGACACTGGCATCTTAGGTATTTTTGGTGCTGTAGAGCCTTCACGCAGACGACGTCATGGGCAGCAGCTAGTTAGGTATACGACATGAAAATATATTAATTACCAAGCAATAATCACACAGATAAATACCGAACAAAAGTATTAACAGTCAATGTTTATTTTGTACTAACAACATGAAATTGATGAAGAAATGATCATCATCAATGAACATAATTTTTTTGTAATACTTAACACCGCATTTTTTTTTAAATTGTCTTCCTCAACTCTGCTCAAGATTTTGAGGGTTTTGTTGGAACTTGAATTTGTCAAAACGAACTATACGATACAAATTTTATGAAGAAAATGCACACTACCATCTATGAATTTTAAGAATAACTAACTATTAACCTCGCCAACATGATCAAATTTAAATAATTAATTTCCAAAAAGTGTTAACATGTATGTTGATTTGATTTCTATGAAATCTCATAGATGGCGCTGCTTCAAATTTGTCTTTATACTACTAACATTCATTAAACTATGTTTCTCAGTCCAAGTTACTTAAATGGCGTAGTTTTTATAGTGTAAAGCTAGATAATAGCATGGCTTACTCAAAAACAACATTTACATATGCGTCGTTAGATTACACGCTGTCACAGAATGCGTAAGATAAATAAAGATTCACAGCTCCTCCCCTGTAGGTGATAGCGTGATAATATGTAGCCTATATGTTGACCCGACCTCTTAGTAATATTCATGCAAAATTTGAAGTAAATCCATGCAGTACTTTTTGAGTTTATCCCGGACATACATACAGACAAACAGACAAACAGACAAACAGACAAAAATTCTAAAAACTATATTTTTGGCATCGGTATCGGTTGTAGATCACGCCCCAAGTATTATTTTAAAAAAATATTCAATGTACAGTTTTGACTTTCCTACGATTTTATTATATGTATAGATATAGATAATATTAAATTTTAGATTACTTGGAACAAAAAACCTCAACGAACGAAAGTAGTGACATAAGATGCGGGGGTTAAAATACAATTTAAAAGAGTGTCCATGCAGTTTCTTGCCCGTTCTTCTCCATAGGTACCTACGCTTTGGAATGGGCAACTAGCTTCATATTTTCTGACTGACCGACTTCTTGACAATTCAAAAGTGCCTGTAAATGGTTTAATTGAAATAAATGGTTTGAGTTTGAGTTTGAACTTTTTCAGCGACAAACCTAACGTATGAGAAAATATTTTTAACAGTTGTTTATTGTAAGGTATGTAACTAAGCCTACCTACGAGTACCTGCAGACCTATAGTCGAAATTTGCTGGGACAAATAATTTCTCAAAGGGTTTTAACGGATTTATAAACCTCATGATCACCCCTGGGACCAATTAGGCTTAATGGAAAACGAAATAATGCGTGTGTTTAAAAGTCTCGTAAAGGAACATTACTTGTTGTTGTGATCTTGTTCTCGTAACTGTAATTATCTTCAGTCTTCATTTATTTTCGTTGCTTATAATTATATTTAGTACTAGCAGCGCCCCGCGGTTTTACCCGCGTAAGTTTAGATACCGTGGGAATATCGGCATGAAAATTGTCCTATGTGTTAATCCAGGAAATGGTCTATCTATGTGCCAATTATCATCCAAATCTGTTCAACGGTTTACGCGTGATTGAGTAACAAACATCCAAACACCTTCACAAGCTTTCACATAATATTCGTAGGATTAGTAGGATGTATGTATATGTGTCAATTATTTAGTGTATGTCTGTGTATCTATTTAAGTGTATTCATCATTTCTGCCGAAAGACGTCTACTGCTGGACATAGGCCTCCCCCAAAAGGGGGGGGTTTGCCATAATCGCCACGCTTGGCAGGCGGGTTGGCAATCGCAGTATGGTATGGTGGTGGAATGCATAGAGAACGCTGCTGCCAATTCTCCGGTACGACCCTTAGTCGCCTTTTACGACACCCACGGGAAGTATGGGGTGGTGCTATTCTTTAAGTCCGGCACCACACAGACTTTTTGACTTTAGTGTATTGTATACACAATATTTGCAACAATGACATCCCCATGTTATATCGAGGCAAATCACTGTCCAGTCCTAGGTTGCCTGGAAGAGATCCCAGAAAGCGATAAAGCCGCCCATTGTATAAGTAGTGTTCATTTTAATGCATGTATTTTTGTGGTGTATAATAAAGTATCATCACCATCATCATTTCAGCCGAAAGACGTCCACTGCTAGACATAGGCCTCCCCCACGCCCCCTCCCTCCTCCCTCCACTTCGATCGGTTCTGTGCTTCTCGCATCCAACGGGTTCCTGCGGCCTTCACAAGGTCGTCGGACCAACTTGTGGGATGTCTTCTAACGCTACGTCTTTGGGTACGCGGTCGCCACTCCAGAACCCAAAAAGTATATATAAAAAAAATGAATACTTAAGGGCCTATACTACTTACCTCAAATGGCTTATCATGATCCTTCGTTATGTCAAAAATACCGCAGCATTAATTTTGAAATAAATATATGCTAAAGTTGAGGATTAATGTTAAGTACTATGTTAGACGAAAACACGATTCCATAAAATTTTCTCGATAGAAAAAAATTCCAAAGTTACCTCCAAACCGAACAATAAACCGCTGGTATTCAAAAAATACTTCAAATTAGATCATGAAACTTCGCATACTAACTGAACTAACTATAAAGCAGGTCTAATGTTATTTAGTTTTTTTGAATTACCTTTATTTTCACCGTAAAAAGCAAATACCTAAACTATTGGCGCTGCTTTCCGCCCAGCACCGCACTCTGTCGCGCTCTCACACAGTCAGCTAGCAGTATCGTGCGAGCGAGATAAAGAGTGAATTTTAGCTGAGGTAGTATAGCCTCTTAATATGAATGTGTTATGAATAATGTCTTACACTGGGGGACTGTTCTTACGCGTGGTTTGGTTATCGAGACCAATAAGCATAGCCTGATGGAACGGCATAACCTAAATAATTAAGTAAAGTATTTTAACTATTTGTAATCCTTTGCAATATTTGTTTTTTTTTTTAATATAATTTATTTAATATTATTAAATCGCTCGCCAAACTTTTACGTTTGATGGCGAGAGGCGCTCTTTTACATAACAATGCACCACCTTATTACATACCTATTACTTATAATTATATTATAATGCTATAATTTAATCTTCTACAATGTAATCTGCATTCGCGATTTATTTGCTAAAATGTAAACAAATATGAATTTATGGAAAAATAATTCTAAACCCTACACAGTAAAGTTCAGTTTGCACTACAACTTCATACATTTTTATAACTTTTTCAATAGTGCTAGTACAGTATAAATGTGGGTTTAATTTTATATAATGTGATCTGTATTGGCGATTCATTTGCCAAAAATTTAACAAATATGAGTTTATGGGAAAAATAACTTTGACCCTACACAGTAAAGTTCAGTTTCAAACATTTTTATAACTTAATTACCGTTTAAATACATTTGATATTTGTTTAAATTTAAATACCTAATATTAATCTGAAACATAAGTTTGAAATACACATATTAATTTATACACATAAAATACAAATACACATTTAATAGCATGTTCAAAAATAATAAGCAAAATGTAAGTTAATACAAACAGATGAGGCAAATAATAGAAACGCAACAAACAGCTCCAGGCTAATTCCGAATTAATCCATTAATATTAGTGTCTAGACCCGACCGCACGTACTGATAGTCTCATTAATGTAAATATTTAATAATCTAACCTTTATTTAGAAATAAGGGTAAGTTTGAAATGAAAAACGGTACAATGATTTATATTGTCAAAGGACGGCCATATTGAAATTATAAATGTCAATGATATTTTAGTAACAGATATGTTATGAGCGCGCAAATTGTGAAGACTAGAAAACGTCCTAATTGGGACGTATTGCCTTTAGTCTGTGTCACGCACGTCTACGAGTGAGACGGTGCGCGCAGCTACGTAATTACCATCCAAAATGCCATCTTGTGTATTTAGAAAGTGTACCAATTATGATACCAAAGTTAATAAAACACAAGGGATCTCATACCACACGAAAGTACACAATATACTTCGATTTATTCATATATTTCAATTATTTTCCTAAAATTCTGATATTTGGAGGTTAGGAAAAAGAAAGAGATGGAAAATACATTTTTTGTCGTAAGAACGACAAGGATGCGAGCACTCCGGACATAGAATAAAAGTACAGATGCGAATATTAGGCAGTAAAGTCATCTTTACAGCAGAGTTCTAGTTTCCCTTTTAATAACTTTTCTTTATAATTTTGTTTGATAAGTACCTATATTTAATTATAAATTAAACATGTCATATGTAGGAAAGGCAATATTAATAGCTTATCGTTACCATAGTATGTCACAGATAGTGTTAAAATAAACCTACCATTGAGATTAAAATTAAATCTTTTCGAAGGTGTATGATTATTTTTACAATTGTATTTCTTTCTTTTTAAAACGTGTTTTATTTTTCACCTACCTACCTTTTAATAGTGTTTATTCGTTGCATAGGCACAAACCCCGACTACAGATTCTGTACACGCGGTTTATACTTTCTGCCTAGTTAATTTGTTAGTCTATGATGCCAGCGTGCGGTGATTGGTAGCCCGAATAATGTTTGTTTACATTCACGCGCAATTGACAACATCTAGCTGTCACTTTTTTTCTTATTGGTTTTATCAAACTATCCTTTTTCTATCCTTTTTACTTGTAGTGAAATGTAAAATGAATGAAAAGTGTGTATGTGTGCTGCCTCTCGGCGCGGAACACTTCTTTCTGTTATTTTGTAAGTGTATAACATATCTGTTTATTAGAATATCATTGATAAATGTCCTTTCTTTGGTATTGTTCGTCCAAATGTCCTTTCTTTGGTATTGTTCGTCGAATCGTTGAGCTCCTCAATTTCTGAGTTGAGTTGCAAAATTTTTGACAAATGCGTGCACTGATTTGACAGGTCCGCTCAATCTGTGTGGTTCTTTCCTCAAAAGACCATTTCAGACATCAATCTACATGGTTTTCACATGATCTGACCAAGATTTTGTCTGGACTTTAAAAGACAGTCTCTGAGTTTGTTTCGGCCTTTCTTCTCAGAGTAGTCAGATAGGAAACGCCGACCACATCTAGTTCAAAAAATATGATGACGTGTAAAAGTGTTTGTAAAAACCTACTTACAGAAAATAAATCATTTATCATTTCGTCGTCGTTTCAGCCGATAGACGTCCACTGCTGGACATAGGCCTCCCCCAATTTTGGGGGGGGTTTGCCATAATCGCCACGCTTGGCAGGCGGGTTGGCGATCGCAGTATGGTATGATGGTGGAATAAATAGAGAACGCTGCTGCCCATTCTCCGGTAAGACCCTTAGTTGCCTTTTACGACACCCACGGGAAGTAAGGGGTGGTGCAATTCTTTAAGTCCGGCACCACACAGACAATTTATCATTTATTTATCATTAAAACATGTAGACAGGCCCTTTATACACGGCACGGTTTCTTTACGGTACGGCGTATAAACGCGCCGTACAAAAAACGTGTCCGTCAACAAGCTTCCATAGTAATCCCTGAAGAACCGTGTCTACACATGGGGTGTAAACCACGCCGTAAAAAAAGCGTGTCCGTTACAAACTTTCATACAACACTGACGACCGTGCCCGCACACGGAAAAAAAAACCGTGGTAGTCGTTTTTCAGTGCCAAAAACGTGTGTGTACAAAGAGCCGTACACATGCAGTGTACGGCTCTTTGTACACACACGTTTCATCACATGTTAATTGTAATAGTTATGATTTGGAAAAATAACTATTAGCATTCACATGTCGATGCTTAAAATTCGCACTGCAAATCAATTATTTTGTCATTGAATCGGGTACTAATAATGCGTAGAATGGAACGGCGCGGCGGCGGCAAAGAATTATTTTTCTTAGGGCAGGCTGGGCCCCCGTCGATCGGGGGGCCCTAGGCACTTCTTGCCCGGAGTGCCCAGTGGGAAAGAGGGGCCTGATTCTGAGTACCTGTCTACATCTTCTACATCTAAAACAAAAACGAAACATATACATATTATGGTACTTTAACCAAATAAACCGTTGAGCAGGATTAAAACCAAAATACCTAATATTCTAACGCGTCATAAAATAACCCGGCTAAATGTAATATCTTATGGAACGGTTTACGCAGTATCATAGCTGTGTACATCTGAATATATCCGCGTTATCTAGTTTCAGATCGGGCCGCGTTGACTGATGGCATGCAGCACACACCGCACGTTGATAGATGTTGTACTCGCAGCGGTAGTGCGGGAGCGTGGATTGGAAATTATTGATATTTAATTGGTATTTTGGTCTGTGTGGTGCAGGACTTAAAGAATAGCATCACCCCATACTTTCCGTGGGTGTCGTAAAATGCGACTAAGGGACGTACCGGAGAATGGGCAGCAGCGTTCTCTATGCATTCCACCACCATACTATACCTACTGCGATCGCCAACCCGCCTGCCAAGCGTGGCAATTATGGCAACCCCCCCCTTTGGGGGAGGCCTATGTCCAGCAGGGGACGTCTTTTCGGCTGAAATGATGAATGATGAATTGGTATTTTGTTATTTTGGAAATAATTCCAGCCTGTTGTCCCACTGCAGAACAAATGCCTCTTACAAAGAAGGCACGAGCATTAATCACTACGCTTCCTCAACACGATTGTCGACTTCTGTTAACTTCAAGTCCAGGTTCCACTGATGTCAGTAATGGCCTAGTGATAAACACAGAATTCGAACCCATGAGCAACCTCGTGCATGAGAGGCGAGTCCTTAACCAGTGGACCACCACGACAATCATTTAGATAAAGATATCTAAGTCCTTTCCGTTTAATAAAAGAAGTCGTCGAAATTGTCGACGACAAAGGCTCTTGGAGAAAACCAAGGCATTTTTTGTGTTGTGTATGTTTATGACTTCCTGGTTCCATTTATGTTTAATAATTATGATCACAATATCCATACTAATATTATAAATTCGAAAGTAACTGTCTGTCTATGTTACCTTTTCACGGCTAAACCACTGAACAGATTTCGATAAAATTTGGCAGGGGCATAAATTGCATCCAGGGGAAGGACATAGGATAGTTTTTATCGTCAGCCCTCGCGGGCGGAAGCTAGTTATAGTATGAAACCTAACACGTGTTTTCAAAACTGACAATACGACTTAAACTAGAGGTTTTGTACTGTAATAATCCTCTTATGTCCCATTGTGTCCCTCTGGTATTGAAATAAACTCCGAAAAAGCCAGTAAGCTCATTTTATAAAAGCCTCTACTCTGACATCATGCGATGCTTAAATATGGCGGTCCGGTAGGCGGTTCTGACGTTTAAAAAGCTTGTAATGTAGGCGCCAACGGCCTATAAGCCTGGAAGCTTTTATTTAGGTATTAAATTCTTTTCACGTTTTTATTATTTCTGCTTCAAATTGCGCCACTTTTTCTTCGCAGCTAAAGCACTATGAAGTGGTGAAGGGTGAGTGTTTTTGGGAGAATGTCTTATGTTTTTTTTTTTGTGTTGATTCTCAGTCTAGTTTGGATTCTACGAATAAACAATTTTCAATTTTTGAAAACGACAACCCAGCTCCCGCGCTGCCAACATAGGGAGGGAAACCAGCGAACTACGAAACACCCAAATGCTCATTTATCCGTAAGTGATAAATAGGCCTGTATGAATTCCGAGGAGACGCGGTGGCGCCCCCTGCCGGATAATGAATATATAATGAACAAATCTTTACCTGCCGCTAAGTGAAACCGAGTGTGGATAAAGTATGAAGCTGATTAAGGGGCTTACATGACCTAAAGCGCGGTCACTGTCGGACTGCATATAAAAGAAAGAGAAGCGCGATGACACAACGCTGGTAATTTATTGGGTACTAGCTGCTGCCCGCGACGTCGTCTGCGTGAAGGCTCTACACTTCTACAGCACCAAAAATACCTAAGATGCCAGTGTCGCTATAGCATTATAAGTAAACAACTTTTAAAATAGCATTAAAATATAATATTTTTTTGCAAGCGAAGCAAGTGAAGAGAGTTATATGGGAATCCTGCTGAATTCAGTCATAATATGTGAAGGAAATAAAGAAAATAATGCGGGAATATATTCCAGGACACAAAAGAGTAAAAATACGTACTAAGGTATCATACCTTACAACACTTCCGTATAAACTACGTTGGTAGTTATGCTGCCAGGAGCCAAAATGTAAAGAGAGTCAGGACTGGTGACGCGGGAGCAAGCGACGTACAGTTGCCCGTGTGAGAAGCAACTCGTCCTGAGGTCGACACCCGCTGCCCTAAGTATCTGCCCCTGCGACTTATTGATGGGCATCGCGAAGCAAACACTCACGCTGAACTGTTCGCACTTGAACTGGAACGGGAAGTTATGAGTTATGAGGGGAATGCGTGGTATAAATACTGCCTCGCCGATGCCACAACCCGTAAGAATTTCCGCCTCAATGGTGTGTCTGTGGAGCGAGATGACTTTAAGGCGGGTCCCATTACACAACTTCGGAGTAGATAGGTTCCGAAGAAGCATAATCGGGACACCGACCTTCAGCTTGATGGTATGCGCTGGAAGTCCACTTACTGACAGGGAGTTCAGAAATTTCACGGGATAATGTGTGGCGTCATCTTGCTCGACAACAGTGTTTATCCAGGTGTAGACCACTTCATTCCCCTCAATTTCCGAGAGAATGCATTCGTTAATTGCTGCAGCCTGATCATTTTTGCGGACACACCCGAGAATTCTGCGGGTGCGGTATACGACTGATGTCCCCGTACACACAGCGAATGAGTTCTTCTAAGCTGGATACTACTCTACCAAGAGACTCTGGAGGCACCACCTGTCCACTCCTCTCTTCTGGTAGAATACCTTCGCCAAAACTTAGAAGGACATCGGAGAATTCTTGAGCACGGGCATTGCCGCCGAACCGAGCTCTCATATTAATGGTCAAGCGCAGCGTACGAACTCGTGACCACAACGAAGATCGTTTCAACGAAGCATTCACCTCGTCAGCCCTCGATCCCCGCGTCACCACGGGAAGCGTTTGCCGTAAATCGCCACTGAACAGAACTGTGACACCACCCATCAAATGTCGTTCCTGCGGATGTCCTGCAGGGTTCTGTCCACGGCCTCAACTGCCTTCCTATTGGCCATCGTACACTCATCGCATACGATCAGAGAGCAATCCGTGAGCACGTGTCCCTTATCGCTGTTACGTGACACGCCACAAACAGGCGTTTCGGCGCTCTCTAAATCGATGTGAATTTTA
This sequence comes from Mesoligia furuncula, assembly GCA_916614155.1. Classification (NCBI taxonomy): domain Eukaryota; kingdom Metazoa; phylum Arthropoda; class Insecta; order Lepidoptera; family Noctuidae; genus Mesoligia; species Mesoligia furuncula. Next base: position 5,508,354 of record OU744807.1, read on the forward strand.
AACATGGCATGTGCTGTCTTGCTCCCGGACACAGCATCTTCGAAGCGCATCCAAGAAAAACATTTTACCCTGGTTTTGCCCAACGCTTTCAAGGACGGTGTCATAAATTTGTTTTTGCTATGAAGAGAACAAAGCGACATGGCCATTTCGTATGGTGGTCATTTCGCCCGGGTCGTAATTTGTTTCAGCGTTATACTCCCGATTTCCACGGTTTTGATGAGGTGATGATTGGGGAGCCATATTCGATCAGTGGATTGCCGCCGATAGAAATGACCACATCTTGAAGTGAACTGAGACCGCCTCAAAGCTCGTAGAAAATCTTCAGACAGATGATGGCGATACTTCTCCCACAAAGCTACCGGGTTCGCGACTCCACAATACACCAAGATGACGGCAAACAGATGATGTATGCGGCTGGGACTGTCACTGACGCTCGCCTCCGCGAGGGTGTCATCCCAATTTTGGTCAACGTCGAGAAGGTGACGTGCAATAATGCTATTTTAAAAGTTGTTTACTTATAATGCTATAGCGACACTGGCATCTTAGGTATTTTTGGTGCTGTAGAGCCTTCACGCAGACGACGTCATGGGCAGCAGCTAGTTAGGTATACGACATGAAAATATATTAATTACCAAGCAATAATCACACAGATAAATACCGAACAAAAGTATTAACAGTCAATGTTTATTTTGTACTAACAACATGAAATTGATGAAGAAATGATCATCATCAATGAACATAATTTTTTTGTAATACTTAACACCGCATTTTTTTTTAAATTGTCTTCCTCAACTCTGCTCAAGATTTTGAGGGTTTTGTTGGAACTTGAATTTGTCAAAACGAACTATACGATACAAATTTTATGAAGAAAATGCACACTACCATCTATGAATTTTAAGAATAACTAACTATTAACCTCGCCAACATGATCAAATTTAAATAATTAATTTCCAAAAAGTGTTAACATGTATGTTGATTTGATTTCTATGAAATCTCATAGATGGCGCTGCTTCAAATTTGTCTTTATACTACTAACATTCATTAAACTATGTTTCTCAGTCCAAGTTACTTAAATGGCGTAGTTTTTATAGTGTAAAGCTAGATAATAGCATGGCTTACTCAAAAACAACATTTACATATGCGTCGTTAGATTACACGCTGTCACAGAATGCGTAAGATAAATAAAGATTCACAGCTCCTCCCCTGTAGGTGATAGCGTGATAATATGTAGCCTATATGTTGACCCGACCTCTTAGTAATATTCATGCAAAATTTGAAGTAAATCCATGCAGTACTTTTTGAGTTTATCCCGGACATACATACAGACAAACAGACAAACAGACAAACAGACAAAAATTCTAAAAACTATATTTTTGGCATCGGTATCGGTTGTAGATCACGCCCCAAGTATTATTTTAAAAAAATATTCAATGTACAGTTTTGACTTTCCTACGATTTTATTATATGTATAGATGAAGCAATTATTTAATTACAAAAATCTATTGTTTGGAATAAGAAATTAAAACACTAGTGTTTTAGTATGTTGCTTGTAGAATAATCTGACAAAAAATCAGGATGATTGTATGTATATTAGTATGGTTTTTATTGTAAAAATAAAGTTTTAGAGGTATCTTCTTGATTTTTTTCTATCGTATCAAATTAGTCGTATTATGTTTTCAACACACTATCTACCTAGCATTTTATTATATCCTGAAGAATATCATATATTTTTCTGAATTTGTTTACTGTATTCAATCATATACTTTTATTGTTTCGAAAACTTGCGTTTTTTGCGTTTAGGTCCTATAAGCCCCTTAAGGCGGAATTTAAAAAAAACCTGAAAAAATTGCAGGAAATATGACGATGCGTTGTGTTATTTGTTTTTTTTTCATTATGTTCTTAGGAGTGAAATCAATACCTATTAATATACCTACACATACATTTTTTTTTTTTGGATGGGAAATCATCAAATGACTCCTCCCGCTCTGGGTGGAGCGGAAGGGAGGGTCAGACTCTTACTGACTAAAACCCACCCGTGTTCCTTCCTTAGCCCTTTATGTTCCGGGGCAGCGGTAACCCTTTCGGACAATCCCGCTAGCCCGGCAGGCTTCGGCATATACACATACCTTGAGTGAAAATTAAACTTTCAATATTTCATAGCATTGTCATTACAAAACATGATAATGGAAAAGTTGAAATTGTTAGATGTTAAAATTTTAAACGAACAGTTCACTTATTCATTAGTCATAAACATAATAATATAATAATGAAGCTAAATAATAAAATGAGTAGTGGATATCCCGGAAGAACTGCCTATTATTACGTTCATTTAATTACAAATGAAGCTTGCAGCATATTTGTTATTCAATAACTGCTTGAATGTCCACGCTACACTATAAAAAAAATACAAAAGAGGGATTTATTTCTACTGACAAGCATAAACTATTGAAAAAAAAAATTGCCAGCACATCAAGCTACCCGAAACTGTAAAATTTTCCCAATCAACTTTGAACCTTATGCTTTAGCGTTAAAGTTGAAAATCTATTAAAAAAATTTGACAGATCGTAGTAGCTTGATGTGCTGGCGTCTGTACTTGGGATAAATAGCACGACACGAACGAAAGTATTTTATAAAAGTATTGATATTATTTTTAAGGAATTTAAAAAACTCCAACGGCTACTGACATTATTATTTTAGGACTATGAGACGATGAAAGATGATGATGAATTTGATTTTAATGTCATTTTCCTACAAAAATAATACATGGTGTCTATTACGACATAAAGGATGAAATTCTCGTGTATCTTCAATAATAACAACAAACTTTTGTAGATTAATTTACTTTAAATTAAATTCCGAATTACAGAAAATATTTCGACCGCTCGTGCGGTTGGCAAGTTACGAAGTAAATTTTCTTTGTTGAGTAGTTTTTTTACACACACCGCCACGAAACCGCGCCTGACCGAATGCTGCAGGCAATACATTTACGCGGCACACGCTGCTAATAGCTATTTATAAGTCGAGCCTAAACATCCTCCCACCCGTTGAAAGGCTTCTCTTTCAACAGTAAATCTTCGGCAGTAGGTAGCGGACACAGCTTGATTATAGGCCGACGTAGAACGCCTCTAGTGGTTTTCAAATCAGCCACTCTTGAAACTCCATCCGGACCAGGGAATAATCTAGTAACTCGTCCAAGGCGCCAACACAATGGAGGTACATGTTCTTCATGGATGAGCACGAGGTCTCCAATACTTAGGGATTTTGAGTTCGTCTTCCACTTCAGTCGTTGTTGTAGCTCGTGTATATATTCACGCTGCCAGCGTGACCAGAAATGCTGATGAATTTGTTGCAGTCGAGTGTATCGTTGCAGGTGACTTTCTTTCAAGTTTTCCAAGCTAGGTTCAGGCAGCGCCTTCAGCGGTCTTCCAATAAGGAAGTGCCCTGGGGACAAAGGGAGGTAGTCATCAGGAGATGAGGACAAAGGACACAAGGGGCGACTGTTCAAAACGGCCTCCACTTGTGCGAAAAGTGTAGATATTTCTTCAAAGGTAAGATGGGTATTTCCCATGACTCTTTTTATATGAAATTTTGCAGATTTGACTCCGGCTTCCCAGATGCCGCCAAAGTGAGGAGCGTGAGAAGGTGAGAACACAAATTTTATATGTTCATGAGTTGCAAATTCAGCTAAGTCCCTATTATGTAATTTTAGAAAAGCCCCTATTTCTTTAGCAGCAGCTACAAAGTTACCCCCGTTATCACAAAATATTTCATTAGGTTTGCCTCGACGAGCAATAAATCTGCGCAATGTCATCACAAATGCGTCCTTGGTAAGATCACAGACTGCTTCCAAATGAACGCACTTATAACGCAAGCACACAAATATGCAAAGATAACATTTGCTTACCCTTGCACCTTTACCCTTACGATTAATTATGTAGAAGGGTCCAGCGAAATCTATACCCACTGAATTGAATGGGAAATCTGCACTCACACGTTGTGATGGTAAGTCACCCATTTTAGGACAAAGAGTTTTGCCTCGGACACGACAACATCGCACGCAATTGTGAACTGTGCGCCGAGCTAACCTTCTGCCATTTATCGGCCATACTGATTCCCTTATCATTGATAACAACAACTGCGGGCCAGCATGCATGTGACGTAAATGTTCTCTTTCAAATAAAAGTTTTGTCAAATGATGGGACGAATCAAGTAGTATTGGATGTTTTTTATCAAAACTATAATGTGAAGAACTTATTCGTCCTCCAACTCTAATTAAATTGTTGTCGTCTAAAAAAGGTGACAAAGATAGTAATTTAGATTTAACATTTAAAGGTAAGTTCTTAGATAACGCTTTGTATTCACTAGAAAAACATTTATACTGAGCAACACGACATAGATAATGAAATGAGTCATCTAACTCATTAGCACTGAGAGCTAAAACCTGTTTGTTATGAACATTACGAACGTTAAAACAAAATCTTTTTACCCATGCGATTATTCTTATAATTTTGTTTAATTTACTATATTTTTCAACATCAATTAGCGGTTGCAGTGTGTCAGTGTTAAGGTAAGTATTCATTTCATTTTGATCAGATATGGTTTTATTATGTGTAACTAATGAATTTTGTGTTTTATGAGTTTTTGTTTCAGATGCTGATTGCTCTGCTTGCTTCGTCGGGAGTAAGGGAGCAGGTGGGATGTTCTTAGGTGAGTATTTGGTTTTAATTTTAATCTTAGGTGTAGTTTTAGATTTAGATGTATTTTTAGTTTCAGGTACATTATTGATATCAATGGAATTTAGAATTGGCCAATCGTTTTCATTACTCATTAGATAATTTGGACCTGACCACCACAGTCTATTATTTATTATCTGATTGGCATTTATACCTCTAGAAATGAGATCAGCTGGGTTCATGTCCGTGGGAACATATCGCCAGGAGGATGCGTCCGTGAGCTCGGTTATTTCAACCACCCTATTCGCGACAAATGTTTTGAGTTTAGTAGGATCACCTCTGAGCCATGCTAGCACTACGCTTGAATCGCACCAATGAACGATTCGTGACGGCTTGTAACGAATAGACTCAAGGACACCTTTGCATAGTTTAGCAGCCAACAACGCAGCACAAAGTTCCAATCGCGGTATTGTCATAGGGTTAATACGAGCTACCTTAGATTTAGCAGTTAATAATCGTACCGTGAAATCATGGGTGTTTTCCGTGCTTCTCATGTACACACATGCTCCGTATGCCTTCTCTGAAGCGTCACTGAATGAATGAAGTTCTATTAATTTCGGTGAATCGCCTAGCACTCTTCTAGGTATTTGTAAATTCAATAAACAGTTTAAATTACTCGCAAATTCTAACCACCTTTCCTCTATTTCTTTAGGGATAACTTGGTCCCAGTCTATTTTTTGTTGCCATAAATTTTGTAGTATCATTTTTGCTGTAATTATACATGGACTTAACAACCCTAAAGGATCGAATATCTTAAATGTATTTGATAATATGTATCTTTTTGTTATGATATCATGGTTGTGATAGGGTTGTATAGGAAAGTTTAAATTATCAGTTTTTGGCTCCCACCCTAAACCCAGCGTGCTTGACGCTTCACTTATAGTTAATTTATCTTGAGTATTTAGAGATGAATGTTTGAATAGATTTTTAGAATTAGTTTTGTATTTGCGTAAATTAAAACAAGCTGACTTTAGAGCGGAGGATATGGAATTTTGAATATTAATTAATTGTTTTTCATCATCACAACCAGTAATTAGGTCGTCGACATAAAAATCGTGTTGTATTATGTTTTTTATAGTTTCGTCCCCACACTCCTCACCCACCTGCCACAGACAGCGAGTACTTAAATAACTCGCACTTGTGGTACCATAAGTAAGAGTATTCATTTGCATCGTTCTGATGGGCAAGGACTCATCTTCTCTCCATAGAATTAATTGCAAGTTTCTACAAGATTCATCTACTCTCACTTGTCTGTACATTTTTTCAACGTCACCAGTAATTAAATATTTATATTGACGTGCTCTTATGAGTATGGAGAAAAGAGAATCCTGTATATTTGGGCCCACCATAAGAATGTCGTTGACAGATATTCCCGAGGAGGTGGGGACGGATCCATCAAATACGACACGGACCTTGGTTGATTCACTATTGTCCTTAAATACAGCATGGTGGCATAAGAAGTATGAGGGTAACGGCTTAATTTTAGGTGCTACAGACATGTGTCCTAGCTTTTCATATTCTTTCATAAAATCCACGTATTGAACCTTAAGTGTAGGATTCTTTCTAAAACGTGATTCTAGATTAAACAATCTTTTTTTTGCAGTATTATAGGATTCACCCAAGTTGCTTGGAGAACTATTTAGAGGTAATTTAACGTTAAATCGTCCGTCACTTAAACGGACCGTATTTTGTAAAAAATGCTTTTCACAAGCCCTTTCCCTTTCGCTGAGAATAGATTTGCTTGGGAGTTCTTCAATCTCCCAGAATTTGGAAAGTAATTTATCAATGCAAGACTCTTGAATCTTGTTATTTTTTGTGATTATGTTATTGTTGCAATGTATGCTATTCAAATTATTTTTGTTTATCGGACCGGCTATTAACCAGCCAAACTTGGAATTTCGTAACTTTAGGTTATCTGGGCCTATAGAAATTTGTTCATTTCCTAGGATATCCCAGAAAAGATCACACCCAATCAAGATATCAACTTGAGAGGGTTCATTAAAATTAGGATCGGCTAATTTTATGTGCTTAGGTATTTTCAATTTAATATTAACGCGGTCTTTTGGTAAATAACCAGTTAATTCATTCATGACAAGCATATTAAAAGTAACATCAAACTGTTTATAAATAGATTGCAATTTAACAATGCAGCTCTCCTCTACCCTATTAGACAAATGGTTTCCAATACCTATAATATTAATACTAGTTATTGGAATGGAATCAAGTGACAGTTTATCTCTTAAAGATTTTGTAATAAAACTGCCTTGGCTACCACAATCGAGCAGTGCACGCACTGTTTCATATTGATTATTATTAGGATTATGAACTTCAATTAAAGCAGTAGATAAGAGTACATTATTAAATTGATATTCCGATGAGTTAACGTTAATAGAATCCGATTCTGAATGTGCATGATTACTATTAACTGCCTGGCTAGGGTTATGTAGGAGACGATTATGTCTTTGTTTACAATCAGGACATGGTCCAAATCCACAAGCCTTTGCTGGATGACCCTGTTTAAGACAATTTGAACAAAGTTTATATTTATTTACATCTGCCCATTTTTCTTGTATAGTTTTGCCTTTGAAACTAGGGCATTCATATATTTTATGATTTTGACTGCAGATTATGCATACAAATGAGCTTGAATTGTCTATATTAGTAGCTGTTGAAGTCTTTATAAAACATTTTTGATATTTATCCTGTTTGTTATTCTGATTATTTTGATATTGTGAACCCTTTTGGTGGCTGTTATTTGTTTTATTCCTATCCAAAGCTTCAAGCACATCAGCACGATTTATCAAAACTTGTTTAAAGTTTTCTAAGGTTGGAACCTCATTACCAAGCTGGTTTCTAAATTCCTCCCATTTTAGAAGTGTATTATTGTCTAGTTTTGAAGTTAAATTAAATATGACACACATATCCCAATTATCAGTCGGCATTCCTAAACTAGATAATGCTCTTAAGTTTTTTGTAACATGGTCAACTAAAAATCGCAATGACTTAACAGTTTCCCTGCTAAATGAACGTATGTTAAATAATGAATTCATGTGATGATCGATCAGCAGTCGTTTATTATCGTAACGACTACACAACAATTTCCAAGCTTCCTTGTAATTTTCAGATGATACTTCAAGATTGGAAATTATGAGTCCCGCGTCTCCTTCAAGGTAAGATATTAAATAATGAAATTTATGTACCGGCGAGAGTTGCTTATTACGATCAACTAAGTTCAAAAAAGAGTCTCTGAACTCGAGCCACCTAAAATATGCACCGTCAAACTTTGCAATTTGTATACGTGGTAACCTGATACCAAAGTCGTGAGATTCAGATCGGGATTCATGACAGTCATGATTACACGATTGCATACAGCTGTCTAACAAACCCTTTGCAGCGGCAAGCACACTCACCAGCTCGACTTCAATTTTGTCCCTCTCCTCAAGCTCCAATAACAGGTTCTCACTATTTAAGACTTCAATCTGACCTTGCAACTCATCAAATCTAGCCGATAATTGTTCAAATCTACCAAGTTTAATTTTTAATTCAGCTATTTCCACATTTGTTAATGAGTCCGAAGACGATAATTTATCTAAAACGTTTTTAAACTTGGTGATTTGACCTTTAATTGAGCTACGCTTGACAGTCAATTCGCGTAATTTCTTTGAATCGGTTTCTTGCGACATTTTGTTTACAATATAATTTAGTTAAAGCAAAATATGCTAAGTAAACTATCAAGCAGAGTAACTCAACTACGTTTCAGCATAAAACAATAAGTTAAATAAATGAATCTCACGCCCCTCAATTCGACGTCACCCGTCGACCAGGAAACCGGATCCACGCTGCCCAGCACAGAATGCAAGCTCTGCTCGTACCAATGGTGCTAGCGTGATGAACCGAGGTATCTGGAAAGTTCGGCGAATAATGTTAATAACTGATAGGGAACGTTACTTTATCGTTTCCTAGAATGGCATGAGAAATACACGATGTCGGTAGATGAAAAAACGAATGAAAATTATTTTAAAATAGTAATTTAGGACGATTATTTAGATAAGTTTCATGCCAACTTGCTGATATGGAATAGTAATGATGGGCTTTAATGAAATACGCTAATATTATGGTGAATTAAGTAGATTACACTTATGTTTGAACAAGTAAACTTTGACCTTGAATGCTTATTGCACAAGTGGAAGGCACGTCTTTCACACCTTTCAATAGGACTAAGGCTGATGATATGATTTAGGCAAGGCAATAGGCAAGTGGGTAAGAATGAGGAAGGAAGGGCACTTAACTTATGATGATCCGGTTCACATGAATGTTCTGCAATTGGTTTTTCTTCCGTACACCTGTGTCGATACTTTAGCTGCACCGATGCTTAGGTTTCAGGACATTCGTTGATTTCAGCTTCACGACGGGAACTCGGCCTTTTGTGGTCTCGATGGATCACGCCACGCGCCGACTCAACGAACAATTTGTAGTAATTTAGTTTTTCGTGTCCTGTCACGGTCGCCAATTTTTATGTCTATTACGACATAAAGGATGAAATTCTCGTGTATCTTCAATAATAACAACAAACTTTTGTAGATTAATTTACTTTAAATTAAATTCCGAATTACAGAAAATATTTCGACCGCTCGTGCGGTTGGCAAGTTACGAAGTAAATTTTCTTTGTTGAGTAGTTTTTTTACACACACCGCCACGAAACCGCGCCTGACCGAATGCTGCAGGCAATACATTTACGCGGCACACGCTGCTAATAGCTATTTATAAGTCGAGCCTAAACACATGGACATGTACGGTCACGATATAAGTGGATAAGCAATTTCATAAAGCAATAGATTGACACATTGGTTTTACTTACGACCTTCTTTTAATTAGTCGTTTCTCTACTATAGACACACACACTCGCATTCGTTGCAACTGATTTTTGGGCTTCTGACTACCCGTAACTACTTCGAAAGATCCACGAATGACAGCAGGCACCAACGGCATAAAGTGCTTTCGGAGGCACGGAAGGTACTTGAAAAGGAAAAAATGGTCACTCGTCCATGGCCCAACCGCGGCAAGCGTAGCTTAACCTGAGTCTTTGGTCAACTGGACCCACTCGAACTGGACCCACGGGATCACTCAACCTAACTGCCAATGCTTTTTATTTTGAATTGTTTCTTCATTTGTGTCTTTTTTTTTTTACATTGTTCTCACACATATAGAAGCAACAAGAATAATGTACCCAGAATTTTCTAATATCTTGATTTAAAAGAGTGTCCATGGAGTTTCTTACTCGTTCTTCTCCACAGAGACCTACGTTTTGTAATGGGCAACTTTCGGACTAACTGACAGACTATTTAATTATGACAATTCAAAAGTGCCTGTACAAGGTTTCATTGAAATAAATGCTTTGAGTTTAAGTCTTTGGTCAACTGGACCCACGGGATCACTCAACCTAATCACATTTTGAATAATTGCCCAATAATTTGCCCAATTTCATCATTAGTACAGTCACGGAGTGAAACTAGATCGATCGACCCGAGCGGCTGTTATTATTTAGCCACAAGCCCCTCAACTAACAAAAATAATAGCGGTGCAGTAAAGTAAATAAAAGTGCCATTAAAATAATTAGATTATTTTAAATTTAAAAACATTAATTTGTCTGTGTGGTGCCGGACTTAAAGAATTGCACCACCCCTTACTTCCCGTGGGTGTCGTAATAGGCGACTAAGGGTCTTACCGGAGAATGGGCAGCAGCGTTCTCTATGTATTCCACCATCATACCATACTGCGATCGCCAACCCGCCTGCCAAGCGTGGCGATTATGGCAAACCCCCCCCAAAATTGGGGGAGGCCTATGTCCAGCAGTGGACGTCTATCGGCTGAAACGACGAAATTTAAAAACATCATTGATCCAGCCGGTCGATTCTGAAACAAATCACCGTGATAACTTAGGTGAAGTGAGCTTAAAGTGAGCCGTCATTTCACCTGATGCTAGGGATTGACACTATTGACAGCTCACTCCACCTAAGTATTCACGGTGAGATTTTTACAGAATAGCACTGCTGTACTATCATGCATGTTTACTTTGTCTACATTTTAATTGCATAGTAATTAATGATAAGTGGAAGTGCGGAGACTCCTAATACAAGCAATTCCTTGCTTAAAAGGAGATCTCCAAAAATATGTATCTGAATGCCCATTGTAATTGAAATAAACATTTTTTTTTTTTTTAGTTTTGAATACCAGAGACACTGCTTTCCGATTAAATTAAACCTTGCTATCCTCTGATAATTCTCTGGCAATTCTCGCAATTTTAATAACATTCACAGACTGATCTCAGTCTCAATCTGTCTAAATTCCCAAAATTTTTGACATTGCTTGTCTCTGAGATGAGATTGCGACTAGATTTTGAACGATTTTAATCACGGCAATTGGCTTCCAGATTTCATAACTGAAATATCTTTTGACATTAAAATGAAGCCTATTTATGAAAGAAAGAAAGGAAAGAAAATACATTTCACCCGCGTAAATGTCGATCCCGTGGGAATATCGGGATAAAAGCCTATATGTAGCCTATATGTTAATCCAGGGTGTCAGCTACCTCCATACAAAATTTTGTCAAACTTGGTCCAGCCGTTTGAGCGTGAAGAAGTAACAAACATATAAACATACACACACCCTCACACATACCCTCACACACTTACAAACTTTCGCCTTTATAATATTAGTTTGATTTATTTCATTTAAACAAGTGATTTATTATTCTACGCTAGAGGAATTATATTAGAATGATATGATACTAGCAGCGCCCCGCGGTTTCACCTGTATAAGTGTAAATCCCGAATATCGGGACAAAAACTATCCTATGTCCTTTCCCGGGATGCATTCAATCTTTCTGTCAAATTTTATCGAAATCCGTTCAGTGGTTTAGGCGCGAAAAGGTAACATACAGACAGACAGAGAGTTTTTTTCGAATTTATAATAAGGATCCATTTTCAGTATTGGAATCTAGATTAGAACACTAGAATATTCGACGTGTTTTTGTAATTCGCTTTTTATTGAATTCTTTTGTTTTTGAACGAAGAATACCTATGTCAATTTCATTATTTGTTCCATTTTATTATTAGAATAGAAGAGAATTTTCTTTGTTAGAGTAACAAAGACTCAAAAAGATTATTGTGATTGTTGTTGTTGTTTTATTGCGTTGTTTTCGGGGCTAAGTTGTACAGACTCATACTGCAAGGGAAATTTATTTACCTACTAATCATGCTCTTTCTTCTACTCTTTGCTCAATAACACCTAGCATATAGTCAGCATTCCAGCCCGGAATCACCCACTTCTGGCCTCCCTTTTTTATCTGCCATACTTTCCGGATCCGTGCGTCCCTCGTTAAAGTGTTTCCAACGAGTTTGACAATATCTTCAACAGAACGCGCCTTTGGATGGCCCTGGTTACTTTGGCCTAACCTTGCCCACATTCGGTCAAAGCTTTTACTCCATTGGCCATCTCCACATTTAGGCAAATTAACTGTATAACTCCACTTGAGGCTCATCAACATACAGAAAAATACAGAAAACATTAGACTCGTTTAAAAAATCATCCTATTGTTGGTACACTCTTCAACATTTTCAAATAAAAAATAAAATTATATTCAAAAATCATTTAGGTATTTCAATCCATTTACGATTATAATAATATGTTCTACATTTGCAATAAAATTAAAATTTTAAATAATATAGCAATAAATACGAAATATAATTTATAAAATAATATAAATTAAATTAAAATTCATCATCATTTCATTGGCTTCCAGTCTAACCGGATGCAGCTAAATACCAGTATACAAATCAGTTTCAGTTCCAGTTTTTAAATTAAAATTATAAAATTAAAATATATTCATAAAATAAAAATAATTAATAATACGCCTGCCTTTGAGTCACTTGTTTTTTTGTCGTTACATTAATCATATCATTTCAGCCGAAAGACGTTATCACGACTGCTGGACATAGGCCTCCCCCAAAAGGGCCGGTTTGCCATAATCACCACGCTTGGCAGGCGGGTTGGCGATCGCAGTATGGTATGGTGGTGGAATGCATAGAGAACGCTGCTGCCCATTCTCCGGTACGCCCCTTAGTCGCCTTTTACAACACCCACGGGAAGTATGGGGTGGTGCTATTCTTTAAGTCTGCCACCACACAGACAGACATTAATCATATAACAATGGTTAATGTACTGACAATCAAACCTATTCGCAAATACGCTCAGGATGGCGTTGGAGGTGGTCCGGAGAGATGCGCCTCAGAGATGTGCACCGCTTTCTCATCGTCCGCGTCCCGTAGAAACAGTGTCAGCGAAAATCTCCGACGCACTGCAGTTCCGGGGCAGCCCCAACAACACCCTGAAAGCATTGTTGTACTGAACACGGAGAGAGTTGTACTGCTTCTGGGTATATGACCCCCAAAGGCTGGCTGTATACTGAGACGTACCTACATTTGACGGCCCCTGAGTAACGAGCAAACCTACAGGCGATATTGGCCCTCACAGACAACGCCCTCCGTTAAACAATAAACAATTGACCAATCTTACAAAAGGACCCAACTTACTAGTCACCGTGTAAAAAAATAACACCCTTCATTAAGTAGTACTTGCGCAAAATTTTACTCTCTCGTAACTGACTTTCAATTAACTTAATAGGCATGTGCCAGTCACGATTGTTAGCCAATTAACTAATGAAGTTGAGTTCGGGTCGTACTACAAGTAATTCAGAAGATCAAGTCTTAAGGTGAATGGGTAGTTGAGACCGCGAAATTCAAATTGTCTTACGTTTTTTGCAATTTGCAATCTTGATCAAAATATGATCCGCGTCAGTAACAGGTACATATTTAGAGAATTATAATCATTAGAATCATTAATACACTTTATCCATTCACCTTAAGAAGAGGTGATAAAGCAAAATAGGCGATGAAATAAAAGTTGTATTGAAATAATTACAGAGATATTTTTTGACAGCTTAAACCACTACTGCTCTACCTATGTATCACAAAGTAATCCATACTAATATTATTAATGCGAAAGCGTGCCTGTCTATCCCTCTCTGTCTGTACCTCTTCACGGTTAAATCGCTGAACCGATTTAGATGAAATTTGGAGAGTTTGAGTCCCGGGAAAGGATAGGATAATTTTTATCCCGATATTCCCATGGGATCGAAGGTAACGTGGGTGAAACCGCGGGGCGCTGCTAGTAAATAATATTATCCATAGCTAATATTCCATAACTCAATTTATATTCATGGGATTTGGATTGGTAATCTCAGAGTCGGAAAAGTAGCCGGATCCGTCGGTTTTTGGAGTTGGTAAACATTGTTAATCCTGCTTTATTAATATTATATTATGTTATATGTTATAATATATTATATTATTTATATTATTTTTTATTTTATATTATATTATATTATAAACGCGAAAGTTTGTGAGGATGGATGGATGTTTGTTACTCTGTCACGCAAAAACTACTAAATGGATTTTGATGAAACTTTACAGTCATATAGTCTATACATCAGAATAACACATAGGATACTTTTTATCCCGATATTCCCACGAAATCGACACTTATGCGGGTGAAACCTAAATAAATAATAGTTTTGGGAAGCAAACAGGTATTGGTCAACAACATAATTATGAAATTTTAATTTGGGTCGACACCTTTCTAAGACCTAAGTAGTTGAAAAGCTTTTCAAATACCTAGAAAGCTTCCAAAAAAGAAGAGTATGCATCATGTTACGATATATTCAGTGATATTTTAAAATATTTCTTTATTAAGGCCCCCCTTACCTCGAGGTACAGACGCCAGCACATCAAGCTACCTGAAACTGTCAAATTTTGCCAATCAACTTTGAGTCTTATGCTTTACACCTCTGCTTAACACCTTGGGAAAAATAGGCGTGATGATATATTACGGTATGTTACTTTTTTGACTTTTCGTTTGTAATCCAAAAGAGCAGCAGAAATAATTTATCCATTTTGTGAAACTTCTATAAATGCCATCGTATTGTATGGGTTCCGAGAATGATTTTACGCTTTCGACAGATTTGTATGACGAGTCCCATCTCGCTTTAAAAAGGGGATTTAAAGTGGGACACGATGGTTCTTATATTAGTGCAAATTGTAGGCTCTGGGGGATTTGGATTTTACTATAGCAGAATGATTTTGACGTCATATTGTTTGATCGAGTGATTGCATGCAGTTGGTGAATTAACGAGGTGAAAGGAGTTTCGAACATAACAGCACTTCACCATTATCATCCTGCTCTTGGGGAGGATTCTCAATTTATTTGTGACTAGCTGCGCCCCGCGGTTGCACCCACGTAAATATTGATCCCGTGGGAATATCGGGATAAAAAGTAGCTTATATGTTAATCCACGGTGTCAGCTACGTCCATACCAAATTTTATCAAAATTGGTCCAGCCGTTTGAGCGTGAAGAAGTAACAAACATATAAACACACACACTCACACACAAACTCACAAACTTTCGCCTTTATAATATTAGTGTGAAGGTGTAGCAGTCATGTAACTGCACTCGATGCCAGAGCTTGAAATACCGCGATACCAGACGTAGTACTTGTACCTGTACTATTGGTATTTCTAATCAGTATCGGCGGTGTTGCACCGATATTAAACAAATAGTATTTCCGTAAGTTAGAGTAAGCAAACAGATTATAGTAAGTAAAAAGTGTAGTTAATAGGCATTAGAAAAATAACTTCAAGCCGTATGAGGTTCCTCGTATAAATATGAGATTTGTGGTACGATACCCGAATTTGGCACCGGTACCTACTTAGGTATTAGGTGGAGTATACTTGTCTAGAACCGGTACCCAAGTACCGAAATGGCAAGAACAGCTAAGTATCGGTATAGAACCTGTACTTTACCTACCGGTTCCAAACCCTGCTCGATTCAAAACTTACGTTAATTTCGACGTCAAATATATGCATTTTTAACTTACTTTTCTTGAGATACGAGTATGATGATGAATGATGGGAAAAATCACACCAGTTCGTCAATTTTCTAATATTTTCACATATGAAAATATTGTGACGAGTTTGACGCCTACAGACAAGATTGGTGCACTAGTGTGGAGTTATTGCTCAAGATAGAGAGGAACGGAAAGGTGAAAGGGAGTCCTTTGTGCTGCATTGGGACAACATAGGCTAAAAATAAATAATATATTGTAGCCAAAAAGCTTGAAAAAATCTATACATATAATAAATCTGTAGAAGGGTCAATTCTGTACATTGAAAATATTGAAAAAATAAATAGCGGGGGGTGTTGCTGGATCGATACCAAACCCAAACATGTGATTAAAAAAATTTTTGTCTGTCTGTCTGTCTGTCTGTCTGTCTGTATATGCAGGCATCACGTGAAAACTAACGGTTCGATTTCGATGAAACTTGGTATAATTATACCTTATTATCCTGGGCATAAAATGGGATACTTTTTATCCTGGAAAAATAAGTAGAAAAAAAAAAATCTTATTTTTCAGTTTTATTCATAGACGTTGTTCTGTAGAACCGCGAACACACGTTGCATTACCCGCAGTGGATTCAGCGCCGTAACCTGTAGCGCGCAAAGTCGGATTTGGCTTGAACCGTTTGCGGCACACGCGGGCCACGCCTCCCCGACTCCTATATAAGGAGCCGCGTTCCGCGCCGCGCGATGCCCCCCTGGCTGGAGGCCTTAATTTATTGAGGCATCCACAGGATCGCCCGGTTAAGCAGTCGACAACCCCTCAGGTTGAACTGCGAGAGGCCCTTTTCAAAAAAAAAAAAAAAAAGCACGCCGCGCGATGCATATAAATTCTGAATTTTGATGCGAGCGGACGTGTGCAGTGTGGCGAGCGGTCGTCCGTGGAATTAATATTGTATGCGTGTAATTTTAAACCGTGCTTTTCAGCGCGACCTTTTTGATTACTGTTCCGATCAGTTATTTGTAAATACTTTTGTAAATATTATAGTACGTACGTAGTTTAAGTTTTCATCGTAAATTATTATTATAGGCTTGGCCGTATTTGGGTCCAATAGATATTTATAAGATGTCATTGTCAGAGTTACTCAAAATGGAGAAATAAACCATCCACGCGAAGACCGACATCCGCGCGGACGGAGTCGCGGGCGGAAGCTAGTAAGTAATAATTATCTTGACTTAGCACTAGAGGTTGTAGGTACCTAAACATGTGCGACGTGGACTCTGCAATCATTGTACCGATAATCGTTACAGTGAATGGCCTAATAGCGGAGAGCGTCGAAAGAGAAGCTCACATTACGCGTCTCAGAAAGCAGTACCTACTCTCTCTCACTATTTTTTTTTTAAATATCACAGTAATATAAAGGCGTAAGTTTGTAGGTGAGTGTGACGTGTGTGGGGGTGTGTGTGTGTGTTACTTCTTCACGCTCAAACGGCTGGACGAATTATGATAACATTTGCTTGGAGGTTGCTGGCACCTTGGATTAACATATAGACTACTTTTATCCCGGTATTCCTACGGGATCGAAATTTACGCGGGTGAAACCGCGGGGCGCAGCTAGTGTTTTTCTAAAAATATTTAAAAATGTGATGAATATGTATGTTAATGTAATAAAGGAAATAATTTGGTGCGTGGTACAGTCAACAGCGAAAGTAGATGATCAAAATCAGAAATTCAATACTAATGAACGGAGTTCGCGTCAGAGCTGTGTGGCATAGAAGTGATTTCTGTGTGGCGTTATTTGGCGTTGAGTGGTTTGAATCACTGCGACGCCACACAGTTCTGACGCGAAATCCGTTCATTAGTATTGAATTTCTGATTTTGACCATCTACTTTTGCTGTTGACTGTACATACAACATACGAGGCCGGGCACCGTCATTTCATACCACACGTATTAGGAGAAACAAATTACTTACGCTAACTCAGCATTAATAGTGTTTCCCTAAACGGGTCGTAGAAACCTACCACAATTCACAAAGTGTGCACTTAGCGTGCAGGTTAACCCCCATATTCGCCAGTGTTCGCTGCCTTGAAAGGCGTCACGGAAGTGAGACGGGTCGACATATAACTTGCATTAGCGAGACAAGAGCTTCCATGAAAAAGTGCCTTGACCTTAACACATTTAATCCGTAGGTAAGTCTAAGGCTGAGGCCAAACGAGCGTAATTTTTTGAGCTGTGAGTCGCGCATTTTGAGTATCGCAATTTACGTTCAACTGAAATTCGGTTAGACTGCCAGACGGACGGACGTAACTTCAGTCGCACTCTGTAACTTAACTGACGGTTGCCTTACTCCCCTCTCTCACCCCGAGCGCAATTCGGTTGGAATAACGCGCGTGAGTCAGCAGACAACTCATTTTGCGTCGCCGTGTGAATGAAACAGGACTTTTGTATGAAACCGAAAGCAACAGAAATTACGCGACCGAAATTACGCAACTCACAACTCAAAAATTTACGCTCGTTTGGCTTCAGCTTTAAGGTCATTTGTCCCTTAGCTCTGTTATTTCTTCTTGAAATATTTTTGCTCCAGGCTTGACATGTTACACGTTTCTGAGAGCACTTTCTGATAAACCTTCAATGTGTTATTCAGAACTTTCACAAAACAAAAGAAATACGAGATTTCTCTCGTATTCATAGTTCAGAAAAAAAAAATATCGAAAATGTTTTCTACTAACTTTTTAGACCTTTGAATCTTGCTTATGCGTATGAAGTTTCATTAAAATCGGTTCATTCATTTCGAAAAATAAGGGCTTGAAAGTTTGTATGAAATGCCTTACGGCGTAAACGCTCTTAATTAACGCAATGTGAATTTGAAAGAGAGCATTGGTTGTCCACTGGTAGATAACGGCCCCCATCTTACGGTCGTGGGTTTCAACCCAGACAGACGCTTTTAATTTTTTTTTTATTTTAATTAAAAGAAAAAAAAATAAAAAAAGGCCTCAAAATTAAAAGAAAACCTTTGCTTCTTAAACCTACAAAGGAAAAAAATCCTTCCCTTCGCAATCCAAAAAATATAATTTTAACAGCTCAGCGTCGACTATCAAAAACAAACGAAGTAATCAAAACGGGAAGGAAAATGAAAAAATGATTAATTAAGTCGGGCTTTGTTCTATTGCTTATAATACTCGAGGTCCAATAGACTCCCTTATATTAATCGCTCGTAATCAAATCAACAAGAGAGATCCCTGTTGGTTCCTTTAATATAAATTGGGACTGTTCTTGAGATAGTACTTAAAGATCCCTTGACGTGAATGCAGGGACGGATTAAGGCTCCTTCAAACAGGCGCGACACGCGATAAAATCGCTTGCGACACAAAGGCACCGCAAGTCGCTCAACGAGCGGTGCCTTTGTGTCGGGCGCGATTATATCGTGTGTCGCGCCTGTTTGTAGGAGCCTTTATGCGAGTTATTTTGTAGTCTAAGTCAGTAAATAGCAAAGTGGTTAGATGCTTCTGTATTTAAAAGACACGACTGGAGAGAGAGTATGAGTGAGGAAAGAGATGATAGATTAAGGGCAGAAATGCAAACACCAATAAGATTATAAGAGATATAATTTGAACACGTCCGAGCGCCTACGTACATATTGCAAAAAGGGAAGAACCAGAAAGAACTATATACTGACAGCTAGGTCATTATTTGAGACCCAATTACGTAATATCTGTTTACAAGGTAAGTTACAAGTGAGTATTATGCGAGACCTATTTCACCTATAAATACCATATGACGTTGCGTTTATAAAGACAGCTCTAATAAGAGAGACTGCACTTGTGGCTGCGCACACACTTGTGCACTATATTATCTCCCGGCATCGGCGCATGGATGGTCTCCGCTGAGATTGGTCGCCATGGCCGAAATTCGGTCTAGAGGACTTTATTTAAGTATTTAAAAGAAAGAAAACTAAATTGATTGAATTGATTTTCTTAAATTTTTCTTTATTTTGCACAATAAAATTAATCGACATAAAGATAATGATTTAATATTAGTTAGTCTACCTACAAGATTTAACATTTCAAAGTATTTTATTAAAACCAAAAGTTTATTCAGCTATTAAAAACAAACATTTTAATCAAAAATGTTTTCCATTTTGACACTCGTCAAACCCAGGTGCTAATTGTTTGCAAATTGTTAAAATGTTGATATTCCAATTTGTTGGAAATAGGCAACGAATTTCCATATTGTAAATATTGTTGTACCGAGAATCAGCAATTTATTTTCGTATTGTATTTCGATATGCATTATTTTTGTTTGGGAGTCCGATTTTTAATTGGTTTCATTAAATGCAAAAACGATTTAATATGCGACGAAATTTTGCTGCTTTTGAGAGCAAATGAATAGGAAAGGGAAATATTTTTATTTATAAATTATTATTAGAGAGCTTTTCTTCTTTTATTTTACACCTTGGTTTACTTTTTTCATAAGTTTAAGAGTATGGTATCTAGTAGTTAAAATATTTAATAGTTCAATTGTTACATAAAAATGACAATAAAAACTAAAAAAAAAACATTCGACTTGTAAAAAAGGCACTTTAAAGTGAAAAATAACTTGAATATCGGAAGTCGGTGTCGTTGGGTTCGCATTTTCGTTGTTTGCTACTGACTTCCGAAATTAAAGTTATTTTTCATCTCTCATACTCGGAAAGTAGTGTTTGTTTGATCCGATTAGCGGGTGGAAAACGCTGCTTCCCACCCTTGGGCGGGAAAGTCTCATAGTAATTGTTTCCCTCCCTAGAGCGGGAATGAAATTTAAAAATAGAAGTAAATTTAGTTAAGTAGTCAGCTTAGTCAGACATACGACACCCTTAATTGATTATGTAAATATTTATTATGCTACCCATCAAATCTTATGAATGTGCGTTAATTAGGAGAGTTGGATAAAAAGCTCATATGTTAACGCCATTAAATCTTTCAGATTTAGCGCACAAGTTAATAATTTACCTTGAATAAATTCAACATACATAGGTACGATAATCACCATTTTGATGTCAGTTGCGGTCGAGGCTAAAAAACATAAAAATTGGGGATTTCGAACATCCTGACTTTACCATAATGGGGCTGTGAATATACATCATTTAATTATTTGACGAATTTATCCATAGTCTAAGGTAAATAAGTAGTGGTAATGAACTTTTTTTGATATCTAATGTCGAAGTTTCGCGCCAATCGTATGAGTTTACATTTTTACTTTTCACAAATTTCACACACACAGATGTAGATAAGATTTAAAATGTGACAAATGTTATTGATAATATTATAAACAACACGAAAATGCCCAGGTTTTAACGTAATATTCAAACACAGGTTCAATAATATGTATTAATCATTACCACTACTCAATTTGTGTTCAAAATCGCCGACCATTATTGTTTTTTTTTTTATTGCAGTGATGTGTGAAAGCGATTATTCCAAACAATTTTTATTTTTATTTTCGATTGACTCGAGTAATTAATAACATTCGTCAATGTAATCGATATTTGAAAATAAAATAAAATTATTTTAAGCAATAAATACCATAAGCATTGTTTATAATAATGATTTATGCTTTTCTAATATCATTTCAATCTCTTCTAATATCATGTCAATAACAGACAGGCCATAGGTACCTCATTTACTGAATTTAGCGCCGAAATGCTTCTATAATTGAATTTATATTCGGAATGCGATCGCTGTTTAAAATTATTTTAATTTATTGGACAATTATTTATTGTGGATTTTATTTTTGATACTTTCTAATAGTTTACTACAGAATTCCCAGTAAACATTTTTTAGGTAGGCTTACCAGAAGTTTTTTTGAGAATGATGATAATTAATTAATTCTATAGATTGGTTATTCTGCAAACACTTTACATTTCAATACATTTTGTTAGTTTAAAGAGTTTTTATTCAGTTTCTACAATTTTTTTTCATTTTGTTTATTGCGAGTATCGATTAGGCTGTATGCAAGTTTTGAATCGAAATAAGAAAGTTGGGTCAGCACTAAAAAGTGTCACGTCGCAACACTCGCAACACAATTTTTAGTAATTTTTATCAAGATTATCGTGTTTTCTAAGTAATTTATGAAAAATGGTAAAAGTAAGAATGCAGACAGAATTATAATAATACGGGCCCTAGTAAGCGGAACGGCCTGCGGTGGTGACACAGAATCTACTCATGTGGCGGTGACGTGGTGTGTTCCATACTTCAAATTTAAAAAAGACTAATCAATAGGTACCTATTATTCATGTAATTATTATCAATAAATATTTTAGAATAACTACTATTTTATACTTTCCTTAAATTCGAAATGAAAAGTAGAGTGTTTAACGCGGGTGAAGTCATCAATTCCCACTCGGACTATAGCCGTCTAAATGCCTCGTATGGGAATTGATTCCTTCTGACCCTTGTATAACAATCTACTATTTCACTTTGTAGTGTTTTTTTTGGAAGTCGTTTTTTTTTCTAAAATTGATTGTATTGTCATTTTTTAATTGTACTTACCCCACACAAGTTCGCATAACACTACTTACTATGTAAATATCAGTGACAGGAAGTCATTATAACATCATCAATATAAACTAAGTGGAAAAAATACGTATTATTGAAGCTAACTCAAAAACTACACAAGCAAAGTTAATAAAATTTGTATGGGGCCAGCCACCCCTGAGGCATACCCTATCCATTAAAAAAGTATTTTTTGAAATCGATTTACAATTGCCGGAGATAACGCGTAACATACACACAAAAAAAAAAACATACGGTCGAATTGAGAAACCCCTCGTTTTTGAAGTCGATTAAAAATAAAACATTTTTAATCGACTTCAAAAACGAGGAACAACAGATGCTCGGATATATCGTCGTATCATTTTATTCATCGATTTCACGACTGTCAGTTTTGATCCCACCATTTCAGCTAGTGGTGCATTTGATCCGGCCCTGTACAATGGGCCCCGTGGGATCAGTCTAACAATAAACTTGGGATAGGCTTTGTTAGTGTTTCGTCATCAATCGCTGTGAGCTATCCGAGGTTTCCAACTTTTTGTTGACGCAAACCATTTTGGTCGAAGCATAGTTGGTTTATCCGAATCATATCCGAAGTTCAGATAGTAGATATTCGCTTCATAGTCGGTAATAATAGGGAAAATACTTATGTCAATTTTCTTTTTAGTTTCTATCTAATGATTTAAACTTCTCGCACACAATAAAGTACAAAGGCGGACTTTATGCCTTAAGCATTCTCTACCAGTCCACCAAAGGTGATGAAAAGGTAAGATGGCAGGTGCTCTGTTTGAGAGGAAATAATAATATCAAAATGATAACATAATACATTATAAATAAAGTAGGTACACAACTATATAAATAGGTATGTTATAAACTTATAATACAAATACAATAATAAATACATGATACATTATTAATATATTAAATACCTATATTACAAATATATATATCATATGGGTCTATCTTGTAATACCTATACGTCGTCCGAATCCAATAATAGGTAATGGATTCCGACCAGTATTATTCACTAGAATACAAACAACATTTTGCTCAAGCAAATAATAATGATAGATTAGATTGTCCCTCTATAACCGTAGATAGTTTGGAACTTGAAATCTAGAGGATCGAGGACGAAACAGTAAATCCAATAAAAGTGAATAATCTTATGGAGTACAGTTAAGCCATAGGTACACGGTGCAATTAAATCGTTGCACTGTCTAAAGTGCCTAAACAGTGTTTAGAGTCTAAACATTATTTAATCACACACAAAACTACTTACACTCACTTCTTACTATTTAGACACTTGACAAAATTTAACCAACTAATAACTTGTATCGTCTAAACTTTAGACGATGCAAGTCAATGGTTGGTTCAATTTTATTGTATGCCACAGGCACTTGGGGTACTTAACTTGCATAGTGTAAAAAATCAGAAATATAAACAAAGTGGATGATATTAATTGGCCCCTAGAGTTAGAAAAGTTGATCGTTTGATTACATTACATTTGACATATAAAAATTGGCCACATGATGATAATGAAATTCAGCCAAAGCATTTAACCAATATGATACTGTAGCTATAAATCATAACAAATTCGAAACACAATTCACTTATACATTGAAATCACTTAACTCATACATCATGGTTTTAAAATACAATGGTCAGTTTTGAGGCCATAATTCATATTAAACTATGTCATAAATTAAATATTTTTATTCATTAAACATATTCATAACATCATTACAAACGTGTAAAAGTTACAATACAGGTATTGTGACTTTTACACTTTTACACGTTTGTGCTGTAAGGGCTCTCACGACACTTTAGTCATAAGGCCCCTTATGCACGATTAAGAGAAGGGCTGGATCTCTAAAGCCCTTAAAGACTTGTTGTGTTCTTAAGCCTACTTTATACCGCAGATGAGGAGTTTCAAGGAGCCATTACATCTGTCTGCGTGTGCCAAAAAGTTTTTCCGTTTATGCGGCCTCACAAATCTGAAGTCTGAAGTCATAGTCGTTAGGTTTTCTCTAAAGTCGAGTCATTAGTATTTGACTTGTTTCAAAGGCTTTTTTGAACTTTTGAAGATCGTTCGGCTTCGCCATCGCAAAGTTTTTTTTAAATGTTATTCAGAATTTTCAAGTTGTTGAGGAGGTCTTCTTTCGATGACAACCTACTTAGTAATGATCAGACTGTGTGATATCATCTTTATTTACTACTAATGTAGGTATTTGTCTACTATGAGTAAGTAGGGATTTAGTAGAGGGTTGAGTAGGACTATTTAACAAGTGGTGTGTATAGTCTATCATTTTTTCATCATTTCAGCCGAAAGACGTCCACTGCTGGACATAGGCCTTCCCCAAAAGGGGGGGTTTGGCATAATCACCACGCTTGGCAGGCGGGTTGGCGATCGCAGTATGGTATGGTGGTGGAATGCATAGAGAACGCTGCTGCCCATTCTCTGGTACGCCCCTTAGTCGCCTTTTACGACACCCACGGGAAGTATGGGGTGGTGCTATTCTTTAAGTCCGGCACCACACAGACTAGTCTATACAATTCATAAATTAAAGATGCTTTTCGAGTCCGTCTACGTACCGAGCTATTCTTCTAAACTACGCAACTGATTTTGATGCGGTATTCACCATCATTTAGAGAATTGGATCCGAAAGATTTATTTGTATCAAACATAGCTAAAAAGCCAATATAATACCCACTCTTTCTTTTATGCCCAAAATAAGTAGGCAGGTACGAAAACACAACAGCATTCCCAAATAACTGCGGGTTCAATATTTGACCTTGAAGGCGCCAATATACAACAATACCGCATGGTTCCAACACAAAACAAATATTTTCCAAAGCAATACACTCAAACGAATTTTCTCAAGCGACTTCCAAACAATCGAAGATGAAATGTGAGGGTAATGTGAGGGTAAAATTTTGGTCGATTGCTCTCGTCTTTGGCAAGACCAAAGACGAGGGCAATCGACCAAAATTTTAGGGCCATGGAATGGTTGAAATGGAACGCTTAAAAAAAGCCTCAAAAATTGCGTGTGCAGCACCGTACACATGAAAGTGAAACTTTAAAAAAAAAGATTATGAAAAATTTTATATTCAATTCTCGCTTAATTATGAAATCGCCGCCTAAAAAGTTTCTCTTCAAAATTATTTTTGGTTGATTTTGTCGGCTACCTAAGAGATAAAACGTCATATATTTTTGTAACCCCATTTGTAATTCCCTAGGTTAGGTAACTATAAAATTAAGAAGACCCGCCCCATACGTAGAAACCAATAATTTGTTGGCAGAAACATTTCTGCGACACGTATGAAGAAACCGTTGCTTATGTCAAACTTGGCCATCACACGTCACATTAGCACTCCATTCCTTTCTACTCCATGTTCAGGCTACAGTTTTACCAATTTCGACACGTTCCAGCGGAATTTTTGTAAACAAAAGTTATTGGAACTAATTCAAGGACGGTGATGACGTATAATTTGCGTAACTTTTTCAATTTGACGCGTCGAGTTTGGGATGTATTTTTTACGTTGACCCACTTTTCCGCGGAACACGTTGATGGTGACAGGCAGTACTTCATTTGCTTTTACGTGGCTTGTATGAAAATTCGACTTAGGATTATCCAGCAGTTTCAATTTTCCAAACAAACTACACTTGTTTCATGTTTCGTCAAGCAAGAAAACTTGCATTGCTTATAATTTTTCTACGACTTGTGGTTGCTATGGTCAAAACTCGACAAAAAACCGGAGTGAGACATGTTTTTTTCAATTTGGTCGTCGGTCCTCGTCTCCAATGATACGTATGAATATTGCGGAGGGGAAGCACATAATAACCAGAAATGAAGTGTTGGATAGCTGGTAGAACACTGACGTTTATTTTACATGTCAAGATTACAGATTATCAAGAGAATTCAATCATAAACAATGTAACAGTTTTTGTGAGCAGTTTAAGATTAATTTGATAAGTAAATGTATTTTTTTTCGTAATCACTGAAAATTTTAAATCATCGCTGTGCTGTGGGTCCACATAGCAAAGCATCATGTTCAGCGGTAGCCTTCTTGTCCCAGTCATGACGAATGACGTGTAACCGTCGACTATTTCTGTTCTGTGCAAAGAAAAATTAAAACAAAATAGATCTATAATCAGGAGATTATAGATCTATTTTGTTTTAATTTTTCTTTATTATTCAAGTTGATTATCTTTTTGTATGCACGTGTTTCTGTTACAAATAAACCTACTTTTCTTTATTTTCACTAGGGCTAAAAACATTATCGTCCGTCTTAATTACTCGAGCCAACAGAAAACATACCACACAAAACTGTCTTCTATAGAAAACACAAAATATCTCATCAACATAATTCACCCACGTGAGATAGTTAACATCAGGCACATTTCTTTCATTTACCAACACAAAATTACTCACACACAAAAAAGGTTTCAAAGGTTCTATTTCCGTGACGACCCAAATTCAGAGCTCACGAGGCGTAGGATGCCATCTTTCTCAGTGCATAATGTATCACCACGTGGCTCGTTAATTGGTCGGCGAAACGGAACAAACGCCTGAGTTGAGAGAACAGAATAGATAGGTGCAGAGGGTCGGCTTCATACAACGAGCGAAAACAGGCGCACGCACGTCATAGGCGGAGAGTGCTCTAAATCTCTTTTAGCGCTAAAATGACATTGACATGATTTGTGAAACTATAGGTATTGAATACAGTTATCAAGTGGTCGGCTTTGTTTCAATTTTCAAGAGGTCTTTTTACAACTTTACTATACGTACGACAATCTCAAACTACGAGTATGTCAAATAATGCTAGTCAGTGTCCGGTCAAGGAACGAAAATTGTAAGCAATTTATAAACACATTCTCACATCACGGGCGAATTACTCCTTTTGTAACTGTTATTTTCATTCAAAATGTCGTTGATGCGTGGTCGGAACAAAAGAAAAAAGAGAAAAACCGTAAGGTTCTTAGCATTGCTCGAGTTAACGTACACGTGTATCTGATGTGTGCGTGCGTTTTCGGTCATAGAATGAAGCTGTCCTTCTGTACGAATTTATTCTATGCTTGAGCCCTTTTAGGGGACCACTCTAATTGGGCCCATTCAGAATGCCCAACGTGACCAGTAAAGCCACGTTGTTGGTAATTTTTATGGTTTCATGGTTTACGAATTAATGGAGGTAATATAGGGGTTTCTGAAAAGGTGGTTTTGTTTTTGTAAGGGTATCATTTTAATGGGTGTGTGGTCTTTGAATTGAAATGGAAATTAGCTTGTGTTGTATCAAATTATGAGGGTCAGGCCTTACGATATTCAGTATGGGGTTCTGTGTACAGTTTTCAACATGTTTTTTTATTCCACTTGGACCTCATTCGACTAACTGTGCGTTCGCACTGGCGAAAAATACACAAAAAAAAAAAAAAATCTCTGTTGCGTCTACGTTTCGATCCACGTTTGCTTTGTCGCATAACTTGTCGATCCAAAACTTGTTTGACGATTCATACATCTCGACGTGTTCTACAAACCAATGTCATAACAAAATGTTTCTGTAGGAATCTTGCGACATGTTGTCCACCACGTCATGTTTCGATGTTTGTCGTCTTATTTGGAAAACACTAAACCTTGCACTAAACACAAGCTACAGACAAGTTTCGGGACACAAAAAAGAAACAGTGCCAACGCAAACGTAAAAAATCTCTATGCAAAACATGTCTATTGAATATGTTTCTAGAAAGTGAGAACGCAAGACAAGTTTTGAGATCTGTCTTCAAAACTCATGCTTAATTTACTCAACATGAGTACCTAAATTCAACAAATTTTGGTGCACGGTAAAACTCTAATGAATTTATGTTGACAACTTAAATGTTTAAAATGTAATTGTAACAAAACAAGTTACGAGATTAGTTTCAAGTGCGAAACTTCTACATGTAGAATGTTTCCTGATGGAAACGCTTAACAAGTGTGATCAAACTCAAACTTAAAGCATTTATTTTAAATAAACCAATTACAGGCACTTTTGAACTGTCAAGGATCATGTCTGAAACAAATAAAATGCACATATACAAAGACAATGACCCAGAAGTTTTTAATTAGCACCATTTCTATCATTGTCTGTGTGGTGCCGGACTTAAAGAATACCACCACCCCATACTTCCCGTGGGTGTCGTAAAAGGCGACTAAGGGGCGTACCGGAGAATGGGCAGCAGCGTTCTCTATGCATTCCACCACCATACCATACTGCGATCGCCAACCCGCCTGCCAAGCGTGGCGATTATGACAAACCCCCCCTTTTGGGGGAGGCCTATGTCCAGCAGTGGACGTGTTTCGGCTGAAATGATGATGATGATGATGATTTCTATCATAAACAAATCCAACTTTTCCTATAATTTTTCCAGAAGTGAACGAAAAAGCAATTGCATTAAATAACTCAACTGTGAAACAAGTCACCTATAGTGCTTCTAAGCTCAACAGTCCCGAGATATTTTTATTTCCGATGACATTCTCACAAATCGAAATTTTATTTTCGAGAAAGGTTTTAAAGCCACAAATCCGCGCTGTCTTCAGCTTTCCAAGTAAATGTGCGATAACTTGGATTATCGACATTTGAAAATTGCTTTTACCAGTACTCGCATGAATTGATAGTTAGTAATAAGGAGAAGTCGCGAAATGGAAAAGGTACCTATTTTCGGCGGAGAAAGTGATAGATTGCATGATTTACGCTATAAATTTATATGCAAACTTTAATGCCAGTAAAATTATGAGTGTAGATACATTGAAAAATGAAAGTTGAGTTGTCCAAAGCATTAGGAAAATGAGCACCTTCTTCATCACGTGGCTTTTGGCTATGAACGAACACCTATAACTAAACAAATAAATAAAATTCAATTGTCTGCTTGTAATGTCAAAATAACAGCTTTTTACTAAATGCATATGAACCTATATACGGTACTTATAACAAAACTCCATACCATATACCATAAACTCAGAAATAAATAAATCTAATCTAATCTAAAAAAACAATTTTAAAATTTTTTGTCTGTCATGTGTATGTTCCGGCTGATTTCCGAAACGGATCGACCGATTTAGACGGGACTTTCAGTGGCAGATAGCTGATGTTATAAGGAGTAACATAGGCTACTTACTTTGTCCCGGTAGCGCGTTCCTTTCCGACTTCAGCAGCTAGTAATTATATTAAAATACAACTGTGTAACATCCACAGTTCCACATAATCATCATCATCATTTCAGCCGAAAGACGTCCACTGCTGGACATAGGCCTCCCACAAAAGGTTTGCCATAATCGCCACGCTTGGTAGGCGGGTTGGCGATCGCAGTAAGGTATGGTGGTGGAATGCATAGAGAACGCTGCTGCCCATTCTCCGGTACGCCCCTTAGTCGCCTTTCATTCTTTAAGTCCGGCACCACACAGACAAGTCCGGCACCACACAGACACAGTTCACAGTTCCACATCTGTCTAGCCTAAATACTTCATTTCTATTTGGAGCATTTGCATTGATGAGCCAACATAGAGTAACTTATACTGGCTTCAGCTAACTTTTAAACTAACTCACTCAAAATTTCCACATGACCTAACAAACTATTGCGTATTGCGTCTTCAACTTTCCCGATATCGTCTAAAGGAGACTTAATATTTCAATACCTATCTAAAATGTTCGGTGTACTTTGACAAAGTTACCTACCTACTTTTAGTTAGATACTTCCAAGTACACACAGTTTGTAAGTTTATATAAGGTCTACTCAAATGTATGTTTCCAATTTTATAGTAAACTAGCTACGCCTCGCGGTTTCACCCGCATAAATCTCGATCCCGTGATTTCTAATATAATTCAATCATGATTCAAAAGACACGTGGCGCCATCTATTATCATCATCATCATTTCAGCCGAAAGAAGTCCACTGCTAAACATCAGCACCTCCACTTCGACGGTTCATTGCTTCTTGCATCCAACGGGTTCCTGCGGCCTTCACAAGGTCGTCGGACCACATTGTGGGAGGCCTTCCAACGCAACGTCTTCCGGTACACGGTCGCCACTCCAGAACCTTTCGGCCCCATCGGCCATCTGTTCTGCGAGCAATGTGCCCTGCCCACTGCCACTTAAGTTTGGCAATTCTTCGGGCTATGTCGGTTACCTTGGTTCTCCTCATTCCTGATTCGATCACGCAGGGAAACATAACATCTATTATCATAACAACGTTATTCTTGTTTTCCTCGGGAACAGCAGTTTTTTTTTTTGGGATGAAAGGTACCCTATGTCCGTTTCTATAACCCTGACAACGTATATACAAAATTTCAGGATGATTGGTTCAGTGGTTTAGGCGTGAAAAGGTAACAAAAAAACAAACAAACTTACTTTCGCCTTTATAATGTTAGTTCGGAAGTTAGGATGATTATTGTGTGGGCATTAAAGTTATTTTTCCAAATACTCAATTTGTTGACATGTTTGGCAATTATATCGTGAACGGTGATTACATTTACTTCCCTTATTATGTCTCCGACAATGTTTTTGCTTTGTCAATCTACTTACTTGTGTTTTAGTTTTCAAAAGAAGGGAGCTAAGTTCGTTTCTTCAAAGGAGATTCTTTGAAATGCCTGGAAGTTTGGCTTGGAAAAATTATTTTGCGTTTTGATAGCTTTACATCATGCTTATTTGTACGCCACGAAGGAGTTGAAAGACGTGTAATGTAGAACACCCATCTTTCGCCAGTTTTGTGTAAGTCCAATAATAAGCCGGTTCTCTAAACCTATTTACATGGATATTGCCATTAATTTGTAATAAATTTAGGCTCCGCACTGCTACTGAAGACTTCCTAGGGGCTATTCATTTATTACGTAAGAAAATTTTAACTCCCCTCCCCCTACGTAAGAAAAAATAAGACTTGAGTGAACCCCCTTTGAATCTTACGTAATATCAGTATATACCAAAATTTCAAACAAACTGCAAACTTTATCTAATTTATTGTATCTATATCTATACATATAATAAAACAGTAACGAAATAAAAACTGTACATTGTGAATTTTCGAGAAAAAATAAGTGGCTTTTGTTAGAAAAACGTAACTGATTACAAAAAGTGACTTTTTAGAATTTTTGTCTGTTTGTCTGTTTGTCTGTGTGTATGGTACGGCTTCACGCCAAAACTACTGGATAGATTGTATTGAAATTCAGCAAAAATGTTCTTAGTAAGCCAAGGAAGGCTTTAGGCTACATATTATCACGCCGTATGCTATGGGAGGTAAGCAATATTGATTTTAAAATGTGTTTGTTCGTAATTGAATGCATAAAATAATTGAATGCACAAAATGACATGTTTATTTATTTATTTAGTTAATAATAAAACTTTAACTCTGGGAACATAATAATCACGCTATTTTAATAAAGGAGCGGGGCAGTAATATTATAAATTGCAAGGGAACAGCTATTTCAACAATATGTCAACGGGGAATTTAGCGGTAAGGTCAGGCGACCGTTTACCGCACTAAATGGTGCGAGTTCAAATCCCATAATATTGTTTTAAAAAATCGTAAAATTCTTTTTTTTTAGTTTTTGCCTTTTTATGTGCATTAGAAACGATACTGTTATGAAATCTGAGAACTTCACATGTCCTATCTAATTGTATGGAGAGTTTCACACCAACATTACTAAACAGATTGATTTGCGGTACAACAAGCTACACTATCATGAATTCAAGTCAAACTTTTGGTTCTAAGCTATATCTTACCAAGCACATTTGTTGTAAGTAATTCATTTAAGTACTTATGTAATTCTTAGTTTTGATCCTTGCTGCTGTTACCATATTTTTTTTAATGCTAAACTAATGTAGTTGTCTGTTAAATTAACGACAATTTAGTTTTATTCATAATTTAATTAATTTGGGTAAATAATATGTAGTTTCCGTTTTCTAACTAGATGGCGTTGGCGTCGAGTTAGATCGCGCTATGGTTTTGTTCCCAAAATGTGATGTTATAGGTGCCGATGTGCCGCTCTCATCCTATAGAAACGGGGGTTACCTTTGTTAGTTGATGTGTTTAATTTTCCTGTTGGCCTTCACAGAGTACTTTTTGATAGACTGAAATTGGCCTTTTTCAGACTCTGTGAAGTGGAAAACTTTGCTAGATCACTCACCTATGATGAGGTGCCGTCTTACTACATGTACGACAAGCAAAGAGGTGTATTTAATCGACGTCGACGCGGACACGCCGTGGACGAGTTTCCAGGAATTTTTAAGGACACCGCATTGGGACGGGTTTACACTGTGCACCCAAATAATGGCGAGGGCTATTATTTGCGAATGTTACTGCACACAGTGCGGGGCCTAACATCATTTGCGTTTCTAAGGACAGTCGATGACATTGAGTATCCTACATACCGCGCTGCTTGCGTAGCACGCCACCTTCTCGACGGTGATCAGCACTGGGACAACGCACTTGAGGATGCCAGCATTAGTGACAATCTCAGTCGATTGCGACATCTGTTTGTCGTCATGTTGGTGTTCTGCGGTATTGCATCTTCTGTCGAAGACTTCCTAAGAGGTCTGAGACGCACTACTGAAGATAATACTGAGGCAACTGATGAGCGCGTTCTAAACAGTTGCCTTAGTTCACTTCAAGATATGGTCATTTCGACCTGCGGCAGTTCTCTGGTGGATTATGGGTTACCGACTCCACAACATCTGGATGTACAAGAGCTTGGAAACAGAGAGTACAACTCTGAAATAAATTATGATCAAAGAGCTATGAGTACTGTCGTCAATGACCATGTCTCTAAGTTTACCTCAGAGCAAAAGCAAATTTTCGACACCATCCTTGACTCGGCTCGGCCAAGGTAAAATGTTTTTCTTGGATGCTCCTGGTGGAACAGGGAGAATATTTGTCACCGCTGGCATTCTCGCAGAGGTCAGGAGGCAAGACAAGATTGCCATTGCAGTAGCATCGTCAGGAATCGCCGCAACACTGCTTCTTGGTGGCAAAACAGCGCACGCAATGTTTAAGATTCCCATAGATTTAGAGAGTAATGAAACACCTGTTTGTGGAGTGCCACGCAATAGTGACAAAGGGCGCGTGCTTAAAGATTGCTGTTTAATCGTGTGGGATGAATGCATTATGGCGAACAGAAAAGCAGTAGAGGCGGTAAATAGGACTTTGCAGGACATCCGCAGGAACCAGCAAATGATGGGTGGCGTTACAGTTCTGTTTAGCGGCGATTTCCGACAAACGCTGCCTGTGGTGACGCGAGGAACTAGGGCTGATGAGGTGAATGCTTTGTTGAAATACTCTTTCTTAAGGCCACATATTCATAGGTTGCGCTTAACGATGAATATGAGAGCACATCTTGGCGGGAATGTACACGCCCAAGAATTTTCTGATGTTCTCTTAAAATTGGGTGAGGGAACGCTACCAGTAGACGGTGGCCAGGTGGTTCTACCTGAGATACTTGGGAGAGTGGTGTCCAACTTAGAAGATTTGATTCGCCTGGTGTACGGGGACATCAATAGGATACCGCACCTACATAATTCTTGGGTGTGTGAACGAGCCATTTTAACACCCAGAAACGACCAAGCTTCAGCGATCAATGAATGCATTCTCGCGGAAATTGAGGGAAATGAAGTGATCTACACTTCAATAAACACTGTTGTCGACCAAGATGACGCCAGACATTACCCCGTAGAATTTCTCAATTCCCTCAGTGCAAGTGGACTACCAGCGCAAACCAATAAGTTAAAGGTTGGTGTCCCAATTATGCTTCTTCGGAAACTCACTCCGCCGAAACTGTGCAATGGGCCCGGCTTAAAGTCGTCTCGCTGCAGAGAAATATCATTGAGGCGAAAATTCTAACGGGTTGTGGTGTCGGCGAGACACCACAACCCGTCCCGTCCCCGGGCTCTTAGAATTCGACATCAGACGTTTCAGATCTTCGATTTTGACGACCCCGTTGTCGCTGGCATAAGCAACAGGATCCGCGTACGAAGTCGCGGGCAGAAGCTAGTATAACTATAATATATATATTTTGTTTTTTTACTTTTGAGATGTGTATACGTAAGAATAATCTAGACTCCTCCCACCCCATGTAAGAAAAAATAAGACTTGTTAAATGAACAGCCCCCCTATGGAAAAACCTAAATCACTTTTCAGGACATATCACACCCCATGGTTAGCAGCTGTGCTTGCGACTAATGGAGACTAGAATATTAATGGCAATAAATTTGAATTCCCGCCTCTTCCTCCACATTTTAAAAAGCATTTACTCTCGTATTTTCACCAGCAACCAGGAAAGCAGCAACAAAGAAGTCTGCAGCTAAAATAAACCCATGTTGCGCTGAGATCTTTACGGTTATAGCCAGCATGTTAGCGCTCTCAGAATTGTTGTTAATGCCGACGAAACAACGGTACTGGCCGGGGAAGTTTCAACCTAAACTATGTTTATTGCGCCGCATAACACGAACGTATATTCCGAATAAGATTTTTAAAGTTCCGAACCACGGGTCCCAGTTCTGTTTGCGTACCACTAAAGTTTCGTTATTTTTGTTAAACGAGTTATTTGAAAATGTTGCGTCGGATAAAGTTGAGGATTATTCCGTTTTGTTTGTAGCGGTTGTGGTTAGAGTTTATTGTGATGAATGTGGGCTGTGAAAGCAAGTATGTACAAGTGTTTAAATATTATCATTACCAACAAACATGTTGGCTTTATTATGAGCCTTATTACAGTTTGGTCGACGAGAGAATGCGTTCTTGACACCTGTTAAAATAGCAGTTAAAATAAATTGCGAAAGATTGTATGTAACAAATTAAAAAGACGCCAAGTTGCCAAGGAAACGGCCCCGTTAGCCTAGTTAGGGTTTCGTACCCAAAGGGTAAAAACGGGACCCTATTACTAAGACTCCACTGTCCGTCTGTCCGTCTGTCTGTCACCAGGCTGCATCACATGAACCGTGATAGCTAAACAGTTGAAATTATCACAGATGATGTATTTCTGTAGCCGCTATAACAACAAATAATAAAAATAAAATAAAGTTAAAATTTAAAGGGGTATAAAAGAAACGTTTTCTTCGACGTTTTATGCCTTGTGGTACGGAACCCTTCGTGTGCGAGTCCGACTCGCACTTGGTCGGTTTTTATTTAGATTTTTTTGAGTAGAATAAAAACTAGGCCTATAATATTCCTAATTGAGCACCAACAAATGTCTTTAATCAATCAGAAAGTAAATCTAGACAATATTCAACAATCGATTGTATATACAATCAACTTCACAAACAACTCCTATCCTATTTTTATCTCAGGAGGAAATCTGAAAGCCCTCGTGGATTGAAATATTTATATTTATTTAAGTGCCCCTTTACCTTCGTTTATGGCTGCCGTGAACACGTGAACCACGTTATCTTCAACGTGAACGTGTTAAGGGTGGATAAGGTACTAGGTACTAATGGATAAGGAAAGTTTTCTTGTAATTTTATTTTTTTATGCTGAAAAGATATGGAAAGAAGAAAGCAAGCACAGAGTTTATTTTAGGAGTACAAACGCTTTGCGAAAAACAATTCAATTCATTTATTACATTCCACAACGAATTATCACATCACACTAATATTATAAAGGCGAAAGTTTGTGAGTGTGAGTGTGTGTTTATATGTTTGTTACTTCTTCACGCTCAAACGGCTGGACAAATTTTGATAAAATTTTGTATGGAGGTAGCTGACACCCTGGATTAACATAGGTATAGGATACTTTTTATCCCGATATTCGCACGGGATCGACATTTACGCGGGTAAAACCGCGGGGCACAGCTAGTTAATATTATAAAGGCGAAAGTTTGTGAGTGTGTTTGGATTTGTTACTTCTTCACGCACAAATGGCTAGACCAATTTTGTTAAAATTTGGTTTGGAGGTAGCCAACACCCTGGATTGACACATAGGATATTTTTTATCCCGATATTTCCACGGGATCGAAACTTATGCGGGTGAAACCGCAGGGCGCAGCTAGTGTTATCTAATCTAAACTAATATTTTAATAACCCTCCTTTTGGGCTTCGCCGCAGTCGGGTAAAAAGAAAAGATTTGATTTTTTTGTATGTTTATTTGTAACGCTCTCACGCTAAAACGGATGAACGGATTTTGATGATATGTGGCACATGGGGAGACCATGATCTGGAACAACTTAACAATAACAACAGAATAACTTTTATCCCGATATTTTTGTGGGGTCGAGACTTATGCGGGTGAAACCGCGGGGCGCAACTAATTACATATAATGAAATCATTATTACAGTGTCGGGCACAGCAAATGCACCTCTACAACATTATGGAATGCAAATAAATATATGTATATGAATATGAGTTGGAGAGAGAAAGCTTAGACTTATTATTTCTATTAATACTCGTATCTACTTTTCATCTATTAAAAACAGTTTGCATCTTCCATTCTTTCATTCAATTTCAGACATGTTTCTTAGAGTGGTAATTTACTTAGCATGGACTCACCATGTAGCCTTTCGTAACTCCCAAACGTGACTTATAAAAAGCACGGCATTAGGAATGCACCCCAAACCTTCCGACATCCGGAATTAGGAGACATTTGTAAGGGTGATGTGCCACTGAATTTTATACTAGATAGTGCAATCAGTTAAGTGCATTACTCACACGAAGTTAGTGACTTACAAACACTTGGCGTGGTTTCTTTTGAGAAGATTCCAGTTGAAGTTTTTGAATGAATATTAGATTTTCAATCCTGGGTGCGGTGTTTAAAATTACTGTGACTTCTAAAGTACCCAGAGGTTTTGGGAAATCTGACTATTTATGAAGGTGTAGATCGTAGAACTTTGTAGATATCTATTTTGGTAATGACGTGTGATTCCATCTTAATGTAAATATATGTTTGTTCTTGTTGAGTTAGAACCTTTGATAAAGAGTTCGTTCAGTAATGGACTGGGTTAAGCTTTTGGTATAATGAAGACAAACGAGTAGGTGTGTTAATAAACACACATTTTCTGTAACTTCTTAACTAATTTACTGAACTTTTAAGAGCACCTTGTGTCACCCCTTGTAAAATTTCTAAATTTATGGTATTTATATTTATGGTGTAGGTACGTAATAAGTATTCTATGTTCAAAATAGCAAAATTCTAATTTCTAATAAACGCCTAAGACTCCAAGACTTTTATTTTTGTATAATCGATACCAAGGGTTCAATAGTTAAGCTTAAATCAAGAGGCTCTTACACTTCAAAGGTCTCCTTAAAATTTTTCAAGGCGACTTAAAAATTATAATAAAACATAAAAATCTTTTATTGGCTGGTAGGCCCATAATAGCCTATTAGTATTACAAGTGACTTAAAGATCTATGTTTGTAGTAGATAACAAATTAGGCACACAAATAGGTACAATATTAAAACATTTTAAAAAACATAAAAAGCACCCAATTAGGAAGGTTTAGGAAGGTTTATCAAGCCTCTTGTCTGGCACGTAGCTTGATGAACCTATCCATTGTAGGCCCTTCTAACCTTTCAGAAAATACCTTCAGGATGCTATTGTTGCTTCCTCTCACTCTGCGTATTATTGGCATTTTCTTGCGCATGATCGCGAAAGAATCGTCAGTATGCGCTTCAGCGAACGTCAGTGATGCACTACAGTAAGGAGGAAGCCTCAACAGCGCCCTGAAGGCATTGGTGTACCTATTGAATGCACAGGGTGTATTTTTGGGTATTAGCCCACAGGCTGCTGGTGCAAAATGTTTGACAAATGCCTTAATTTTAACCGGTACTGAACAACCAGCAAAGCTACGAGGATTTTTTCCCTGAACGTCACTTCTCATAATGTCGCTCCTCAACAGACGTCTTGCTTGTATTCCCATTACATCGCTCTTCACCTTACTGTAATAAGTCCAACAACGTCACGCCTACTTATGGTACAGTCATGGGTAGTCTCTATTCAAACTTTATTTTAAGATTGCATAAAATTCTTGAATTACATCTTTTTTTATCCTAAAAAGAAAAATAAAAAGGTTGGAACGGAAATAGGTATTAGCTTGAATTTCTCTCGGATGTGGACCGACGATGATCGATGATGACTTTTAGTTTTTATTATCTGTAATTTTATTTGAAAATCACTAGGGTAGCAGAAGTATGCAAGAGATTGGTGCTAAAATACAACTCATGAAGAACATGCGGCTTATGCATGGGCTAACATGTTTCCCCGCACAGCCATCTCCCTTCGCTCCCTTTCCATTACTGAGTCATCTTTATGATGCTCCGTAACAATATGGCCTAAATATTTAAATACCCTCTGCAAAAGTGAGGATTTGATTTGATTTTCTCCATTCAGTTCTACGGGAGGGACATTTGAGGGACTTTTACCTATTCTACCTCTAAATACTAACAGCTTACTCTTCTTAGGATTATTTTGTAGCCCATGCCGCTCGGTGTAACCCTCACATATTGTGGAGTTCAGCAGTACCATATCGTCTGCATAGCTTAGGTTATTTAAACTAACTCCATCTATGCTCAACAGGCAAGTAATTAATATAAATATTAAACAGCCTCGGGGACATAAGGCCTCCCTGCCTAACACCACATTTGAGTTTATACGCGTCGGACAATGCATTGGACCATTTGACAAAGTTCCTCTGCTTTTCATACCAGAAAGATAATGTTGACACTAATGCAGCAGGTACTCCCGCTCCGTGAAGCTTCTCCCATAAGACACTATAAGAAATCAGGTCAAAAGCTTTCGAAAGGTCCAGGAAACAAGCATACACACAGGTATTTTTCTGTCTCTATAATATTTGACAGTGTGCTTCAACGTAAAAATTATTGCACTTTCATAAACAACCCAGCACGAAAGCCAAACTGTGTATCGTGTAATTTTGTGTTTCTACTGAGGTGCGTGTCAAGCACACAGTCAAACACTTTGGCTATCACTGTTGCTAATAAGATTGGCCTATAATTATATTATTATTATTTATTTTATTTATTTTTTTATTTTATTAAAAACGTTGCCCCACACTAGGAATTTCTACTGTATTGTGGGTGCATTTACACACATTTAAACTCACATACACGAACAGCCAGACCCGGAACAACTATTTGCAGGTCATACAAATATTTTTTCCATGCGGGAATCGAACCCGCGACACGCAGCCCTATGTCACCGCCTACCTTTGTCTGCTATGTCTCTTCTCCAAGTCTTTATAATAGGTACACGTAATGTATCCAGCATCGTTTCCAGCATCTCCTATCATCATTTCAGCCGAAAGACGTCCACTGCTGGACATAGGCCTCTCCCAAAAGGGGGAGGGTTTGCCATAATCGCCAGGCTTGGCAGGCGGGTTGGCGATCGCATTACGGTATGGTGGTGGAATGCATAGAGAACGCTGCTGCCCATTCTCCGGTTAGACCCTTAGTCGCCTTTTACGACACCCACGGGAAGTATGGGGTGGTGCTATTCTTTAAGTCCGGCACCACACCGACGAGTCCGGCATCTCCTACGGAAGATAATAATGCTTTACACATAGATTAAAAACTTGCATAGATTAAAAACTTGCATTTAAAGTAAATAAAAAACGTTATTGATTTATAATGTAATATGTTCTGGACATATTAAAATCAATAAAATGTACCTAAAAAAAATAATTTAAGTAAATAAAAAAAAAACATTATTTTACATCTTCTCAAGGGTCTACCAACTGGATTTAAACGTCATCTTTCAGGTGTTCTATAAACCGGGTTAAAACGGTTGATTTAAAAAATTAACTACAATAGCAATATATTCGTTAGGCAATCGACATTTTTGTCGATAGCCTACGTTAGTGGATCTTCTCAACCACATCACTATCTCGCCACAAGACACAGCGGCTGTACTATGCGACGCTCCGCAAAAATAAAGTATCGTTTTGTAATTTTTACATTGCTTGTCCAGTGACTTAGCGACATACTTAGGTAATGGATAACGAGCAATGTATTTGCTGCAAAAATAGTACAGCCGCTGCGATATTTGAAAACAAAAATAACGTGGTAAAAGCAAGAAATATTTTACGATTTGTTGTTTTTCATGATTTTAAGACAAATACAGTGAAGAGATACGAAGTATTTATTTTGACTTCGGTTTTTACAGGAAGTCACTGAACAACTCGACATTTTTATATTTTATCACGATCACGGTCGAAATCGCACAAGTTCGGGGAAACGGCCATTTGCCTAGTTCAGGCCCATGTTGCTCATCGCGCGTGGACACAGACACGCCCCCATGCCACTTCTCCTGTTTTTTACATTTCTATGATCGAGTCCAACAATAATCTATGTTGGACATTATCACAAAACTTATCAGCACATAGTTCAAAACCCCCAGGGAAATCTAAATGTTTAAATTTATTATTTGCAAAGTGAACGCACACAGTTCACCGACCTTTTAACATTTTAACATTTTTGCGTTATTAAGTTCATTTTTGAAATACTATAACGAAGAGACGATGAAATCAATTTGGAAGATCAAAGATCCTTTGTCGTAATTAATAACTTTATGTCTCGGCATCGCTCGGATAGGACTAACGTTTTTATTTTTATTGCTTTCTATATTAATATTTGTAGCCATTTTGTTTTAGAAAGGAAGTCATTGTCTTTTTCTACATTTAATAAGTGCTTTTATTTTAAGCGTTTTTATATCAATATCAATCCATAATTGGAGATTTTTGATAAATGATAAATGACTTTATTTCTGTAAGTAGGTTTGGGCCAAACTTTTACTTTTTAAAAACTAGATAATATTGGCTTTGCCTATCTGACTATGTAGGTACTCGAAGAAAGGCTAAAACAAACTCAGAGGTCACAGTCTCTTTTAAAGTCCAGACATAGTCTTGGTCAGATCATGTAAAGACCATGTAGATTGATGTCTGAAATGGTCTTTTTAGGAAAGAACCACAAAGATTGGGAGGACCTGTCTAGTCAGTTTTGGTAATTATGTTTATAAACCTCTTATTCCTTTTTAACGTGCTAACCGCGAGCCTAACTTTACAGATATTAGTCATCCAAGAGATAGTTGTTTTTTTTGCGATTGGTGGCTCAGGTGGAGTTCTTTTGTTAATATTCTGCATTATTTGTAAAGGGTGGAATGCAATATATTATGAACCTACCTACTCCTTTTTAGGCCACTTTTTAACTAAATTAATTAAAAAAATATCTCTTGGAATATTTTTCACTGGAAGATATAAACCTTGAAATTAATTTTTACCACGCATTTTTAAAAGTAAAGTGTGTTAAATTCAAGATTTTTCAGACAAAAATAATTGTGAAATCTAGGACTCGTTTTGTCAAGAACAGGAGACAATAAACAAAAAATATTCGCCATTTACAAAAGATATGAGGTCAAACGCGACCCATAAACTTACGGATTATAATTCAAGGATGAGTGTCGCTTTAAGCGCTTTATTTTGCGGCCATTTTATTTGTAGTTCTGCCTTTTTCATTTTGTACAGAAAAAAAAAATCAGAACCAGCTTTGTTAAGAAACTATAGAACGTACGTACCTAAGTAGGTACTAGGTTAAACGGTGATAGAGAACATCATGAGGAAACCGGCATGTCCTAGAACCACTCCCTCTCACCGGGAGTAGTAATGCGTCCCAGCAGTGGGAACATTATTGTCTGTTTATGCTAAGAAGGTAGATACTAACGACTTGGTGAAGGTCGCGGGAATCTGGTGGATGCGGAAAGCACAGGTCCGGTCGATGTGGCGACGCTTGGGAAACTCAAAAGTATCAAGATACAAACACAAATCATCAAACGTCAACCAGAATGTCATAGCACTAATATTTCAGTGGCGGTCAGACAAGCTAGTCAACAACGCGTCAGTAAGTCGGGTGGGTCGTTTGTATAAAATACTAGCTTCCACCCGTGGTTTCGCCCGCGAGGTATGTTGATAAAAACTATCCATGTCCTTCCCCGGGATGCAATCTGTCTCTCTGCCAAATTTGATCGAAATCCGTTCAGTGGTTTAGGCGTGAAAAGATAACATACAGACAGACAGACAGAGTTACTTTCGAATTTATAATATTAGTATGGATTAATTCTTAATATTACTTTTAATTTAACGTTCTATTAATATTTTATAAAAACATTATTTTAATATTATATTAATAAACTAGCTTCTGCCCGCGACTTCGTACGCGGATCCTGTTGCTTATGCCAGCGACAACGGGGTCGTCAAAATCGAAGATCTGAAACGTCTGATGTCGAATTCTAAGAGCCCGGGGATGGGACAGGTTGTAGTGTCAGCGAGACACCACAACCCGTTAGAATTTCCGCCTCAATGATATTTCTCTGCAGCGAGACGACTTTGAGCCGGGTCCTATTGCACAGTTTCGGCGGAGTGAGTTTCCGAAGAAGCATAATTGGGACACCGACCTTTAACTTAATGGTGTGCGCTGGTAGTCCACTTGCACTGAGGGAATTGAGAAATTCTAAGGGGTAATGTGTGGCGTCATCTTGGTCGACAACAGTGTTTATTGAAGTGCAATTTCCCTCAATTTCCGCGAGAATGCATTCGTTGATCGCTGAAGCTTGGTCGTTTCTGGGTGTTAAAATGGCTCGTTCACACACCCAAGAATTATGTTGGTGCGGTATCCTATTGATGTCCCCGTACACCAGGCGAATCAAACCTTCTAAGGTAGATACCACTCTCCCAAGTATCTCAGGTAGAACCACCTGGCCACCGTCTACTGGTATAGCGTTCCCTCACTTAATTTTAAGAGAACATCAGAAAATTCTTGGGCGTGTACATTCCCGCCAAGATGTGCTCTCATATTCATCGTTAAGCGCAACCTATGAATATGTGGCCATAAGAAAGAGTATTTCAACAAAGCATTCACCTCATCAGCCCTAGTTCCTCGCGTCACCACAGGCAGCGTTTGTCGGAAATCGCCGCTAAACAGAACTGTAATGCCACCCATCATTTGCTGGTTCCTGCGGATGTCCTGCAAAGTCCTGTTTACCGCCTCTACTGCTTTTCTGTTTGCCATAATGCATTCATCCCACACGATTAAACAGCAATTTTTAAGCACGCGCCCTTTGTCACTGTTGCGTGACACTCCACAAACAGGTGTTTCATTACTCTCTAAATCTATGGAAATCTTAAACATTGCGTGCGCTGTTTTGCCACCAGGAAGCAGTGTTGCGGCGATTCCTGACGATCCTACTGCAATGGCAATCTTGTCTTGCCTCCTGACCTCTGCGATAATGCCAGCGGTGACAAATATTCTCCCTGTTCCACCAGGAGCATCCAAGAAAAACATTTACCTTGGCCGAGCCGAGTCAAGGATGGTGTCGAAAATTTGGTTTTGCTCTGAGGTAAACTTAGAGACATGGTCATTGACGACGGTACTCATAGCTCTTGGATCATAATTTATTTCAGAGTTGTACTCTCTGTTTCCAAGCTCTTGTACATCCAGATGTTGTGGAGTCGGTAGCCCATAATCTACCAGAGAACTGCCGCAGATCGAAATGACCATATCTTGAAGTGAACTAAGGCAACTGTTTAGAACGCGCTCATCAGTTGCCTCAGTATTATCTTCAGTAGTGCGTCTCAGACCTCTTAGGAAGTCTTCGGACAGAAGATGCCGATATTTCTCCCACAACAAAAGCGGATTTGCAATACCGCAAAACACCAACATGACGACAAACAGATGTCGCAAACGACTGAGATTGTCTCTAATGCTGGCCTCCTCAAGTGCGTTGTCCCAGTGCTGATCACCGTCGAGAAGGTGGCGTACTGCGCAAGCAGCGCGGTACGTGGGATTCTCAATGTCATCGACTGTCCTTAGAAACGCAAATGATGTTGGGCTGTGCACTGTGTGCAGTAACATTCGCAAATAATAGCACTCGCCATTATTTGGGTGCACAGTGTAAACCCGTCCCAATGCAGTATCCTTAAAAATTCCCGGAAACCCGTCCACGGCGTGTCCGCATCGACGTCAATTAAATACACCTCTTTGCTTGTCGTACGTGTAGTACGACGGCACCTCATCATAGGTAAGTGATCTAGCAAAGTTGTCCCCTTCACAGAGTCTGGAAAAGGCCAATATCAAAAAGTACTCTGTGAAGGCCAACATGAAAATTAAACACATCAACCAACACAGACAACAAAGGTAACCCCCGTTTTTATAGCATGAGAGCGGCACATCGGCACCTATAACATCACTTTTTGGGAACAAAACCATAGCGCGATCTAACTCGACGCCAACGCCATCCATCTAGTTAGAAAACGGAAACTACATAAATTATTTACCCAAATTAATTAAATTATGAATAAAACTAAATTATCGTTAATTTAACAGACAACTACATTAGTTTTGCATTACAAAAAAATATGGTAACAGCAGCAAGGATCAAAACTAAGAATTACATACTTAAATGAATTACCTACAACAAATGTGCTTGGTAAGATATAGCTTAGAACCAAAAGTTTGACTTGACTTCATGATAGTGTAGCTTGTTGTACCGCCAATCAATCTGTTTAGTAATATTGGTGTGAAACTCTCCATACAATTAGATATAACATGTGAAGTTCTCAGATTTCATAACAGTATCGTTCCTAATACACATAAAAATTACAAATTTAAAAAAAAAAAGAATTTTACGATTTTTTAAAACAATATTATGGGATTTGAACTCGCACCATTTAGTGCGGTAAACGGTCGCCTGACCTTACCGCTAAATTCCCCGTTGACACATTGTTGAAATAGCTGTTCCCTTGCAATTTATAATATTACTGCCCCACTCCTTTAT
The DNA here is from genome assembly GCA_916614155.1 of Mesoligia furuncula. Lineage (NCBI taxonomy): Eukaryota > Metazoa > Arthropoda > Insecta > Lepidoptera > Noctuidae > Mesoligia > Mesoligia furuncula. Next base: position 5,553,349 of record OU744807.1, read on the forward strand.
AAAAATAGCGTGATGTTCCCAGAGTTAAAGTTTTATTTTTAACTAAATAAATAAATAGACATGTCATTTTATGCATTCAATTATTTTGAGCATTCAATTACGAACAAACACATTTTTAAATCAATATTGCTTACCTCCCATAACATACGGCGTGATAATATGTAGCCTAAAGCCTTCCTTGGTTTACTAAGAACATTTTTGCTGAATTTCAATTCAATCTATCCAGTAGTTTTGGCGTGAAGCTGTACCATACACACAGACAAACAGACAAACAGACAAACAGACAAACAGACAAAAATTCTAAAAATTCACTTTTTGTCATCAGTTACGTTTTTCTAACAAAAGCCACTTATTTTTTCTCGAATGTTCACAATGTACAGTTTTTCTTTCGTTACTGTTTTATTATATGTATAGAAGATATTTATCTATACATACAATGTACAGTTTTTCTTTCGTTACTGTTTTATTATATGTATAGATATTTATCAGTTACAGTTTTTCTTTCGTTACTGTTTTATTATATGTATAGATATTTATCTATACATACAATGTACAGTTTTAGAATGAGTTATAGATAAATATCTATACATATAATAAAACAGTAACGAAAGAAAAACTGTACATTGTGAACTTTCGAGAAAAAATAAGTGGCTTTTGTTAGAAAAACGTAACTGATGACAAAAAGTGAATTTTTAGAATTTTTGTCTGTTTGTCTGTTTGTCTGTGTGTATGGTACAGCTTCACGCCAAAACTACTGGATAGATTGAATTGAAATTCAGCAAAAATGTTCTTAGTAAACCAAGGAAGGCTTTAGGCTACATATTATCACGCCGTATGTTATGGGAGGTAAGCAATATTGATTTTAAAATGTGTTTGTTCGTAATTGAATGCTCAAAATAATTGAATGCACAAAATGACATGTTTATTTATTTATTTAGTTAAAAATAAAACTTTAACTCTGGGAACATCACGCTATTTTTATAAAGGAGCGGGGCAGTAATATTATAAATTGCAAGGGAACAGCTATTTCAACAATATGTCAACGGGGAATTTAGCGGTAAGGTCAGGCGACCGTTTACCGTACTAAATGGTGCGAGTTCAAATCCCATAATATTGTTTTAAAAAATCGTAAAATTCTTTTTTTTTTAATTTGGAATTTTTATGTGTATTAGGAACGATACTGTTATGAAATCTGAGAACATGTTATATCTAATTGTATGGAGAGTTTCACACCAATATTACTAAACAGATTGATTGGCGGAACAACAAGCTACACTATCATGAAGTCAAGTCAAACTTTTGGTTCTAAGCTATATCTTACCAAGCACATTTGTTGTAGGTAATTCATTTAAGTATGTAATTCTTAGTTTTGATCCTTGCTGCTGTTACCATATTTTTTTGTAATGCAAAACTAATGTAGTTGTCTGTTAAATTAACGAAAATTTAGTTTTATTCATAATTTAATTAATTTGGGTAAATAATTTATGTAGTTTCCGTTTTCTAACTAGATGGATGGCGTTGGCGTCGAGTTAGATCGCGCTATGGTTTTGTTCCCAAAAAGTGATGTTATTGGTGCCGATGTGCCGCTCTCATGCTATAAAAACGGGGGTTACCTTTGTTGTCTGTGTTGGTTGATGTGTTTAATTTTCATGTTGGCCTTCAAAGAGTACTTTTTGATAGACTGAAATTGGCCTTTTCCAGACTCTGTGAAGGGGACAACTTTGCTAGATCACTTACCTATGATGAGGTGCCGTCGTACTACACGTACGACAAGCAAAGAGGTGTATTTAATTGACGTCGATGCGGACACGCCGTGGACGGGTTTCCGGGAATTTTTAAGGATACCGCATTGGGACGGGTTTACACTGTGCACCCAAATAATGGCGAGTGCTATTATTTGCGAATGTTACTGCACACAGTGCACAGCCCAACATCATTTGCGTTTCTAAGGACAGTCGATGACATTGAGTATCCCACATACCGCGCTGCTTGCGCAGTACGCCACCTTCTCGACGGTGATCAGCACTGGGACAACGCACTTGAGGAGGCCAGCATTAGAGACAATCTCAGTCGTTTGCGACATCTGTTTGTCGTCATGTTGGTGTTTTGCGGTATTGCAAATCCGCTTTTGTTGTGGGAGAAATATCGGCATCTTCTGTCCGAAGACTTCCTAAGAGGTCTGAGACGCACTACTGAAGATAATACTGAGGCAACTGATGAGCGCGTTCTAAACAGTTGCCTTAGTTCACTTCAAGATATGGTCATTTCGATCTGCGGCAGTTCTCTGGTAGATTATGGGCTACCGACTCCACAACATCTGGTTGTACAAGAGCTTGGAAACAGAGAGTACAACTCTGAAATAAATTATGATCCAAGAGCTATGAGTACCGTCGTCAATGACCATGTCTCTAAGTTTACCTCAGAGCAAAACCAAATTTTCGACACCATCCTTGACTCGGCTCGGCCAAGGTAAATGTTTTTCTTGGATGCTCCTGGTGGAACAGGGAGAATATTTGTCACCGCTGGCATTCTCGCAGAGGTCAGGAAGCAAGACAAGATTGCCATTGCAGTAGCATCGTCAGGAATCGCCGCAACACTGCTTCCTGGTGGCAAAACAGCGCACACAATGTTTAAGATTTCCATAGATTTAGAGAGTAAAGAAACACCTGTTTGTGGAGTGTCACGCAACAGTGACAAAGGGCGCGTGCTTAAAGATTGCTGTTTAATCGTGTGGGATGAATGCATTATGGCAAACAGAAAAGCAGTAGAGGCGGTAAACAGGACTTTGAAGGACATTCGCAGGAACCAGCAAATGATGGGTGGCGTTACAGTTCTGTTTAGCGGCGATTTCCGACAAACGCTGCCTGTGGTGACGCGAGGAACTAGGGCTGATGAGGTGAATGCTTTGTTGAAATACTCTTTCTTACGGCCACATATTCATAGGTTGCGCTTAACGATGAATATGAGAGCACATCTTGGCGAGAATGTACACGCCCAAGAATTTTCTGATGTTCTCTTAAAATTAAGTGAGGGAACGCTACCAGTAGACGGTGGCCAGGTGGTTCTACCTGAGATACTTGGGAGAGTGGTATCTACCTTAGAAGATTTGATTCGCCTGGTGTAGGGGACATCAATAGGATACCGCACCAACATAATTCTTGGGTGTGTGAACGAGCCATTTTAACACCCAGAAACGACCAAGCTTCAGCGATCAACGAATGCATTCTCGCGGAAATTGAGGAAAATTGCACTTTAATAAACACTGTTGTCGACCAAGATGACGCCACACATTACCCCGTAGAATTTCTCAATTCCCTCAGCGCAAGTGGACTACCAGCGCACACCATTAAGTTAAAGGTCGGTGTCCCAATTGTGCTTCTTCGGAAACTGAGATCCCGTGGGAATATCAGGATAAAAAGTAGCCTATACGTTAGTTCAGGGTGTGGGCTACCTCTTTACCAAATTTTATCAAAATTGGTCCAACTGTTTGAGCGTGAAGACGTAACAAACATATAAACACTCACAAACTTTCCCTTTATAACATTAGTGTTTTTCACACACACTAGTATAATCAGCCTATAATGTTCCCACTGCTGGCACACAGGCCTCCACTCTGTGAGAGGGAGTGGGCCGTGATCCACCACGCGGGCCCACTGCGGGTTGGTAGATGTCACATGTCTTCGAATTTTTGGTTCTTACCAGTACTTTTACGTTATTATTGTTTTCTATAGACTCTTTTTATCTACTTCTGTTGGTGTACCAATCTATACATATAATAAAATTGTAGAAAAGTGGTGTCTGTACAATGGAAATATATTAAAAAAAAGTAGCAGGGGCTGTTATTATATCGATGCCGAACCCGAAAATGTAATTAAATTTTTTTTTGTCTGTTTATCTGTTTGTCTGTTTGTCTGCTGTGTTTGTGCACGCTAATATCAGAAACGGCTTATTCGATTTAGATGCGGTTTTCACTAATATATTGTAGTAAGCTTCACTTAACATTTAGTGTTTATTTCATGTCAATCGGTTCATAAATAAAAAAAATATGTCAATTTAAAGAATCACGGCGAACATTTGTTAAGGTATTCTATCAGAGTACGTAAACGCCTCGCGCCTGCGCGTCCGTGGCTATAATTATATACAAGGTGTAACGGAAAGGGGGGATTTGAACTCAGTCGAGATTCTCGCTGAGTCGAAGTTTCTGCAGCACGAAACCTAGCCTGGTGCAGAGAGCCTTTTGCCTCACGACCTTCCTCTCGAACTAATCTCATCCTTTTAGCATTTCTGCTACACTGGGAGAGGTTGGATCTTCTTCGAGGCATTCTTACAATAAAATAGTACTTACTACTTAACACACAGTTATTTAGTAAACACGTACTATCGTAAACAATTAAATTATAAATACTTACAGATTATTATACAGTCTAAAATTATCACAGTTTAAGTAATAAGTGTTAAGACGTGTAAACCAAACGTCATTATCATCATCATTTCAGCCGATAGACGTCCACTGCTGGACATAGGCCTCCCCCAATTTTGGGGGGGTTTGCCATAATCGCCACGCTTGGCAGGCGGGTTGGCGATCGCAGTATGGTATGGTGGTGGAATGCATAGAGAACGCTGCTGCCCATTCTCCGGTGAGACCCTTAGTCGCCTTTTACGACACCCACGGGAAGTAAGGGGTGGTGCTATTCTTCTACACAGACAAACGTACTAACTTTATAAAACAAAAGAATTGCTAGAAAAAATAATTACTAACCTAAGCTAATGAACTTATACTTAGTAAAGAAAATCAAGAAAAGAAATGCCTAACCTATACCAAATACTTATAATATTTATATACAAACCCTAAATACAAATTAAGATAAGTATACCGAAAATCAGGGAAAGAAATGCCTAACCAATAATAAATGCTTACAATATTTATTTACAAAACCCTAAATAAAAATTAAGATAAGTAAATACCCAATAATCAAGGAAAGAACCGCCTAACCTATACCAAATACTTACAAAATTTTAAAGAAAATTAAGAAAAAGAACCTAACCTACAAACCCTAAAATATAAATAAATGAAATATGCAAACAGTCAGTATTCAAGTGAATCGCAATAATCGAATCCAACTATTCGCCTATACTCTCCAGGATACGTGCGTTCGCTACGAATAACTGAATCCTTATGGCAGCGGCGCGTTTTCTTTTGAAATGGTCATCTCGCAGTTCAACCTGAGGGGTTGTCGACTGCTTAACCTGGCTTTCCTGTGGATGCCTCAATAAATTAAGGCCTCCAGCCAGGGCATAATACACAACTAACTACACAATATAAACTTAAAAACTAAGCGACTACACGCTAAGGGCACCCCCTGTGCGGTACGGACCTCGGCTTAGGGCGTCGCTGGGAGAGGGCAGCAAGGGACAAGCTGGATCGGAATTATGGCAGCGGCGCGGCTCTCAGCGCGCTTTATACAAGGTGTAACGGAAAGGGGGTATCAACCCTGAAGGAGGTGAATGTGCTCATGAAACTGAACAAATTTCCCCAAAGAACATAGGTCGAAATATGAAAAAAAATTTGGACCTCCCATAGTAATAGTAAATCATTGATGTGCTATTACTATGGGAGGTCCAAATTTTTTTTTTCATCTTCATTCACCTCCTTCAGGGTTGATACCCCCTTTCCGTTACACCTTGTATATATAGCCACGGACGCGCAGGCGCGAGGCGTTTACGTACTCTGATAGAATACCTTAACAAATGTTCGCCGTGATTCTTTAAATTGACATAACTTTTTTATTTATGAACCGATTGACATGAAATAAACATTAAATGTTAAGTGAAGCTTACTACAATATATTAGTGAAAACCGCATCTAAATCGAATAAGCCGTTTCTGATATTAGCGTGCACAAACACAGCAGACAAACAGACAAACAGATAAACAGACAAAAAAAAAATTTATTACATTTTCGGGTTCGGCATCGATATAAAAACAGCCCCTGCTACTTTTTTTTAATATATTTCCATTGTACAGACACCACTTTTCTACAATTTTATTATATGTATAGAAACCCTGAAGGAGGTGAATGTGCTCATGAAACTGAACAAATTTCCCCAAAGAACATAGGTCGAAATATGAAAAAAAATTTGGACCTCCCATAGTAATAGTAAATCATTGATGTGCTATTACTATGGGAGGTCCAAATTTTTTTTTTCATCTTCAATCACCTCCTTCAGGGTTGATACCCCCTTTCCGTTACACCTTGTATATAATTATAGCCACGGACGCGCAGGCGCGAGGCGTTTACGTACTCTGATAGAATACCTTAACAAATGTTCGCCGTGATTCTTTAAATTGACATATTTTTTTTATTTATGAACCGATTGACATGAAATAAACACTAAATGTTAAGTGAAGCTTACTACAATATATTAGTGAAAACCGCATCTAAATCGAATAAGCCGTTTCTGATATTAGCGTGCACAAACACAGCAGACAAACAGACAAACAGATAAACAGACAAAAAAAAATTTAATTACATTTTCGGGTTCGGCATCGATATAATAACAGCCCCTGCTACTTTTTTTTAATATATTTCCATTGTACAGACACCACTTTTCTACAATTTTATTATATGTATAGATTGGTACACCAACAGAAGTAGATAAAAAGAGTCTATAGAAAACAATAATAACGTAAAAGTACTGGTAAGAACCAAAAATTCGAAGACATGTGACATCTACCAACCCGCAGTGGGCCCGCGTGGTGGATTACGGCCCACTCCCTCTCACAGAGTGGAGGCCTGTGTGCCAGCAGTGGGAACATTATAGGCTGATTATACTAGTGTGTGTGAAAAACACTAATGTTATAAAGGGAAAGTTTGTGAGTGTTTATATGTTTGTTACTTCTTCACGCTCAAACAGTTGGACCAATTTTGATAAAATTTGGTAAAGAGGTAGCCCACACCCTGAACTAACGTATAGGCTACTTTTTATCCTGATATTCCCACGGGATCGAAACTTATGCGGGTGAAACCACGGGGCGGAAAAAAAAAATAATTAAGAATACATAATAAAGTAGATAATTGCAATAAACTAATTTAAATGATAATTTTGACCATAAAGCCGCCTTTCCACCAGAGATGAGCGAGGATGCGTAGCGAGGGATGTGTGTGAAACCAACCAATAACATCGCTTCATTTTTTTAGCTTGAACTAAGTTAATAATAATAATAATAAGAGCTTCGACTAACTCCTATATAAGGAGGCTCTCGTTGGGCAGCTGGATCAAGGGCTTGATTCAGAGAGCGGCACATAGATATCCGAATTTCTGGACACGGCCCGCATTGTTAAGAGGTTCCCCTCTCTGGAACCTTGACCGCCGCCGCCGGTAGCTTGGACCCTGTTCCCGATACCGGTGGGCTACTATTTTTTATATTTTTAAATGTTTTTATATTCTAATATTTTAAAATATAATTTATATGTATAATAATGAAATAAAATAAATTATAATAATAATCGTTTATTTGCATGAAATATTGTGCTTACAGATGTCATAATACAATTCATAGTTATAAGTAAGTCATAAGTCATTTATTTCGGAACAATATACATTGTGTAGAAATTTTGTAAAATAAAACAGTACCATTCAAATAAAACAAACGAAAAGAAAAGAAAAAAAAACATGTCAAAGATAATAAAAATAACAAAATCAAAACGATAATAATCCACATTCATTTTAAAATAATTAATAATGCAATAAAACAAGTAGTCAAAATAAAAAGGAAAAACGAAAATCAAATTAGTATAAGAAGATCAAGATCAGTGGTTTATGACATCCAATTTTCTAAGAATATTGTAATAAAATAAAAAATTGTGTAAAAAGATTAATAACAACATATATCATGTAATTTTCTGTGAATAATCAATAATAAAAATAGAATGTCAAATATAAATAAAAGAAAATAAAAACAAATTGTCATACAAATGTCCGTAGTAATATGTCATCTAATTGTAAAATAAAAAGTCAAAGATAAAATTTGTAATTATACTGGAGATATTATGTCATTTAACAATCTAAGATAATACAAAAACATAAAAAATTTAAAACAAGAATAGTCAGCATATCATTTAAAATTAATTCCAATCTAGAACAATAATATTATTATTACGATTGTCGCTTATCATCTAGGTACTCATCAACGCTGTAATAGCCCTTCCTCAATAAATATGTCTTCAATTTGTTTTTAAATAAGTTTGCGCTATTTATGCTTTTAAATTCTAAGGGAAGCTTGTTGTATAGAATTACTGATTGGTAATTCTATACAACAAGCTTCCCAAAATTAATAAAATTACAGGAATGTCAAAATTGATTAAATTACACTATTCATGTCTGTGCAATATTTTGTTAGGTTTTGGTTAGTTTTACACACATCCCCCGCTACGCATCCTCGCTCATCTGTGGTGGAAAGACAGCCTCTGTGTGTTATACGCGAGTTCATTTAAATCAAATTAGAAATATAGAAAAAAAATTACGTTGTCATACCGTATCTTTGTAGCTACGCTTTGTAGCAAAGTCATGAACAAGGTTCTCTAATCAAAGAGTAATTCTCCAATAGCCCGTCAAAATCTGACATCAGGAACGAAATACCTACTTGAAGTTACTACCACGTATATACCTTTCAAAGAACATAAAATAATGCGTAGAAACATAACACACAAAATGCGTACAAATCTCAGAATTTGACTGATTAAATCAACGAAGTAACTCATAGAGGGTGAGACATCTTTACTTTGCTGACGTTCAGGGTTGACAGCTGAAATTTAAAAAAAAGTCTTTTTTTAAATTGATTATAAACAATTCGAAAGAATAGAAAGGAGTACGCAGTCGCAGTATTCCTCGACATGGAGAAGGCCTTCGACCGTGTATGGCATGAGGGCTTGATACATAAACTGGCCACGTCAGGCGCGCCCCGTCGCGTCGTGCAGGTGGTCTCCTCTTGTCTGTCCCACAGGACCTTCAGGGTGGTAGTCGACGGAGCGCTGTCCAGCGCGCACCCCGTCATGGCGGGTGTGCCGCAGGGTAGCTGCGTCTCGGCGGCGTGTTACTCATGCTAAACGCTCATCTTTAGGTACTAACATTATAAAGAGGTAAAGTTTGTATGTAGGGAGTAATCTCTGGAACTACCAGTCGGATTTGAAAAAATCTTTTTGTATTTGATAGCCCAATTTTTGAGGAAGGCTACAGGCTATTTAACATCACGCTATGACCCTTAGGAGTTGAGCAAAAAGAAAAAAGTCAAAAACGAAGTATTAGCGCTGGCAGGCAATGCGATGCGACGGGGTTGGTAGGGGAACAAGAAATTTCACGCGGACGAAGTCGCGGGCAGAAGCTTGTTTATTATTTATGTTCACAGCATGCTAAATAAAAACTAAGCCCCATAAAACCGTAATAATGGTTTGATTGTGAGGTCTGACGAGTCTTCCCGGGTGTCACCATTGTGTGGATCGCCCGGAGGACACGGTGGAGCATACGGTGGAGATCTGCCCAGCTTGGGCAGAGCACCGCCCGCCGCGGCGGTGCTCTGCCCAAGCTGGGCAGACACGGCGCGCCGTGTCCTCACGGAGGCGATCGGCGGCGGCGATCTCTCGCGTCCGGCCCTAGTCCGGGCCTTGGTACGGAGCGAGAGTGCATAGGAGGCTGTAGCCTCCTTCTGCGAAGCAGTGATGCTCGCGAAGGAGGAGGCGGAGCGCGTGAGGGAGAGGCAATCCTTGCGCCCTCACGCCCCTAGCCGCCGCAGGAGACGCCCTGGGCGTCGGGAATCGATAGCCGATTCCCGGCCACCGTAGGCGCGGGCTTGCGGACGGCGAGCAATGGGCAGCTCGCCGTCCGGTAAGGACCAGGCCCGGGTCGACGGCGCGTTGTGTTCCACGCGTGCCTCAAGGAGATGTCAGCATCAACTGACGGGGTCCGCTAGGGCCGATGCCCGCCAGGGTTGCGGGTAGTTCGAAAGAGATACCGTGGCCTCTGGCACAGGCAACTGAAGGAACACGGGTGGGTTTTAGTCAGTAAGAGTCTGACACTCCCTTCTGCTCCGCCCAGAGCGGGAGGGGTCATTTGATGATTTCCCACCCAAAAAAAAAAAAGGTCTGACGAGTCTTTACCCGCCGATCTAAGCTTTGGTGTCTAATAATATACAAAAAACAGCGATAAAAGGACGGTGCTATTAAACTATGCCAGAATTATAAAGGAAGGGTAAAAAACACCAAACACATCACCTATCATCGCTAAGTAACCAAAAAATATATATTTATTTTTTCTTTATTCACTACTTAAATTTGATACTGAAGATTTAGGTAGCACTTAAACACATTTCTAAATAATATATTTTTAATTTATTTTTAAATCTGTTTTTATTGGTTTCACTCCTTAACCTTATGTCTTGTGTGTCGTGTGTTGATTTAATGGAATCGATTGTCTTGAATGCATTGCAGATATCTATGTAACTGCTCTAATTATATTAGACCAACTACTAAGCCACTACGTTTCAGTTAAGCAATCTACATATAAAAGGATAGTCCCGAAGGAGATTGGTGAAGGCTGTTCACTTTTATTGTTGATTCGCGGTTTCACCCGCATGAGTGTCGATCCCGTGGAAATATCGGGATAAAAACTATCCTATATCCTTTCCCGGGAATGAAACTATCTCTATGCTAAATTTCATCTAAATCGGTTCAGCGGTTTAAGCGTGAAGAGGTAACAGACAGACACACTATCGCATTTATAATATTAATAAGTATGGATGGATTTTGTGATGGGAGAGTCATAATTTAGATTACAGATTTATATCCCAAAATTGGTTACGTTACGCCGAAAAGATAAAGCCTTGGTTTGAATGATATAGCGTGCGCAAAAGATGGAGAAGAATTCTGTAATTAGCTAAAATTCACAGCTTACTTACAGTTTCAAACCATTGAAGCCATTGTAAAATTGTTATTCCTTATTGTTGTTTATTATGAATATGTTTGTGGTTTATTGTTGTATATTGCAAAATTGTAAAATGGATTATGCATGTTCTTTTCCTAACTATTGTTATTATTTTTCTATTATTCAGAGTTCTTTCGGACCATTATCCAAAAGATGGAAATAACTGTTTTGAGATAACGATATTTTATGAAAATGTATGAAACGAAACGAAAATGTTGATGGAATACTTCAATACTGTTTTCATGGAGTTTCCTGTCCTTCTTCTTCAAGAAGACCTAGTTTTGCGAACGGACGAATAGCTTTCTGATTGAGTACTGATAAGTCTAATTAAATTAATGTCTAGCCTTGTCGATCTGTGCTTTACTTCCATTCCCTACAACCTATATTCACAAGAACTTTTAAACACAGTAAAAAACCAGTAGTCAAGCTGACGTACAAAGCTTGCTATTTTGGTTACATCTATACAACATTATTTTTACTATAATTATGCGAAACCCGAAACACGTGTCTAGTATTTTTATGTAAAGAATCTATGTACAAAATTTCGAAACTGTATCTACCTATCATGAAAAATCACAAAGTTATAAGCTTGTTATGTTACCTGTTTGTCCGTTCAAAAACATGCTCACCCGCGCCGCTCGCGCCGCGCCCTCTTGCGCTCATTGATATAGTACCTAGGTACCTAACCGTTCGGCGCGGAGATTGGATAACCTATATAGTGTCGCTCGGTGTCCAATGAAATGTCGTAATCGCGGGGTGCGGGACGTGTGAGTGGCTAAGTATAGTTTTTACTTCCTCTTGTAACACACTCAAATTATGAGCACTTAAAGAAGCAGTCTGTGGGTTTTCTTTAAACATGGTTAAAACCAGCCAGTTACCGGACTAAAGGCTGATTTTTCCAACGCCAGATAATTTTACCTGAGACATAATTTTGAATTCTGACAGTTTTTCCATACAAAATCTGTCAGACGTCAATTTTATTCAACGACTAAAAAAAATAATATGGCGATTGAAAAATCAGCCCTTAGTTGTTAAGAACTTTACCTACGTCGGGATAAAGTTCGAAATTTAAAAACTGGCTCAAAGATTTGACTTAAGCTAAAGTTGAATCTCGTTTTGAGAAAAAGGAAGGAAAGAGATCTAGACAGTTGCAAAAAAAACAAAGATCAGTTACACGCACGACCTTGGTAGCCCTAACATCTAAAAGTAATTACATTTGCCTACGTATTTAAGCACGCTCCAGGAAAACGTGCAAACGTCTCCTCTAATTTTGTACCCATTCCTCAGGGAGGACTATTTAAATAACCTAAAATTGGATTCCGAATCAACCGGGGACTCACTGAATAAATTCATTGGCTGAATATTAATTTGTTGATCTTTGTAACGTAACGTCGTATTGATCAGATTGGTGAGTTGGTTTAAGATAAAATACTTTTTTGACGATTATACATATACATCTCACTGTAAATTAAGGAAAGATATCAGAAACGGAACTTTATTTGCTATGAATATAGGCACATGATATATAAAATGTTGTACATACATAAACTAAAGAGATCGGCTACAGTCTTATTATTAGTACATACGAACAAAAGAATGTCAACAAAACAAAACAGAAATTATAGTGAAGTCAGTTAATAGAATTATAATCAGGTAGATAAGTCTTACAGGGTCAATTTTAGAATTAATTATAACAATCATAATCTGCATAAATTCACATAATTTAGAAAGTATTTCACTGAGTATGTAATAACATTTGCCTAAAAGATATAAGATATTGAAGTAGGTAGTGTTTGGTTATCGGCTCCGACTTACGAATTACTATATTATTACTACTATTACTTACTCCGGTCGTGAGTTCGAACCCAGCCAGGCACTTTACTTTGTGTATTTAATGCCATCACCACTGCTCTCAAAACGGTGAAGGAAAACATCGTGAGGTAACCGGCCTATGTCCTAGAACCAAAAATCCGAAGACATCCACCAACCCGCACTGGGCCCGCGTGGTGAATTATGGCCCACTCCCTCTTACAGAGAACATTATAGGCTGATTATTATGCTTATGCTAGTGTTGTAACGTCTTATGAACGTTTGTGTATGGTGTTGATTTTACGTAGCCAAATTCTAAACAAAATGCTTCTGGAAATCTGTTTTTAAATCAGCTTAGGTGCAGGTGCTTAGGTGCACAGCTTAGGTGCAGGAGCACCTAAGCTGTAATGGTTGCAACCCGGCAGTTCGAGATGAGACTGACAACCGAAGAGTCTTCAAGAATCTAAGGAAAATATTCACTGTTACCTATCCAACGATATTATAAAGGAAAGATATGCTACGTCCATACTGAGCGACGACGTTCTGTATTGTTGCGTTGTTATTACAAAGTACTTACTGCGATAGATAATACGGAACGTATGACACAGAAAGAGATAGCTATCTGTAGTGTGTTGCTCGCTGCTATTAGCGGACTAAATTAAACTACAACAATTGTCTGAATTTGTCTGCAACAATTTGCGCGCGCTTGTACCATATCTTTTTTTTATTTTTTTATTTGAAATGGGTTTGCTCTTGACTCTAGTCTAGGTCAGAGGTGACAGAGACAAAGTTGACGATGGAGTGAGCTTACCCAGAAGAAGCCTGTTCACTCTTACTTTGAATAGATTCGGGTTGTATGCGCTCGGAAACACAGACGCAGGTAAAGAGTTCCACTCTTTTGCAAACGCGCGACATTTGAAAACGCTTAGTGCGAATTGGTGGAATAGCAACTAGGCAGGGATGGTAACTTGCAGTGCGTCTGGATGACCGAAGGTAGAAGGGGGCCGGTGGAATGAGGTCGTGGAGCTCTTGGGCACACTCACCGAAGTACAACCTCTGTAATATAATATAATTGCTGTTATCTATACACATTATACACATGAACCACTAACACAAGAAAATACGAAAAGAAATACTATACATTAACATAAATCCATTATGTGTACCGTTTCAGCATCACAAAACTTCGCAGAGGCTCGTGACGTCACTCCATCTAGAAAATGCGTACGTGACGCCTCTCCACTGCACGGAGAGAGCAAACTACGTAATTACAAGGCAAGCAAAGCACAAGAAACTCTGTGCATATATGTATAAATTTGCTGTATGGCGCTGGCGTTTAGAACAAGTACTGCTTGTATTAAAAGATTAGTCCTTCAGAAATGTAAGCTGTCTATTATTTTGCTAGTTAATTTTAAATACTTATACTGCTTTGTGGTCGCAAAATCGACTGCTGATCATTTGAGCATAATAATTTGTTTATTTTCACTTCAAGACACAAATATCAGTGTTGCTCTGGCTCTTGTACTAGGAGGTCCTGTACAACAAGAGCCAGACCTTTCAATTTACAGAGAATATGATATAGAAGCGCAATAGACAAAAATGAGATTCGTTATAGTTATACGAATACGTATACGTATACGTACGTATGTATAAGTATAATATAGTTTACATTTGTAAACTTACCTTCTAATGCATGCCATAACTACATATATTATACGTATACATACGTACGTGTATGTAACAAGACAAAAAAAAAGTAATAATAATAAATTACTTTAAATGAAAAAAAAACAAATTACCAATTTTTTTTTTTAATGTAAAGTCGTTTATTATTATTACTTTTTTAAAGCACTAGTCTGCTTTTTTATTAGTCTGGGTGTGACTGAAGTGTGTGTGTGTTGTGTGTGTGTGTGTGTGTGGTGTGTATGCGAGGTGTGTGTGAATGTGACAGAGTGGCATGTAACGCTGCCGAATAGATTTTCTGATTCGTCATAATCGTAATTTTCCAGCCAGTGAAATAGTAGATTGTTATACAAGGGTCGGAAGGAATCAATTCCCATACGAGGCATTTAGACGCCCGAGCGCAGCGAGGGCGGCTATAGTCCGAGTGGGAATTGATGACTTTCACCCGCGTTAAACACTCTACTTTTCATTTCGAATTTAAGGAAAGTAAAAAATAGTAGTTTTTCTAAAATATTTATTGATAATAATAATAACATGAATAGTACCTATAGAATAGTCCTTTTTAAATTTGAAGTATGGAACACACCACGTCACCGCCACAGAATCTACTCAAGATTCTGTGTCACCACCGGGGGCCGTCCCGCTTACTAGGGCCCGTATTATTATCATTCTGTCTGCATTCTTACTTTTACCATTTTTCATAAATTACTTAGAAAACACGATAATCTTGATAAAAATTACTAAAAAATGTGTTGCGACGTGACACTTTTTAGTGCTGACCGTCCACCCAACTTTCTTATTTCGATTCAAAACTTGCATACAGCCTAATCGATTCTCGCAATAAAAAAAATGAAAAAAAAATGGTAGAAACTGAATAAAAACTCTTTAAACTAACAAAATGTATTGAAATGTAAAGTGTTTGCAGAATATCCAATCTATAGAATTAATTAATTATCATCATTCTCAAAAAAAACTTCTGGTAAGCCTACCTAAAAAAT
Organism: Mesoligia furuncula; assembly: GCA_916614155.1. Taxonomy (NCBI): domain Eukaryota; kingdom Metazoa; phylum Arthropoda; class Insecta; order Lepidoptera; family Noctuidae; genus Mesoligia; species Mesoligia furuncula. Next base: position 5,568,815 of record OU744807.1, read on the forward strand.
GATTACTGGGAATTCTGTAGTAAACTATTAGAAAGTATCAAAAATAAAATCCACAATAAATAATTGGCCAATAAATTAAAATAATTTTAAACAGCGAGCGCATTCCGAATATAAATTCAATTATAGAAGCATTTCGGCGCGAAATTCAGTAAATGAGGTACCTATGGCCTGTCTGTTATTGACATGATATTAGAAGAGATTGAAATGATATTAGAAAAGCATAAATCATTATTATAAGCAATGCTTATTGTATTTATTGCTTAAAATAATTTTATTTTATTTTCAAATATCGATTACATTCGTCATATTCATTAATCGAGTCAATCGAAATTTAAAAAAAAAAATTGTTTGGAATAATCGCTTTCACACATCATTGCAATAAAAAAAACAATAATGGTCGGCGATTTTGAACACAAATTGAGTAGTGGTAATGATTAATATGTATTATTGAACCTGTGTTTGAATATTACGTTAAAACCTGGGCATTTTTGTGTTGTTTATAATATTATCAATAACATTTGTCACATTTTAAATCTTATCTAGATCTGTGTGTGTGAAATTTGTGAAAAGTAAAAATGTAAACACACACGATTGGCGCGAAACTTCGACATTAGATATCAAAAAAACTTCATTACCACTACTTATTTAACTTAAACTATGGATAAATTCGTCAAATAATTAAATTATGTATATTCACAGCCCCATAATGGTAAAGTCAGGATGTTCAAAATCACCAATTTTTATGTTTTTTAGCCTCGACCACAACTGACATCAAAATGGCGATTATCGTACCTATGTATGTTGCATTTATTCAAGGTAAATTATTAACTTGTGCGCTAAATAAGAAAGATTTAATGGCGTTAATATATGAGCTTTTTATCCAACTCTCCTAATTAACGCACATTCATAAGATTTGATGGGTAGCATAATAAATATTTACATAATCAATTAAGGGTGTCGTATGTATGTCTGATTGAGCTGACTACGTAACTAAATTTAGTTCTATTTTTAAATTTCATTCCCGCCCTAGGGAGGGAAGCAATTACTATGAGCCTTTCCTGCTCAAGGGTGGGAAGCAGCGTTTTCCACCCGCTATTCGAATCAAACAAACACTACTTTCCGAGTATGAGAGATGAAAAATAGTTTTTTTGAATTGGTAGTTGTTTAGTTTTTTAAGTAGTTTGATCCCTTTTTCATGGCCGATTTTGTTGTAAAGACGTGGAGCAATGTAGTGGTAGTGCTTACTAGCGAAGACGCTCTTGGGTTCAACAGCATAAAGTTCTGGATCCGATCCCAAGGTCGGGGTTGGGTTTTCCATATGGAACTCAGTAGCAGCCTTTTATTAGTACCCGCACCCTAAGTGTTATGGAACTCAGTAGCAGCCCGGTCTTTATTATTACCCGCACCCTAAGTGTTATGGAACTCAGTAGCAGCCCGGTCTTTATTAGTACCCGCACCCTAAGTGTTATGGAACTCAGTAGCAGCCCGGTCTTTATTAGTACCCGCACCCTAAGTGTTATGGAACTCAGTAGCAGCCCGGTCTTTATTAGTACCCGCACCCTAAGTGTTATGGAACTCAGTAGCAGCCCGGTCTTTATTAGTACCCGCACCCTAAGTGTTATGGAACTCAGTAGCAGCCCGGTCTTTATTAGTACCCGCACCATAAGTGCGTAACACACTTTCAATTGCAATCTGAATGATTTTGAAGGATATTGCTAATCCATTGCTTCTTAAGTTCGAAAAATGTTTCTGATCAACAACGTAAATAACGCAATGAATGTTATTAAACTGTCAAAATAAAAGCCTTTGCTACTGTAAGTGTGTTACTCATTCATGGGACTTCAATATAACTCTAGAAATGTATGTGTACTACACCGTCTAGCCGCGAAGGGAATACAAGCGTAATGCTATGAAGTAATTAGTTACAAATTACGACCAAACTTCGCATTCCTCAAGATCCTAACCTAATGACGTCACCCGCAAAGCTGTAGCACAAAATACAGAGAGTACAGAAGGCAATCTACATACAAAGTGCGCTCGAGCAACGCACGCATAGACACCGCTCACGGACACGTTATCTCGGACTGGTTGGGAGTAGTGCGAGCGCGAGTGCCATTCGCTTGAGACACGCGTCTGTGAAGTGCAAAAATGGAGCAACAAAAAAATGGCTATCTAAGCTCGATTTATATAACAGTTGCCTATTTTGATTCAGATATTGTGTTGTTTTTAGTGTAATTTTATAGGGTTAGGTCTAAAATGAATAGGGCAAAATAAATTATGTAAATAGAATAGAATTGTGTATCCGTTTTGAAGTTATTAGGGATCTTCCAAAGTGAAAATTGACAAATATATAATTTTATATGTTTTTGTTCTGTAAACTTTTTTTATTGTAAATACTATCTTTATTGTTTTGTTTTAATATTGTAGAATAAGCTCAACAATAAATCAAACAACTAGATACGAGTACCACTACCACGATAGTTTTTTGTGCATAAGCCAAAGTTGACAACCCTAGCGCGACTGCCGAGAGTAGGTGTGAAAAGTGAAATACATACATGTGATTGCCTTCTGTACTATCTGTATTTTGTGGCTGTACCGTAGCTATTCTATCCTCTCAATTTCTAAACCATTGAAATGTCTGTCTGACTATAAATCAGTGTCTAGCCATTGAACCTAACCAGACAGACGTCTAATTGTGTACTAGAACCAATTAAAACTATCAATTAAACTTAGTACTGTATTTTACAGAAAATACAATGTTGAAAGGCTATTCCTACAAAGGCATTATAATAATGATACGTTATTGCTACAATCAAAGGCATAATAGTACCCATTAGTGGTCCCAAATTAGGCTTTTGAACGTAATAACGTCTTTTATAATGAAGCCTTTTCATAATTAACTGAGTACTTAGTTTCCATTGATACCTGTTGAATAATGAGTGAATAATTAGGCAAGGTAATAACACAGAATACATCGGTACAGAAGGTCAGCTCTATACTATGAGCGGAGATGCACGGACACATAGACATGCTTCACGTACAGCGAGTGCAAGCTCACTCGCGACCTGCGATTCGTTTGGAATTCATTTAGGGAACTATATGACCTAAAGCGCGGTCACTGTCGGACTGCTTAGAAAAAAAAAAGTAATTTAAAAAATAAAAAATTCCGACTGCGAAACTGAAAAGCTACAAACAAGCCCATTTTAAATTAAATAAAAGTTGGAAGCAGGCGGGACCCATTTGAATTTGAAAATATGATAAAAATGGTATGGGTCCCACCTGCTTCCAACTTTTATTTAATTTAAAATGGGCTTGTTTGTAGCTTTTCAGTTTCGCAGTCGGGTTTTTTTATTTTTTAAATTACTTTTTTTTATTTCCAGCTTTTTAGTTTACAAATGTGAAATATTTCGCAAACGATTTAGTTTCTGGTACTTGTTTTTTACGATTTGTCACTTCGAATTACTTTTAACCATATAAGGTATATATATTTTTGTAATCACCTTTTAAAACCCTTTATTTTGATACCCCACTCGATAGGTTTCGAGAATTTTTTTTTTTTTTGAAGGCTTATTGCGCCAAAAATCGGCCATTTTATTTTTTTTTTTCATTCTGATATACCCATTTTTATATATTCTCACAATTAAGACGAATCTAACGGCACCTCTCAAGCTGAAATAGATCAAGCCGTTTAGGCTACAGAGCGTGCCAAAGAAATATACATACAGACATACACTCGAAAAACATAACCCTCCTTCTAACGCAGTCGGGTAATAACGCAGTCGGGTAATAAATAGAAGCGCGATGACAGATGGCGCGATGATGATAACACTGGTAATTTATTGCAAAATATGAAGCAATTATCTATTTACAAAAAATCTATTATTTGGACTAAAAATTTAAAACACTAGTGCTTATATGTTGCTTGTAGAATAATCTGACAAAAAATCAGAATGATTGTATAGTATCTTAGTACCTATGGTTTTTATTGTAAAAAGAATGTTTTTAGAGGTATCTTCATGATTTTTTTTCTATCGTATCAAATTAGTTGTATTATGTTTTCAACACAGTATCTACCTAGCATATATCCTGAAGAATATCATATATTTTTCTGATTTGTTTACTGTAGTTGACCATATACTTTTATTGCTTCTAAAACTTGCGTTTTATGCGTTTAAGTCTTCCCTTAATAAATTCCTTAGTTTAAGTAATCCCCTTAGGACGCAAATACATAAATGATTGTAAATTGCACAAACGTATGCAATTTAGCAATTTGGCAGAGAAGTGGTGGCCCAGTGGTATCAGCCCCGACTTACGAGATATAGGTCATGGGTTCGAACCCAAGCAGGCGCTTTACTTTGTGTAAATAATTTCATCACCACTGCTCTCAAAACGGTGAAGGAAAACATCGCGAGAAAATTTCCCCGAACCAAAACCAAAAAATCTAAGACGTGACATCTACCAACCCACTCTGGGCGCTCGAGGTAGATTACAGCCCACTCCTCCTCGAAGGGAGGAGGCCTGTGTCTCAGCAGTGGGAACATTATAGGCTAATTATGCTACTTGCGCGTCTGTGTGCGTGCGGTATCGCTTGTTCTATGGAGGCGGACTTCTATACCTATCTTTTCTGTGGTGATAGAATGTCGGAGGATTGTTTCGCGTGTTCTATCTGTGAGACGATTCATTTTGAATAGTCCAATTTGGAGTGAGATTAATTGTTTTATTGAAGTGGAAAGGTGGGTGGGAAGTTTTTGTTCGCTAGGTCCATTAATTTAAGGCTGTCTTATGAGTGGCCATTTAATTACAGTAATAATTGTCTTGGCAATTTTGAAGGGGCTTGTGGCTTAGAAGTAACAGCGGCACGGTTCGATCGATCAGGTTAAGCTACGCTTGCCGCGGTTGGTCCGTGGATGGATGACCATTTTTACATACCAAGACCCTCCGTGTCTCGGAAAGCACGTTAAGCCGTTGGTCCCGGCTGTCATTCGTAGATCTTTGACTGTCGTTACGGATCGTCAGAAGCCCGAAAGTCTGACAACCATACTTTTACCAAGGGGTATCGTAATATATTACCCAATAATTGGGTTGTGGTGGTCAGATAGGCAGTCACTCCATGTAAAACACTGGTATTCAGCTGCATCCGACTAGACTGGAAGTCGACCCCAACATAGTTGGGAAAAGGCTAAGCAGATGATGAATTGTCTTGGCAATTTTCTATTTTGTTGAGTACCTGGTACTTGATAACATCGTCGTTGTAATCTCCTAAGGGTTAGGCCAGGTACCTACACTTCTGCTTCGGGGCTTGGCTGTTTTGGCAAATACCTGCACACTGTGGCAAGACGGGAGGTTACCCTCGTGTGTCACCACTACGGTTGCAGCCAGGACGCGGCCCTGCACACTGTCGTGCAGTGCCCTGCAGTTTCAGGGTTCATGTGTAGGTTTAATATGTGTTTGTGAGTTACAGATATGTGTTTCGTTTCCTACAAAGGCACTGCTAAAGGAACTATCTAGTCTCAGTAGTTCCTTTAGCTTTTGCAAAGGAACTACTGATCCGAAAATGCTCAGTAGTTCCTTCAAAGGAACTGCTAAAGGAACTATCTAGTCTCAGTAGTTCCTTTAGCTTTTGCAAAGGAACTACTGATCCGAAAATGCTCAGTAGTTCCTTCAAAGGAACTGCTAAAGGAACTATCTAGTCTCAGTAGTTCCTTTAGCTTTTGCAAAGGAACTACTGATCCGAAAATGCTCAGTAGTTCCTTCAAAGGAACTGCTAAAGGAACTATCTAGTCTCAGTAGTTCCTTTAGCTTTTGCAAAGGAACTACTGATCCGAAAATGCTCAGTAGTTCCTTCAAAGGAACTGCTAAAGGAACTAGTGAGCACAGAGGGCGAAGGGTGGATTTATGACAAAGGTAAGCCGGAGCAAAAGAAAATGTCAATAAACAGTTTCATTCAATTCCTATTTCGATCTACTTTTCTGAAGTAGGTATGAGCTTCATGGGAATTAGCGAAAAATTACAGTACCCGCCAAATTCATGTACCTACCTTATGCTAAACAACTCATCATCTGCCTAGCCTTTTCCCAACTATGTTGGGGTCGGCTTCCAGTCTAACCGGATGCAGCTGAATACCAGTATTTTACATGGAGCGACTCCCTATCTGACCTCCACAACCCAGCTATTGGGTAATATGATACCACTTGGTAAGACTGGTGGTCAGACTTTCGGGCTTCTGACTACCCGTAACGACTGTCAAAGATCCACGAATGACAGCCGGGACCAACGGCTTAACGTGCTTTCCGAGGCACGGAGGGGTCTCGGTATGTAAAGATGGTCACCCATCCACAGACCAACCGCGGCAAGCGTAGCTTAACCTGATCGATCGACCTGTGCGGCTGTCATTATTTAACCACGGGCCCCTCCCCTAATGCTAAACAACTCCTTAAAATAATATGAATTCGCCAGACTATTAATATCTGTAAAGCCCCCTTTATTCCATAAACTAAGTAGGTACTAGAATCTGAGAAAAGTCTCTTTTAATACATGACATTTTAATTTTAATTTATTCTTGTGGGATTAATATTTGCTATAATATTTCATAGTCATTTGCCACGGTGAAATTACCAAAATTGTGCCAATAATTATTAAATTATTGTTGCAAGTAATTGTATAACAATGCTGTGAATGTGATCCAGTAAAAGCTCGAGATTTGCATGCCTCAAGGCGTAATATGGTTGAACTATGCTTTATTTTTTTAATAACTCTATGTACCTAATTACCCATATTAGCAAATAAATGAATTTGAATTTGAAAAGTAAACACGGCACAGCGCGCTGTTCAATTACGTGTTTCTTATTTTCAAAACTTAACCTTGAAAATCATGTTTCCTCACAAATCAAATAATCTATCAAACAACATTCTACTGCCAATAATGCCATCCTAATGATTCATTTTCAAATCTATTCTAAATAAGTAATTTCAATTTGATTTACTATCTACTCTCACCAAATACATAATTATAACGTGCTTTTACTACACACAACACAAAACGAACTATAATTCCAATATGTACTAAATATTAATCACTGTTTTATTACAAACAATTTCCAACTGTTATACTAATAAATTCAATGAATACAACACAACGAGCAAAATGCAAATTAACTACACAAGTGTAAACAAATAATGTTAATGTCAAAATAATGTTAAAAACAAAACACAACATCAATAAAATTGTCCGATGTTCGAACTCCGTCCCGATTGTATTACGAAATTCCACGAAACCGACCCAATGGCGATACTGCTCCATAATTGCTCCATCTCGTTCACGCACACGCATTTTCACTCATAATATAAGCTGATTTTTTTCGGGTTATTGGCGCTCAAAATATAGCAAGCCACGTGACCTGAAGTGACGTCATGACGTGTTTATCCTCTATAGAAATTAAATTCACGACAAGCCGCGCGCGCTTACGAGTTATATTAAAGCAAATTTTTTTGTTGCTGGGAAAGAAAGACAAAACATTTAATGTTGGCGTTTTGCAATGTTATAATTTTATGGTGTATTAAATACCTACAGTATGATATGATTATATTTCAATGATGAATTGACTATATGTAGAGTGGTTGTGTTTTGAATTTTTGAAGGGAAGCTGGTCGGAATCGGCTTGTATCGTATCTTCGCCACTGGTTCCCTGCATGGCAGCCACTGCGCCGTGTTCTGGCGGCAGAAATTGGGGAAGACCTGTCGCTGTCGGCCGTTGTCAGGGAGACAGACTCTCTCGCTGACCCGATTCGCCTCAGGAGGGCAGGATGGCGCAGGCGGCGAAATGCGGACTTGATGCCGCAATAAGATGGGCCTGCGGATAATAGATCGGGGATTCTATCTTCCACGCTGCACGGTCCCTGGAGTTGTGGTGATGTCCCAGTGCACCCGGACATTGCCGAGGAAGGATGGAACCCGGAGGCGGGCCAAGAAGAGGGATCCAAGAAGTGGGCCACGCTTGATGGGTCGCGAATGTCATACGTAGCATTCTCGCGGCCCACCCATCAACGTGAAAGTAGGTACACAGGCGGAGTTTTTAGTGTGTGCAAGCCCCAAGTAACCACGTCGTCTTCCCGGACGGCATGGTATGCGGTAGGCGTTACCTTCGCCAAAAAAAAAGGTACACTTCTGCAAAAAGAATGGATTAACTATTGCTACTACATAGGTACACCTATCTATGTATCAGTCTTACCAAAGGGTATCGTATTACCCAGTAACTGTGTGTGCGTGTGTGGAGGTCAGATAGGCAGTCGCTCCATGTAAAGTACTGGCATTCAGCTGCATCCGGTTAGACTGGAAGCCGACCCCAACATGGTTGGGGAAAAGCTAGTCAGATTATGATGTAGTAACAATAGTTCATTCTTTCCTCTATCTCTCAAGAATCTATATAAATAGGGAACCGCTTATGAACACATATGAGGTACATTTTAGTTTCAAAACTTCAGTAGGACCAACAGCAATAACATACCCCGTGGACCTACTGGTAGGACAAAATAGTAGGACCACGAGAAAAAATACAAAATAACAAGAAAAAAACCGGCCAAGTGTGGCGGACCACGCGCAATAAAGATTCCGTACTTGGGATGAATTTATCCCAGAAACAAACTTAACATTATACTTAGGGGGGGGGGGGGCTGGCTTGGTCTTTGGCCGAAGAATTTGCAGTGCCATTCTACCTGGCAATGCAGCCAGTCTTCTGGGGACGTTTCTGGATGACAGCGATGCGGACGAGTAGGTACGGACGCCAGCACATCAAGCGACCTGAAACTGTAAAATTTTCCTTTTCATCTTTGAACCTTATGCTATAGAGATAAAGTTGAAAATCTATTAAAGAAATTTGACAGATTGTAGTAGCTTGATGTGCGCTGGCGTCTGTACTTCGACGTCTAAGTGTCCTTTTGTATAATTCGTTAGTAGTTTAATTTAGCACCGAATGTAAATAGTTAGGTTAAATATTGTAAAACATTATATTGTAATTGAAAAACAGGTTCTCCGTGGTTATCCACGCCAAAAGTCCATAGGCAACTTTAAAACTAATTGCTTAACGTTTAGTTTGACTTACGACCTTCTTTTAATGAGTAATTTGACACACACACCCGCATATTTTTCGAATAATCACGCTTTTGAATATAGTTCCGTGTCATGTTCGTCTTGTTCACATAATTCGTAAAACTTTATGAGTATACCCACAGAAATCTAAATAAATAAATTAGGTATGGTAGACAGATGCAGGTAACTTACGGCTCATTCACCGCGTCTAATAGAATGTTGTTCGTTCTTGGTTGGTTTTTGATATTGTGGGTTGGTGACGTGTGTTTAATCTATACTAATATTATAAAGAGGTAACATTGTTTGTAAGTTTGTAAGTTTGTATGTAGGGGGTAATCTCCGGAAGTAATGAACCAATTTTCAAAATTATTTCACTGGTAGAAAGCTACATTATTCGTGAGTGCTATAGGCTATAAATTATAAAGATATCATGCATATTAGCTGAACTATCTCAATTTTTGTCTAGCCAGGCGGAAAAAAATTGCTCTCACAACAGAGTTATTTGCATGCGCTGCCTTAACAGTTGTATATAATTGAAAACAATGTATGGCAACCTGGTCCGCTTTGAATAGTTCTACAAAAAAGTCCGCGACACCATATTTTTATCTTTTATATTTTAGCAGATATAGTAGCTTTTATGTGTTAAAAAAAGTAGTTTTCGACGTACTTACCTTTGGACGATTTTTTAAACAACAAAATATTAAAGCTTATCGAAAAAAATATTATTTTGAGCACAAGAACATCATAGAGATACGATTTGCCCAAAACAGTATGCCAATTGGTTAAATAGTTTCGAAGATAATATAAAATTACTAAATCACAAAATGCCGCCGTCCATTCACGAACCGCATTAGAACAAGCTTCGTACGGACGTTTTATCCATTTACCCATAGATGGCGTTGTTTAACTTTCGTCGTTAGGTAGGTGTGTTGTACGCGGTTGGTTGGATGTCGTTGGTCTTTAAAATTGTTTTGGTTGTTGGTCTTAAAATTGTTTTGGTTGCTCGGTTTCTTAAAACACAAACACTACTTCGTTCTCATTCTTCGAGTTCGAAGTTGTGCCAGCTATTTCTGATTTTGGGATATCGGACAGTTTCAGCGATTGTTTGTCATGCCTAAAAGGAAATCACAACTTTCCCGTCAGACATCCCAGACAAGAGCAGCTCGAGTACGCCGTACGGAAGAGTCTGCTCTTGAAAATTATCAGCGCCTCTCGAGGAATAGAGAAAATATTTCGCAAGCACGCGTTAGGGAATCTAGCTCCGAGCGTTCACAGCGGCTTGCTAACCAAAGCTGGAGAACATCGCAGGTCCGTGCTCGGGAATCTAGCGCTGAACGTGCGCAGCGTCTTTCTGATTTAAGGCAGCATGTCTCTGCAACAAGGGATAGGGAGTCTAGCGCTGAGCGCTCGCAGCGGCTCGCTAGCCAAAGCGCGAGAACAACGCAGGCCCGTGCTCGGGAATCTAGCGCTGAACGTGCGCAGCGTCTTTCTGATTTAAGGCAGCATGTCTCAGCAACAAGGTATAGGGATTCTAGCGCTGAGCGCTCGCAGCGGCTCGCTAGCCAAAGCGCGAGAACATCCATAAGTCCCAAGGTCAAACATTCTCTCTGGTGGGCATTGACCTGAGAAAGCAGTGTTTTTCCCATTGGCAGTTATATGTTGGCTTATCTCGGGTTGGAACTCCTGAAAGACAATATATTTTGGTACCAAATAATAGCATTACATCTAATATAATATACAGAGAAGTTTTGAATCATTAAATTTAACATAATTTATTCAATCATAATCATTTCATTTACTCATTTGAAACCCGGTAATATAGCCAAAGTGGCATGCAAATACATACATACATATATAATAAAACAATAAAAATATGCAATAAAAACAAAACCCTCCTTTTGGCAGTCAGGAAATAGGTACATCATAGCACTCAGTACTAACCGAACCACACTCATAATTTCATCACAAGTTAAAATGTTTACCGCCCAACGAAGTGGGCGCGGGTCAGCTAGTCTATTATAATAGCTGTGTAATAGTTCATTTTGAAATGTAAGCTTTGAGATGAAAGCAGATATTATCGCGCAGCGTAAAAGTGGACTTAATATTATATCACAAATAATTGATGAAACCGGACTGACTGTGAGTATTATGATTTAATTATTTTATCTAACATTTAGCTAATTAAAGTTTAACTGCTAATCCTTGTAGTTATTTTATTAAACGTTTTATATTTACCATAGGGTCTAAATAGAAGAAAAAAATAATATTTCCAAGAGTTTATTTATTTACTTTTGGAATGATGAATATAGCATTATGTATAAATTATAATATAATCATTTTGTAACATTTGAACTATTTTCAAAATAATTTTGTTTAAAAAAGTAATAAGTATCTACTTAATATTTTATAATTTTGCTAGTAGCCTAACAATATTCCTTTTTTGTTTTAGAGAAATTACCTACTGTGAGTCGGAGGGTCAAAAGATATAAGGAAGAGTATAGTCAGTGAATAAGAAACAAGTGGTTTTAACCAACCAGTTACCTACCAGATGAAGTTGCATTGCAAGGAAATATGAAGATATATGTTTAAACATTACAGGATCCATACGCCAGCGTTTACTTGATAGCATGGATAATAATGGGGGTTATACAACGTATTAAGTTATAAATTACAAATTGATTTTAGTAATATTAAAATATTATTGTGTCATATCCGTAATAAGGATTATTTTGAGGTTTATAGTTTCAATCTTCTTTTCAAAATGAATTTTGAAAATGAATACTTAAGCTATATCCGCAATTAAAGCACAATATTATTTGATTACTAAGATAGTTACAATATTTTAAGTCTAATGGTCGTAACTCACTGATTACCTGCTTTACTTCAATAAATTGTTCTTTATGAGAAAATAAACTGTTTTAAAAGTTTATTTATCAAATTATAACGAATAAAATTTTTGAAATCACTTAAATTTTTTTTTATTTTTACCCCGCATATTTCAATAACAATATAATAATACAAATAAAACAAATATTACATTATTATTCTCGTGTATTAATTTATCGAATAATAAAAAAAAGATAAGATTATTGTTGAAAAGATAAATCAAAGTTCCATCTCGAGATTCGAACCCAGGCCTGCGTGTTTACTAATCCTATACGCTACGTTATCCGCTAGCAGTACTTGTTATGAAGTTGTGAATTTTAGCAGTGGTATGAACCAACCAAGGTCATACGTAATTACGCCGCGCGTGTGAAAAAGCGATGACGATATGTTTTGTTTCGTTTGACGTTAGCAAGTGTACACACACAGATGTAAATACGGGCCTGCGGCGCGGGCGCGGGGACGGCGCGAAGCATGTTCACAGAAATTTCAACCATAGCATGCCTAAGGAGTATTGAAGCATACTGTACGTCACGGTACATTTTTCATCGGGTAATGTACAAGTTTGTGCCGCATAAATGGCTGTATTTTTGTCTCACAGACAGACATGGACGGACGAACAACGAAGTGATCCTATTAGGGATCCGTTTTACCTTTTGACGTACGGGACCCTAAAAAACAACGACTGTCCTAACAAATAATAACACAACTTCCTCCAAAAAAATAAAACAATCACAAAACCAATTATTCCAGAGTAACATTGTTCTAAAACTAATTTCAGAAATTAGTGTCACCTAATTCCCTCTAGCGAATCGAAAGAATTCCGTCGTAGGAATAAATCCCGAGAGCTTTCAACTCCCGTACATAACTACGGAACGTTCCTTTGTGAGTTCCAAATCTATAAAATAAGGCATGTCTAACAAATGGCCGAAGTTTGTGAACGAAACCTCTGACTCTTTTGTTGGCATTAAATTCTACTAATTTAGGGTAGATCGATAGTCGATTGGTAATAGAAACCCATCGAGTGTGAATTGTGGCAAAAGGTATAAAGACCCCAATCAATATAACAATATTATGTTGGGATTTTTCACTTATTAGGGTTGTTGTAGTAACAGTAAAGGTTGCGTGCAAAAGTCGACCATATACAACTTTATTTTTAGTATAATATGCGAAACCTAAATGTAGTTTGTTCAGAATAAGTAACTGAATCGATTCCAATAATGTTTACCATTACCCCATGTTATATTTTGTCCCAAAAATATTTAAAAAAGGTTAAAAGTTGGACACCGAGCGACACCAATCTCCGCGCCGAACGGTTAGGTACCTAGGTACTATTATCAATGAGCGCAAGACGGGCGGCGCGGAGCGAGCGGCGCGGGTGAGCATGTTTTTGTACGGACAAACAGGTAACTTACCAAGCTTATAACTTTGTGATTTTTCATGATACAGTTTGGAAATTTTGTACACATAGATTCTTTACATAAAAATACTAGACACGGATTTCGGGTTTCGCATATACTAAAAATAATGTTATATAGTGCTGGCTGGCAGTAAAATAACTCTGGTTACATTCGAAAAGTTAATCGAATTTAGAATGACTTTAAATTGTTTGTATTTGGTTTTTGTTTGGAAGAACCAGTGAAGATATAGCCGCGGTGTTGTTAACACAAAGCTTGAAATAAACGCGGTCAATATAATGATGTACAATTTTAACGATACTCCGTACAATATTAACACGCACGCAAAACATACATCACAGTAAGTATCTGTTCTGAGGGCTGAGACGTTTCCTATTTCGAATAGTTTCAACAGAATTGACATATTATGCTTTTCGGTAGCTTATGTCAAACCTATCTATTTTTAGGGTTCCGTACCCAAAGGGTAAAAACGACTAGACTCCACTGTCCGTCTGTCTGTCACCAGGCTGTATCTTATGAACCGTGATAGCTAGATAGTTGAAATTTTCACAGATGATGTATTTCTGTTGCTGCTAAAACAAAACTTACTAAAAACAGAATAAAATAAATATTTAAGGCGGGCTCCCATACAACAAACTTGTTTTTTTCGGCGTTGTTGCCTTGTGGTACGGAACCCTTCGTGTGCGAGTCCGACTCGCACTTGTTTACTTTTCCATCATCGTTTTCTCTGATAGAATGACACTTTGTTTAAGCCCACATATCACTCGAAACAAACATATTGACATCTCTTGCCTCTTTGTAATAAGGTTTTTCGAGAATGGCAAAACAGACCGAAACATTGCCAAAATTATCTAAATTATTCAAAAGCGTTTCCTGTCTTGTTAATAATATACCTACACTGCTCCTACGACCCCCTTCTTTGAAGTCTTTATAGCTATGACTTCATTTCATACCACTAAATGAATGCAGCTCTAGTGGCGCATGACTAAAACTGGTTGATTAAACATTCTCCTCCAGCTGAGTATGTTGAGTCTGCAGAAAATCTCCCAGCGGGCCACCAACTACCATGGCACACCTAGAAATCTCTTAAGAGGACAAGAGCTAAGTGTCCTTGAAAAACGCATGCACACATGTACACAATCGACGGGAACGTCATCAACGTCGACGCCCATCACATTAATTGTGATGGGCGTCGACTTAGAGCATAGGCACATGAGATTTAGAAGTAATGGTTTTTGCGAGATTACGCCCGAGTATTCCAATAGATGGTTGATGTTTCTAAAACTTGCGTTTGGCTCTTGTAAGCCCCTTAACCGACTAAGAAGCCAGGTGGGTCGCTGCAGGTACGACTTAGTCAGGTGGGGGCACTCCGACGAGCCATATTGCGACTGTGGAGCCACATCACAAACGATGCCTGACTTTTCGTCGTGCCTCCTGTGCAGAAACACCTGCTCTGTGGAAGACTTTTGCGAGGCCAACACTAACACTGTCGAGGTGGCCGAATTCTGGTCGAAGCTATGCTAAGCTATCAAATAAAAAAAACCGGGCAAGAGCGAGTCGGACTCGCGCACCGAGGGTCCCGTAACATCCGGGTTTATATGCATAAGGTTTATGTTTATAAAATTAAATGTTTTTTTTTTATTTGAGTTGATTGAATGAAAGGTAAATTGCGGTTTACGATTTATGACGTATTAAATAAAACTACTTACTAGATCTAGTTCAAACCATTTTTCGGTGAAAGTTTACATGGTAATGAACATCATATTTTTTTTTTTGTTTTGTCATTCTCTTATTTTAGAAGTTACAGGGGGGGGGGGGACGACGACACATTTTATCACTTTGGAAGTGTCTCTTGCGCAAACTATTCAGTTTAGAAAAAACAGATATGAGAAACCTCAATATCATTTTTGAAGACCTATCCATAGATACGTATGAGTTTGATGGAAAAAAAAATTGAGTTTAAAAAACCCTCAAAATTTATTGTTTTTTGTGTGAAAATCTTAATGCGGTTCACAGAATACATCTACTTACCAAGTTTCAATAGTACCTATAGTTCTTATAGAAATATTATTATTATTTAACAGTTCAAGCACATAAATGTACAGAGGCGAAGAGGTACAAAGGCATAAATAAAAACAAAATGTAAAAAAAAAAACAAAAAAATATTCGTTGTTTGTTATGTTTGTTATATATGTGTGTTTGTTTTGTGTGTTGTTGTTTGTGGTGTGTTTAATAAAATATGTTCTATCATAATTATAATCATCATCTAATCAATAATACAAATCAAATTTAATTTTGGCAACAATTGTAAATTGTTATTTTTTTACTTTAAACTTAGGTTCCATATTTGACTGGAATTTTCGATAACTTTACTTTGACAAGCTACATAATAAAAAAAAAACATACAAAACTAAAAAAAACTACATTATGTATCTTCCCCTTAACAAAAATGAGGCTTTTTTTAGATCAATTATTCCAAACTAGAAGACTGACCCTATCTAAAGGTATCAAATCGTTCACTCGAACACTAACTCAGTCACTTAATGATTCTGGGTCTGAATCATTTTCGTCTGATTATATTATGGTTCCGCGATATTATGATCTTTTTTCGTATGATTCTAAACCATGCATTGTTGCAAAAAAGTGCGTAAAACAATAAAAAAACTGGCCAAGTGCGAGTCGGACTCGCACACGAAGGGTTCCGTACCACAAGGCAAAAACGCCGAAAAAAACATGTTTGTTGTATGGGAGCCCCCCTTAAATATTTATTTTATTTTAATTTTATTATTTATTATTAAAGTTAAAATACAACTGAGTATTTTGTGAATATTTCAAGTACCTACCTGTTGCCATTTTTGATATCGAGCAAAAAAGGGCAAAAAAATCGCGTTTGTTGTATGGGAGCCCCCCTTAAATATTTATTTTATTTTGTTTTTAGTATTTGTTGTTATAGCGGCAACAGAAATACATCATGTGTAAAAATTTCAACTGTCTAGCTATCGCGGTTCTTGAGATACAGCCTGGTGACACACAGACAGACAGACGGACAGACGGACAGACGGACAGACAGCGAAGTCTTAGTAATAGGGTCCCGTTTTTACCCTTTGGGTGCGGAACCCTAAAAAAGAAAGAGTAAGTATACAATTAATAAAACAATGACATATCTGGTATCGTGGGTCCAATTTGACCCGGTGATAGCACCTGTCTCAACTTCTGGTAAGCTCCAAGCGCAAAACTTCCGGCCCCCGCCACACATTGCTACGTACCTAATGAGATTGTGTCTCTCACACAAAAGTGTAGAGCGCTACGTGTTTCTAAATTAAGTCGCGATTCTGATATAACATTTTTAGGGCTCCGTAGTTCCTACAAGGAACCCTTATAGTTTCGTCAAGTCCGTCTGTCTGTCCGAGGTTTTGCTAAAAGATCTTTAGTACTAGAAAGCTGTAATTTTGTAGGAGTGCGTATATTAATTACGCCGACAAAGTGATAAAATAAAAATTTTGAAAAAAATTTTTTTTAGGGTAGTTCCCCTACACGTGAAGTAGGGATGAATATTTTTTTCGTCGTCTACCTCATCGTGTGGGGTATCGTTGAATAGGTCTTCTAAAATGACTTCGGGGTTGCTCAAATAATTTTTCTATTTAATGCACCATTTACGAAATATCAAACTTTAAAGTGCAAATTTTTGTTCCAGTAGTCCCCCCCACCCTCTTAAACCTAAACTGCTGGCTTGAAAAATCTCGAAAAATTTACGATGATAGTGCATTTCATGAACTTTAAAGGAAAAGTATAGCGGTTAAGATAACTTTATTAGTTTAGCAGTAATAGTCGTTGAACGCTGCGTCACGCTATCGCGCCGCGCGTCTCTGCGGGGAGCCTTAAAGGTCATAGCACACTTAAATGACTCTGCTCCAACACCGCTCCCACCCAACACCGCCCTAAACTAAGACGACTGCTTGCAGTCCACGCGGCGACAGCTAGCAGGCACCCAGCAGTCTACGCGGCGACAGCTAGACTGGCATCATACAGATAGGGATATCTTCGCACTTCTTCTATAAGTTTTTCTTTGTGCGTAATGGAATGGATGTTCAATACCTGCGAAAACACTGGGAAAGAGATCGAGCGTGCGGATTACTTGGTAGATACTGACCTACTGAGCGGCGACCGGCGCGGTGTCCGCGCGCTCACTGCTCGTCTACAACGTGCGGCCAGCGTGGCGTCAACTACCGAGCAGTCTGACGGCAGTAAGCTCGATGACAGCAAGCTGTCTGCTAATTTATGATGCCAATGTAAAATATATCTAAAGAGCAATATTTAAAGCCCATATTTCAATTATATTCTTTTTGCCGTGTGGGAGCAGAGTCGTGTAAGTGGGCTATGACCTTTAAACGGTTTTATTGTAATTGTGGGTCTAAAATGACCCACGATACCTGTTAAGGGTTAATAATAAAAAAACACTACAAATTGAAAAATAACTTTAATTTCGGAAGTCGGTGTATTTGGTTCCGCATTTTCGATTATCGACACCGACTTCCGAAATTAAAGTTATTTTTCAATTTGTAGTGTTTTTTTTTTTTGGCAGTCGGTTGTTTTTTTTTGTAAAAATGTTTTTATTTTTCACTTTTTAGTTGGTCAGTTTGTAATTTATCTAAGTTACAATAGCCTAATGCCAACTGTTCATCACCTTTTACTAAATATTGTTTTTCCCGATGCTGGGACGTTAATTGTTGAGGAGTTCTCCCGGTAAGTACCAGAAGAACTCCTCAACAATCACTCACCATACGCATTGTGACGAGCATAAATTGCTTAGCAAACATATTAAAGTAATCGAATCGCAACCCGTGAAATATTTGTCATTGAGTAGTTCCGATGGCCATCTGTGGTCTTCATCATCAGCTCCAAATGACAAAATGACTTTACCAAATGATGATTTCCGAGAGCAAATGCTCAAGTTACTTTAAAAAATACCCAAATCGCTATAAATTTGCCTATAAAATTTGAGGGTTTCCGTCGACTTCCATGGGATCCTCTCATCAGATTCCAATTTGATGATAATGGGACCACCTCGAGAGTATACCCTTTCAAATAAAACAAAGAACTTTTGGAATCGGCCCAGCCTTTTTCGAGTAATCGGTGAACATACACAAGGTAGCTACTGTAAACTGTTGAGGAGTTCCCTTAACTGTCCTTCATCTTCATCATCAGACCCCTAATGACAGTCACAACCCATCTAGGTGTAAAGTTCACAACAATACAAATTAAGCAAGCCCAAACACAAGGTAACTGCTGTAGATCGTTGAGGAGTCCCCTCGACTATCTTTCGGCTCCATCATCAGATCGACTCCAGGCTTTCATTAAATTGTAGTGCTTTAAAATACTTAATGAAAAAGTTAACAAACGCACTGGTCGCTCCTACTATTTTCGAATGTTCCCCTCGATTTCACTGGGATGCCATCATCAGATCCTGGTTTCCTTATCATGGTACCACCCTTGGCATATATCCTTTCCAACGAAAAAAGAATAATCAAAATCGGTTCATAAACGACGAAGTTATCCGCGAACACACATAAAAAAAAAATATATACGGTCGAATTGAGAAACCTCCTCCTTTTTTGAAGTCGGTTAAAAACCTCTTCCTTTTTTGAAGTCGGTTAAAAAAAAACAAATAAGTAATAAATTAATAGTATGACGATTTTTATGCGTATTTTTAAACAATGGATAACAATGAATACTTTTAAAAAGAATGAATAGGTAATTTGCATAAACCCATAAAATTATTAAAGAAAAAGTGTTTATCAATTGATATAAATATTATGTTTTAATAATTAATTTGAATAACATAAAGATATATGCATAAAAATTGCATATATCTTTCATATATCAACACTTTAATTATCCAGCCAACATTGTGTGACATCTGTTACAACATTAAAACAATATAGACCATAGTATCAGGATTTCGTATAAAAAGGTGTTATTTATAAATAAGTTAGTTCGTCTCTGGTTGCCAGGTGAAGTGGCAATATGAGGGTGGAAATTGTTATAATTCTTTGTACGGTGAGTAAATTATGTCAAAAAACATTTTTCATTTTTCACGCACAAAAAACGAATATGTTTGTGTTTGAAAAATCAACCATTATTATACGTACAGGTGGTCGAGGGATTGGACCCAGACAGGCGCTTTGCTTTGTGCAAATTATTTCATCACCACTGCTGTCAAAACGGTGAAGGAAAACATCTTGAGGAAACCGGCATGTCCTAGAACCAAAAATTCGAAGACGAAGAAAAGAAGAAGTCTTCGAATTTTTGGTTCTCGGACATACCGGTTTCTGGGACGCGAGGTGAATAACGGGCCACTCCCTCTCACCGTGAGGAGGCCTGTGTCCCAGCTATGTGTGGGAATATTATGCTAATAGATTATTATGTGTTAGAAAGTTCAATACAGCCCTGATGCATATAGTTTTCTGCACGGTGTCAATTACCTAAGTATATTCAAACATGTATTCCGCTACATATTGAGAAATTAAATGCCAACTTATTAAAAAAAAAACTATTAAAAAACTTTCTACTACAAAAATAGTAGATTGTACAACTAGTGCATAAAAGAAGCCATTTTACCCCGAGACGTTTATGTCCACCCGAGCCGCAAGCGAGGGTGGATATAGTTAGGTCGAGGGGTAAAATGGCTCGTTTATGCCCGAGTTACAAACTCTGCTTTTCACTTCGATTGCGAGAAAATGAAACGGGGAAACAGCCATAATGTATATAACAGAATTTTCACTATTCAAAAATGTTGCTAAATTGAAGAAGAGAATAGCTAATGAAACTTTGCCACGAAACTTTTTAAAAGTTTTATTTTTTTATTTTCAACATGTGTCATTCGACTTGGGTACTTCATACTGCCAAGCCATAAAAACGTCTTTGCGTTTTTAAATAATAAATGACAACTTTTTTATCTGGTTTAATTAAATTACGATAGAAAACAAGAAAGTGATATAAATTTAAGCAAATGAAATAAAATAACGACTTTAATCTGCGACATTTTATTGTGCGTGGCTGTTGGGCCTGATTATCTTAGTCTTAAAAAAAATCTTTATGCACTAGAGCATAAAAAGCGACTTTGTCGCCTAATCACACATAAAGACGAACTTTTAAAGCGTGAGAAGAGAAACAGCTATTTTAATATTTCCGAGTTTCTCACAAACAAAAGTCATGATTATTTAATTTTTATTTGATCATTTCACTAAATTTTTAGATTCGGATTTTTTAGTTCATTATTAATAATTTTTTTTTTTTTGTGATTGTGTTCTATTTTACTAATAACCTGCCATTAAGATTTGCATGCGTTACAATCACAATCTGAAGCATTTTGAAGTATTTTGCGTCATATGTTCGAAACTTTTGTCTACTCAAGAACGTAGATAACGTAATGAATGTTGTTACAGACAGTCAAAATTAAATCTATTGCAGATTCTAGCAGAATGTGACGGAAACTTACTTTGTATATTTGCCAACTTATTGTAGGTACTCTTATTCTCGCAAATGAATAATATCCGGTTCTGCCCGCGTCTTTGTCCGCGTGAAATTTATTGTTCCCCGACCCACGCCGTCACGTTGCATCACCTGTCCGCGCTATAACGTCGTTTTCGCTTAACGTATTTCTGACAAATTTTCTTTTTGGTTGGCTTCTTAGGGTACTAGCGTAATGTTAAGTAGTCTTCCTCAAGAATTGGGCTGTCAAATACAAAAAAAAAATTTCAAATTCAACCGGAAATTCCGGAGATTAGCGCGTTCAAACAGACAAACAAAAAAACCGCTATAATATTAGTATAGATGTTTGTCGTAATTTTTGCGGGGTCAGCGCAATAGGTAATAATAATATAGCACATCAGCTACCCGAAACTGGCGTCGATTCCCTTGTTCACAAACTAAACAAAATTTATGTTCAGTGCATCTTTTTCTTTATTAAGAAAAGGACAGAAGATAAATATTAATTTAGTCCTGTCATATTAAGATACTCCATAGCAAGTTTAGACGTAATTAAAAACATGGCTACTAAAAATACGTCAATTTACGTTTATTATGTAATATTTATCTTCTGTCCTTTTCTTAATGAAATAGAAAGAAATAGATGTACTGAACTTAAGTTTAGTTTAGTTTGTGAAGAAGGGAATCGGCGCCAATGTCAAATTTTCCCAATCAACTTTGAACCTAATGCTGTAGCGATAAATTTGAAAATCTATTAAAGAAATTCGACAGATTGTAGTAGCTTGATCAACTGGCCTATTTACGTCTTCTTCTCCCATACATCTCTATCGACTGTCATCTCAGTATTAACTCCTTTTCTAGTTATATCATCTTTGGCAGAATTTATCAACAGTATCCTTGGTCTTACTCTATTAACATAATCAGCCTTTATTGTAACCACTGCTGGGACACATGCCTCCTCTCGGTGAGAGGGAGTGGGCCGTAATCCATCGCGAAGGCCCAGTGCGGGTTGGTAGATGTCACATAACTTCGAATTTTTTGGTTCTAGGTCACGCCGATTTCCTCACGATATTTTCCCTCACTGTTTCGAGAGCAGTAGTGATGAAATAATTTAATTACACACTAAGCTCTTGCTCTACTGTTATCTTAAACTATGTCCCTCTTTCATCCTTATCAAATGCCCGTACATAGATACTATCTGTGAACAATAAAAGATAAATGGATAGAAAACTAAACTATGACCTTAGGTCAACCAACAATGGACCAAGTCTGTTGATCGACTGATGGTCAATCAATCAATCAACTCAGCCTATTGCAGTCCACAGGCCTATCCCAGTTTGTGCAACAACACCCCGTCCTCCGCCTTCCGCATCCTGTCCATCCTATCCACCTTCTATAGGTCGTCCGTCAATCTAGCTGGGGGGCATCCCACACTATGCTTGCCGATACGTGACTGATTGTATTAATGTAAAATTATTTTTTCAGACATGCTTCGTCACACAAGCTGCTCCAGGTATGTACTAAATACATTTGTACTTGTCTGATATTTAATTAATCACTTGATATGACCAGTATTATTTTTGGACTTTAAAAGAGGCTGTGACCGCTGAGTTTGTTTTGGCGTCACTTCTTAGAGAAGTCAATTAGGAAACACCGACCTAATGATCACTCACTTGTTTTTTATTTGATTCCAATTTATTTGACATCGGCCCAACATGTGTTTTCCACTAGGATATGTCGGAGACGGAATGATAAGAAGCCAATAGTTTCCAAGGGTTTATAAAACAAGCTCGTTTGACTCCCAGACTGGAGCGGGCTGGGGCTGCCTTGAAGCGGCTCCTGCCCAATCTAGGGGGTCCAAACGCCTCCTACCGGAGGCTCTACGCGGGGGTCGTGCGGTCCATGGCCCTTTACGGGGCACCGGTGTGGGCGCGTTCATTGAGTCGGCGACCAGCCCCGTGTCGCCCGGCTGGGCGTCGGAAATCGATAGCCGATTCCCGGCCATCGTAGGCGCGGGCTTGCGGACGACGAGCATTAGGCAGCTCGCCGTTCGCCAAGGACCAGGCCCGGGTCGACGTCGCCTTGTGTTCCAAGCGCGCCTGCCAGGGTTGCGGGTTGTTCGAAAGGGATACCGTGGCCCCTGGCACAGGCAACTGAAGGAACACGGGTGGGTTTTACTCAGTAAGAGTCTGACACCCCGTTCCGCTCCGCCCAGAGTGGGACATCAAATGACCCCTCTGGTCATATGATGATTAACCACACAAAAAAAAAATGGGGCGCTTGGATAATGTTTGCACACGGGCGCTACATGGGCTAGAGACGCCTCTGTTTTCCATACTTCTTGATTAGTGGTCATCTCGGTAGTCACCCCCTTTCTGACTTCATCAGGTTTTAAAAATAATATTATTGACGTGTAAAAGTGTTGGTACATACATACCAACTTACCGATATAAAATCATAATTATAACAATTGTCAATTAGAGTAAGTTTTTGTGTTTATTTACAAAATTATGTTTTTTTTTTTTTAGGGCTCGGCCTCGCACCTTCGTGTACACCTAAACCTACGTGCACACCCAAACCTACAGTAAAACCGTGCACACCTAAGCCTACGTGTACACCTAAACCTACGTGTACACCTAAACCAACGTGCACACCTAAACCTACCGTGAAACCGTGTACACCTAAACCTACGTGCACACCCAAACCTACCATCAAACCGTGCACACCTAAACCTACGTGCACTCCTAAACCAACATGCACACCTAAACCTACGTGTACACCTAAGCCTACGTGCACACCCAAACCTACCGTCAAACCGTGCACACCTAAACCTACGTGTACACCTAAACCTACGTGCACACCTAAACCTACCGTGAAACCGTGTACACCTAAACCTACCGTGAAACCGTGTACACCTAAACCTACCGTGAAACCGTGTACACCTAAACCTACCGTGAAACCGTGCACACCTAAACCTACCGTGAAACCTTGTACACCTAAACCTACCGTGAAACCGTGTACACCTAAACCTACCGTCAAACCGTGTACACCTAAACCTACGTGCCCTTAGAAACCTACCGTCAAACCGTGCACACCTTAACCTACATGCACACCTAAACCTACCGTCAAACCGTGCACACCTAAACCTACGTGCATACCTAAACCTACCGTGAAACCGTGCACACCTAAACCTACCGTAAAACCGTGTACACCTAAACCTACGTGCACACCTAAACCTATCGAGAAATCGTGTACATCTAAACCTACCACGAAACCGTGTACATCTACACACCCAAATGTAGCATCCTACGTAGTTTGTATGTCAATCACCACAAAAACGCCAAAACCATGTGACAAACATTAATTTTGGCACTAACACAACGTAGTCCTGATTTATAGGATTACATTGTTTAGACGGTGCAAGCCTTTTGTTGCTAAAATGTTATTGTAGATACGTGGGACACTCAGAAAGTTTGCAAAAAAAAAAATGTTCTATGTAAAATTTTTTTTAATACATCTTTTTAAAGTACAATCCACTTTTTCAAAACACTTTTTCCAGTCCGCCGCAGACACCAGGTTTATAGCCTGCTCGAACGCTGACAGCGCATCGTCAGGCGACGAAAATTGTATCCCTTTGAGTAGATTTTTTATTTTTGGGAATAAAAAGAAGCCACACGGTGTTAGGTCAGGGTTGTAAGGAGCGTGACCCAGGAGTTTGATCGGCGTGCTGTCCAGGAACTCCCTCGTTTTGAGCGCGATGTGCGAAGGCGCATCGTCATGGTGGAGCAGCCCGCGGAGCCCTGTGTTTGGTCGCTTGTTGCTCACAACAGAGAAAACTTCTACAAAACATTTGGTAGTATAACCATTCAGCGTTAAAGCTTCTTTGGTTCCGTAAAGGAATTGACAACAAGTAGCCAGTCAAATTGAAAAAGCTCGCGGTCAAAATCTTCCCCACGCTTCTAAATCGCTTCACTTTGGTAGACGTTGATTCGAATGGAACAATATTTTTATTACACTCGGTTTTGGGATATATTTTATGTTCACATAATTATTTATATTATTATTTATGCTGATGTTTTGATTTATTTAAATTTTTTATTTATTATTCTCTTCAATTGAATGGGATTGTGATTGTAAGTGTGTTACACAATTTGGCTACAGTATGGCAATATATTCATTAGGGATTAATTGTATATTGACTAAAATATATTGACTAATTATATAAATGTATGTAAATTATATTATGTTTATGATTTCTTTATAATCGGGATTTTCATAGATTATTAAAATTTATTGGTTTGTTATTCATTTGTTTATTTTTATCCTGTACCTTTTTGATCTTTCATAATTATTTTATCTCAGGCGGAAGCTACTCAAACTCAAAGCATTTATTTCAATTAAGCCTTGTACAGTATGCAACAGAACTCCTTAAGCGCGATAAGAGCGTTTTTGCTGTGAAGACCACCGCGCGCCACAGGCCCATCTGTGTGTGTAAGTGATCGAACGAAACAAAAATATCGTCGCTTTTGCATACAGGGTACGTAATCATATGACCTTGGTGGGTTCATATGATTGCTAAATTGACTTCATCACAGCGAGCACATATAGCTAGTGACTTTACGTATTGGATTAGCAAACGCGGAGGTCTGAGTTCAAATCTCGTGACGAGACTTTTTTTTTTTTCAACAATTATCTGTCTCGTTTTTTTTATTATTCGATAGATTAATAAACGAGAATAATAATGTAATAATTATAATATTTTTATTATTCTATTGATAAGCTTAAGTTATATGGGATTCAAAATAAAAAAATAAATGTTTTAGGTATACTGAAGTGATTTCAAAATGTTTATTCGTTATAATATTAGAAATACATTTTTAGTTAAAACAGTTTATTTTCTCTTAAAGAACAATTAATTGAAGTAAAGCAGGTAATCAGTGAACTACGATCATTAGACTTTAAATATTGTATCTTAGTAATATAATAATATTGTGCTATAATTACTACCGTCACTCCAACAAACCACGACTAGCAAATCTACGCACGTGAATAAAAAAAAGTGCGGAATCCTTCACAATATATCACAATACAATTAAATTACTCAGTGGTACTACTTTTTTATACTGTCAGTGCACTATCTCAAACATCAAAGTTAACAAATCGTACTTATTAGGACTTATTGAGGTTATAGCTTAAGTATTCATTTTCATTATGAAAAGAAGATTGAAACTAAACCTCAAAATAATCCTTATTACGGATATGACACAATATTATTTTAATATTACTAAAATCAATTTGTAATTTATAACTTAATACTTCGAATAACCCCCATTATTATCAATGCTATCAAGTAAACCCTGGCGCAGGGATCCTCTATTATTTAAACATAATAATATCTGCATATTTCCATGAATGCAACTTCAAGTGTTCATCAGATCTCTCATTTCATCCTTCCCATCACTGTATCTATCATCGCTGTATCTTATCGCAAAATGTAAACGTTCTTGTTTATGATTTCCAATCAAATATAGTTTTTGAGCTGGGTTTCGTTTGCACGGCGAACGCTTCGTGAAGACGTCGAATAATTTGGCAAAATATCTCGTTGGTTTAAACCACTTGTTTTATATTCACTGACCAGCTGGGGCCTTCCACTACGCTTTCGACTGGCAAGTGAAGGCTTACCCTCTTCCTTTGACCCTCCGACTCACAGCAGATAATTTCTCTAAAACAAAAATGGAATACTTAAGTTAGGCTACTAGCAAAATTATAAAATAATATTACTATTTTGAAACAAATTATTTTGAAAATAGAAATGTTACAAAGTAATTATATTATAATTATACTTAATGTTTCATCATTCCAAAAGTAAATAAATAAAGTTATGGAAATATATATTTTTTTCTTCTATTTAGACCTTATGGTAAATACGATTAAAAAATAATTACTAGGATCACAAGTTATACCTACTTTAACTAGCTAAATGTTAGAAAAAATAATTAAATCACAATACTCACAGTCAGTCCGGTTTCATCAAATATTTGTGATATAATATTAAGTCCACTTTTACGCTGCGCGATAATATCCGCTTTCATCTCAAAGCTTGCATTTTAAAATGAACTATTACACAGCTACCTAATAGATTAAACACACGTCACTAACCCACAATGTCAAAAACCAACCAAGAACGAACAACATTCTATTAGTCGCGGTGAATGAGTCGTAAGTTACCTGCATCTGTCTTCCATACCTAATTTATTTATTTAGATTTCTGTGGGTATACTCATAAAGTTTTACGAATTATGTGAACAAGACGAACATGACACGGAACTATATTCAAAAGCGTGATTATTCGAGTAATATGCGGGTGTGTGTGTCAAATTACTCATTAAAAGAAGGTCGTAAGTCAAACTAAACGTTAAGCAATTAGTTTGTAAACTCCCCTATGGACTTTTGGCGTGGATAGTACAGGCAGTTTTGAATTGTTAAAATTAAATAGTCTGTCAGTTGGTTAGAAAGTTGAAGCTAGTTGCCCATTCCAAAATGTAGATCTCTATGGAGAAGAACGGGCAAGAAACTCCAATGAATAAAATGCAAGCGAGCATGCAACATGCAACATGCAGCAGGCATGGTTTCTGTCACGGCTCCGGCGCTGCGGTTCTCCGGCGGCCCCACGCGTGCTAATCGTCGCAGACGGCTTTCGCTCACCACCGCGGCTCGCTCACAGCCTCCTGCTCCTCAGCCCGCGGGCCGCCTCGCCCCTACGCGCCTACACGTTTTTAAATTACACTCTAGGGGCAGACAAGACTGCGTGGAGTCGGATTTACAGCGATTCGTTTCTGTCACTAAAACCTAATTTTTAGCAAATGTTTTAGAGCTAACAATTTTATTATAAATGAACATTCGGAACAATACACTTTATTTAATACAATACTTAGGACATATGACTTTATTTCATGCAAAATTAGGATATTCAATTATTATAGTACCCGATATTATGACAGAATAGATTTAGAAGTAAAAATAATTATGTAAAACAAAATTTCGAATTTTCGAACATTATGGTTACTGAAGTTTATAGCAAACGTGTTATGGATAATGACTATCGGACAAACAATTTCAGGATAAGAAAGGGGGTACCAATTTTAACAGGTTATTCGGAAAATTTAAAATCGGAATGACGTTTTTCGGACCGAGAACCCATCGAGCATTTGATTCTTCGAACATATGAAAATCGGAAAACAAACAAATCGCATTTATGACTTTCGGCAACATAAATTTCGTGATTTTTAATAATAGACATTATAATTCTTAGGTATTATGAAATTCGGACTTTTGAAAATCGGAACATCGAAATTCGGAATAAAATATTTCGGAATATTTGGGTGTTCCCGTCAGAAACACTAAAAAATATTCTTGGTGAGGCGTGTAAATAGCCTGCACCTTTGATGAGTGTGGTGAGAAAAATTCGAAATAAGAACTTAACTCACGAGCATAATGGCGGACCTCAAAAATAAGATAATTTCCCTATTGATGAATCCCTTTATGAACCAATACCAAAATTTGCAGCAGCTAACATGCCCACATACCTTGACCATCCAGAGATCCCACTCAGACCCAGGGTGATGGGAAGATATCTCGTTCATGAGCGCATGATGGCGGTAGGTCTATAGCGGCCGGCCGGCTCGCAAATCTTCTTAGATGCACCGGTGGGATGGTTGAAACTCCAAAAATCAACACTGCACTATAAGTTCTCCACAAAGCACAGATGCAGGTCCGATTATTTTACGTGTATCATCAAGATTTCACCAAAAAGGAATATTCAAAATGCAGAGCGATTCACACCCATTGTCTCTGTCCGGGAGGCGGAACACACACTAAAAAAACCGTCGCGAAGCCCATCTATCGGCATCTAGCGAGAAAACTCAAGAAAGTTCCGATACATGGGCGCTGCGATAAAAATATTGGTGCCAGGATTCATCAATTGAGAAGTTAAAATATTTAATTTGAAACACTGACATATTATATTATAAGCAAAAATCCTAAAATGTTATTATTTTATTTTTTACATTGACAAAAAGCATTGACGCTTCACCAATTCTATTCTAGTTATGAGACTGTATTTATAATTAATAATTGCGATAACTTATATTCTTATAACTACTTATTTACTACTTTGAGTGGAGGTATATTTGCTGGCAAAGCAAATACTGTTGGGGTCGTCACACTTGACTAGAGCACACGCCGATTTTTATTGACTAATGAGAATTCTTACCTGCGAATTCTTGTCTGTGTGGTGCCGGACTTAAAGAATAGCACCACCCCATACTTCTCGCGGGTGTCGTAAAAGGCGACTAAGGGTCATACCGGAGAATGGGCAGCAGCGTTCTCTATGCATTCCACCACCATACTATACTGCGATCGCTAACCCACCTGCCAAGCGTGGCGATTATGGCAACCCCCCCCCCTCCCGCCCCCTGCCCCTTGGGGGAGGCCTATGTCCAGCAGTGGACATCTTTCGGTTGAAATGTTGAGAATTCTTACCTATCCTCGCCGGTGGAGCTTTTGTAGTGTAGCCACACCCGGTGCCAGGCGGTCAGGTATATTGCAGATTCGCAGTGTTAAGAGCGTTCCATCATCCACTTCTTCTAATTTTATGCACTCCTATTATTTTATACGAATCAAAATAGGTCTACTAAATTTATTTTAATACTTTTTAAAACAAGCGAATACAGCAGGCCAATTCTCGTAAAAAAAAACGTTCACATTTTTCATCACCAAAACGGTATTCTGCTAAAGTTTCGACATGACATTTAAAAATGAGATGTCCAGAAATGGTTTATTATTATTTAATAATTCTAACCAGGATAAGTTAAATATATTTGGATAGACATCCCAAAAATAAGTGGTTCTAACTATTTCACAGATTTTTAAAACCCTCCAATTTTGTGAAAAATATTTTTTTATTTTAGTGTGAATTTGCTCCTAAAACGAACGAACCTTTCTAATTATCTCGGATAATACAGTGAACGCACCCTAAAAAATTATAAAGTTGTCAAAATTGACAGTATTGACACATGGTACTGCCATTAGTACTGACATTATACTGACAACACAGAATACAATAATAAATTATTGTTTGATTTGCGAGTTTATCACAATATAATATATTATTATGGAGTATAACAATGTGAACGAAACAAATATTATTTATAACAAAGATTATTTATTTACCTCTGTAATATAATCTATACTAATGATAAAGCTGAAAAGTTGTTTGAACGCGCTAATCTCTGGAACTACCAGTCGGATTTGAATAATTATTTTTGAATTTGATAGCCTAATTCTTGAGGAAGGATAAGGGCAAATTCGAATACATTATCATCATGCTACGACCCTCAAAAGCCGAGTAACGTAATAAGAAAAAGGTCTAAAGAACACTAAGCGAAAATGATGTAATCGTAACTCGAACGAAGTCGCGGGCAGAAGCTAGTAAGAAATGTTTTCAGTGAATGTGTAGCATAATTCTTTTAGAACTAAAGCGCATTCTACATGATTATGGCTATACTTCGAATGTTCATGTGCAAGTTGCAATATTTTACAAAGACCTCGGTTATCAAGAAGTGCATGTTTCAGCATACTCCACAGGGATGGCTTAGCAGGAATAAATGATAATAGTATCTACTGATTGAAATTCCTTTTTAATGATTTGGAATCGAGAGAAAAGCGTTTCGACAATAAATATGCTAATTGGATGCAAGTGTTACTATGTATTTTATGTATGTAGTTTTGTTATGAAATAAAACGTTTTTTTTGGTTTTGAATATTCATTTATTAACTTTCTTCATTTTCAATATCTTCTCTTATTAAAATATTGTCGAGAAACTGAGCAGGTGGAGATATATCGTTTTGATGCCGAGCGCATCCAAGATACCAGACTATTGTCATCACATGAGCACCGCTTCCTATTACATGCTCAAGCATTAGCAGGGATCTGAAATTAAGTTTTAATTTATTGTCTGTTCCACTAATCAGAGATACAATAATGTACTATGTGCAATGTACTATTTAATTTACATATTAACCTGACGGGGGTTGCTGATGCCAGCTATATAAGCCTGCTCAGGATGATCAACAGGTAAGGGACGAGAGCGCCTGCCTGTTCTTCTTGAGATAGAAACGCCACAACATGCACATACTGATTGATGACCCAGCTGTTGGTCACCTATATTGTGCTGGTTTCTGTTATTCAGTTCTATTAGTAAAAGGTTGATGCATTCTTGGCAAATGCGATCTCCATCTGTTACCTAAAACAAAATAATATTTTAAGAACACCAAATCGTTTTTCTGCATCTTCTTTGAGCAAAGTAGTGCTATTTAATCTTTTTTAACATAAGCTATTAAGCCTGGTTACACATTAAAAAAAAAAAACTTATAATGTAAGTTAAAGAATAGGTACATTACCTCTTGAGCATCCATTCTTCAATTATTGAGACTATCTCTGGGCTCATGTTAAAGCGTTATATTCATAGTGCTGATTTATAGCATGTACTGCTATATTGCAATTTATGCAGAGAGCCATAATCTGAAGATAGAAATGAAAGTTAATTTTTGCAGACTATCAGAGGTCGTAAAACAGGCAAAGGTTGTGCAAATAAAACCCCTAATGAGCTAAATATAAATAAAGAACAGTACTTACATACGGGGTTTTAAATCCAAAGTCCTAATCGCGTGCAATATCAAATAATCGTTAAGAAAAAGCAAAGTCGTCAGGGTTGAAGGTTCGTAAGCTATCGGTAATCGGTATCATGTGCAAAGAAGAAGAATCCGTTGTGAAAAGGCCAAGTCAGTTAAATCAAAGAAAGCAAAGCACAAATTAAAATACGTTATCATTGGATAACACAAAAGGCACGAGCGAAAGTGTGACGTATCAGACATATTTGTTTGACATATGAATGGAATCTATCTGTCATTATGACATTTTCAAAGTGTGTGGGAGGTTTCATTTGGGTTGCCATCAACAAATAATATACATGTACTAACATTAATTAATTTATAATTTTTCTCTTAAATGGAGGGCTCTAAAAATATTATTTCATTGGTTCCAAGTTCCATATTTTAGTAGCTTTTATTTGGATGTAGTTTGATTCTGGTTAGATTTTTCTCGAAATAAAAAACCAGCGTCCATACAAAAAGCGGACATCTCCTTTATTGGTATTTCACTAAAAATAAAAATGTCAAAACTGACGTAAGCATGAGATTATTTGTACACCGGACTGTGACAAATAATTTTAGCTTCTGCATAGTTAAAAGCGTATAAAAATTTACATTTCCCGCCTTTTTGTATTGATTTCAGTAAGATTCGATATATACTCCACAAGATACGAATTGCTATAATGTCAAATAACGGAATTATAAGAAGTTAGTCAAAAGCAACATTTCACAAATCGGATTGGAGGCTTTGTGAAGAAATATTGTTATAATGGCAGATTTAGCCATTTATGAATAATTTCTGGAGCACGCGCGGGTTACGACGACCCTTTTATATCGCCGACAAAATGCAGCTCTTCGGAAAATGGACATAGCGTTCGAAATGCCGGATCTGGAATTTCTTGGCATAGACAGGCTAAATAAAAGTGTGTGTCGCGACCTCATCCACGAGCCGTACATTAATTCTTACCCGCCGCGATGGCATAAGTACTAAACCCAAGGCAAGTAAAATAAAATATAAGAGGACCCTAGAAGAGGATACCTTAGTATACATTTTACTAAAATAAAACAATAGTGGTATGAAAAATACTTTAATAAATTAACAATTTTTATCTTAAATTATTAAAAAACGAATATAAACATAATAATTAATTAGGCTTTTTTTCATTCATTCATTTAGGTTTGCGACTGATTAGTGTTGATGGTAACTGCGGAGGGGCAAACCATGTCTCCTGTTTTATAGAATCACCATCCACTTAAGACCCACTTGGAACAACTCCACCAGGCTGAAAAGGAAAATTTGTGGTTTTTAGTAAGTCAAATCATCATTATCATCTGTCTAGCCTTTTCCCAAATATGTACTATGTTGGGGTTTGCTTCCAGTCTAACCGGATGCAGCTGAATACCAGTATTTTACATGGAGCTACTGCCTATCTGACCTCGACAACCCAGTTAGTTACTGGGTAATAAACCCCTTGGTAAGACTGGTTGTCAGACTTTCAGGCTTCTGACTCCTGTCATAGTTTAATTTGAGTACTATTATAATAATAAAATAATTATGTTTCAGGTGGCGCAGGCTATCCCTTAAAAAATCAACATTGAAGATACCACAAGTGGACACAGATCCCGATACCTTTTTCCCTTTATGCAAAGTTTTTGTGTTATTTAAATGTTATAATATAGTATGTTTTCCTTTGTATTTCTTTATAATTATATTATATGAATGACTTGATTTTTTTATTGCATGTACAAAAAATTCATACTTTACCTCTATGGGACACCAATAAATAGTCTTTCGACTGCATCAGCAAGCCTCCCAAGGTTCTGCACTATTAATTTGCTGTATCAGCTGTGACATGTTGCATCTCCACCTGAGGTAACTCTCCGAGCCTCATCTAGTGCAGCCAGAGGGCGACGTAAAAAACGTAATAAAAATACCATACTTAATCGTTATCAATAGTCATCATAAGTCTTAACCGCAATATGAATAGGCTCTGTAGGGTTAGAAAAATCCACTCACTACGGTATCTCGCTTGCAGAGTTCGAGCACTGTTGTAGCATCGGCAGGGCTAGGGTTTGGTGCTGACGCACGAGTCTGGACAGAACATGGGGCTGCAGTGATCTCGAAAATCGATCGGCTCAGTGATCGCTCAACACCGACAGCGCTTCCACTTTGACTGTAGAAAGTTGAGCAGTTTGTTCCATTGTATCTCAGACACTAGCTGCACGTCTTTCCATTCCTACAAAATATTACGTACATTTGAATACATTTGCACAGCATGATAATTAAATAATGATTTAAGTCAAACAATTAGGTATACACTTACTTTGTATTAAAACGATCTTTCTCGCACGAAATACTTGTTATAAACTACACACGATATTGTTAAGTTATTGTTTGATTCAGTTTGATGTTGACAATGTGGTGCGTTCCGAGTTGGGATGTAATCGATATGAGTGTGCTTAAAAACTAAAGACTAACTAGTCGCTCTAAATCGTAGGGATGCGATTACACTCACCTAAATCGTAAACAATTTAGGTATTAGTGCGGTCGAGACCTTCCAACCGCACTAAACCGGAATCTAACTGCTCTAACTTCAATTACATCTTTCGATTTCCTACAAATTGAATAGTGTATAAAGCGCTTAATTCGGATGCGGCCTGGCGATTGCCAATACGTTCCATACTTTCTAGCCGATTTTTTATTTTAATGATTTTGTATTTTCAAAGATATTTAATAACAAACGGGAAATGAAAATACTATGAGCATACACTTAATCAAGCAAACTAATAAAGACATTAAACAAATCAGAAAATAAGGTTGATAAAAATTAAAGTATCACTAAGTATCACAATATAGTCTGCGTACATTGAACCAACATTAAAATATGTTTAATTTCGTAAACGAGAACAAAGTTGACCAATATGAGACTATACTGCAATGATATTTCGACTTGAATGTGAACAAACCGAATTTTAAGATTAGTAGAATACCGTTTTTTGGTCTATTCACAATATCATCGCATTCCGGTGTCATGTTTTTCACATTGCACGTTAATTAGTAGAATTGACCTTCAGATCTGTGGACACGTTAGCACCTAACGGCGGCGCTCCGGGGGAAGAGGAAGCTGCTG
The DNA here is from genome assembly GCA_916614155.1 of Mesoligia furuncula. Classification (NCBI taxonomy): domain Eukaryota; kingdom Metazoa; phylum Arthropoda; class Insecta; order Lepidoptera; family Noctuidae; genus Mesoligia; species Mesoligia furuncula. Next base: position 5,603,530 of record OU744807.1, read on the forward strand.
AACTTACCCGTCCTGCAAGAGATGTTAAATGAGGACCCATAGTAGCCTTGAGTCGAGCGTGATCCCTAGGAAAACAGTTTTCCGACGAAATCTAGTTTCTCTTGATTCAATATTGACGGGGTGGACTGTATGTTGTAATTCAAACTTCGGGTTTCTTGTTTCTTGATGTTCCCAGGGTGGCTTGCTGCTGTTGAGTGGTTGGCGAGTATTCGTCGAATGCCAAAAATGCAGCCAGCCACCCGGCTTTTATACAGTACGCGCTAGCCATATCCTAGCGCAGGTAGCAGGAGGCGACGGGGCGCGCGGACCGTTATTCCGGGAAGATTCTTTGTTCTTTGTCCTTGGACCGCGCTCCGCCGCCTCCCTCACAGTCATACTTTCTAACTTTCTAATTTATTATCCGAACTTTCTAGTCGACTACATCTTAGTTACTAGCCCTACTCTAAAATGATCTTTATTTCGTTCTTATCATCTATATTACAATGTTCAATCAATATTTATACAATCAAGTTTACTTTACTTTAATATCAAAACTGAAACTTATAAGCTACGTCGTCCGCAACATCCTCCCCCCGGCGTAGGGCTACCGTAGCCTACTCTTCCACGCAGAGGACGGCGAGCTTCGTGAAATCGTGACTGGACGCCGCAGGATGCCCGCCGTTGTTTTCACGTCGGCCGACCGCACCTTGCCGTCTGGACCGCTGTAGACCGCTTCCACGATGCCTCGAGGCCACGTGCCCCTGGGAAGGGCTGGGTCGACGATGACGACCAGGCTGCCGGCCTGGAGGGGGCGTCGTTGGTCGTCTGACGCCCCTCGGGGTACCAGCGTAGGTAGGTACTCGCCCACCCAGCGCCGCCAGAAATGGTCGGCGAGCGCTTGGGCGGTTCTCCACTGCTTGCGGCTAGCCTCCTCGCAAGGCCCGGTTTGAGGAAGACCTGAGGAAGTTCCAATGAGGAAGTGGTTAGGCGTGAGGGCCTCCGGATCCTTAGGATCGACAGAGACATGGGTCAGAGGCCGAGAGTTTATAGTGTGCTCGGCCTCTGTCAGCAGCGTCAGCAGCACTTCTTCCTTCAGCGCTTTCTGGTGCAGAGTCGCCCCCAACGCCGTCTTCACGGAGCGTACTAGTCGCTCCCACGCTCCCCCCATATTTGGCGCTCCAGGCGGGATGAACTTCCACTTCATTCGGTGTTCTAGCCCGAAATGGACGAAGCCCTTTGTCCACTCTTTGTACGCCGCTCGTAGCTCGGCGTCCGCTCCTCTGAAGTTCGTGCCGTTGTCCGAGTACATGACTCTAGGCCAACCTCTTCATGCCGCCATCCTTCGGATCGCCATTAGTGCCGAGTCAGTGGATAAGCTTGACACCAACTCCAGATGAACTGCTCTCGTAGTCAGGCAAGTAAATAGAGCTCCCCATCGCTTTTCGTGTCTCCTACCTATGACTACGGTCATTGGTCCGAAGTAGTCGGTCCCACAGTAGGTGAAAGGTCGCGGCGCCTCTGTAACGCGCTCTACGGGTAAGTCCCCCGTAATCGGGTTCACCGGCATGGCTTTTCTTATGCGGCAGAGCTGGCATCGTCGGGCAATGGTACGAACTGTAGGGCGTAGGTTCACCACCCAGTACCGCTGTCTTAGTTCATTGATCACGCTTTCATTATTTGCGTGACCGGCTCTGCGATGTACGTCTTCCACCAGTAGCCGCGTGAACGGGTGCTTGCCGTGTAGAATCACTGGCGTTTTCTTTGCTTCTAATACGGCTGCGTGTCCGATCCTTCCTCTAACTTTGAGCATGTCGTCCTCTATATGAGGGTCCAATTTATAGAGGCTGCTTGACCTGGGCACCGGCTTCCCTTTCTGCAGCAGTCGTATTTCTTCGATGTAGTTGTCAAGCTGTGCCTGTTTTATCCATAATTTCTCGGCCCTTTCTATTAGGTCGACGGTCAGTTGGATGGTCCTGTCCCTGCACTTCTCTTTGAAAAGGAGGGGCATGGCTGTTGCTCGCAGTAATCGCTGGTCTGAAGAGAACTTACTTATGTCAGGTAGGTGGGAAGGGCGTTCCCTCCTCTCTTCGCTTATTGCGTACGTCGCTTCGTCTTCGGGCGTGTCATGTTTTGTTTTCTCTCTCGGCCAGGACTCTTCGTCGCTGTACAGGAACGTGGGTCCGGTGAACCATCGGTCTTCTGGTTTCATATCGATGGCATAGTCGGGGCGCGTAGCGTCGTCTGCTACATTGTCGTCAGTAGGCACCCATCTCCACTGGCTGGCGTCGGTTAGCTCGGCGATCTCACCTAGGCGGTGCGCCACGAATGGCGTGTACTTTACGGCGTCCTTTTCTATCCACCGGAGGACTGTTTGAGAGTCCGTCCAGTACGTTATGCTTCTGGGCTTGTCCCGGTGTTCCTTCGTTATGGTCTTCGCCAGCCGTGCTCCGATTACCGCTGCCTGCAGCTCTAACCGTGGGATAGTAACCGGCTTGAGGGGGGTTACTCGCGCCTTCGCCGCCACTAGCCTTACCTCCACTCTTCCGTCTGGCCTTTTGATCCGCCAGTAGGCCGCCGCTGCGTACGCCTGCTCGCTCGCGTCGCAGAAGACGTGCAGGTCCAGGAGGTCACCTGGGTTTCTTCCGTAGCACCTCGGTATGCGAAGCTTGGTTATGGCGTCCAAATTCCGGATCCATTCCTCGAAGTGCTGCGCGTCTTGCTCCGGGATCTCCTCGTCCCACCCGATGCCGTGCCTCCACAGGTTCTGTAGCAGGATCTTGCCGGTGACCGTGAAGTGGCTGATGAGGCCTGCTCCTAGGGCTTCTCGCTTCGTCGGCGCCCTGTCCCTTGTCTTTATTTCCGGTGACAGACGACTTAGTCCCGTGTTGAAGCCTAGCTCGTCCGCACCGGTCTGCCACAGTAGGCCCAATGTTTTGTCTGTGTTCTGTTGTTCCTTGTGTCCGAATCGTACTTCTGTGTTATGTGCCTGCTTCTCACGTGTAAGGTTTCTCACCACGTTGGGCTTGTTAGAGCACCAACCTCTCAAATTAAAGTGCGCGTTCTGATGGGTCTTTATAATCTCGCGTGCCGTACTGATTGCTTCCTCCTCAGTCGCGACGCTGTCCACGTAGTCGTCCATATAGCGGCTCGATGTTATAGCTCGCACGGCGTCAGGGTACCGCGCTGCGTACAGTCTAGCGTTGGCATCTCGGACTGAATGCGCGATGAAGGGCGAACACGAAGCTCCGAAGATCATTGACGTAATTTTGTACTTCTTCGGGGGTTCATTTCGCTCCTCCCCCCGCCAGAGGAACATCTGCGCTGCTTGGTCCTGGTGTCGTATCTTCACTTGGAGAAACATTTCCTGAATGTCCGCCGTGATGGCCACTGGACGCTCTCTGAACCGGAACAGGATTCCGGGTAATGAGTTCAAAAGGTCAGGTCCTTCCAGTAGGCAGTCGTTCAGGCACACTCCATTGTATCGATGCGCGGCGTCGAATACTAGGCGCATCTTGCCCGGCTTATTCGGGTTCACGACGGGAAAGTGAGGTAGGTACCACGCCTTCTTATTTGTGTCTTCGGACTCGTCGCATTCCTGGGCGTATCCTTTGTCAAGTAAATTATTGATCATTGCGCCGTATTGTTCCGCGAAGCTCGGTGATAAATCCATCTTCCTTTCAATAGTCTTGAGTCTTCTTACGGCGCAGCTGTAGTTGTCGGGCATCGCAGCATTTTCGTCACGCCATGGTAACCCGACTTCGTAGTGATCACCGACCTTTTTCATGGTGCTGTTTACCACGTCGATCGCCTTCTGATCTTCTGGTTTGATCTTCTTCGCCAATGAAACTCCCAGGGCATCAATCTTAAAGTGCGACTTCATTAATTCCTCCACACGACGTACATCATCTGTCTGCTTCGCTGCGGACACGTCGTATAAGTGTAGCACAATTTGCCCCGCCTGTTTCTTCAGAGTGGCGCGCGGCGCGGTCCCGTGGATCACCCATCCCAGTTGAGTGTAGGAGGCCGCGGGTTCATTCTTCCCGCCCATGCGTAGTTCGCGTGTGACTATCAGGTGCCAATTGTCGGCACCTATTAATACTTTCGGTACGGCTTCTTCGTAGAGCGCGTCTCTTTGTAAGTCCCGGAGGTGTGGATGGTTAGTTAATGTCGACCTATCCACTGCCTGACTATGAAGTTGCAGATCTTTCATAGTTCGCGCGCGTAGCTCCTGAAATTCACCGTCTCGGCCACGTATCTGTAGCTTGACCACTTGGCTGTATTCTTCACGTTGCTGTGAGGTCACACCTTGAATGCTTAAAGTCGAAGCCGGCCCGCTTACTTGTAGACGGCGTGTTATTTCTTCGTCGACGAGCGATACCGTTGAGCCTTCATCTAACAGGGCGAATGTTGCTACCTGCCCGCCGGGCCCTTTTAATATCACCGGACATATTTTCAACAATACACGCTGTGACACGTTGCTTGACGCGGAGACGGTCATTACTGCTTCTTGAGGTTTTTCGTTCTCGACGTCGGTCGCTATATTTGTGTTTTCACTGGGCGACGCCTCTCTCTTTGCCGGTTCCTTATGTAGCAGCGCGTGATGCGGGCGGCTACAGGTCCCTTGGCCACAACGTTTAGCTCGGCAATGCTCGCGTCGATGACGTTTAGTGTCGGCGATTGAGGCAGAGGCCGACGCCCGTGAAGAGGGCTCGGTGCGCATGAGCGAAGATAGGGTGGACGAATGGCTTCAAAGTGTCAACCGAAGTCATCCTCCAGACGCGGACCGGCTACAGGAAGAGCAGCCACCGCATCCCGCCGCCACGCACGCCGCCCCGGAAGACGCCGCCTACATCGAACGCGCTACGTGCATTAACGACGCCGCACCTGCCAGGAATGACCCCCGAAGACAACGATCGGCCTCGCGGTCACCTACCAGAGGGGAACGACGAGGAATTGAACTATTGGCCGACACGTTGGAAAGGATGATTCAAGTACGCCCGCCGCCACGTCAAGCGACCGAGCTGCCTACGTTCACCGGAGCGGATATTGAGTGGCTGCCTTTCAAAGCAGCGTACGACGACTCATCGAAGCTATGCAAGTTTACTACGGTCGAGAACCTAGCAAGACTACGCAACTGCATCAAAGGTGAAGCAAGGGAAGCAGTGTCAGCACTTCTGTACACCGCGTCTGATCCTCAAATGATCATAAACACACTGGAGCAGTACTATGGGAGACCGGAAATACTTATGGATCGAGCGATGGAAGACTTAAAGAAACTACCTCGACTCACAAGTGCGGCCAGTGATTTAAATTCGTTCGCAGTAAGGTTTCAGAACATAGTGTGTGTGTTATCTAAGATGGACGCCCGCGGATACTTATGGAACCCGATGTTAGTGCGTGAAGTGGTTGACAAGTTAAGCCCGCAGATAAAATCAAGATGGTGCGATTACGCTTCGGAGAATATGGGACTATCACGTGAACCGGAAGTGTTACTACTATCCAAATTCCTGATGCGGGAAGCTGACGATGAAGTACGCCTTCACAAATACGACGCTCGCGCCCGCCTCGAAAAAAGAAATAAAAAGTGCGACAAAAGTAAACCCAAAGAAGAAATCGGGTCGTGAAGTAGTTTACGCAACGTCGGATAAACAGGAAGAAAGGAAACAAGAGTGTTTGTGTTGTGACGGTGACCACGAGGTACCTAAATGCGCAAAGTTCCGGAAGATGAACATCGACGAAAGATGGGATTGGGCGCGCACTAACAAGGTATGCTTCAAGGTATGCTTCGTATTCCAATCGCTTGTTGACGAGCGCCTTTTCCAGTTCTAGTTGCTCGTTCCTTATCGCAGCGATCCTTTTCTGTGCCTCGTACTCTGCCTTTTTTACTCGTGCCACGTCACTGCTATACGACCTTCTGGAACGTATCGTACTTGCTGTTTCCCTCACAGAAGTGTCGCGTGCAGCTGTCATAGTTCTTGCCAAGTCATGGGTTCGTAGTGCGGGAGACGTCGCCGTGTAGTATAACGCGGATGGCTTGGTGATTGTGTCGCCATATTCGAACGCGGTCGCGGTGGCTCTACTTTCCGGAGGAGCCGGCGCGGCGGACGCGCTACCTGTCGTCGTCGGCGCAGCTCTCCCCGTCGCGGCGGTGACGGGGTCGACGGCGACCTAGGTGGATCTTCGACCGTGCGTGGGCGTCGACTGTCGTAGCCTGATTCCGATTCGTTCTCCTTGGCGCTGACGCTTCTAGTCTTCATGCTTGATTTCTTCATAATTGATGTCTTGATGAAATCTTCAATCTTCGCAAGGCGATCGTCGTAATTTTGATCCGGAGCGAAGGACCAGCTGAGCGTCTTCAATCTTCGCAAGGCGATCTTCTTAATTTTGATCCGGAGCGAAGGACCAGCTGACGGGGTGGACTGTATGTTGTAATTCAAACTTCGGGTTTCTTGTTTCTTGATTTATTTTCTTGATGTTTCCAGGGTGGCTTGCTGCTGTTGAGTGGTTGGCGAGTATTCGTCGAATGCCAAAAATGCAGCCAGCCACCCGGCTTTTATACAGTACGCGCTAGCCATATCCTAGCGCAGGTAGCAGGAGGCGACGGGGCGCGTGGACCGTTATTCCGGGAAGATCCTTTGTTCTTTGTCCTTGGACCGCGCTCCGCCGCCTCCCTCACAGTCATACTTTCTAACTTTCTAATTTATTATCCGAACTTTCTAGTCGACTACATCTTAGTTACTAGCCCTACTCTAAAATGATCTTTATTTCGTTCTTATCATCTATATTACAATGTTCAATCAATATTTATACAATCAAGTTTACTTTACTTTAATATCAAAACTGAAACTTATAAGCTACGTCGTCCGCAACAAATATTGTCTCACAATCATCACCCTTGATATTTGGTAAAGAAAATCTTATGCACTTAGTTTTTTTCCATTTAATACTAAATTATTAGCAGTGAACCGATTTTGGACCTGCAGTAGGACATTATTTAACGTCGTCAAAATTTGTAGCACGTCTATATTTACCTTAAAAATTAAGGAAGTGTATCAGCAAATAACACCATTTGTGATTGATTTTTTAGTAAATGGAGTAAATCATTAATATACACTAAAAAGAGGAAAGGACCCAATATCGAGTCTTGTGGCACACCAATTTTTACTATTGAACCAAGTGAATTGATACCATTAATTCGAACTTTTTGATGTCTATCTAAATGATAGACAACAAAAAGTTCGAATAAAATAAGAACTAACTGAACTGAGCGCAAGTTTTCCAAGTCCGTAATGCTCAAGTTTCAAAAGCAAGGTTTCGTGATCAACGCAATCAAATGCCTTGGAGAGGTCACAAAAGATTCCCATGGCGTCTTGGGCCTCTTCCTACGCGTTAAAAATGTTTTTTAATAAAGTTACACTGGTGTCGGTCGTACAACGGTCGTCCTTTGGTGAACCCTTACTGTTGATCGTGTAGGATTTTGTTCGTGTTAAAATGATTGAGCATTTGATTAAGCATTATCTTTTCAAACACCTTGCTGAAAACCGGCAAAACGGATGCGGGTCTATAATTATTGGTGTCTTTACTGTCCACAGATTTGTAAAGTGGTATTACCTTACTGTATTTCATTAAATCGGGGAAGACTCCTTGATCCACGCACGAATTAAATACTAAGGCTAAGTAAGGCGCAATAGTCTCAATTATGGAGGTACAGACCTTAATGAACATTCCCCAAAGATCTATGGTCAATTTCAAAAAAAAACCCGACTGCGAAACTGCAAAGCTACAAACAAGCCCATTTTAAATTAAATAAAAGTTGAAAGCAGGCGGAACCCATACCATTTTTATTATATTTTCAAATTCAAATGGGTCCCGCCTGCTTGCAACTTTTATTTAATTTAAAATGGGCTTGTTTGTAGCTTTTCAGTTTCACAGTCGGGTTTTTTAATTTTTTAAATTATTAGTATATGCGAAACCTGAATATAGTTTGTTCAGAATAAGTAACTGAATAGATTCCAATAATGTTTACCATTACCCCATGTTATATTTTGTCCCAAAAATATTTAAAAAAGGTTAAAAGTTGGACACCGAGCGACACCAATCTCCGCGCCGAACGTTTAGGTACCTAGGTACTATTATCAATGAGCGCAAGGCGGGCGGCGCGGAGCGAGCGGCGCGGGTGAGCATGTTTTGAACGGACAAACAGGTAACTTAACAAGCTTATAACTTTGTGATTTTTCATGATACAGTTTGGAAATTTTATACATAGATTCTTTACATAAAAATACTAGACACGGGTTTCGGGTTTCGCATATACTAAAAACAATGTTATATCGTGCTGGCTGGCAGTAAAATATCTCTGGTTAAAGTTCGAAAAGTTAATCGAATTTAGAATGACTTTAAATTGTTTGTATTTGGTTTTTGTTTGGAACAACCAGTAAAGATATAGCCGCGGTGTTGTTAACACGTTGGCTTGAAATAAACGCGGTCAATATAACGTTGTACAATTTTAACGATACCCCGTACAATATTACACGCAACACATACATCACATTACCTGTTCAGAGGGCTGAGAAACACAAGCCTATACAACTGATAGTCACTTTCAAAGCGTATCCTATTTCGAAGAGTCTCAACAGAATTGGCATATGCTTTTCGGTAGCTTATGTCAAACCTATCCATTTTTTACTTTTCCGTCATAGTTTTCGCTGATAGAATGACACTTTGTTTAGGCCTCAGACCACTCTAAACAAACATATTGGCATCTCTTGCCTCTTTGTAATAATGATTTTCGAGAATGGCAAAACAGGCCGAAACATTGCCAAACTTATCTAAATTAGTCAAAAGCGTTTTCTGTCTTGTTAATACATATACACTGCTCCTACGACCTCTTCTTTGAAGTCTTTATAGCTATGACTTCATTTCATCCCCCTAAATGAAGCCAGCTCTAGTGGGGCACGACTAAAACTGAGGCTGATTAAACATCTTCCTCCAGTTGAGTATGTGGAACTGAAGAAAAGCTCCCACCGGGCCACCAACTACCATGGCACACCTGAAAATCTCTTAACCGACTATGAAGCCAGGTAGGTCGCTGCAGGTACGATTTAGTCAGGTAGGGGCACTCCGACGAGCCACAGTGCGACTGTGGAGCCCCAACACAAACGATGCCTTACATCTTGTTGTGCCGTCTATGCAAAAACATCTGCACTATGGAAGACCTTTGCGAGGCCAACATTAAGTGACCAAATTCTGGTCGAAGCTATGCTAAGCTATCAAATAAAAAAAGAAAATCATAGATACGATGAAGAAGGAGACCTCATCATCATCTGCCTAGCCTTTTCCCAACTATGTTGGAGTCGGCTTCCAGTCTAACCGGGTGCAGCTGAATACCAGTATTTTACATGGAGCGACTGCCTATCTGACCTTCACAGCCCAGTTACTGGGAAATACGATACCCCTTGGTAAGACTGGTTGTTAGACTTTCGGGCTTCTGACTACCCATAATGAGTGTCAAAGATCCACGAATGACAGCCGGGACCAACGGTTTAACGTGCTTTCCGAGGCACGGAGGGGTCAAGGTATGTAAAGATGGTCACCCATCCACAGACCAACTGCGGCAAGCATAGCTTAACCTGAAAGGTCTAACTGTACGGCTGTTATTATTTAGCCACGGGCCCCTCAATATTCCTTATGTATATACAAGTTTTATATACATATTTAGCCACGGGCCCCTCATGAAGGAGACCTCATTGGAAGAAAAAACATCACTAACTTAATTGTTTTCTAATGAAGGTATTCACATAGCTTTCGTAGGAACTCTTATGGAAATTGCTCCCTCAATAGGTAAACACGACATAAGTAAATAACATGCTCCTCGTACTTTGTCTACTGTTTCACTACTATTGCTTGTGGCTAACGACGCATGCACTGCAGTCGAGCATGCTTCATCAACTATGGAGATAATCTAACTTCACAATCCCGTGAAAGCACATCACATGCATCTATAGGGATATTCCTTATACAGGTTGTTAGGTTAAACGAGGGACACACTTTGAGGGGAGTTAGTACTCATGAAAATGAGCAACTTTTACTATGGGACCGAAACAGAAATCGCAAAAAAAAAAAATCAGCTGTTCAGTACATTTTGACGAGCTATGCGAACATAAATGTAGGAAACGGCTGATTTTTTTTAGCGATATCAGGGTTATTCCCATATTAAAAGTTGTTCATTTTCATGAGTACTAACTCCCCTCAAAGTATGTCCCTCGTTTAACCTAACGCTCTGTATTTATATCATCTGCCTAGCCTTTTCCCAACTATGTTGGGGTCGGCTTCCAGTCTAACCGGATGCAGCTGCATACCAGTATTTTACATGGAGCGACTGCCTAATTTTTAGAATATAAACTCTTTGATATTATGTGAAAAGCTAAAAAGCAGTTTATTGAAAAAAATTGTTGTCTATTTAATAACATGTAAAAATTACAGTTGATGGAATTTTGTTGCTGACCGTAAATTGCAGTATTATACAAGTATCCATATTATTATAATTTTATTACGTTGCAATGTCATACGAATATTTGTATCATTTTGAGTCAGTAAAACCATTAATTTTAGAACCCCATGACTCATTCACAAAGAAAACAAACCTCCTACAAGGCCCCCATAACTTAACCTTACCATTCAAAAACACAAACCGACCGTAACCCTAAAATTATTTTTCATAACGGTCACTTGCCAGCCCTAAGTAGAAGCAATAAATTTTATAAGCGATCAAATACGGACCTTTTCGAGCCACCAACCGTCTTAGGGATGTCCCAAGCAAACATCAAAGGGGCGAACACAAATATCGACCCAAACGAGACAAGCCGAGCATTTAATGAGCAAATGTTTTCACCACCTTACTTGCAATCAATGCTTAGGAAAACGTCTTCGGTAATTTTTTTCGTCATAATAATGAAGCGAAGCATGCCCTAGGGGTACTTTTTATTGTGGGTCTCACAAACCGGGGACAAACAAAGTTTGACTGCTCTTTATACAGCTAGGCTGTTGAGCTCTGTGATGTGCTGCAGAAAGGGAGCCATGGCAATTTTACTATTATTATATAATTAGTATATATTATTATTTTATATTAAGTATTTACTTTTCTTTTGTTTCTATTTTATTATGTATGCTTAGGTTATATATGGGTCTTTGTTACCTGATAATAAATGGTTTATTATTATTATTTATTTTTATTTGGTTCTTCTCGCTTTTGTGTCGATGTTCCCTGTTGTTCTTTTTTTGCTATATTGATTGTGGCATCAGCCATTTCTTTAGGTCATCCGAAGTGCAAGTGAATGGGCACTTAGGACACTCCAGCAAGTCGGGCATGGTCTGATCAGAAGCAACGCACTCGCACTGGGTGTTGGATGGGTCAGCAATCCCCTACTACAGCAAATTGTGTCTGTTATTTTGTGAATAATAATTTTGACACTAGTTTGTTTGAGAGAATTAAAATAAATAAAGGATAAAGTTTTGTTTGTTTATTTTGCAAATATTGCAAAATTAACAAACATAACTTTGCCTACACTCAACCTAAATACTGCTTCAGACAAGTCGTGAATAATATTATAAACTAACAGCGCCCCGCGGTTTCACCCGTGCAAGTGTCGGTCCCGTAGGAATATCGGGATAAAAAGTATCCTATGTGTTAATCCAGCAAATGGTCTATCTACGTGCCAATGTTCAACCAAATCTGTTTAATGGTTTACGCGTGATTGAGTAACAAACATCCAAACATCTTCACAAACTTTCACATTTATAATATTGTTAGGATTAGTGTAGCTGTTATGTTTTTAGCAGCCTCTCTTTTAATTTTCAATAAAAAAATATACTCGCAAAAGTAAAAAGCCCCAATTTCGTAGGTATTCATTTTCAAATAATCTACAAATACGCCCTCACCTAAGCACACATTTCTACGGCGGAATTAAAGGACTTATCGCGTAAATTAATGCCGGTTACCAGTTCCCGGGTCACAGCAGTGCTACCCTCATCTTTCGTGGGGCCCATTTTATTTAAAGAAGCGAAAGTTCGAAGCGGACGCGGCCAGGCGTAAACATTTACTTGAAAGGTTTATTGATGTTGGTGACCGCAGTTTGGTTTTACAACCAAAGAAAGACTCCCCTTTATAGAATTTGCCAGTTTCTAGCCGGATTATTTTGATAAGACTTCCAGATGCGCTGTTTGGGGTATTATTTTTATATTGGAAGTGGTTAGCCAGTTCAGAGGGTAAAAGCAAAGAGTCGTATAATACCACTATCTATCTAACCATACTTACAGACCTAATTCTGGCCCCAGCTTTGGCAAACAAAAACTGTAATCGAATAGATTCTATAAATATACAATCAATATCCTAGATTTTTACCCCAAGAGTAGGATTCTTCCGAAGTTAATACTTCGAGTACTAAAGCTTGAGTTAACTTCGGTAATTTGGCAGCTGAACCAGTTACAATGCCCAATAGTGACTGTCTGACAATATTGGTGAACTCCTAAAATGGCGCCCAATTCTCTGATCGACTTTACGCGAAACTTCTACAATGTTATTTTTAGTACATACCTATATGCGAAACCTGCATATAGTTTGTTCAGAATAATTAATTGAATCGATTGCAATAATTTTTATCCCATGTTATATTTTGTCCCAAAAATATTTAAAAAGGTTAAAAGTTGGACACCGAGGGACACTAAGTAGGTTATCCAATCTCCGCGCCGAACGGTTAGGTACCTAGGTACTATCAATGAGCGCAAGACGACGCGGCGCGAGCGGCGCGGGTGAGCATGTTTTTGTACGGACAAACAGCTTATAACTTTGTGATTTTTCATGATACAGTTTTGAAATTTTGTACATAGATTCTTTACATGAAAATACTAGACACGTGTTTCGGGTTTCGCATATACTAAAAATAATGTTGTATAAAGACTGTTCTCATTAAAAGTGTCAGGAATACGAAGTTGGAGACCTGCTACATTAGTACGAATCGAAAATGACTGTAAAACACAGTACTTTTAAACCTTTTCGACTTTTCGAAATGTCTCGTGTTATTTTCTTAGTTTTAATTGGGCCGTAAGTCGACAGATGAAGTCAAGAAAACCCATTTCGACAAGCTTCTTTACGTGTGTAGGTAGATGCTTAATTCTATTAACGTCCACATCAGCAGCATCATCCAATTTATTTTCACGTTTCTGAGTTGTACCCACTTAGTTTCTCTCAGGCGTTTTTATACTGTTTGCCTTATTGACTCAAGCGACAACACCTTCAGAACGACGTAAGTCACGTATACACACATGTCATGGAGCTTTACTTAATAATACTTATGTCACATTAAAGCCATCGCGTTTTTCAATAAAGCTCAGATCATTCACTCGTAATATTCCCTCAGCATCATTCACATCATTGCTTTCAAGACATTAATCATGCAAATAATAAATTTGGGCGTCATAAGAGCCTGTTTCCTCCGAGACATCCTCACATTTACATTCATTGCATGCCGTTAGTCGTGTTCCCGTGTGACTCTCAATTTGCATGCATAGCCGTCGTCTGCAGCATGAGAATCTGAATACAACAAGAGTATTAATATTGTATTTTTTAATCAAAAATATGCACGGCTTCTGTGGAATTTTAAAATTGTGTTGTTTTTTTGAGTAGGGGCGTACCTAGAATAGTTTGTTGTCTTCCACTGTCGTGTGTTGGTTTCCGTAATGACTTATTTTTGTTACAATAAAATGTGATGATTTTACTGTAGACTCATGTAGGGAGATGTATGAGAGTGTACTATACCTACTGCTACACATGTTTATACCTCTGCGTAGTACTTGAGCGGAACAGGCGTGACATTTTATGTCTATCATTCGAGGAAATATTTGTGTATCACATATCCAACTCTTGGTACCTATTTACCTATTCTCACCTTTAGAATGATATTCACATTTCCATACAAAAGACAACACGGAATCCAATATAACATAATTAAACCAACCTTTTTCGTAAAGATAGGAATAATAAAACCTTTTACAGCCTGAAATTTTCACGACACGTGAATTTTGCAGAGGGGAGAAAAGCATACGGCCCTAATTCTGTCCGGAAGAGCAGCCTTCATTTACAAGCATTGTGTTCCCCGGATTATATCCCCCGTTCCCCCCATTCACAATAGCCGATCCCTCTTCGTAATGAGTGGAATTATGACTTTTTTCGTCCGAATCATTCTTGAGCTGTGTTTAGGGGACTTTTGAGCCGTAGTTTTATGTTGATTGGGGGATTAAGGTTTGTAAGTTTGTCCCCAAAGTAATGAGACGTGTAAGGACTTAAGAGGGATTAGATTGGAAGTGGATGTTTGCCTTTAAAAATTAATTGGAAGAAATGAATACACAAACAGTTTTTATATTGCAATTAAATAGTTTCAATTTAGTTTCAACAACAGTAGATACACAACGATTAAAAAAACTGATAATACATACTGATAATGGAAATCCCACAGAATCCAATACTTCCCGTGGGTGTCGTAAAAGGCGACTAAGGGGCGTATCGGAGAATGGGCAGCAGCGTTCTCTATGCATTCCACCACCATACCATACTGCGATCGCCAACCCGCCTGCCAAGCGTGGCGATTATGGCAAACCCCCCCTTTTGGGGGAGGCCTATGTCCAGCAGTGGACGTCTTTCGACTGATATGATGATGATGATGATGATGATGGAAATCCATTGTTCAGTCATATTATCATATAAACAATAAGGAAAAAAGAAAGGAATAACTTTTTTTAGGAAACACTCGTTAATTACCATTACAAAAAAATTAAACTGTCTTAAACTGCCTTAAAGTTTGCTGACTTAACAAGACTCACAAATGACACTAAAATTAAATCTATTAGAACCAAATAAAAATTCGTCAAAAACCGACCCCATTTTAATCGTAACCGAGAGATTGAAAGATGTCCACTAAGTTTGTAGGAACTTTGTCATTTCTTTCATGCAAAATTACATTTGAGAAGCCCCTTACGAATGGAGAATTTTTAGGGTCGGGATCACATTGAGCGTAGCGAATATTAAAAAAGTTTTCGACGTCAAACTTGGATTGTCTTTTTCAAAGGCTGTTTACTTCTTAGGGCTTTTATTTACTTAGTTTTTTCCTCGGTAACTTTGGTTTCGGCCTAGTTTAGACTTTATTGTATTTGTGTTGACATAGTCGCGTCCGGATTAAGGAGTTAAAGTGACTCTTCTTTTGTAAGGAGGTCCACTATATTGAAATTGTTTGACTTTTGTTTGTATTAGGTCCATTCTCTTTGTCAAGAATGTAGGTTTTGAAAGTTATGAAAGTTAAAGTGATGGCTTTAGACTATTCTGTCGTTATTGCTTGCGTGATTCAAACGCTTAGGTCTAAGTAAATTATTTTTAACCGACTTCAAAAAAGGAGGTTCTGTATTCGACCCGTATGTATTTATGTTTGTGTGTTCGCTATTTTCTCAAAAACAAATGAACCAATTTTGATGTTTCTTTCATTAACGTGATCTACATATTTTCAGATAGGTTTTAATATATTAGATATATATTTTTAAGTACGAAGTTATATGCTTATATGTACTGCATCTCCGGCATTTCTATGCGAATTTTGATGATTCTTCTAGTCGGTGTCTTCATCTCTTCAATGCACCTTAGCTTGGCACCTCTTGACTGCAATCGTATATCTATGTATTGTTTTTAATGAATAAGGTATACGTCAGCGGTGGTCCCATATAAATTTGATTAACTTTACTTTGATAGTTTTTGAGTTTTTGTTGAGCTTCAATAATACGATTTTTCCACTTGGTTTATATATGTATAATTATGATATTTTAATAACTTCCAGACACTGATATTTACATAGGAAGTAGTGTTAAATGAATCTGTGTAGGGTAGGTACAAATAAAAAGTGAAAAACAAAACTTTTTTACAAATAAAACAACCCACTTTATAAAAAAAAACACCACAAAGTGAAAAATAACTTTAATTTCGGAAGTCGGTGTCGTTGGTTCCGTATTTTCGTTTTTCGACACCGACTTCCGAAATTAAAGTTATTTTTTTTTTATTGAACGTTTATGTAGCGAATTGTATAAATGTGTTTAAGCATATGATTGACTACAGTAAACAAAATCAGTGAAATATATGATATTCTTCAGGATATTCTAGGTAGATAGTGTGTTGAAAATATAATACAACTAATTTGATACGACAGAAAAAAATCATAAAGATACCGCTGCAAACTTTCTTTTTACAATAAAAACCGTACATACAAAATGGTAGCATGCAAAAGACAAAACAAAGCGTCTTCGAGAATATTTACCTAAGATTTGCTTTTTTAGGGTTCCGTTGCCAAATGACAAAAAACGGAACCCTTATAGATTCGTCATGTCTGTCTGTCCGTCCGTCTGTCTGTCCGTCCGTATGTCACAGCCACTTTTTTCTGAAACTATACGAACTATACTGTTGAAACTTGGTAAGTAGATGTATTCTGTGAACCGCATTAAGATTTTCACACAAAAATAGAAAAAAACAAAACCATAAAATTTGAGGTTCCCCATACTTGGAACTGAAACTCAAAATTTTTTTTTTCATCAAAGCCATACGTGTATCAAACCCATACGTGTATCCATATCGTGGGTATCTATAGATAGGTCTTTAAAAATGATATTGAGGTTTCTAATATAATTTTTTTCTAAACTGAATAGTTTGCGCGAGAGACATTTCCAGTGGTAAAATGTGTGTCGCCCTGTAACTTCTAAAATAAGAAAATGATAAAACTAAAAAAAATATATGATGTACATTACCATGTAAACTTCCACCGAAAATTGGTTTGAACGAGATCTAGAAAGTAGTTTTTTTTTAATACCTTTCTTTCAATCAACTCAAATATAAAAAAAAAACATTTAGTTTCATAAACATACACCTTATGCATAAACCCGGATGTTACGGAACCCTCGGTGCGCGAGTCCGACTCGCTCTTGCCCAGTTTTTTACTTTTGTTTTACATTCTTTTTTTACAATATAAATAGTATCATCACCTATCTATCTAGTAATGAGAGTGTTAAATGCGTAGACCACAAGCAATCAACTATCCCATTAATGTATTATTCAAATGACAAAACTATAATAGGTACACAAAAAACAAAAACCACAAAACATAATGTATGTTATATTTATATAATGTATTTACTAAGTTTGTACTATAGAGTAAAATAAACTATGTTACAAAAGTAATTAAGTTCTCCACATTTAATTTAATTGCGTAATCTTAAGCTCCCGAGCAAAGTCTGGACTTGCTTTATTTGACTTTAAAATTCAATTCAAAATCTCAAAGTTAAGTGCTTAAGCTTTTAGACTTGGGTAAGTTATAACGTATTTATTACATTTTAGGCACCTCTTCACCTATTTTCACTTTCAACCTCATATTTATAAACTTTGAAAGTCGTTGCGCTCGGGATGAGGACGATTTTATGCTTTACTAATGAATTAACTTTTCTCCAACATTTTCATTTTGTCTGTCATTGAAAAAGGTCTCAAACCAAAACAGACGAGTCATCTACGAGTTATTAATAATCATTTACTAGCCCATGAAATACTTTAACCCATGAAGAGGAATGGTAACGGAAGCGACTTACGAGTTGTATAGGTCGTAGGTTCGAAACCAGCCATGCAGGTGCTTTACTTTTTAATAGCTTTTATTTAACTTGCAATGTAACTATGTTTGTTCGGGTGGCCTCTTGCAATTCAATTTTGAACCAGATATCTTCAACCGATTGAGCTAAAATTTTGCATACACGTTTAGTTTGGATGACAATGCATGGTTTGTTGTGTGACGTCATTCTAAATCCAACATGGCGGAACATCCAAGATGGAGGACTAGTTATTTTTTAATGCACTCCTACAATATGGGTATCAAATGAAAGGGCTTGCTGAGAATAACTCGAAAAATAAAGTGTCGTCACTCTAAATCCAATATGGCGGAACACCCAAGATGGCGGACTGGTTATTTTTAATTCGCTCCTACAGTATGGGTATCAAATGAAAGGGCTTGCTGAGAAGAACTCAAAAAATAAAGTGACGTCACTCTAAATCCAATATATCGGACTTCTAAAGATGGAGGACTACATTTTTTTGCTTTCGTACAATATGGGTATCAAATGAAAGGACTTGCTGAGAATACGAATGCGAGTTAAACTCCGTTGCTACAATCCGTCTGAAATTTTGGTTAAGTATATTATTATCTACACAGGTAAAAAGATTTATCTGTGTAGATAAACAAGTAAATTAAATAACATGATCAGATTGATTTAAATTTTTAAACTTTTCAAACTAAGTGAATACGAGTACCTACCTACTTATGTGACTTCTACCAACCCGCACTGCGTTCGCATGGTGTATTATGGCCTACTCTGTCTCACTGAGAGAAGGCCTGTGTCCCAGCAGTGGGAACATTTTAGGCTGATTATTCTACTAGACCACAGCACTGAAAGTAGATAAACCTTTGACGAATCTAAATCATACTCTTTACTGTTCTACGAACTTTTTTAAACCATAGTTTTCGTCTAGGACTGCCATCCATACTAATATTATAAATTCGAAAGTAACTCTGTCTGTTTGTTATTTTTTCACGCCTAAACCACTGAAAGGATTTCGACAAAATTTGGCAGAGAGATAGATTGAATCCCGGGGAAGGACATAGGGTAGTTTTTATCCCGATATTCATACGGGATCGACACTTATGCGGGTGAAACCGCGGGGCGCTGCTTGTTAAACCGTATTTCGGAACGACAGATTAGGTTTTCTAAGACCTTCTCAAACCTTTTCCTTCTTTCTATTTAACCCAAAGGTTCCTGAAGTTGATTCAATAGCCAATGATCACCCATTGAAAATCAAAGGCTCTTGTTTCAAACCCGCTTGTACACTGGCGTGGCTTTTTTATGTGACCCCAAGGAATTAACTGTAATTATGTTGACCTTTATGGTAATTTTGGAACTACAGTTTATTTTGTGGTCCTCGGTAATAAAAGTTGTGGTGACAGTACGAAGTTGTGTTTTGTTTTGGTGATAATTCTGTGATAGTAGGCAAGTTATATGTAACCTTTAGAGATTTGACCTCGTAAATATTAGTTGTTAAATAAATCTCATCACCATTCTCCGGCCTTTTTTTCTATGTATTTGGGGACGGGGCAACATGTCATTATCTTCCATACTTCTCTATTAATCGTCATGGCGGTAGTCACCACAGATACAGATAGACCTGGATAACGCAAGTATCACGATCTGTATGAAAACCAAGCGTGCCATTTTTTGACTACCTAGTATGACGTCACAAGTATTGTTTAGTGATGGGAAGATCAAATCGATTCAAAGACACCCCGGCGTACGCCAGCGCTCACGCTCACCCAGCCAGCAGTACACAGCAATGAGCGCGAAAGTGGCAGCTTACGATTTTTGTACGTAAGCTGGTGCAATTTTGGGCGGAGCACCGCCGTGTCCTCGTAGAGGCGATCGGCAGCGGCGGCGACCTCTCGTATCCGGCCCTGGTGCAAGCCATGCATGCATGTTTATTTTGGTGCAAGCCATGGTCCGGGGTGAGAGGGAGTGGGAGGCAGTCACCTCCTTCTGCGAAGCAGTCATGCTAGCGAAGGAGGTGGCGAGACGGATGTGGGAGAGAGCCTCGCGTCCCAGCCGCCGCGGGAGACGTTCCGGGCGTCGGGAGCCAAGGGACGACTCCCGGCCACAGTAGGCGCGGGCCTGCGGACGGAGAGTAATGCGTAGCTCACCCTCCGATCAGGACCAGGCCCGTGCCGGACGGCGCGTATGTGTTACACGCGCGCCTCAAAGAGATGTCAGCATTAAGGAAGGGTTGAAAGCTGGTGCAATTTTTGGCACGTGAAGTGCTGAAGCTCTTGCGTTATCTAGGTGAATCTATATCTGTGGTAGTCACCCTCTTTCTAACCATATCATCTTTCACGCAGTCCATCTATCATTTCTTTGGTCTTCCCCTACCCTTATAGCTACTTATCCATATTCATACTCAAACCTTTCCTCATGACATTTTTCTCATTCCTCCGCATTACATGCTGATTTTAATAATCATCTGGACAATAAAATACCTATCTTAAGGGGCTAAAATTGCGTTTTTGTCGGACTGCGTAGAAAAGAAAGAGAAGCGCCATGACACACCGCTGATAATTTATTGCAAAATATGAAGCAATTATTTAATTACAAAAAATCTATTGTTTGGACGAAAAAATTAAAACACTAGTATTTTAGTATGTTGCTTGTAGAATAATCTGACAAAAAATCAGTATGATTGTATGTATATTAGTATGGTTTTTATTGTAAAAAGAAAGTTTTTAGATGTATCTTCATGATTTTTTTCTATCGTACCAAATTAGTTGTATTATGTAAAAAAAAAACACTATCAACCTAGCCCGAAGAATACTTATCATATATTTTTCTGATTTTGTTTACTGTTGTCGATCTTTAACTTTTATCTTCTATACATATAATAAAATTGTAGAAAAGTGGTGTCTGTACAATGGAAATATGACTGGCCCGTTGGTCTAGTGGTTAGTGGCCCTGACTGCTATGCCGGAGGTCGTGGGTTCGATTCCCACCCAGGACAAATGTTTGTGTGATGAGCATGATCATTTGTTCTGTGTCTGGGTGTAATTTATCTATAATATGTATGTATTTAGAAATATATAAGTATGTTTATCAGTTGTCTAGTACCCATAACACAAGCTCTGCTTAGCTTGGGACTAGACGGCGTTGTGTGATAGTTGTCGAATATATATATATATATATTAAAAAAAAGTAGCAGGGGTTGTTATTATATCGATGCCGAACCCGAAAATGTAATTAAATTTTTTTTTGTCTGTTTATCTGTTTGTCTGTTTATCTCATCATCTGCCTAGCCTTTTCCCAACTATGTTGGGGTCGGCTTCCAGTCTAACCGGATGCAGCTGAATACCAGTATTTTACATGAAGCGACTGCCTATCTGACCTCCACAACCCAGTTACTGGGTAAGACGATACCCCTTGGTAAGACTGGTTGTCAGACTTTCGGGCTTCTGACTACCCGTAACGACTGTCTAAGATCCACAAATGACAGCCGGGACCAACGGCTTAACGTGCTTTCCGAGGCACGGAGGGGTCTCGGTATGTAAAGATGGTCACCCATCCACAGACCAACCGCGGCAAGCGTAGCTTAACCTGATCGATCGACCTGTGCGGCTGTTATTATTTAGCCACGGGCCCCTCGTTTGTCTGTTTATCTGTTTGTCTGTTTGTCTGCTGTGTTTGTGCACGCTAATATCAGAAACGGCTTATTCGATTTAGATGCGGTTTTCACTAATATATTGTAGTAAGCTTCACTTACTACAATATATTAGCCTACTGCCTGCCAAGCGTGGCGATTATGGCAAACCCCCCAAAATTCTGGGAGGCCTAGGTATGTCCAGCAGTGGACGTCTATCGGCTGAAATGATGATAATAATGACGTTTCGTTTACACGTCTTAACACTTATTACTTAAACTGTGATAATTTTAGACTGTATATCAATCTGTAAGTATTTATAATTTAATTGTTTACGATAGTACGTGTTTACTAAATAACTGTGTGTTAAGTAGTAAGTACTATTTTATTGTAAGAATGCCTCGAAGAAGATCCAACCTCTCCCAATGTAGCAGAAATGCTAAAAGGATGAGATTAGTTCGATCACAGGAATCTGAGGAAGGTCGTGAGGCAAAAGGCTCTCTGCACCAGGCTAGGTTTCGTGCTGCAGAAACTTCGACTCAGCGAGAATCTCGACTGAGTTCAAATCGTTCTCGAATGATGACAACTCGAAATAGGGAAAACGGGGAACAACGAAAGGCACGTTTATCTGTCGATCGCGAAGCTCACGCGCTATCGCGTGAGTCTGAGACTTTTGCTGTCAGGGAAATCCGCCTGAGCTCCCAGAGAGTACGGACAACAAATGCTCGATTCCAGGAGACACAGGACGAACGGGAAATACGTCTCACTGCCGATCGTGAAGCTCATACACTATCGCGTGAGTCTGAGACTTTCACTGATAGGGAAATTCGTCTGAGTTCTCAGAGGGTTCGGACAGCAAATGTTCGGTCTCAGGAAACACAGGAAGAACGAGAAATACGTCTCACTGCCGATCGTGAAGCTCAAGCACTAGAGTCTGAGACTTTCACTGAAATTCGCCTGAGTTCTCAGAGGGTTCGGACAGCAAATGCCCGGTCTGTAGACGGTATATGTAATTCAAAATATGCTGCCCGAAAAGTCACTATTCCACGCGGACGAAGTCGCGGGCACAGCTAGTTGTTTATAAAACTTGCGTTTTTTGAGTTTAGGTTTTGTAAGCCCCTTAAAATATGGCTTCTAAAAAGGTAGGTACCTAACTTATATTTTACTCTTTTTAATATTGGAGCAAGGAAATCTGATTTGTCAGCGTTGAGGTAACTTTTTTTTTAAGTGAAGACATCTTTGGTCGCGTTGGGCATTTTTTGAGATGGGAAAAAACCATTGAACTCGCGATACTGTTACCGTAACCGATATTGCGCTACATTTGAATGTGTTCGGCTGTCCTCGGGGTGTACTCGGTTTTAATGTAGGTATATCCGATATGTCAGTGCGTGATGGTAAAGTATTCTGTTTGTGTTTTGTTTATAAGACGATTAAAAAAATACACACGTAACGTAAGGCTGCGTTTCCACCAAAGATGTGCGAGGATGCGTAGCGAGGGATGTTTGTGAAACAAACCAATAACATTACTTCATTTTCATAGCTTGAACTACGTTGGCGTTGTTATTGGTTGGTTTTACACACATTTCTCGCTACGCATCCTTGCTCATCTCTGGTGGAAACGCAGCCTAATTGTTCAAGTTTTCATTTCTGTCGGCACTCCGGTAGTACCACTGTTTTTTTTTTTGTGTTTGTGTACTTTTTATGCGTCATGTTTACCGCAAATAAACGTATTTTCTTTCTTTCGAGGGGAGTGAATATTTTTAGGGTTCTTAGTAGGGTCGTTATCATTTTTACATAAGTAAAAGTAGTTCAGGATGTCTTTCTCGTTTTTCGACTTTCCTCTGAAAAACTGTCGTAAGACGGGGACAGCTAGTTTTGAGAAAAAAACGATTTAAATTATTTTTCGATAAATTAATGCTATTGTGACTTTTAGGTTACAAATTTTTGCCTGTTTACTGTTTTAACTAACAAAGTATTTATTTAGCTATTTGCATAGAGAAAGAAAAACTTAATAAGACTGTATTTAAATCTGTGTTTCTACTTTTTCTTATGTTACGACAGTTTTTTAGAGGAAAGTCGTTTTGTTTCCACGCTCGCAAGTATTACGTTTATAATAATTATTAGTCAGTTCCAAAGCAAGCCGCTTGAGAAATATCATTTTTTGCAAGTAATTCGTAGAACCAATTGCAGCTGGTTGCTCGTAATTTAATCGATTTGACACAACTATAAAACCCACTACTGACAAATAAACAAGCAAACCTTGTTCTCGTTCCATCACTCACTAAAAATCATAATTATTCCATCATCCAAAATCATCCATTACAATACCATATCCAATCCATCCATCCATTCACCATTCACCCATGGTCCATTTACCTATTTCAGTAAAAAAAACTCACTCTGATTACATACTAAAAAGGTACCATTAATATTACGTGTCTACACACATGACAAACTACGGATATCGAATACTTATAAGAGCTATGTACAAGCTTTCACCAAAATATACGCGGACTGTTAATTACTCTGAAAACCTGAAAGAGGAGACTGGAAATCCACTCCACGCAATTTGAATTGAAATTGGCAAACGCCACGCCAAAGTACGAATACCGCACCGCGGATTTGGCGGAACTGGAAATGGCTATAAAAACCGGTGACGGGAACTTTGCCTTTGATCTCTATGACCGGTAAAGTGATTTTTTTGTTAGAAAATATAACAAATAAGCTTTGGAAGAAACTACTCGTATTTTTTAGATTCATAATTGTTAAGTGTAAACGCAGGAGAGACCAACCTAGTTGAATGAATGTAAACTTGGACTAAGTTTTTTTTCTTCGACACGACTGCTCTCGTAAGGTAGAGTACCAAAGAGATGTCAGCATCGAGGAAGGGCCGAAGCCTGGCGGGTTAGCAGGATTGTCCGAAAGGGTTAGCGCAGGCCAGGAACATAAAGAGCTAAGGAAGGAACATGGTAGGGTTTTAGTCCGTAAGAATCTGACACTCCCTTCCGCTCCACCCAGAGCGGAAGGGGTCATTGATGATTTCCCACCGGAAAAAAAAAGATGGAGTACCAAAGAGTACCAAAGTACTCCTTTGACCGCAAATGAAGTTTGGCCCCATTTTAGGTTCCGAGAATACAAATATTATAGTTTGACTTAATTAATAAAAAAAAAATATTCTCACCACACAAAGTTTGACTTTTAGAAAATGGCTGAGGCATTAAGTCCGTCTCTTTACATTTGTGTCCTTCAAGTATAATATAAATAAATATCGTTTCAAGTAGTCAGTCGAAGTTTACGTTTTAACTAGGTAGGTATAATTTACTTACCTGTCATAAAGAGTAAACTTACATAATGTGGATAAGACAAAGATGAAAACAGAAGACGATCCAGGAGGGGATCTAGGTGGGGGTTCAGACCGGAATAACTCATTAAATTGCAGTCTTTACTAAAATTTTCTGTAAAACAATCATGTAAAACAATCAAGTGGGGTGATTGCGTAATTTCACACTGACAGTAGGAGTGGCTTTCATTTTGACAGTTTGATGACATTCATTGCGTTATTTATGCTGTCGAGCAGACAAATTTCGAATACATGAAGCAATGGATTAGCAATATCCTTTAAAAAGATATAGATTGTGATAGTCTGCTACGCAATTAGGTTGCTGGTTCCATGTAAAGTTATCGTAAGCGCAACCCTAACTCGTCCTTCTGCGAAGCAGTCATGCTAGCGAAGGAGGTGGCGGGATGGATGAGGTAGAGAGCCTCCCGTCCCAGTCGCCGCGGGAGACGCTCCGGACGTCGGGAGCCACGGGACAACTCCCGGCCACCGTAGGCGTACCGCTGGCCCGGAACATAAAGGGCTAAGGAAGGAACACGGGTGGGTTTTAGTCAGTAAGAGTCTGACACTCCTTTCCGCTCCACCCAGAGCGGGAGGGCTCATTTGATGATTTCAAAAAAAAAAGCGCAACCCTAACTACTGACTGACTACAACAATGTATAAGTTACCGGTAATCTAAGTAATTCAGGTATTCTATACAATACCTAGGCAATGTATAGAATACCTGAGGCGTCCAGGCAATGTATGAAATATTATGAATATTATTGTCTGTGACATACTTTGCCTAGGTCATGTATACATTTCCCAGGGATTGTATAGAATATTCCTGCTGGTTCACCTGCAATATGTAAAGTAAATAGATTTGATGATTTTTTTATTTGATTTTTATTTTGATTTGATCTTTCTTTCTCTGTTTTAAAAGCAAGTCAACTGTGGGTTTTTTTTTTTTGAAAATGGCATCTCGCAGTTCAACCTGAGGGGTTGTCGACTGCTTAACCGGGCGATCCTGTGGATGCCTCAATAAATTAAGGCCTCCAGCCAGGGCATAAATAAACTTAAAAACTAAGCGACTACACGCTAAGGGCACCCCCTGTGGGGTACGGACCTCGGCTTAGGGCGTCGCTGGGAGAGGGCAGCAAGAGGGACAGGCTAGATCAGGTTATTATTAATTAACGCTTGATGAGGCCGGCTTTTCCTATCAGACTGCTCTGAGAAGAAAAGCCGAAACAAACTCAGAGGTCACAGTCGGGAATTTAAATCTACAGGCTCAGCTGCGGCGCGGGCTGGCACTACATCGAGCAAGGGTCGGGACGGACATGGTACGGGGTGTCGCGACGGGCCTCGACGGCGAGGGCGGAATGACGGACGACGGGTTATGTGTCTTCTCAGTGTGCTTGTGCTCTTTCTACTTTTCTGACGGAGGGTAGTGGCGTCATCGGGGACGGTGAGGGTATGCCTTGGTCGGCGAATCTTACTTATGCGGGAGGGAGTGTATCGGGAGGCCGCCGCAATCAGGGGATTGGGATGCTTAATGGCAGTATCAAAAAAGCGCTTTGAGAGGCATTTCATGAACTGCTGGACGGTGGGAAGTCTGAGATCTACGTGAAGGTTCACGTTTCGGACATAGAAGGGGGCTCCCGTGACCTTTCTGAGGAAACGGTTTTGAAGGGTCTGCATTTTATGCAGGTGATGAGGCTTAGCGTGTGCGAAGACTACGCAATCGTACGTCATGATGGGACGGATGACTGCGGTGTAGAGGCGCAATTTGCACTTGAGTGACAATTTGCTGTGGGAGGTCAGTAACGAGTGGAGCCTGCCGAGAGCGAAGGCGGCGCGCGAACGCGCCGTCCTTATGTGCACTCCGAAACTAAGTCGGTCATCGAGAATGACCCCTAAGTATTTGGCTTGCTTGTCCCAAGGGATCGGCTTACCATACATAGTGATCGGGCTGGGGAGGGGGGGGAGGAGAATTCGCGGTTTCCTGAAGAGAACCGCCTGACTCTTATCGGGGTTGACCTCGATTCTCCATTTCCGGAACCAATCGCCTAAGGCTTTTGCGGATTTTTGGGGAGTGCGAGCGATAGAGACCTGACTGTGACCCGTATAGTAAATAGCGGTGTCGTCGGCGAAAAGAGCCAACTGAGCCGATTTACTTTTGGGAATGTCACTGGTGAACAGGGTGAATATGAGGGGGGATAGAACGCCACCCTGGGGGACTCCGGCACGGACCGGGTGGGGGGGAGAGAGTGCGCCGTCTATGCGATAGCGGAAGGTACGATCCGACAGATAGTCTCGTAAGATGAGCACGAGACGGTCTGGCACACCTAGCTGGTAGAGCTTATATAATAAGCCATTATGCCAGACCTTGTCGAATGCTTTCGCAATGTCGAAGAATAGAGCACCTGTTGGCGCACCGCGCTGGAAGCCAGCGCTAATGTGCTCAACGATGCGGTGGACCTGATGGACGCACGAGTGTTTAGCTCGAAAACCAAACTGCTCGTTGGGGATGAGGCTCTTTGATTCGGCAAAATCCCTGAGACGCTTATAAATAAGTCTCTCATAGATTTTGCCAAAAACATTGAGCAAGCTGATGGGTCGGTAACTGGAGGGCTCAGACTTGGGTTTGCCTGGCTTGGGGATACCTATGACCGTGGCTTCTTTCCACGCTTGGGGGAAGATGTTGTTACTCAGAGCGCCATTGAAGATAGCGGTCATGAGCAAAATGAGGGGGGCGGGGAGGAGTTGGTACACCTTATTGGTGAAACCGTCCGAACCGGGGGCTTTGCGGGGTTGGAGCCCTTTTATGATGTCTTGCACTTCGTCAGGAGTGACCGGAGGCAGAGGATCATCAGGGTCTTCGACTGGTGGGAGGGGCTCTACGTTCGACCTCAGCGTTCACCTTGTCGAGGTGCGCTTGATCTACTGGTTGAGAGCTGGGAGAGCATTGGGACTCTAAGCTGGCGGCGAGGCATTCGGCCTTTTCGATGTTGTCAAAGGCTATGGTCTTATCAGGGCGTACGAGAGGAGGCATAGAGGCCTCTTCGGGGGAGCGAAGCTTCCTCTGAAGCTGCCAGAAGGCATGGTGATTGGGCTCTAGTTCGCCGATCATCTTGCTCCATTTCTCAGAGCGCAATTCCCATATGCGTTTCTTTACAGCACGCTGTAAATGGCGCATATGGGCTTTGTTCGCATCGCAGGGAAAGGAGTCGTAGGCACGAATGGACGCGTTCTTCTCGGTTATCAGATCACGTACGTCAGCCGGTAATTTCCAGCGATGGTCTTCCATCACTGGAACTTCCCGTGAACAATCCGTCAATACGGATTGGACGTGCTCTGTAAACGAGGCGATCGCTCCCGTCGTGTCAGCGACTGAGACAATATGATCGGGAATGGAATCTAAGTGAGGTGACGTGGAGGATTGTAGGCTTTCGCTTACTTTCCTCCAGTCAGTCACTACTTTGGTCTGACTGGGCTGGTTGGGATCACGGGGGCCCGAATAGGGGGCTAGGTGAATAATGACTGGGCGGTGGTCAGAGTTGAGCTCTTGATGCGTCTCTATAGATTGCAAACGGAGGTTTACATTCTTGAGCAGCGCTATGTCGAGCACGTCAGGAAGGTGGTTTGGATCGTCCGGGTAATGGGTGGGATGCATCGGAGCGATGACATCGAAATTAAGGGTGGAGCTTAGGTTGAACAGGAATCTCCCTCTGGTAGAGGTCGAGTTACTGTTCCAGGCGGGATGTTTGGCATTAAGATCCCCCGCCATGATGACGGAGTCACTCATACCGAAGAGGGCAGTGAAGTCGCTGGTGAGAGAGATGGTATCCTCTGTACCAGTGTAGGGCGGGATATAAGCAGAGATGATTGATATAGATTGATGACCAGTCATGCCAAGCCGACAGATAGAGACCTCCAGGTGAGAGAGTAGAGGAGGAGGGTCTATGGGGGAGCAATGAAGGAACTTTTTAAAATAAATAAGGGTACCACCTTTGTGACATCGAGACCTGTCGTTGCGAACTAGTTTATAGTTGGCAATGTTCGGGTTTCGATTGTGGGGCTTTAGGAAGGTTTCCTGGACTAAAAGGATGTCAAGCTGATGATCGCGGAGGAAAGTGGCGATCTCATCACGCTGACTAGAAATGCCATTGGCATTGAAGAAGCCTAGCTTAAGGGATCGGGGTTTATTTACACTTATTCTTTGTTGATCCATTGGGAGCAATTAGAATTTAAGAGTTGTGAGGACTTGCGTAATCTCGGGATACGCATTGAAAATCTCGGCAATACGCCGAGGATTGCCTTGGCAGGCTTGGATTTCGGCTGCCATAGCGTTAGCTGGGGCGATGAATGATGCGTAAGCACCGATTATCACCTCCATGCTGTTTGGCTGAGGGCCAGGGACGAGCGTTTGGGGGAACCTACTGGGGCCAGAGGGAGTGGTAGCAGGTTGGACTATCATAGCGGCAGCTGAGGCCGAGGGGGCTACTGGGGCTGCGGGGGCTACTGGTGGCGGTGGGATGGAGACTGCCATCAGTGCAGGGAGGGTCGGGGATTGGGAGGGCACCGAAGCTGCGGGAGCTTTCTGGTGGAAGAGATTGGCCCAGGGCGAGGGTCTCTGAGGACTGAGCCGTTCGGGCATTTGTGAAGATGGGATCTTCACAGAGGGGCTCTCTCTTTGCTGGCGGTCGCTTGCGCGCTTGGCCAGTTTGGGAGAGGGGGCTTTAGGGGCTTTGGGGCAGCCCCGGTAGTTAGCCGGGTGCCCGGATTGACCGCAGAGTACGCAGCTCGGCGGCTCTGTGCACAGAGTGCGGTCTTTGGGTCGAGAACAGTCAGCTGTTCCGTGATTTCCTAGACACTTGACGCATCTAGGTGTCGCGTAACAGTGAGATTGGGCGTGGCCATATAGCTGGCACCTGTGACATTGTCCAATCAGGTTGGACTTTCGGGGCTTCTCGATAGAGATGCCCGAGAGGGAGCAGATAGACTTCACCTTGAAGATAGGGTGATGTCCGTCTGTGGGGTCGCATACGACAAGGACCATGTCGTAAACTAGATCTGTCCTCGCTTTGTGCAAGCGATGGACGGCGGAAACAGGGATGCCTTGTGAAGCAAGGTCTTCTTTGATCTCCTCAGTGGAGATTTCTTTCGGCACGTGCCTAATTATGACGCGGGTGGGGATTTCCTCCGGGAGGGAGTAGGTATGGAATGAATAATTCCGTACCTGCAGAAGGCGGGTGAATTCCCTGTAGTCCGAGGACGAGGGAACCGAGACTTTAATACCCTGTTGGGTGGACCTAGCGTTTGTGTAGTTGATCTTACGATCAACACACATTTTGGAGATTTCTGTCCATTTGGACTTCTCCTGAATGTAGATAGGGGGCGGGGGACGTTGCTTCTTTTTGATAGAAGAGGCGGGTTTGCACTAGGGCATGAGGCAGGGACGGCCTGAGAAGCGGCGGGAGATGCTGCGGTGGGTGAGGCGGGGGGAGGGGTGGGGGGGAGGGGAGATGGGGAAGGCGCTAGGCTTTTCTTAGCCTTGGAAGCTTGGGAAGAGGAGCCCTTCTTTCTTTTACCTCCCTTTCCGACAACTTGATAGTCGTCTTCGGAGGAGGAAGAGTCAGAGAGGGTTTCGTCAGGGTCGGGTTGAGGTATGGACGTGTCCATAGCCTCGGGTTGGGAGGGTGGTAAAGAGTCCATTGTCTCTGGGACAATGGCGGCTTTGACAATGGGTGCCGACAAGGGGGCTGCGGCGACCTTAGTCGATTTGGAAACACTGGCGGAACCCTTTGTCGGGACGGACAAAGGCGCCGGTGTTTCCGAGACAGTCGGGGTTTCGAGAACGTCACTGAAATCAGCGACGGGGTCGGTGGAGGGGGAGGGAGCTAGGCGATATGCCAACAGCTGAGGACCGTACTTCGCCCGGAAGGACGGATCCTTAAAAAGGACCTCCTTGACGAACGCTAAAATAACAGCGTCCATGGTGGTCTAGGAGAGGGAAAGGGGACTACGCATAGAGGCGTAAAAATCCTAATTACCTAACCCCGGGTGGGAGTGCCCGGGTGTGTGATCCTACTCTCCCTGTCGGGTAAAGACAGGGAGGTGAGTACCTAGGGTGAGCCCTAAGCTTGAATCCCGTCGCTAATCTTATTGCGCGAACGGGTTCCTAACCGGTCTAGTGAAATGGGTGTAGAGACACCCAGACCGGTCCTAGTACGAAGGGGTTGACACACCCAACCGTACTAGGTGCAAAGCTGTGGACGAATGCAAGATTAGTGACGAAGCTAGACTTGACTAGGAGACCCCCCAAGGCCAAGGTTCTAGCTCCCGACTCCAATTGACTGCCTCACCCTGAAGGGGTCAGGCTGGTGGATTGGGGCACCACCCACTTGGCTTCGTTAACACCGTGAGGTTTCCGCCAAGGACCACGAAACTGTGGTTTTACCCTGAAGGGGCCACAACAAGCGACGAAACGTTTTTGACGATATTTCCGAAGAAACAATTCTAACAACAGTGCCTTGAAAAAGACAGCTATTGATAGAAGTCGGTCGTAGTCGGGGACTACCGAGCTCGTAACGGCAAGCGTAACGAGGCCGGGCGGCGAGAGCGGTGAGTCACGATGCAGCGGGCGGGGAGCGGCACGTCCGTTCACGGCGAGCGTCGAGCGGCGAGTCTCTCAACTGTGGGTACTTACCACCTTTATAATATACCCGCCGCACTATGTAGGTACCATTTTGTTGAAACTCAGATGTGTCTTCTCGACATCCGTATGTCACTAACGGGATGAAGCAGAATACCAGCGTCAGGTATTGTACCTGGCATATGCTGAGTTGGACTTCCATTTGGTGCAACCATGAGTCAAACACCGCCTAGTAGTGATCGACCGTTATAGATGTACAACATGAGCTCGGTGTCTATGGGTCAATTTATCTTTTTAATCTTTGTTTTTTTTTTCTTTTACCTGTTTTTAATGTTTTTTAATACCTGTATTGTGTCTTTTGTTTTATCTATCTATCTATCTATTTGGTCTATTATTATCAATGTTATGTAAGTACCATGCAAGAAACGAACATGTACTCGTATATATCGCTGGCAATTTGTATGATTCCGCGTTTTACAAACGGCGTCGTCTTTTTACAAACGCTCGCTGTTTTAAAATATGCCGAACCCCGAGGCTAACCTCGGGGTTCGGCATATTTTAAAACAGCGAGCGTTCCCTAACCTCGGGCTAACCCCGAGGTTAGGTTTGGTTAGGTTACTTTCCCCCCCGGTGGGTTCCCGCATTGTCGAGGCGGGGGGGCTCAGTAGCCGTGGCTTGGACACCCACGGTGAAGCGAAGAGGAACCCGAGGAGGGGCCGCTCGTCAGGGCTTTTGCCTGTAAGCCGACGACGTAGCGGCCAACAAGTAGGTTGCGGTGCCGCTTCGGCGACATCGCAACTGAGGCGGGCCGCGATGTCGTAACGGAGGCATCGCGGCTGAGGGTTGAAGGCCGCGGCGGGAGAGGAGTGCCGGTATTGCGGTGCGCCGCTCTCCCTACCTTCCGCGGCCTTGACGGGGTCGCCACCGTTCGATGGCGGACGCGGTGGGGCCGCAGGGGAGGATGAGTGTCGGTATGACGTTGGCCGCTCTCCCTATCCTCTGCGGCCGAAAATTGGCAGGCGGCGGGGCCAATGTCCTGACCCGTCGCAGGGGGACCAAGGGTGCCCAGACACGGGGTCGCCTGGCGCCCATGTGCTGGTTTGGTCCCTGGGGTGGTCACGGCGTGCTATGTGTTCTGGTGCGCCTGTGATGGGGAGTACTCCCCAGAGGAGGGTCCGGTAACGGACAGCCGCGGCGGGTTCACGGATGAGTGCTAACGCGTGCCCGTGTTCCCGCCGTAAGCGGCAGAGGAGGACACCGTGGAGTTTTAGTGGGTTAGAGTCCCACATAACTGCACTATCTCCCCGTGGTAGTGCAGAATGCATGAGCATTTCTACACGTTAAAAAAAAAAAAAAATGGGTAGGTTACTTTAAATCCTTTACACAGGAATAGGAGCCCCACGAAGTGGGGCTACGGTGACATAGAATGCAAGAGCGAGCGAAGGGCACCCCGAGCTTTCGTCTTTTTCACACATTGCCCGCTGCACATTCGGTTCTGTATAGAATGCCTAGGCAAAGTATAAAATTAATAATATTTCATACATTACCTAAACGTTTTAGGTATTCTATACATTGCCTATGTAATAAAAATGTATAAATTAAAAATGTATGAATATAATATGTATAATGAAATGAAATGTATGTAAACCAATGTATATAAGATGTATGAAAACTTACCATTAATGATCTATTTACAAATTCCTCAATTATTATAATTTTTTTTTTCTTGTAATTTTGCATGTATGGAATAAATAAAGCTTTATTATTATTATTATATACATTGCCTAGATATTGTATAGAATACCGGATTATACAGACTACCGGTAACATATACACTTTTTACAAACGCCAATTTAAGGACCGTTCAATTCCAGTCCTCCTATATCCGAATTCCCCCGATGTGATCGACGTCCACAAATTAGCCACGACACCCACCGCCGCGAGACCGGTGATTTTTCACGCCCAACTTTTAAAAGGTTTCGTGTAGCATAGCATTTATCACCATGTTATGTTTTTCTGTCCAAATCAGATGTAATGGCGGTTGAGAAGTTGAAATGCCGTGATTTTTACGAGCTTTTTAGTAGTAGGTTCAGTCAGGGATATTAATTGTTAAGCAAATTGACTGTCAACCTAAAGGGGTTTATTTATAAACGATGATTAAAGTTAAGTGACGTTTGAACGTCACAAATGTATGGTTAAACAGTCGTTAATTCCTATTTAACTTTAAGTCAAGTTTATGAATACAGGGGGCCTGTGTCTGTATATTCAAATCACAATTGTCATTCTTTGACAGATGTAATGAAATGGCTATAACACGGCAAATTGACGGAGGGTGACATTGTGCTTAACAATTACTTTTCTGGACCGTAGGTAAACACAAAAAAATACAGAATACAAAAGTTTTATTGGCAAAAAAAGGTGATGACAGATCAACATTATAATCTAATTTTACAAAAACACAGATTAAGTTTGTAAAGACGCCAGCACATCAAGCTACACGAAACGGTCAAATTTTCCCAATCAACTTTTAACCATATGCTTTAGCGATAAAGTTGAAAATGTGTTAAAAAAAATTGACAGATTCTAGTAGCTTGATGGGCGTCTGTACATAGGTACTTCACAAATAGGTCAAACCTTGCTAGCTGATTTAAAATCTTGCGATTGTTACACGATCAACCAGTACTTGAAACGAGTCGTACTAATTGATGAGACTGTTATCTAGATCATAATTAGCCTATAATGTTCCCACAAAGGCCTCCTCTCGGTGAGAGGGAGTGGGCCGTAATCCACCACGCGGGCCCAGTGCGGGTTGGTAGATGTCACATGTCTTCAAATTTTTGGTTCTAGGACAAGCCGGTTTCCTCACGATGTTTTCTTCACCATTTTGAGAGCAGTGGTGATGAAACAATTTACACAAAGTAAAGCGCCTGTCTGGGTTCGAACCTACGACCTACAATTCGTAGGTCGCGGCCGTTACCACTTGGCCACCACTGCTCTCTATCTAGATAATGAAGTGCATTCATGCAGTCAGCTCGAAGTTATGCCGTTCCAAATGTTCAGATAGACCTCTCCATCCTCCTTTTAATGTCAAAATCTTTTATTTTAAGCTTATACTTATCCAGTATCTTAATATCCACATGCCATGTTTTAAACGTGTAAGTAATCTAAATTGTAAATCTCTCCGTGTAACTTAACATTTAGGTAATTAATGGTAACAACGGTTTTCGAAAGGATTCTGTGAATTTCTAGGTTTGTTGCTGTTAAGGCGGGTTGTTCCACAATTTTCGGGCTCGTGACTGAAGAATAACAGCCGCAAGGTCGGTTGAAGGTTAAGCTACGCTTGCCACGGTCGATTCATGGATGGGTGACCACACATTACATGAGACCTCTCCGTGCCTCGGAGAACTCGGTCCCGGCTGTCATTAGTAGATCTTTGACACTCGTTACGGGTAGACAGAAGCCTAGAAGTGTGACAACCCGTCTTACCAAGATATATCGTGTTATCCAGTAACTGGGTTATGGAGCTGCATCCGGTTAGGCTGGAAGCCGACCCCGACATAGTTGGGAAAAGGCTAGGTAGGCCAGGTTGATTTGATTAGTTACCACAATTCTGTCAGTCAATTCAATTCAATTCAATTTTGAGAAACAAATGAAAAATTTACGGTTTTCTTTTTTTTTTTGCTTACTGATAGTTACATTTTAGTCTTTATCAAAGTCCTCTCATAGTTCATTTACCACTGATTTTGCATCACAGTGATCTTTATTCTCGTTTCAATAAGGTAGCTGTCAGAGGTCAAATAACTGTGAAAAGCCTGTAGGGCCCTTGGTAAAAACAGATTTGACATTTAACACAACAACAAAATCATCCATCGCTTTCCATCAGGCGTGATCGAGGTCGAGAGCAGGCCCATTCAACAATGAAAAACTGGCCAAGTGCAAGTCGGACTCGCACACGAAAGGTTCCGTACCACAAGCCCAAAAACGCCGAAAAGACACGTTTGTTGTATGGGAGACCCCCTTAAATATTTATTTTATTCTGTTTTTAGTATTTTGCTGTTATAGCGGCAACAGAAATATATCATCTGTGAAAATTTCAACTAGCTAGTTATCGCGCGTATTTCCCTTTCCGTGTCCAACTGGCGAAACCGGTCTCGCGAAATCCACACGCTTTTGTTTTACTACACAATTCAACCAACCCGTGTTCAATTCGCGTCAACTGCGCACGTCTTTGCGGTCAAGCAACGTTAAAAGAGCTTTTACAAAGTAGTGTGCAATTGAATTGAACACGGTTTTTTAACTGGTCTCTTCGAAGCAAATCCGTGCTGAATAATCGCTGATTTAGCGCGTTCGTAAATGTTCGGAACAAAATAGTTGCTTTGTCGTTGTTTTTTTGTTATTTTTGTGCTGATAATAAATGTTTCATTAATTTTATTGTAATGTTTCATTGTAATCATATTGAGTTAATAATACTACCTACTACTACAGACTAATACCGTCGCTGATTCAACGCGCCTTTGAAGACTCAAACAGTCAAAGAGTCAAGTCAAAAAAGTGTTCAGTTCAACTGCACACTATTTTATCAAACCTCCCCCAGCGCCACTTGATCGCCGCAAAAACGTACGCAGTTGACGCGAATTGAACACGGGTTGGCTGAATTGTGTAGTAATACAAAAGCGTGTGGATTTCACGAGACCGGTGTCGCCAGTTGGACACGGAAAGGGAAATACGCAGTTATCGCGGCTCATGAAATACAGCCTGGTGACAGACGGACAGTGGAGTCTTAGTAATAGGATCCCGTTTTTACCCTTTGGGTACGGAACCCTAGAAAAAGACTACCTTTTTTCCCGAGATATCCAAGGCAATGAACCAATCAAATCAATTAATTCACACTTGTTTACCCACAGTCACTTCGATATTTTAAGTGATAGCTTTCAGACCTTTCGTTCAAAAGGGTCTTGCCTCTCAATTAAAGACCAAAAATAAAACACCAACCCACTAAAGCGAACTAAAGAAATAAAAAAGCGAAAGTACATAGCAATCTGCCTGCACCTTGGAACATAAAGGGCGAACTTTCCATCAGTCACCGCTTGTTGAAAACATGAATAAACACAGGCCTCAGGGACTCAAGCGACCTCGGCCTCATGGAGTAGACATGGTTACAGAAGGCAAGCTACATAAGAAAACAGGCCAACTGCTTTTTTTTTTGTGTGGGAATTCATCAAATGACCCCTCCCGGTCTGGGTGGAGCTTAAGGGAGCGTCAGAGTCTTACTGACTAAAACTCACCCATGTTCCTTCCTTAGCCCTTTATGTTCCGGGCCAGCGGGAACCCTTTCGGACAATCCCGCTGACCAGGCTAACAGCTTAATGAGCTTTCCGAGGCACCACACCTGGCGGGTATCACACCGCCATTTTCTAAATTCCGAGCTGCTACTGAGGTATTGTTGGAATCATCGTCGCGTCGTCTAAATAGATAGTTACTGAATTCAGACAGGTATAATCGTATTAAGCAAGTTAGTTTTCTAAAAAGTAATCTGATTAGGAAGAAGAAAGGTCGCAATTCGTCTGTTTGGCATCTCTGTCACACTTAGATACATAGGTACAGAAAGCAAGCTCCATATGAAAACAGGCCAATGGCTTTATGTGCTTTCCGAGGCACCATACCTGGCGGCTATCACACCACCAGCTTCTAAATTCCGGATTGCTACTGAGGTATTGCCGGAATCATCGTCATCTAAATAGATAGTTACTGACAAGTATAATCGTACTCAGCAAGTTAGCTTTCTAAAAAGTAATCTAATTAGGAAGAAGAAAGGTCGCAATTCGTCTGTTTGGCATATCCGTCACACTTTAATTTGCAGACGGATTCAGTAAGTTCTACATAATTCGGTGTAGTGTGTACATAAGCTTTCTAAATATCCGCTTTCTTCCTAAAAAGCCAACTAAATTCAGTCCCATACGAGTAGTTCGAGATTACGTACGCGTTTGTGTGCTTAAGCCTGTTTTTGCTCGTTGTATGGAGCTGACCTTCTGTACCTGCCGATTTTGTGGCGCAAGCGACCTCTGTGTTTCTTTTATAGCCTTTCATACTTCGGTTGCAGCCTTACAAGTTATGAAGAGGAAAATGTTCGCATCATTTTGGACTGAATTTACCCTGAATTAGGGCTTTTTGTTCTTGGTTTTGACGTTTCATTGAATGGGGTTTTGATGTTTTAAATGTTGCGTGTAGAAATTGCTAATGACGAAATAAATGCTCCGTTTGTTGTTTTGAGTCCATGAACCTTATAATCTGTGTATTCAAGTGCGAAATAAGGCTTATGAATTTAAACGCAAAGCGCTCGTACGGTATTTATTTATTTGAAACTTTTCAGACTTGTTCCAAGTTTTGACCATTATTTTACCATATTCTACTTAGTTTGAAAGGCTGCGGCTGTCGTGGAATCTTGAATGAGTCTTCATCTCTCACTTCACTTCACTTATGTGTCTACGTGAATTATATTATTACGATGTATGTATGAACGAAATCATGTTTTCTGACCCGAACAACGGCGCTCCCTTAACAACTTGCCTTTCGAGTTCACAATGCAAGTTTCTTGACTGTATAACATAATTGAAGCAACAAAAATGACTTGTCTCGTCCTCAGACCAAATAAAAAACCAAGACAGAGGGCTGTCAACAGTAAAATGAAGCCGGTTTCGTAAATATGTGTGCACATAATGAGGTGTAGTTTGATTGAAAATGGTTGTAAATGTGTGCATGTGAGAGTGTATTGGCGTGTATGCACAGAGCGGAGTACACTGCATTGTTCGCAGCGCTATGTCTTGACTTTTTATTTGGTCTAAGGTCTCGTCTAAACGCTGTTTAGACGGTGCAATTTTATTGTTGCTGTACCTTATAGTTTGCCACAGGGTGGCCATTAAACATGGCCATGCACTATGTAAATCAGGCTATAGTTTGTATCAACATACTTTTATTTATATTCCGGTTCTATTTGAACGGACGCAGGACTTCAGAACCAGTGTAGCAATTTGTGTCCCCAACGTAAGCGTGGCCCAACGGTCGGACATTAGGAATTGGTCGAAAGTTACACGTAGTTAGCGGCATGTCCGTCCGAAACGGGTGGGCGGGAGCTTCAATTTCTTGCGAGTCCGTCAGCCGCTTGTCGATGTAAGTTATGAGAGAGTAGCGATTGTGTGGATTAGACAATATATAACATTTATAGGCGTGATGAAATCCGTTATCCAATATTTGTGATGTGAGGCTATTATCCATACTAATATTATAAATTCGAAAGTAACTCTGTCTGTCCGTATGTTACCTTTTCACGCCTAAACCACTGAACGGATTTCGATAAAATTTGGCAGAGAGATAGATTGTATTCCGCCGAAGGGCATAGGATAGTTTTTATGCCGATATTCTAACGGGATCGATACTTATGCGGGTGAAACCGCCGGGCGCTGCTAGTATTTTATAAAATTTCGAAATTTTGCAATAAAATGATAATTCAGCTCATATTGTCATTTGTAAAGTACATTATGTTTCTATTTTTTTTCCAGCTGAAGAAAAGATGGATAGATTGCGGGAGGAACGATATTAAAGAGAAGGTGACGGTTGACAGGGGCCGCCCTCAAGTAGATAATATGGGAAAAGGACAGGAAGATGCTGATGATGATGGTTCGTAGCGGCTGAATGGGATGAGAGGTGATGAGAGTAGACAAGGATCGAGTTAAATGTCATGCGATTGGAGAGGATATCTGGCTGGACTACTATTGGCAGTGGCGTGCATTGCATAAAGGCATATAAGCAGTGCCTACCTCGATAAAAGCCCGTCAATTACATTTTAGTGTGTGTGCCCCACAGTTAAGAAACTCACTAAATTATCATACTTAACAAAAACAAAATCTTCAACGCGCGGCAGTAGGCAGTCGCCAGACGGACTACTCGGCTCCCGTACTATTCGCACATTGTCATTAGTCTTCTTTACTCCATAACCAACAGAGTGATGTTAAAATCGTAATTTGTAATTCGTTCGTAATTTGGCCGTGCGTAGAAAGAAAGGGATACTGAGGTCGCCGATAGTGAGGTAAAAATGAAAATCCAAATGGCAGCTGTAAAAATATTTCAAATTTTTCATCATGGGTGTCGTTTTTAATGTTTTCGAGGGTGCTGGAGCCAATAGTAAAATTAAAATGAAAATCCAAGATAGTGACCACGTCTGCCTAGACTAGACCCGGCCTTCCTACCTATTCTGAAAACCAATGCACGCCACTGACTATTGGCTGATGATAAGTATGTTGATAGAGAAGTACGACGCACCCTGGTTGTCACACGCTGTGGAGGTGCTGGTCAGAAGACCCCACAGCTAGTCTTACAATTTTCTATTTGTTTTTGTTCCTGTGTTTGTTTACTAACAATGTTACTAACAATTGGGCCTTGTTGCCATTAATAAAATATGAAATTTTCTTATTGAAATTTTCTTTGATAGTTGAAATTTTCACAGATGATGTATTTCTGTTGCCGCTTTAACAACAAATACTAAAAACAGAATAAAATAAATATTTAAGGGGGGCTCCCATACAACAAACGTGTTTTTTCGGCGTTTTTGCCTTGTGGTACGAAACCCTTCGTGTGCGAGTCCGACTCGCACTTGGCCAGTTTTTTTTTTAAACTCGCTCACCGCTCTTGCCTTTCAAATCAGCATCGCAGAGCACAACGGAAGTGAAGCGCCGAGCCGCGGAAATTGGCCGACTTGGCGAATTAAACCGATACACGGAGCTACCAGCTATTTTACAATTACCAACCTTTGTTGGAACAGCCCAGGAAATCGGATGATGAAGTTATTTTAAGCCGATTATTTTGTTTTGTTCTGTTGGTTGAGCAATCACTAATTTTTAACTTTCTCTATCTACCTATACAGGGTTACTTTTCAAAGACCATCCAAATTTTTACATGGTGTTCTACCCATAAATATAAACAACTTTCACTATGGGACCAACTCTGAAATCACGGAAAAAAATCAGCTTTTTCATACAAAGCTTCAATACCTAGACCTACTTGACCAAAATGTAGCCTTAGGCTTTTCGCACATGGGTCGTAGGCGTAGTTGTCTCGTGCGCGTATCGTAATTACGCTACGCGCACGAGACGCGGAGTGTTCTACAAACGAATCGTCGCGTAGACGTATCGTTTTGTAATATCTCAGTTGAAATCATGGCGTCAAGCGTACCAGATGTGTTTGGGGAATTTATTGATGACCTTACCTTCTCTTCAGTCGAAGAGGATTTCTTGTTATTTGATTTCGTTAGAAGTAGAAAGCGACGTGCTCATTGGATCCATCCATACATCGCAAATAATTACAAGAAAATATTGTTTATTGCTGCACGTGAACTGTCTTACGTTTTACGCCAGTACGCTACGACTATCGTAATGACAATGAACACCTCATACGATACGCTGCAACACCGCCTCGTGTGCGGACTTGTTTGAAGATGTTCCTGCTCGTATTGCTCTCGTACTACGCGCGTTCTACGATACTCTTACGATACGACGCCATGTGCGAAGGGGCTTAGGCTTTTCGCACATGAGTCGTAGGCGTAGTTGTCTCGTGCGCGTATCGTAATTACGCTACACGCACGAGACGCGGAGTGTTCTACAAACGAATCGTCGCGTAGACGTATCGTATTGTAATATCTCAGTTGAAATCATGGCGTCAAGCGTACCGTACGAAGAGGATTTCTTGTTATTTGATTTCGTTAGAAGTAGAAAGCGACGTGCTCATTGGATCCATCCATACATCGCAAATAATTATAAGAAAATATTGTTTGTTGCTGCACGTGAACTGTCTTACGTTTTACGCCAGTACGCTACGACTATCGTAATGACAATGAACACCTCATACGATACGCTGCAACACCGCCTCGTGTGCGGACTTGTTTGAACATGTTCCTGCTCGTATTGCTCTCGTACTACGCGCGTTCTACGATACTCTTACGATACGACGCCATGTGCGAAGGGGCTAAGAGCCAAACCACACGGTGCGGTGCGGCGCCGCACGGCAAAGATTTCGGCCAATCGGCGGGCATACGAGCTGCTTGTGTGCCCGCTGATTCGTCGAAATCTTTGCCGTGCGGCGCCGCACCGCACCGTGTGGTTTGGCTCTAACGTAATCGCCTCGCCTCGGGACAAGCTCACGAACCGCGGCGCGGTGCGTTACGGCTCGTCGTCCCCACGCTTACGGCTCGGCGTCCCCGCGCGTACGTCTCTCCG
Source organism: Mesoligia furuncula (assembly GCA_916614155.1). Lineage (NCBI taxonomy): Eukaryota > Metazoa > Arthropoda > Insecta > Lepidoptera > Noctuidae > Mesoligia > Mesoligia furuncula. The sequence goes on from OU744807.1 coordinate 5,645,037, forward strand.
TACCCGATCTTACGTCTCTTCGTCCACCCTTGCCCCTCTCACCCCTCCGGCCTGCTTGCTGCACCATCAACCAGCGGTCGGCGAGCCGTAAGCGCGGCGCTGCCTAGCCGTAGCCGAGTCGACGTATCGGAGCTTCTGATCCGCTTAGGTTACGTGATTACGTTAGGTTGACGCCTGTTAGACGGCGACGCGAAAGGCGATACGGTGCCGATCCCTTTCCGATTTGATATGTGTGCTTGATTTGATTTGATTTTGCGTGTGTGTGTAATTTGAGCGAGAGTGTGAAGCAGTAATGCTCGCGAAGGAGGAGGCGGAGAAAAGATGCCCTATTTTTACGTCCGTGATTGGAGGACTACCAGACAAATTAGAAAAGTTTTTAACACAAAAAAAATGTTAGGAACCTAAACATTCTCTTTGCTAAAATGTTAATGTAAAAAATAATTGAATCGGCTCAGTTTTCGAGGAGAAAAAAGGCGAATACGAAACGTCATTTTACTTAAAAATTTATGATAAATTCGGTCTGAGCAGCAGCTGTCGGCAATAGTTTCTTCAAATACCTATTTAAGGCGGCGGCAATAGTTTCTTCAAATACCTATTTTTCAAATTCCTCGCAGGCCCCGCCTCTTCTTAAGCGATTACATTGCAGGGTTACTTCATGCAGGGTTACTTCACTACTTGATCGTGACCTCTTTTCGATTTTAATATTATAAAAATTATTGTAAGCACAAACTTTTCACGTCTAAACTACAATTATATCATCACCACTGCTCTCAAAACGGTGAAGGAAAACATCGTGAGGAAACCGGCATGTCCTAGAACCAAAACTTCGAAGACATGTGACATCTACCAACCAGCACTGCGCCCGCGTGGAGGATTACGGCCCACTCCCAGCAGTGGGAACATTATAGGCTGATTATGTATATGTATGTACGAGATTATGCTATGCTAATTATGCTCTACGAGACCTATATGATATGGAGCAAAAATATTAATCCCTGCCAACCATAGTGTCCTAGTCAGCCTCCCAGGTATATTAATATATCTATTACAACAACCCCACGTTCTAACCTGATTCTGTTTATTGAATTTCCGAATCACCCTTTTACGCACGCACGAGAGAAATAAAGATTTAGCGATTGCATTGTGAATACGGAAATTCAATAAAGGATAACGTTATTCACGGATATACAAATAGGTATATTTACCTACTTACCTTTGTAAAATGATGAGGTACTTCACTTACTTATGTATTGGTTGTAAATATGATCGTCATTGGTTTGTTATTTTTTTTTTTATTTATTTCAATTATTTATTTAACACTAAAATACTAAATTAAATGACTAACTAACTTACCATACAAATAAATACAAAAACAAAGGACACTTAGGCGTCGAAGTACTCGTCCGCATCGCTGTCATCCAGAAACGTGCCCAGAAGAATGGTAGCAACACTTTGAATGGCAATACTAATTCTTTGGCCAAAGAACGACCCAGCCCTCTGGTCACGTGAAGTGTCGACCAGCCGGCGAGAAATTTCCTTAAAAAGGAGACGCGCACTCGGGCCCCATGACCCGAGCGTTTCGACCCCAAACGGCTCAAAGCTGTAGTTGCCAATAAGGTTATAATATGGTTGATTATTTTTAGGATAACCGGATAAGAGTGACACTGGTTGATGATTGTCACTGTAGCTGAGCGTCGCGACGTATTCCACATTGGGCGCTTAAATGGCACCTGAGTGAATGTGCCGCTGTGTGTCAGGTGCATTCACTCACGTGCCATTTAAGTGGGTGCCCAGTGTGGGACACGTCAGCGTCGCGCGTCGCATAGGTGCAGGGCCGTCTTTACCGAGTCTGCAGGGTGTGCGTTGCACACGGGCGCAGCGGTCCTAGGGGGCGCCGAGCGCCGCTCGCTACGGAGCCCCACCTCTTTCCTTCCTAAAAATACATTTTACCCGTGTACAATGGGCCTCGCTCGCAGTGAGCTTCCCAAATTTGTCAAAAGTTCCCAATTGATATTGAACTTTGTTTGATATGAGGTCGTAATTAGAATGAATAAATTGCATAATTGCATCGCTTTGTGAACGTCGCTCAAATTCATCTCAGATTATTTAATTATTATTTTATATTCAGATCCACATAAATTCAGAACTCATATTATACAACATTTATAAACCAGCATCGTCCATTATTTCGAAGTAAAACACAGCGGCAACAGCCGAATCAGTGGTAATGATGATGGAAAAAAGTATGGCTGCCGAAAAACGACATCTAATATAATTGGAATAAATAATATAATTGTGCTTGAACCATAAAATAGATAGAAAATCTGTCTGTGTATTGAAGAAATTGGACTAATATACATATATCTAATTAAAAGAGTTGTTGAACAAACATTGGTTGATGGACAAATTTTACACAGCGGCCGAAAATATCAGTTTCAATAAAATTCTTATCAATCTCTTTTGTAATTGGCAGTTCTGAAAAAAGAACCCTATTAACCAGCTACAAAATCTTATAAGTTGCTATCCTATTTTTCAACTACTACAACGAACTAACGAAGTGAATTTCATGTTTTTATTTTCTCATCGCGTCGCTGAGGACGCGACGCCAGTCCGATGTCACCAGGCAACGGTTGCCAGGGCTGCGCCGAAATGCATCGGCGGCGTGGCGCCCTAAGCCGCCTGCGTGACTGCGTCGGTCCCGTCACAGCTCCCTTTGTTGTCATCCGCATTGTCATCGGTGTCACATAGACGTTTTTGTGTTTTTTTAGTGATTTTATTTTATTGTTATTATTTTTATTAGTTTTAATAGTTAAATTCATAATATAGGTACATAAATGCTTAGTGGTAGCAGCGATGTGGTAGATAACAGTGCTTGTCAACCTTCTACATCGCTGAGCCTCCTGGAGAGATGTCCGCTGTGTACCCAGGCACGATTTTTTAAAGGTAAGCGGGGTTTGAATGTGCACATTGGAAAAGTGCACAGACCACCAAATGTGCTCATCTCAGACCCTGTCTCAACAGCTACACCTACAACTCCAGCTACAACCACTTTTGACCCGTTTTGGAAAACCCTGTCCAAATTAAAAAACTCTATTCCTGTTTTGAAGCGAGTTCCCCGCGGCGCTAGACCTCTAGTGGCGCAACACCTAGCAGGTTGCGTTCGCCTCGCCGCCCGCGAGAACTCGCTAAGTGCTTGGGAACAACTACTCACCTTCCCTTACAGAATTCTACATGTACAAAAGAATTTGGCAACCAAAAAGACATTAACTGCACAAATTAAAGAAAACTGTAATATTTCGGCTCATAATTTAGATTCCAAATTGCAGACACAGAGATATACCTCATCAAGAGGTATATCCCATCTGGTAGAATCTAAGTTAGGGGAAGGTGACATTAGCGGAGCAGCCAGGATTCTTTTTAGTAGTGATGTGGTGGCACCGTGTTCTCCAGAAACACTCGCAGCTCTGGAGAGCAAACACCCTGCCGCAGCAGATGGCCTTTCTTTTCCCGACCCTCTTGATCCTGATAACCACTCCCTCACCATTACAGGTCGAGAGTTGGTCACAGCCGTTTGCTCCTTCCGGAACAGCTCCGCTGGCGGCCTTGACGGCCTGAGTCCTCAGCACATTAAGGACCTTATTTGTTCAGGCGCCGGGGCTGCTGGTGAGTTGCTCTTGAAGGAGCTTACGGCTTTGATTAACCTTATGCTCTCTGGCAAGGTGAACGAGGCCGTCATCGACGTTCTGTACGGGGCCAATTTATGCGCCCTGCGTAAGAAGGATGGCGGCATTCGGCCCATTGCCGTGGGCACTACTTACCGCCGTATGGCAGCCAAAATTTGTTGTAAATTTTACGGTGAGGTTCTTTCGGAAAAATTTCAGCCCCTGCAGCTAGGTTACGGCTCCAAAGGGGGCTGTGAGGCTGCCGTACACGCATTGTCGACCTACCTAAATTCTGGAAAAGGAGAGGTCATCCTGAAGGTTGACATCAAGAATGCCTTCAATTCTGTTAATAGGGACACCTTGCTGGCAGAAACTAGAAAAGAAATACCCCAAATTTATAGTTTCATTTGGCAATGTTACAGACACCCTTCTAAATTACTGTATCGGGACAACCTTTTGGAATCTGCTGTTGGCTGTCAACAAGGTGACCCTCTTGGGCCAGTGATTTTTAGTTTAGCCATACACCCAATTATTCGACAGCTAAATTCCAAATTTAACGTTTGGTATCTTGATGATGGAACCTTGGGAGGCGATGCAGAAACTGTATTACATGACCTTCAATTTTTAAAAAATGAACTTCATTCCATTGGCCTTGATCTCAATCTTTCGAAATGTGAACTATATTTAGCGGACAGTACTGACAGACATCTGACACTTCCCAAATTTAACGCAATAGCTCCAGAAATCAAAATTATTGAAAAAAGCTCTCTTCGCCTCCTTGGGTCTCCAATCTTTGACAATTCCTTTCCCTTTTTTATTGACGAAAAAATCCAAAATTTCAATGACGTTTCGGAAAGATTGTTCCAAATTAATATGCATTCGGCCATAACCTTAATCCGCTACTGCTGTTTCGGCCCTAAATTAACATATTTCCTTCGCGCTTCCCATTTATGGAAGCACACTCACCTTTTAGACAAAATGGACCAAATTATCAGGCATACATTAACTTCCATTTTAAATGTGGCCATGGACGACCGAGCTTGGGCACAAGCTACTCTTCCCATTCATATGGGGGGCCTCGGCGTCCGCAAAATTTCTAGTATTAGTTTACCGGCTTTCATATCTTCGGTCCACGGCACTGATAAATTAATCAGGAAAATCCTAGCCTCCACACTGGTTAATTTTGATGTGCCGTATTTCACCGAGTCTATGGATGCCTGGAGACTCGCTTGCCCAAATACAGATCCACCCGACAATCCATCTTCCCCGAGACGGTGGGATGAGCCGCTCTGCAGAGTAGTACAGAACAATTTACTTAACTCGTCTGCTACTATTGCGGAGCGTGCGCGCTTGCTGGCTGTGGGTAGGTGGGAGTCGGGTCTGTGGCTTCATGCACTACCTTCGTCGATCATAGGCACTTTGTTCGACGACACTACTTTTCGCCTCGCTGCTTCCCTACGATTAGGCACTCCTTGCTCTTCTCCCCATCGCTGTCACTGTGGCGAAGATGTCAACAGCCTCGGACACCACGGCCTGTCTTGCAGCCGAAGTGCGGGTCGCTTAGCGCGGCACGCGAACATTAATGACATCATCCGACGAGCTCTTGTCACCGTCGGCGTTCCAGCTGTATTAGAACCCAATGGCTTGGCACGCGACGATGGCAAGAGACCGGACGGTATGTCTTTATTTCCATGGAAGGTGGGTAGGCCTTTAGTGTGGGACGCTACGTGTGTCGATACTCTTGCGCCATCCCATCTTCCTGGCTCGGCATGCTGTGCTGGCGCTGCTGCTGCGGCTGCGGAAAACCTCAAGCGGCGAAAATATAATAACCTCATCGGAAATTATATTTTCGAGCCGTTTGGGGTGGAAACCCTCGGGCCGTGGGGTCCGAGTGCTCATGGTCTTTTTAAAGAAATTTCAAAACGGCTGGTTGACACTTCCCGTGACCCAAGGGCTGGCTTTTACCTTGGCCAGAGGCTAAGCATCGCCATACAACGTGGTAATGCCGCCAGTCTCTTGGGTACACTACCTGTCGACAGCGATGCGGATGAGTTTTTCGACGCCATTTTCTAGTTTCTGTGTAGATAGTTTTAGTTAAGTTAGAATTTAATTTTGTTATTTTTACCTGTCTAAATAAAGTAAAATAAATTGCAAAATTTGGACATTGATATGGACATACAATTTATATAGGCATGTTAAAATGGGTACGTTTTGGCTTGTTAGCGTAAACACCAGAACACCCTGTATAATTCTAAATACAGTCAACAGCACACCATGGAATCCAAAACCGACGAATTTCTTCTTCATCTCCAAACAGTATAGATTATTATCCTTTTGGGAAATTTGACAGTTTGTGGTAACTTGATGTGCTGTTACTTGTACTTTGTACCCATTCCATTTTGACCGCGCGCTTACTAGGGGGCGCTTGGGTAATGTTTGCACACGGGCGCTACATGGCCTAGAGACGCCTCTGCATCGATGGTTGCGTGGCGGCTGTCTTCTGATGACAGAGATGGTGTCGGTACCGTTGTCGTACCATGTCCACGACAAACTGCTATATTCCGATAAAATCCTGATGATATTGGAGCTGCTGAACAACTTATTCGATGACCAATTCTGGCAAACACTATTCTGCGCGCATATACAGGGTTATTGGTAAAACCACCAACCTCTTAAGAGGTCATTGTACTCATCATTATGAACAACTTTTACTATGGGACCAAGCCTGAAATCGCGAAAAAAAATAGGCACATTTTGAAGAGTTATACGAACATAAATGCAGGAAACGGCTGATTTTTTTTCGTGATTTCAGTTTTTTTTTTTTTGATTTTTTTCATAAAAATGTATGGAACAGCTATTTTTTTTACTTAACAACTGGCAAAAAATTTCAGCGCTGGGGATCAGAATCATATACTGAATGGTAACAAGTTGTACGTCAATAATATCCCTGTCAGCTTGTATATTTTCTGAACGAATTGCTTCGATCCCGATTCTTAAAACTAGCCCAAATGTCGATATATTTCTATACCTCTACCTTCTTTGCTCAACAATGTAGCTTGTACCTGGAAATTGCCAGGACTGAGAGGAATAAAAGCGAAGTATGCAGCCGCATGTGGAACAGTGCCAGGTTTTGGCTAACTATGATACACCGTGAACAATGCTGGCTACTTAGATATCTCACTGTACGTGCCTTAAAATATCGCAGTCAGTGGATTCTGGTTCTCAAATGAAAAAGATGAAAAAATAAATGAACACACATTTCATTTATTTTATCATACTTTGTCATTCAGAGATGCCATACGCTAATAAACGCATAATTCGACAATGAGTTAAATTAATTTCAAGGTTTGAAGAGGTCATCTCTCTCAATACCTATTAAATTGTTTGAAGAATCCCCAAAATTTCAAGTTAAGAATACATTATTAGAAACAGCCTTTTCAACTCAAATTCTCTTGTAATAATCAATCATCAACAATTCTTCAATTACCGCACATTTCTAAGCGTTCCAAAACCAATCCATTTCAATATTTTAAAATCAATACAAAGGCAATTCAATACGTCAGCTGTCGCTCTAGAATCCTTTCAAACATAAGTGCCCGTTAAATTACCCCTCTATAAAATCGAGAGACAAATATCCAGTCATCAATCGAGTTCGTCAAGGCTTTGTAGGATCACTAAGAAACGACTCGAATCGCTAAGATTTTCGAGTCGGCTCACTAAGATTTTCGAGTCGGCTTACTAGAACTTTCGATTGTATTTATCATTAGAATCTGCGATAGTATCGTGAAACAGATCAATTGCTGGAATTGAGCCATTTTCAAATTACGGTAGAGAGCGATAAGTTTAACTACAGGTTTTATTACGGAGCGCTAAAATGCTGCTCGTGTGTGAGTTTTTATTGTTTTGATGTGAAACGAAGTGAAATGTGTATGTAAAAAGGTGCTTCAAAAATTATTAAGATCTTAGAAGAGTGTGTGGATAAGGGAATGGGAGTCCTATGCCCAGCAGTGGGACATCACGGGCTAAATAAATAGATAGATGGTATGATCTTCAACAAAAACAATAACATATCTGGGGAATTATGGGTGATTCTATACATACACCTCTGACTAACTCTTTGAAATAAAGGCGTGATCCTACTAACCCCACTTAATATTATAAATGTGAAAGTTTGTGAAGATGTTTGGATGTTTGTTACTTAATCACGCGTAAACCGTTGAACAGATTTTGATGAAAATTGGCACAAATATAGACCATTTCCTGGATTAACACATAGGATACTTTTTATCCCGATATTCAAACGGGATCGAAGCTTACGCGGGTGAAACCGCGGGGCACTGCTAGTATTACAAATGTGAAAGTTTGTGAAGATGTTTGGATGTGTGTTACTCAATCACACGTAAACCCTTGAACAGATTTAGATGAAATTTGGTATAGAGAAAGTTTGAATCCCGGGAAAGGACATATGATAGTTTTTATCCCGATATTTCTACGTGATCGAAACTTACGCGGATGAAACTGCGGGGCGCTGCTAGTGTTACATAATTATTAGGTATGTAGTTATCTTTGAACATTCCGTGATCTTCCCTTTTATAATAATTGCTGTTTAAAACTGATTATCGTTTACCAAAATAATAACAGGCATATTTAATAATAGACATTTTACATATTTAGTAGATTTAAAAAAAATGATGATAATTAACTTTCTTCTCAGAGTAGTCAGATAGGAAACGCCGGCCACATCTAGTATAAAAAAATGTGATTGACGTGTAAAAGTGTTTGTGAAAACCTACTTACAGAAAATAAATCATTTATCATTTAACATAATAATTCGGTACAATAAAATACAATATATTTTAATACAATATATTGTATTAAAGGCAATTATTTTTTTAGAAATTGCCAAATAAAAATCCAAAACTAAAATTAATCAATCAATCAACTCAGCCTGTTGCAGTCCACTGCTGGACATAGGCCTCCCAGGCTGCGCCACAACACCCTATCCTCCGTCTTCCGCATCCAGTTTGTCCCAGCCACTTTCTTTAGGTCGTCCGTCCATCTAGCTGGGGGGCGTCCCACACTACGCCTGCCGATGCACGGTCTCCACTCCAGGACTGTCTGCTCCACAGGCCATTGGTCCTTCGACAAAAATAGCCAGCCCACTGCCACTTCAATTTGCTTACTCTGCAAGCTATTCGGTAACTCCGGTTCTTTTCAGGATAATGTCATTCCTGATTTTATCCTTTAAAGAGACTCCGACCACAGCTCACGCACACAGCACAGCGCGCTGAGCGACCTTGAATTTGTGGACCAGCCCGACCGAGTGTCCGTCAGTGTTCGTCAGTGTGACGTGACGCACTGGTTGAAAAACTTGGTCCTCAACCGAGTGTCCGTCAGTGTTCGTCAGTGTGACGTGACGCACTGGTTGAAAAACTTGGTCCTCAAACACTGCGAGATAGGCGACGAGAAGACTTTACGGAGAGAAAACTAAAATAAATAACATCTTAATCGTATCCGGCGCCATTTTAGCCCATAAAACATCGTAAAACGAAGTTAAGTCTCGAACAGAGAGGCTCTCATTGTTATGTATCAGATCGACGCGTCATACCCGACGGTTGAGCCCTCTCGTGTATCTATCACCCCTAACTCAGCCCCTCAAGGGGTTTCGGATTGAAAATTCAGAATGGTTATCTTTTAATTCGTGTGTCGCTCAAGTTTGTGTGAGAGGTGGAAATGAGATTAGGCAATGGACTGGTTAAAATTAAATGTTCACGATTTCAGTAAGTTTCAGAAAGATATCCCGTAATTTATGAAATAAGTATAATACACGGTGGCGGTTTAGACACCTGCATGCGTCAAGGGAATGATTCTACCCGCCATTTTAGACAACTTTCGCTATGAAACTATTATCCGATTCGAGAAAAATGAACAAATTCCCATACAACAGTAGCCATAGGTTAGGTAGGGGATCGAGGAGAGGTTCAGGGAATCAGACCGGAATAAATCACTATTTCGATGCATGAAATTTTGTTTTTTTTACATTTTGGTTATGAGTTTCATAGCGAAAGTTGTTTATTTGTATCGGACTTTTCACTTTCTATTTGATTTTTATTTGTTGCTATCTGACGTATCTATATGTGTTTTGTGTATCTTTTAGTCTGTGCTAAATAAATGTAGTTTATTTCTTTCTTGTCTTTCTTTTTTTAGAATCACCCCCCTTGGACGGATGCATGTGACTAAATCGCCACCCTGTATGTGTAAAAATTTACGGATTACATAAACTTCAACCCAATGTAGGTTCGGAATACTAAAAATCAATATCAATGTTCCTGCGGCCTTCACAAGGTTGTCGGACCACCTTGTTGGAGGCCTTCCAACCTTTCGGCCCCATCGGCCATCTGTTCTGCGAGCACTGTGCGTTGGATGCGAGAAGCACAGAACCGATCGAAGTGGAGGTGCTTGGGGGAGGCCTATGTCCAGCAGTGGACGTCTTTCGGCTGAAATGATGATGATGAATATCAATGTTACAATTAATCTCTAATTTATACCTAACGTGAAAGGTCGCGTGACTCCACGGTTCGGGAATACCCAACAAAATCAATATAACTGGGTTTTCCCAAAGTGACATTGTGTTTTCAGTACTTTCTTTATCGTCCAGTTCCAATTCCACTCCAGTAACCGCACACAATAAGGCAGCGGACTTAAAATATTTTTAATGAAGATCAACGCCAATTTGCATATTATTGTTTTTTTTAATTGATGTTTAGAAATAACACAGATCCACATGTAGTTAGTTCTAAGTTTATTTATTTATTGATTTGGGATCTCCAACAAAAGATGTACACAATACATGACCCATAAAAAGTAATTTAAAAAAATTAAACCGACTTTAAAAGAAATGAACTCATCATGAAATAACTTTAATTTCGGAAGTCGGTATTTGGGATCTGTAGTTTTAGTTTTTTGCCACCAACTTCCGAAATTAAAGTTATTTCATAATTTTGAGTTCATTTCTTTTTTAAGATTTAATTTTTTTAAATTACTTCTTTAATTTCGTAATTTTTAGTTTAGTTGAAGTAAATGTAAGCCAATAAAAAAAATGGTCACGATCCGATTAATAGTTGCGGAGAAATGCGTGGACAAACACACATACATACATACATACGTCTATAAATTTTGTAAATTTGTTTGGAAGCCCTAATAGATTGTCGTGTATGAATATAATGCAATTCCAATAATATTACATACATACGAGTCGAATTGATAACCTCCTTTTTTTTGAAGTCGGTAATAAAGGGCAACATTAGGTATTAAGTAGGTGCACTCCTTCACTTATAGGAGACCACAGCATGGATAGTAGAATTAACAATTAGTTGTTATTCTATATTAATGTTTTAACGTTATTAGCTTAGGCTAATAACGTTAAAACATTAATATTAGCATACACTTAGAAAAGCTAATAAATTATTAAAGTTTCAAAGTGTTGTCCACACTATTACCGGATTTTTTCAAATAAAAACAAATAAAGTAGGTAAACAATATCGCGTGATCATATTTCATATTAAGTAATGTTCAGGTGATTCAGCTTAGCAGAAGAAATATAGCTCTTATATTGCGACAGAAAATAATATGAAACTTGTCGAGTCTATTCATCCGTTGAGATGATGTGTTCCGCTTTGTACTCGCCGCTTAGATCTTCCGTTTTGAGATTTCGTATATCATTTGTCATTTTATTACTTTGAAAATTCAGTACCTACATAATTTTGTATTACAAAAAAAATGTAAACGAAAGTAGATTTTCTGTCTTCCTGGTGGTGTAACTAGAAGTCCTTTATAACCCCCCAAATATGCTTACCAGTACAGAACCCCTGGGTTGTAGATACTTCAAAATGTTCAAAAATTACCTTACTAAAAAACACTCGCGTTTTTATTACCCGACTGCGTCAGAAGGAGGGTTATGTTTTTCGAGTGTATGTATGTATGTATATTTCTTTGGCACGCTCTGTAGCCTAAACGGCTTGATCGATTTCAGCTTGAGAGGTGCCGTTAGATTCGTCTTAATTGTGAGAGTGACACTGAGTATATGAAAATTTAAAAAAAATTAAAATGGCCGATTTTTGGCGCAATATGTCTTCAAAAAAAAAATTTTTTTTCTCGAAACCTATCGAGTGGGATATCAAAATAAAGTGTTTTAAAAGGTGATTACAAAAATATATACAACTTATATGGTTAAAAGTAATTCGAAGTGACAAATCGTAAAAAACACGTACAAACAAAAAACTAAATCGTTTGCGAAATCTTTCACATTTGTAAACTAAAAAGCTGGAAATAAAAAAAGTTATTTAAAAAATAAAAAAACCCGACTGCGAAACTGAAAAGCTACAAACAAGCACATTTTAAATTAAATAAAAGTTGGAAGCAGGCGGGACCCATACCATTTTTATTATATTTTCAAATTCAAATGGGTCCCGCCTGCTTCCAACTTTTATTTAATTTAAATTGTGCTTGTTTGTAGCTTTTCAGTTTCGCAGTCGGGTTTTTTACTCACTTGCTTCTGCACACGACTTCGTGCGCGTGGAATTTCTTGCTCCCCTGGTCTACCCTGTCGCATCGCATCGCCACCTGCCCGCGCCATTATTTCGTTTTTGCTTAGCGTTCTTTCGGACTTTGTTTCTTTATGCTCGGCTCATAAGGGCCCTAGCATGATTTTAAAAAGCCTTCCTTAAGATGCCATTAGTCGATATTTTTTCCATACAAATTTCGGGAGAGTATTACTCCCCTGTTTGACATTGTGCATCCAAAGTTAAACATGATATCGTTTTGACTTATTATTAACTTGTATATACGGAAACAGAATAAACAAATAAAAAAGTTATGAGCCAACAAAGATCTGTTTTTCTTGTTATTTTTAACGTAACTTTGGGTATAAATAAGTAATAAAAGATTTGTAAAATCTTCAAAACCGAGTCCGTACCGACAAAGCTCAGTTATCGAAGAGTTCAATATACTTTATTTGTAATTGATTTCTGCAGTGATTTTTTCATAAAACTCGATTTTCCATAGCACTTTTCGACTTTTTTTACGCGTCTATCAGTTTGGAACGGTGTTTCAGTGCGTGAGAACTAGACTTTGTGACTAGCATCTAACTGTTTATAACTGATACTAGCTCTGTTGGACACGAATCCATGTGAGACAGCGTGCATTTTTGGCCATGACCAGTGAGTTGGAGCTCGCGACTAGTTTACTCTTAAGGATTGGGCTCTCAAATGCAAAAACAGTTTTTAATATCCGACTGCTAGTTCCAGAGATCAGAGCATTCAAACAAACAAACTCTTCAGCTATATTATTAGGTGCCCATCTTACACACATCTAAGGCCTTTCAAGAATATAAAACCAACTAAAATACTTATTCAAAGACAATCAATTACCTCTAAGACCTTACCAGTAAATAAAGTTCTATAGAGAGAACTCGCAAAGTTAGTTCAGAAGTTGGTAGCGGAACAAACCACACCGGTCCGTTGCACCCACGTAAAATATTGACTGGAAACAAGATTCAGGACTACGGCCTGTCTACTGAGCCATGATTGTGTTACTAACGATATTGAGTTTATATGGAAACTATTGGCTGAATTATGCTCTGTTGCACTGTTTGTTTTTGAAGAACGAAACGATGAAATATGAACGCTGTATCCAATACACTGCAACTCGAGTTACAGTGTTTTGCCATAATAGCGCTCATTTGATTTTTTCGAGGCAGTTCAATAGCACTGTATCATTACTTTTTCATTTTATAGTATGTGGAATGACGTCCTAGTATGTATAATATTTGGAAACGTATAAATATATTTCCAAAAACTTACCAAAGACCGAAAATGTTTTAAAAGTCCTTTTTACGAAATAAGTACTTCTGAGATTCAGTGTTTCGGATTTACAGGGCAGAACGAAGGAAAACAAAAACAAATTTCTTTATAAACTAGCTTTTGCCCGTTGACGTCGGAAAGTATCCCACGGAGACGTATTACCGGAATATCATCATCTGCCTAGCCTTTTCCCAACTATGTTGGAGTTGGCTTCCAGTCTAACCGGATGCAGCTGAATACCAGTGTTTTACATGGAGCGACTGCCTATCTGATCTCCACAACCCAGGTGCCTACTGGGTAATGCGATACCCCTTGGTAAGACTGGTTGTCAGACTTTCGGGCTTCTGACTACCCGTAACGACTGTCAAAGATCCATGAATGACAGCCGGGACCAACGGCTTAACGTGCTTTCCGAGGCACGGAGGGGTCACGGTATGTAAAGATGGAAGATGATGACGTATTATCGGAATATAAGTATACAAAATTTTAAGCCAGGTCATTGACTACCTGTGTGCCAAATTTCATCGGAATACGTTCAGCTGTTCATAAAGTAAAGATAACAGACCGGGAGATAAACAGACACGAGTTACTTTCGCATTAGTATTGAAGTATGAATGGAACTTTGTTTCAAACGAACGTCTTATTCGTCGGAGTTGGCAAAAACTAAAGATCTCGAACACGACAACGACAACGATTCATTTTGCTTCGACTACGTATAAAGAAAGAAAGCCAGCTTGGTCAACGCCATGCTGGGGGATGAGGGGTCCTGGGCGGCAGTCGCCTCCTTCTGCGAACACGTCATGTCCCAGAAGGAGGCGGCGGAGCGCGCGCGGGAGGAAGACCCTCTCGCGGCGCCGCTCCGTTGCGGAGGAGGGGTCGAAGAAGACGTCAGTATGACAGTCATCTCCGAGTCCTCCCAGGTGGAAGCCAGCAGGCGACGGGTGCGGGGGCACCCTCGCCTGTATTGCACAGGCTTCCACCAGTGCCGGACGGGAATGGCCAGGTGTTCCCGGCCATTCCCGTAGCCCCCCAGTCAGGGGGATATGCGGGGCACGCCAGATAGGCGGGCATGCGCCGGGGGGGTTGTGGACGCAAAGGCTGAGCCGGATTCCCATGACCCCCCCATCAAGGCGATGAGGGAACACCGCTGAGTTTTAGTGGGTATACGGCAGTATACCCACTAAAACTCAGGACTCTGGACTCCCTGCCAGAGTGGCAACTCTGGCAGGGAGTAACACATACTCCGTCTCGTCCGCCGAGCGGAGATGCGTAATGTCATTTCTCAGAGAAAAAAAAAAAAAAAAAAAAAAGGCAGTCGCTCCATGTAGAATACTGGTATTCAGCTGCATCCGGTTAGACTGGAAGTCGACCCCAACATAGTTGGAAAAAGCTAGACATCTGTCTAGCCTTTTCTTTTTTTGTTTAATAGGTCTTCTTTGTTTATAGTCATTATCTGATGACTATAAACAAAGAAGACCTTTTACAGACTACAGGTAACATAATATCACGCCTGTAATCCATGAAGGGTTAGGCAGAGCTCATCGGGTCAGACAATAGTAACACCCACATTTCGCCAGTTAAGTTAAAGTCCCATGTAAAGAAAGCACCTGCCATCCAATCTCTTCACCACCCTTGGTTGACTGGTAATAATCCCTAAGGCATTAAGTCCGCCTTTGTACCTTTTTGTGCGAAAAGTTTAAATAAATTATATAAATAAAGAAAGAAAAAGTATTTATTGCCACTCGTACAGGAAGATCACAAACAAAACTAAACACATTAAAATGTATGTATGTATGTATGTGTGGATGCATGTATGTAATGGGGGCAAGTCTATTGCTATCAACCGGGCACAAATTCTGACTCCGGGCTGCACTGAGAAATTCCCAATAAAACTTTGCCCGACCGACCGTACCAATTGCTTTCATTTTGACAGTTCAACAACATTCATTGCGTTGTTTACGTTGTCGAGCAGACAAATTTTTCGAACATATGAAGCAATGGATTAGGAATATCCTTCAAAATTATTCAGATTGAGATTGATAGCGTGTTGCACAATAAAGGTGCTGGACCTCCCCTATCTGTTACAGAGTATTTAAAAGTATCCAAACAAACAGCCATAAGAATAATGTCTGCTGACCTCCGTCCCTTTTTAATCCCCCGCCCCTCCACTGTTCTTAAAACCCAAAACTTACTGTGGCCCTTTTTTGAATTCTCGGCAATCTTTTGAACAACCTCTACAATTACTGTAAGGGCTGATTTACACCGACCTTCTCCCATTACGTTTGCTGTTAATACTTGCCCTTATCCGACTCGTTCGAAGACGTCTTTTTTATATATTTTTTTCTTGTTGAGAACTTTTCTAGTTATCCCGAAGCTTGTGCAAATTACATGAAAAGGAAATTTTCTCCGTTGAATTTGTACAACAAGTCTGGAGAATAAAGTTGGCAATCCTGTTGAATCTGATTAGATGGAATGTATACCTATAGGTTCTATGTGTATAGTACTTTCTATGGATCCTTTAAGTAAATGTGTTTTTTTTTATTGTTGGATGGGCCCGCACTCTCCTGATGGAAAGCGATGGATCAGGTCTATGATGGAACGAACGTGCCCAGAAGATGTCTAAGGCACTGGAACTCCCACGCGTCGACGAAACACAGCAGGCTGCTTGACGCCGGACTCCGGTGGGACGGTGATCGCAAACCAGGCGGGGGCAGGCGGGGGCAGGCGGGGGTGGGTGTTTATGTTGTTTTTTCTTTCTAGAGACTTATGTCATCATCATTGACAGCCTTGGTCAACTCACTGCTGAGTATAAACCCTTTTGTCCCATGCTTCCCCGGTCTGTCAATCAATCAATCAAATCATTTATTTGCAACGAATGTAGGTACTTACATTAAAATAAAGGTGGAGTAGATGGAGTGAGCCATGTACAGTGGACTGCATCAATTGGGTACCCCAGTTGTATGAAAATTTTAATACAACTGGGGGAACATTTTAATACAATTGATGCAGCCCACCGTTCATTCTGCCTGGAAACAGGCACGCAAAATTTATAAAAATTGGAAGCTATCTAAAAATAAAATTACAAATTAAAATTAATATGTCACAGTAAAATTATTATTACAATTAAATACACATTAATAACAATTAATATTGAAAATGCCAAATTAAAAATAAATGTTACTTTAGAATTAAATTAAAAATAAATGTATATTAGGTCCATAATTATATTCAAAATAATATTAATTATATTTATTTTACACATTGCTGATTAAAAAGTTTTGTCCGTTAAAAAAACATTAGGAAGGCCACTAATTTCTTTTTAAAGGTTTTAATGGTATCATTTTTCATTACATCTGGCAATTTATTGTATATTGTAGGACCCATACAAATAACACTTTTTCTCAATAATGCTGTGTTACAGGACTCGATTTGTAATAAATCTTTGTATTGATTTCTGACAGGTCGTTTTCTAGTTTCTGACATTGTGGGAAAGAGGTTTTTATTGGTATTTACAAACATGGCCATTTCCAGAATATACAATGACGAAAATGTGCGAGTCTTATGCCTAGTAATGCCATAGGTATATGACTTGCATTGTTTTTGTTTGTTTTATTTTTAAAAAACGTTGCCCCACACTAGGAATTATTCCTGTATTGTGGGTGCGTTTACAGACATTTAAACATACATACACAAACAGCCTGCAGCCTGTTGATCTTCTATTTACATTTTAAATTTACATTTTATTTGTAAAACAAACAAGCACCCTTATTGCATAACACACTGGATAATCTCAATCTGAACAATTTTGAAGAATATTGCTAATCCACTGCTTCATAAGTTCAAAAAATTTGTCTGCTTAACAACGCAAATAGCGCAATGAATGTTGTTGAACTGACAAAATGAAAGCCATTGCTACTGATAGTGTGTTACGTAATTACCCCGCAGGTACAAATATCACGAAATTTCTCTGCAATTCATTTTCTCTAATTTGTTCTCACAGACAGCCATATTTGTGTCGTGATTTAATTGATTTAATTTTAAAAACATACATTATTTTAATACCACATTATAATATCTACTGTGGCAACACTATCAAATTATTAATATTGTAACAAACTTTTAAAATGTATTTCCACTATGGCAACTAAATGTATTATTCTACTTTGGCAACACTTGGAAATAACGGTTATGATAGTATCGTTATTGCTGGGTGGGGCAAATGTCGTTTTAAATGGTAAAATGTAGTGCAAACCAAACGTAGTCGTTTTTGGATTGTGAAAGAGTAGATACAGTTGTGCGATTAAAAAGTATTAGAAAGAAAAGGGTTTATTTCATTATATTTGTTTACCAAATCAATCAATCTACCTAGCCGTTTTCACAACTACTTTGGGGTCGGCTTTCAGTCTGATTCCAGTATTTTATTTGTATGTAGCTGAATACCAGTATTTTCCATGGAGCGACTGACTTTGTAACCTCCACAACCCAGTTACTGGCTATCACGATAGCCCTTGGTAAGACTGGTTGTCAGACTTTTTCGGCTTCTGACTACCCGTAACGACTGTCTCTCTAAAATATCTACGAATGACACCGGGACCAACGGCTTAAGGTGCTACTAGTCGATATTTTTCCCATACGAATTTCGGGAGAGTATTACTCCACTGTTTGAACTTATTATTAATTTTGTTTGTACGGAAATATAATAGTAAAATAAAAAGCCATTAAAAAATTATGAGCCAACAAAGATTCGTTTTTCTTGCTGTTTTTAACGTAACTTTGGGTGTAAATAAGTAATAAAAGAACTGTAAAATCTTCAAAACCAAGTCCATACCGACAAAGCTCAGCTATCGAAGAGTTCAATAAACTTTATTTGCAATTGATTTATGCAGTGTTTTTTTCATAAGACTCGATTTTTCGAAGCACTCTTCGAATTTTTTTACGTGCCTATCAGTTCGTTTCTGTGAGTGAGAACTAGACGTTGTTCATGTAGACTAGCGTCCAACTGCTCATCACTGATACTAGCTCTGTCGGAAACGAAGCCAGGTGAGACAGCGTGCTTCTTGGCCATGACCACCAGTGAGTTCGAGCTCGCGACTAGTTTCCTAACGGTTTATCAAATAAGACAATTAAAATAAAATATATAGATACCTGCACAAATAGATATTTGCAAAAAAACAAAACAAAAATTTTTCTATCAAACCCAAGAAAGGACCATCTTACAAGTTTATAAGGCCCGCATTATTCACAAAGTTATTCCAAATCAATATTTGGTTCGCTTTTAACTTCTCCCTCAATGGGACCACTTTAGGTATTTGTTTTGCGGTTGCTATGTTTGGCAGAGTCAACCACTCGTGAACCATTTTCATTTGACTGTATTCAGAGTTTATTTATTATTTTAAACCAATTTAAGTTACTTCTCTAATACACTTTCACATAAATTCGAGTTATTCCGGTCTGATCCCCTGAAACCCCCCTCCTACTCGATCCCCTGCTAGTTCTTCTTCTGTTTTAATGTCTGTCTTATCCACTATAAACTTTCTCATTCCGGTTTGATCCGCTTTTTCTTTTGTTTTTATTCCTGAAGGATCGTCAGCAACAAAAATAAGTACAGGCTTGTTCCCATGTAGGTAGAAACTACAGAACCACCTGCTACGATCTTATATTCATATTGCTTCTTTTACAATCATACATCTGAGGGGCAATTCTCGTAATTTTAACGAAGAACGTTCACAGTCTGATTTCAGTCTCAATCAGTCAAAAATACCTCTGATTTCCCTACTTTTTTGACAAGTTTTGATGATGATTGCGATTAGATTAGATTTTCAACTTTTTAAATTACGAGAATTGGCTTTCTGTTCATACACGCATGCCGGTTGAGAGTACAGACGCCAGCACATCAAGCTACCCGAAACTGTCAAATCCCAATCATCTTTGAACCTTATGCTTCAGCGATAAAGTTGAAAATCTATTAAAGAAATTTGACAGATTGTAGTAGGTTGATGTGCTGGCGTCTGTACTACGCACCTGACCTTTATGAAGCACATCACCGATAGGGTCACTATATTATATTCTTCTAGGACGTTCCCTCCTGCGCCGGGCGTCTCCTGGTGATATGCAATCACCTGAACTTGTATAACATTTGGTAATCCATACTTCCATATCCATATTATAAATTCGAAAGTAACTCTATCTGTCTGTATGTTACATTTTCACGCCTAAACCGCTAAACGGATTTCGATAAAATTTGGCAGAGAGATAGATTGCATCCATGATTGATAGATTAGATAAAATACCTCGCGGGCGAAGCTAGTGTTGTATAAATTACATCTAACTCGTCATCCTCCTGTCCTTTACCCAATTAATTAGTGATCGGCGCGGCACAACTTCGATCTCTCATTGTATCAGTTTCAACTCTTTTTTTAGCATAATCATGTTTAACACATTCCCTTCATCGATTCTTTGGTCATTCCTCATTATAGATAAGATAAGATAAGATAAGATATATTTATTTGTCAAAAACACGTGTATGTTTACAATCAGTTGGAACGATTACAAAAAAATAGTTTCAGCGTGTTTTGCCTTGAAAGGCGTACAAATATGGTAATAATAATATAATTCAAAGAACAAAAAAAATAAAAATCATAAAGTTACATTAAATTAATAAAAATAATAATAAAAATGTCTAAAGTACATCATTTAAATAGTCGGCAACATCATAGTAGCATTTATTTATTAAAAGTTTCTTCATGCTTTTCTTAAAACTGTTAATATTCAAATCTTTGTATGCCTTTGGTACCTTGTTGTATAATGTTGGGGCCATGCAGAATACACTCTTACGCATGAGAGCTTTTTTAGCTCTATGTATACGAAGTCTCCGATTATCACGTTGACTTCTTTCGGAACCATCTGAAGACCTCGGAAATAGTTGGGGATTCTTTTTAACAAATAATACCGTTTCTAATATATACAAGGAAGGAAGTGAGAGAATTTGATGTTTAATAAAATATGGTTTGCAACTGTCTGTAGTTTTAAGACCAAACATAGCTCTTATGCATCGTTTTTGCATTCTAAATATAGAATCTTTATGTGTAGAGATTCCCCAGAAAATTATACCATATCTAAGGATCGATGCAACAAGTCCGTGATAGGCAGTAAGCAATGTATCCGTATTTACCATTGGGGCGAGTTTATACAATGCGTAGGAAGAACTACTTATTTTCTTACTAGTTTCCTCAATGTGATCTTTCCAATCAAGTTTCTTGTCAATGGTTAGTCCAAGGAATTTGGCATTACCAACTCTGCATATTCATACTCTTATTTTTTTTCTTATTATTTTAAACACTATTCTTTTTTACACTAGAATACTAAATTAAATGTGTGGTGCATGTTGTTTGCCGATGACATTGTCCTTGTCGGTGAAGATGGACCTGAGATCCAGAGCAGATCGGAGAAATGGCAACAGAAGCTGGAGAATGTTGGCTTGAAAATCAGCAGAACCAAGACCGAATATATGTTCTGCGATTTCGGCGGTCTCTCCAGTTCTGGAGCTATAGCGCTTGATGGTGCACTTCTCCCAGTCTGTTCCGACTTTCGGTATCTCGGTTCACTCGTGCAAAGCGATGGCGAAGTAGATCGGACGGTTAAGCACAGAATTAACACTGGATGGATGAAATGGCGGCAGGTCACGGGAACAATCTGCGACTCCCGCATTCCCCTTAAACTTAAGGGGAAGATATATAAAACCATGATTAGACCTGCTGTCTTGTATGGATCAGAATGTTGGGCCACAAAAGGGATGAATGAAAGGCAATTGCATGCAGCAGAGATGAGAATGCTAAGAGGGATGTGTGGTGTTACACGAATGGATAGAATAAGAAATGAGTACCTCAAGTGGCACCGGTAACTGAAAAGTTGCGTGGGAATCGGTTGTCATGGTATGGGCATGTGTTAAGTAGAAATGAGGAAAATGTCGTGAGGAGAGTTTTGAGTATGGATGTCGATGGCTATAAGAGTAGGGGAAGACCAAAGAAACGATGGATGGAATGTGTGAATGATGATATGGTTAGAAAGGGGGTGACTACCGAGATGACGACTAATAGAGAAGTATGGAAGAAAAAGACATGTTGCGCCGACCCCAAATAAATTGGGATAAGGGCAGGAGAATGAGAATGATGAATACTAAATTAAATGATTAACTAACTTACTATACAAAGAAATATAAAAACAAAGGACACTTGGGCGTCGAAGTACCTACTCGTCCGCATCCGCTGTCATCCGGAAACGTGCCTTATACTCTTATTAGTATCCAAATCTTTTAATTTAACTTCCTACTAATTAATTAAGGGCTGATTTTTTTTCAACTGCAAATGTAAGTTTGTAATCGCAAGAAATAAAAACTTTTTACAAAAAAAAAACAACCGACTTCCAAAAATAACACTACAAATTGAAAAATAACTTCAATTTCGGAAGTCAATGTCTTTGGTTCCGCATTTTCGTTTATTGACACCGACTTCCGAAATTAAAGTTATTTTTCAATTTGTAGTGTTATTTTTGGAAGTCGGTTGTTTTTTTTTGTAAAAAGTTTTTATTTTTCACTTTTTAGTGGGTCCGTTTGTAATTTATCTAAGTTACAATAGCCTAATGTCAATTGCTCATCACTTGTTACAAAATATTGCTTTTCCCGATGTTGGGACGTTAATTGTTGAGGAGTTCTCTTGGTAAGAACCAGGAAAACTCCTCAACAACCACTCACCATTCGCATTGTGACGAGCACAAATTGCTTAGCAACCATATTAAAGTACCTAATCGAATCGCAACCCGTGAAATATTTGTCATTGAGTAGTTCCAATGGCCATCTGTGGTCTTCTTCATCAGCTCCACTTTACCAAATGATGATTTCCGAGAGCAAATGCTCAAGTTATTTAAAAAAATACCCAAATCGTTATAGCTTTGCCTATAAAATTTGAGGGTTCCCCTCGATTTCCATGGGATCCTCTCATCAGATTCCAACTTGATGATAATGGGACCACCTCGAGAGTATACCCTTTCAAACCAAAAAAGAATTTTGAAAATCGGTCCACAATTGGCGGAGTAATCGCGTAACAAACACACAAAAAAAAAAAACATACCGTCGAATTGAGAACCTCCTCCTTTTTTGAAGTCGGTTAAAAATGTTACAAAACTAACAATTAACGATTTTCGGACTTTTTACTTTACTTGTGATATGTGTGTGTATGATATATTTGCGAGTATCAAAATATATATACGCATAAATTGCTGTATTTTTTTATTGCGTTGACATAGTGGCTTGATTTCTTTAGAGCTCCAAAGTACCGTCGCAGACCTACGTATTTAATATTAACTTCAACTTGACACTTCTTCGCGTTCCTGTGAAAAAGGGTCTTGACAGACGGACATACGGACAATCGGGCAACGAAGTGATCCTATAAGGGTTCCGCTTTTTCCTTTTGAGGTTCCGAAAAACGACTACAACAACAATACAACGACAACTCGAAACATTCTAGGAATATTTCAGATACTCCTACAACTTTATTCGAGACACCTTTACAGTACCTAAATCAACACAACGCTCTGGGACGCTACTTTCAAGGCACCGGCAAATTTCGGAATTGCCATTGCGTGAAGTAATTTATCTGAGGAGACAAAGTAAGACAAAGGCACCTGTTGAATATTACTTTGAACTTTCTGAACGAAGCTCTCTGGATTTTGCACTTAGTTATTTTCGTTGGCAGCGTTCTGGGTTCTGGCCTCATTAAAAAATCTAATACCGGTTTTTGTTTCAGAACTAGCTTCTGCCTGCGATTTTGCCCGTGAGGATGCCAGCATGGGTTTAATTTTTCTATAATAAAATAGAGTAAGTTCCTTCTTATAATATCAGCTATCTGCCAATGAAAATTCCGTCAAAATCGCTCCAGCCGTTTCGGAGATTAGCCGGACCAGACAGACAATTAAAAAAAAAATAGTTATCGTTTTTGTTATACCTTACTTAGGTATAACAAAAACGATAACTATTTTTTTCCAGCCCATCCGTCTGAATGTATCATCCAGTGGGATTGGCTAAAGTCGTCACACAAATGGTTCCTGAAGACGGGCGTCGTCACCGAAACGAGGCCTAAGAAACGCCAGCGTGACGATTTAGACTCGTTTTTAACCGATTGAACGGAGAAGGCACAGGACAAAGAAAAGTGGAAAAATACAGGGGAGACCTTTGCCCAACAGTGGGACAATACAGGTAGGTAATACAACAAAAAAAAAATCTCAACTTTGTTACTCCCAACCATCAGCCAAATGAAAAGGCTAGTTCATGAATCATACACAAAAATCCTAAGGGGCTGTCTCCACGAGCGAGAGAATCGCGGCCTTGCCATCAAATTTTCGCCGCGATGATATCGCCGTGTGGAGGCACGTTCTAAGAGAGTGTATAGAAATACGTGGCACGACGATAATATCGCCGCGATTCTCTCGCTCGTGGAGACGGCCCCTTAGAACGCTAAAGTTTAATCCAATCAAGTAAAATTAAATGAAGTTAAAATTGTTTTCCTGTCGAAACAGCAAGTACTCTCACATCAAAAGCGGACGTTAACAGAATTATTGAAGTTTCGGCAACAAATTAATATTTACAACTGGCATTAAAATCGGCCACAAACAGCTAGTTTATATTTTACATACAGAAATACGGGTTTGCCTGGGTCTGTGGAGGCAAATAATCGTTTTATAATTTCCCTGTTTTACGCATTTACATCTGGTTTTTTGAAAATTGAAGCGCAGACTTTTGTTTTTCATGTAAGTTAATCGCTACTGTATTGTACTGAATTACATGGTACGTATTTAGTGAATTAAATGAGAAACTGGGGGCCTAAAAAGGCCGCTTTGGCAGAATCATAAAAGGATAACATAATGGACAGTTAACTGTTTAGTTAATCGTATCAAATCCCATTGATGAAGTATTTTTCAGTTATTTTTTACACGCTGCGCCAGAAGGAGGGTTATGTATGTATGCATGTATATTTCTTTGGCACGCTCTGTAGTCTAAACGGCTCGATCGATTTCAGCTTGAGAGATCGGTCCGTCAATAATTGCGTGTCGGATTACACGAGGAGGGAAAATCTCAACTTACAAAATAGCAAAATAATAAAAGTTGGAAGCAGGCGGGACCCATTTGAATTTGAAAATATAATAAAAATGGTATGGGTCCCGCCTGCTTCCAACTTTTATTTAATTTAAAATGGGCTTGTTTTTAGCTTATCAGTTTTTTTTTTACTTAAGTTTTTTACCGCAGTCGGGTTTTTTTTAATTTTTTAAATAACTTTTTTTATTTCCAGCTTTTTAGTTTACAAATGTGAAAGATTTCGCAGACGATTTAGTTCTTGGTAGGTGTTTTTTACAATTACAATTTGTCAATGTTGTTTTGTTTTCGAATTGCTTTTAAGTATATACGAGTATGTTGTATATATTTTTGTAATCATCTTTTAAAACCCTTTATTTTGATACCCCACTCGATAGGTTTTGAAAAAAAAAAAATATTAATATGGCGTCCAGTAGTCGCCATATTGAATTTTCACTAACGTCATGTCTTTAGTGACACTCGCCGGACTAAGAGGAATCGATTAACGTGTGAATCATAAAAATCGGCCCAGGCGTTTGGTCTGTATAGTGCTTCAAAGGAACATACATACATACATAGGCTGATGAACACATTACCACTCCTTCTCGTCGCGCAGTCGGGTAAAAATTGGCCAAGCCGTTTTAGAGGAGTTCGATAACAAACACTGTTACACGAGATTTTTATATACGAGTATAAGAAGACGAAATTGTAATTATGAATAACGTTAAAGATAGCAACGAGAAGACCGAAAATGATATTGTAGTTAATGTTGAACATTGTGCAGATAGCTAGATAAAAAATGAAATGGTGATAATACTGGACATGGCTTTCGTCGTCGACCAAAAGCAGAACCAAACACTATTATCATCAGCAAGTGTCATCTTGGAATAGAGCTGAGAGGCCGCTAGTCAGTCCCACATCGGATTATAAGCGATACGGGTAAAACAGGTACGTGATCACTCAAGATGTGTGAACTAATCTGAATCATATATTATAGTATCACCAAGTTGAAGAACTTCATAATATCATCATTTTAAGGAAAGTAAAAGTAAGTTTAGTCACCGTTTGCAAAATAACGCGATAGAATCAACGACTTCTTGTAGTTTCGTAGTATCCTGACCACCAGCATGCAGCGACCGCGCATACCTTGTCATCACCCTCAGCCTCATCAGCAACCTTGGCACAGCGCATTGCACTTTCGGCCGGTCAACAAGAAGAGCTCTTAAACCCTCTCCTGGTCGACGCCAGCAGTCAGTCTCAAACCGGTGCTGTACCACATCCGACGCACTGGAGCATGACGCAGCGCCACCCCTACTCACTGGAGCATCCTCGCAGACAGTTCCGAGTCACCGATCTCTATCTTGTATCCGTCTTGTATCTTGCGATGCAGCTGGCTTAGCAAGCATCGCAAGATACAAGACTCAGCACACTATCGACCTCAAGTCTCCAGGGGATATAGCGATATCTACAACGCCACATGCAAACAACGCGTCATACTAACGTCACGCAAAATCCTGCATCTCGCAAGCAGAGTTTGCCGCGCAACTAGCGTAGATACAACGGCCCGACAGGAATCATCGGGCAGTTGCCCGCCAGACATAATACCCGTCTGGTCGGAGGATCCTCCCTTTTCTATAGTAGAGTATGAGTCAACTTTACACCCTGTTCCTCAAACCTCTATAGGCCTGGGAAAAGTGTCACTATAACAGCTTTAACGCTATGATGGAAAAGTAAAAAAATATTCTATGTATCCAAGACAAAGACAAAGACATTTATTCGTAGGATATGGTAGGTACAAAGTTGGTTGGTATAATGGATAAGTTCAACACAATCCGCCGCTTATAGCGGCATACGAATATGTACAATGTGAACCTAATGTACACGTGAGCAGGTAGGTATAAAACCTAACTTGTTAATTACATAAACTCTAATAGGCAATACAAAACACTTATAAAATGGAAATTTTATACTCTTATAATATAATATGTATAAATATCAAATAAAAACATAACAATAACAACATTTCTATTATCTAATCCCAAAATAGTCACAGCATTCCATCTATGTTTATCTACCACAAGCACTTACTACTGTGGCATTCAGCAAACAGTTTAATACGTAACCACTTTTTCATCATTCACACACGTACACTCCTTCCTATAAGTAAAATTGAAATCATTGTCTAATTTTAGTATACGAGAAACCATAATAAAATTATGCACTTGGGGCGGAGACCTGGGGGCCAAAAAAGGCCACTTTGGAGAATCATAAAAGGATAACATTATGAATTATAATATGGCGAAGACAGTCCGTGTTTTTCTTTTTTTGCTGCACTACGTAGGTACAATCAAAGAGGTTGGGATTGGACTTGGATTGGATAGATTGGTATTTTAGCACAGACAAAAAAAAAATAACTGAAAAAAAAGCTTCACCAATGGAATTTGATACGATTAACTTAACAGTTAACTGTCCATTATGTTATCCTTTTATGATTCTGCCAAAGTGGCCTTTTTAAGCCCAAAATACAGGCTTCGGCTTAGCTTAGGCACCAGTCTCCCAAAATATTTTTCATTAAGCCCATGACTGGACAATATTGTTTTTTGTAATTATTTTATAAGGATATTGTGGTGAGAAAATAAATGAATAAATATTATATCCCAATGCAGGGCAAAAGCTTCCCTTCGCCACTGCTCATAAGCTTTCGATAAGCTTATGTCATTGAGTCTTTGTAGAAATGCTTTGAAAGTGATTGCCCTAAAATAGCCGATGTTGGCAAAAACAACCGACTTCCAAAAAAAACACTACAAATTGAAAAATAACTTTAATTTCGGAAGTCGGTGTCTTTGGTTCCGCATTTTCGATTATCGACACCGACTTCCGAAATTAAAGTTATTTTTCAATTTGTAGTGTTTTTTTTGGAAGTCGGTTGTTTTTTTTTGTAAATTTTTTTTTATTTTTCACTTTTTAGTTGGTCAGTTTATAATTGGACGTACTTATGCAAAAGGAAACCAACCCACACATTGACAGTTTCGAGATAAAACGATTTTTAACAAAATGTTGTATAGAAAGTAAACTGTTCATAATTTTAATAGGTTTTTTTTTGCAGTATTGTGTAAGATACTACATTTTATGAACCTATGTAAAAAAAAGCGTTTTTTATGTAAAAAAGTGTCTTTTTTTTTATAAATTATCTCTGGTTCCTTGTTGCAAAAACCCTAAAATGTGGGTTGGTTCCTTGTTACAATATATAAACATATGAATATTATTGGTGAAAATAACAAAAACTCAGGTTTTTTAAGGAAATTTCATTGAAAAATTACTTGGATACCTAAACACTTACATAATCGGCTGAACTCGCTCCAGATGGAGCGAGTTGAGGAACCAGATTGGTCAAAATTTGTAGATTGTAAAAGCTACTAATTTTATTATTTTCGCTCATTTGGTTCATCTACCTCGAAATCAGGTTGCCCTGAAAAACCTTCCAGATCATCCTTAATTCTATCGTCTCCTACAAGATGAATATAAAAGCCATGAGAATCTTTAAGAATGAGGTGCAGAAGGCTCTTCAGGCCTTTTACCTTAGCCTCAGGAACAGGCTTCCCGTTTGGCCAAAGAGGTTCCATTACCTCCCTCGTAAGAACAAAAGTTGGCCTACCGCGTAATTTTTTTTAATGTTAACCATTTTATAATCCTCGGTCAAATTAGACCTCATAAAAATTGTGAACATTTCCTCCTTTTTGAGCATTATTTCTTTTGTGTTAAGCCAAGACACTTTAAGACCAAATACAGTTTTCTTCCTATTTGTTATGTTTTTTTCCAGCTTCAATGAAGACAGGGATAGGGAGCAGTGGTGGCCCAGTGGTAACAGCCGCGACTTACGAGTTGTAGGTCCTAGGTTCGAACCCAGACCACAGAATAAATAGTACAAGTCCCAGACAGGCGCTTTACTTTGTGTAAATTATTCCATCACCACTGCTTTCAAAACGGTGAAGGAAAACATCGTGAGGAAACCGGCATGTCCCAGAACCAAAAATTCGACTCCTACCAAGCCGCACTGGGCCCGCGTGGTGGATTACAGTCCACTCCCTCTCACTGAGAGGAGGCCTGTGTCCCAGCAGTGGGAACGTTATAGGCTGATTACGTTACGTTACATGATTGTAATCATCAGGTGTGTATATAACATGTTGTTTTTTTTAAGGAAGATTAAATTTTTCCGAAATCATTGTCGTTGGGAAGAAACCTGTGTCCCGATTCTACAAATTGTATAAGACACAGCTTTTATCATCAAAACCAATTTTGTATTACGGTTTTGTTCACCGCACGAATCAATCCATAGGATTGGGCGTTTCACGTTGCTCCCAATGCTCTCTAAAATATACTTGATTAGACAACAGCCTTCCTCTTGAGCACCGCGGCCTGCTTCACCTTCTACCCAAAGATAACTTTGGGTATACAATTTAGGTATACACACCGGGAGCAATGATGAAGCTCATTGTAATGTGTGGGTAGAAGGTGAAGCAGGCCGCGGTGCTCAAGAGGTAGGCTCTTGTATAATGAAGCATATTTTAGAGAGCCTGGTCATAAAGTGTCTTGGCTTGACACAAGGGAAAAAAACTCAAAAAGGAGGACATTTTCACAATTTTTATGAGGTCTAATTTGACCGAGGATTATAAAATGGTTAACATTAAAAAAAAATTACGCGGTAGGCCAACTTTTGTTCTTACGAGGGAGGTAATGGAACCTCTTTGGTCAAACGGAAAGCCTGTTCCTAAGGCTATGTTAAAGGACCTGAAGAGCCTTCTGCACCTCATTCCTAAAGACTCCCATGGCTTTTATAATAATCTTGTGGGAGACTTGATGATGATCTGGAAAGTTTTTCAGGGCAACCTGATTTCGAGGTAGATGAACCAGATGAGTCAAAATAATAATAAAATGAGTACTTATCTTTCTCAAGCTAAAAATGTTGACCCATCTGGTTTCTCGTGTATGCCCAAAAGGCGGGACATAGCTGATCAACATCACTGTAATTCTTAACACCTGTATCTATTTCTGTACCTATGATCCACAATAAACATGATTGACTGATTGATTCTCAACTCGCTCCATTTGGAGCCAGTTGAGCCGATTATACAGGATAAATTTTTAACCACTGCGTAAATTTTTTTTGGTGGCTCAGTGTAAGCAATAGAACACATTTCCATTTTTAGTTTATGACTTTTTTTTTTCTTTTTTCCACTTTGTCCCAATTTGAAATAAGCAAGACATGGATATAATTTAATAGTAATACTATGAATGAGCATGAATGAAAACGCGAAGGCCGCCGGCCGCAGGACCACGCCTAGCGCACGAGACGGGGGTGCGGGCCGTGCGGGGGCATGCGGCGCCGGCGCGGCGTTTGATAAACAAAACGCGTGCACATGCAGTACGTCACTTGCGGAAGCGGAGGTCGGATGTTCGTCGCGCCCTTCTCGCCGTCCCTGCGCGTTGTGCCGCGTACTAGACTAGCGTAGTGACAATGTCTCATTTTACTCACCGCGAGTATTATGAAATGGTGCGAGTGTATTTGTTAAGCAATGAAAATTTACGAGCAGCACGAAGAAGATACGAAAGGGAGAGCGTACCTCGTTTGCGAGCCCAAGGGACCCTCAATCCCACGGTCCCTAATGAGAGAAATAATTAACGCTTTCTGTGAAGTAAAAAGTGGTGTTAGTGTCCTAAACAAACTAAATGCTTACTTATTTAAACGTGCACGTTTATGCCTTGAAAAAGGAGAAGGTCACTTCGAACAATACCTAGAATATTGTGATTAATAAAATGTAGAGGTAAGAAGAAATTATAAACAATCTTAGTGTGTTAGGTTCTCTTTGATTAGACATTGTTGTAAGATAGTTGATTCCAATTTTTTAAATACGCCAAAATGCAATTGTTTCAATCTAAATTGTATCATGTCTAAGTACCTATCATACCTAAATGTTTTATTTTGAATGGACTAAAACGTAAGTATTACATTTTTACTTATTATGATTTATTTTCTGCATTTTAATGGTCCTAAGCCCATGAAAGTATGAAGGATAAATTGGAATTTACGAAAAATTACGTTTACAAATAACTTTACACAGTCTAAACTTAAAAAATTGTAGCGCTAAACTGGGGTCAATAATTGCACCGCATAACGCCGCCGCCGTCGCATACAGCGACCGCGCGTGAGTACTTCTGATAGCAGCTGGCGCGTCAGGCGACCGGTCGACGCGCGGCGTGAATCGGGCGACCGGTCGACGGACTGGCAAGCGACGTCCATAAAATAAATTTCTGAGTAAACAAGTCTCGTAAGCGTTAACTTAATTTTTTACTATTGAAACATATCAAAATAAAAAATACGTGTTTATTAAAATATATTCAAGTTTATTATGTCAAAATTTGCGCACTGGTTAAAAACTTTTCCTGTATAAGTATTGAGGTATCTAAGTGATTTTTCAATAAAATTCCCTTAAAAAACCTGAGTTTTTGTTATTTTTACCAATGATATTCAAATGCTTATACATTTTAACAAAGAACCAACCCAAGTATAAGGTTTTTTGCAACAAGGAACAAGAGATAATTTATTTAAAAAAAAGACTTTACATAACAAACTCTTTTTTTTTCACATAGATTCATAAAATGCAGTATCTTACACTATATTGCAAAGTAATCCTATTATAATATTATGAACAGTTCACTTTCTTCACAACATTCTGTTAAAAATCGTTTTATCTCGAAACTGTCATTGTGTGGATGGGTTCCCTTTTGCATAAGTACGTGCAAATAATATTAACAAGGAACCATGTGATATGAATCTCATAGACGGCAATTTTATTATGGAAATTGGAACCAAACCGCATGATCTCTTTTGTAAATTAAAATAAATATGCTTCATGTGGAACCATGTGACATGGTTCTTTGTCAAGGCATAGGCTAACGGCAATTTTATTATGCAAACTGGAACCAAACCGCATGATCTCTTTTGTTAAATCATATAAATATGTTTTATGCGGAACCATGTGACATGGTTCTTTGTCAAACAATATAACCACAAAGATTTGCAGTTTTTAACATTACTATACAGCATGGGTCTTTTTATTTTATTCGGAAACTGCTAATATATGAGTTGGTATCCTTGTCGACATAATGTTTTGATATGAAAGAGTAATCAGACAACTAAGATCTTTACAGGGCCGATAGAAGGTGCATTTTAAAAGGTTTCTGTATACTCAACTCAATTTTGACCTACTTGTGGGTTGGTTCCCTTTTGCATAAATACGTCCAATTTATCTAAGTTACAATAGCCTAATGCCAACTGTTCATCACCTTTTACTAAATATTGTTTTTCCCGATGCTGGGACGTTAATTGTTGAGGAGTTCTCCCGGTAAGTACCAGAAGAACTCCTCAACAATCACTCACCATACGCATTGTGACGAGCATAAATTGCTTAGCAAACATATTAAAGTAATCGAATCGCAACCCGTGAAATATTTGTCATTGAGTAGTTCCGATGGTCATCTGTGGTCTTCATCATCAGCTCCAAATGACAAAATGACTTTACCAAATGATGATTTCCGAGAGCAAATGCTCAAGTTACTTTAAAAAATACCCAAATCGCTATAGGTTTGCCTATAAAATTTGAGGGTTTCCCTCGATTTCCATGGGATCCTCTCATCAGATTCCAATTTGATGATAATGGGACCACCTCGAGAGTATACCCTTTCAAATAAAAAAAAGAACTTTTGGAATCGGCCCAGCCTTTTTCGAGTAATCGATGAACATACACAAGGTAGCTACTGTAAACTGTTGAGGAGTTCCCTTAACTGTCCTACGTATTCATCATCAGACCCCTAATGACAGTCACAACCCATCTAGGTGTAAAGTTCACAACAATACAAATTAATCAAGCCCAAACACAAGGTAACTGCTGTAGATCGTTGAGGAGTCCCCTCGACTATCTTTCGGCTCCATCATCAGATCGACTCCAGGCCTTCATTAAATTGTAGTGCTTTAAAATACTTAATGAAAAAGTTAACAAACGTACTGGTCGCTCCTACTATTTTCGAATGTTCCCCTCGATTTCACTGGGATGCCATCATCAGATCCTGGTTTCCTTATCATGGTACCACCCTTGGCATATATCCTTTCCAACGAAAAAAGAATAATCAAAATCGGTTCATAAACGACGAAGTTATCCGCGAACACACATAAAAAAAAAAAAAAAAATATATATATATACGGTCGAACTGAGAAACCTCCTCCTTTTTTGAGGTCGGCTAAAAAGGCAAAGGAAACTATTAACTACTATAATAATAATGCGCTGGTTCTTGGTGATACAACAAAAGTATATTCACAAAAAAGCACAAACCAAAAGTATAAAAAGGTAAAATATCAAAATGAAGAAAATACCTGCACAGAAACAATCAAAGGTGTAGGTTATAATGATGTTTGATAAAAAGATCGCTAAAAACTTAATTATTGTTGGTGAGGGAAAACATACTAAAGTCTACGATGAGAATATAACTAGTGTAAAGCAAAACACAAAACAGTATTATAATAATAATAATAATAATAAATTTATTTCAGACCATAAGTCCATAAAACAACACACATTACAATTTTATACACAAAAAACATACATACATACATAAAAACACATAGCCACACAAAAAATACTCTACGAAACAACTTATTTTAAATATTGGAATGACGCACGATGAGTGGTCATCCATTTCCACATCATTGGACTGTCTGTCCTGTCGGCTACTATAGCCACCAAGCTGTTGGAGCTGTCGCGCACTCGCCGCATCAGGGATGCTATCCGTGTCCGCATCAGTGCGTAAAAATCTGGCACGCCATTCTCCGCGAACATCCCCGACGCACTGCAAAAGCGCGGCAGTCCCAACATAACTCTGAAGGCGTTGTTGTACTGGACTCGCAGAGCATCGTACGAGCTTTTTGTATAGCTGACCCATAGGGCACACGTGTACATGGATTGGCAATACGCTCTAAAGAGTGTAATTTTCACCTCCCTAGTACAACGTGCAAACCTACGAGCCAGCATATTACATCGAACTGCCAATGCTCTGCGTTCCCTCTCCACGTCTACATCGTCGGACAGACTATCGGTGACCCAATGCCCCAGGTACTTGAACTTCGTGACCCTGGAAAGCTGAGCGCCCCCCAAGATGACTGGTGGGACAGTATCGTAACATTTGTTACCCGCTTTGAAAACCAGTAGCTCGCTCTTCGTCGCATTGTACCTGAGGCCGTGAGCCACCGCATAGTCCTCACAGATGCGAACAAGCCTCCTAAGTGCACTGATCGATGGGCTCAGCAATACCATATCATCCGCGTAGCTGATGTTATTGACGCAGTGCCCGTCAATGGAGCACCCGATATTGGTATTGCTGAGCTCACAGATCAGCTCATTTACATACAGGTTGAATAGCTTGGGTGAGCTGATTCCCCCCTGCCTCACACCGCACTCCAACCCGTATGCATCCGACAGAACACCCGCCCACTTAACATAATTGTATTGGTTTTTATACCAATACTTTAGCATCCCAATGATATCACTTGGGAGGTCCTTAACACTTGACAGTTTCTTCCATAGGCAGTCATAAGATACGAGGTCGAAGGCCTTGGAGAGGTCCAGAAAACATGCATACACAGGTGTTTTCCTACTTACATAGTATTGAACAGTCTGTTTGAGGCATAGTATAGCTGTTTCCGTGGATAAACGTGGCTTAAATCCAAACTGGGCGTCGTTGAGTGTTAAATGTTTATCCAGCTGCTGATCAATCAGACTGTCCAACACCTTTGCAATGATGGTAGCCAGGGATATAGGCCTGTAGTTACTCTTGTCACTCGCATCTCCAGTCTTATTTTTAACAATGGGCACAACAATAGTTTTAAGTAAATCAGCTGGAAGATACGAGTGACTCAGGCATAAGTTAAAAAACATTGCTAGCACTCGCGGTAAGTGCTTACCAGCATAAAATAAATGCTCTATACTTAGGCTGTCATGACCCGGCGACTTGCCTCTCTTTAAGTTGCGTATGACAGTAGCTACCTCCCTGGCCGCAAACCTAATAGGCATGTCTTCGGACTCCCCCACCACCTCCGGCCCGCCAGACGACGTACCTAGGGGAGACCCAACCTTAAAGGCTCTGCTGAATAGGTTGGCGATATCATTAGGATCACTAAGGCCCTCAACGCTCACAGGCAGACCCGACCTGGGATTCAACCTGTTCGTGGCTTTCCAAAAACTACCAAAATTCTTTGCGTCATGATGACTTGCAATGATGTTCATTTTTATTTGGTCCTTATTATTCTGACACCATTTTAATTTACTTTTAAAAACCCTTCTACTTTCCACCATTTTTTCATACAAATCACCACTTTTCGGCCTACCAAACAATATCCAGGTTTGAAAATCAAGCCGAGCCTGTCCGTGTGCGTCCTTCACGTGCTTATTCCAGCCCGTTATGTAACTCTTTTTGCGCTGTATTCCGTTCTTACAGTTACTGGTGATTGCACCTTCACAGAGAATACGCACAATTTCCGCATACATATTATCTAAAATGGTTTCATGTTCCTTAATTCTACATCTACTTTTACTACATTCAGTAAATTCTAAGGGAAAGTCTAAATTTTTCAAGAGATCATTACAATAATTGCTATATAACTCAGTCTGCTGCAAGTCTCTGTCACCCCATGTTACTTTGTTACACGTAGGTAGTCCAGGTGCAACTTTTGGCCTTAATAAATTAAGATCACACATTACAATTAGAGGTAAATGGTCCGACCAAGACACGTCGTAGAGCACACTAGCGTCTCTAATAGTGTTCCACGCCGCGTCTGTCACTACGCAGTGATCTAACCAGCTAGTAGAACCATGTGCATCACTTACGTAGGTATACGTGTCCGACTCACCACCGAGCAAGCAAACGTCAGCGCACCGCCACTGTACTTCAGCCGAAAAACTCAAAAGTTCTTTGCCGAATAGACTATTCGGTTGAGCATTAAAATCCCCCAGAATATAGACCGCGTCTACACCACTACTTTCTATCACTGCGTGAATCTCACTTAAGCACTCGACAAATTCACCAAGATTATCCATCGACTCTGTCGGCATGTAAACCGAGAACACTAAAAGAGATTTACCGCCTACCGTTATTTTGATAGCCACAAGACGCACACTTTTACACTGCACGAAAGACACATTCTCATAGGCGCTCTTGCGCCACAGTATAGCAACTCCGCCATAAGGTCGCCCTCGTAGGATGCCCGACGACGTATCTACCGCCGATTTTCCCACGAAGTCGAAATGAGGGTCTATGCTGCTCAGAAAAGGAATGTCGTGAGGCAGCAACCAGGTTTCTTGCAATGCGATAATATCAGATGTTTGACATAATAGTCTGACATAATCCACCGATCTAGTAATAGATTTACAATTAAAACTCACAAATGTACTTGCTTTTGAATTAAAATCGTTATTGTCGCAATCCATTGTTGATATTTTTGTGAGATTCTTCGGCTCGTTTTTTAAAGTCTATGTATCTTCGAAAAGAAATTCCTTCTGGCCATAAATTGTCGTCTAAAAATAAATGCAATTTATGCCTTTGTACAAAAATTTTGTAAGCATCGTAGTTTTTCTGTTTTCTCATATTTATTTTTTCAATTTGCACACTAGTTTTTGTTTCTCAGCAGCAAGTTTTGTTTGGGAAACAGGCCCGAGGACTACCAGTCAATCCCGTGTCGGATTATATGCGATGCGGATACGTGACGTCAGCTCACTAGATACGTCTGAGTGTCAACGGATGTACGCTCGACATGATACCATTTGGTTCAATGTCTCTTTTTGAGTGGAGACTTGAGTTTTGAATTTCTGTGTATTTCGTTTTTGTTTCTTCAAAGTTCGTAAGCCTCGTATTTGCTTACCAACAAAAAAACTACTAATAAAAAAAAAGGTTGTGATAGTGAATTAAGATGTTTATTTTCTTTTGATGGTTTTGTATCAAATATTTACAACAAACATGTTTCTCATGGTTATGAATCTCTCCACTGATCCATAATTCCATACAGTAAGACTTAAAATAAAAATAAATATATAAGATTGAGGGCTGATTTTTCAATCGACAGATATTTTTTATTCATGGAATGAAATTGACGTCTGACAGTTTTTGTATGGTAGAACTGACAAAAATTCAAAATTATTTCTCCGATAAAATTATCTGACGTGCGAAAAATCAGCCCTAAATTAAATTAAAAATTACAAATGAAATATTAAAAATCAAAAACTAAAAAAATAAATTAAATTAAAAATCAAAAATTCAAAATTAAATTATATTAAAAATTAAATAAAAATTTTATTTTTATCCAAATTTATAGTATCCGGATCAGCATTGATTATCTTCTTCCTCATTTCTCTTTAAATTGTTATCTCAGTAGTTACGCAAGGGCGTGCGTGACTACTCGGAAAGATTACTGTGTGAAAGATAATAACTAGAAACGTCTAGCCATATCACGTTTCACACAGTAATCTTTTTAGGGTTCCGTACCCAAAGAGTAAAAACGGGACCCTGTCTGTCACCAGGTTGTATCTCATAAACCGTGATATTTCAACTGTCTAGCAGTTGAAATTTTCACAGACGATGTATTTCTGTTTCCGCTATAACAACAAATAATAAAAATATTATGAAGTTAAAATTTAAAGGGGTACCTATAAAAGAAACTTTTTTTTCGGCGTTTTGTGCCTTGTGGTACAGAACCCTTCGTGTGCGAGTCTGATTCGCACTTGGCCGGTTTCTTATAGCCATTCACATCCATACCCAATTTTTTCCTCCCAACAGACGTTTCGTTGATTGACAAGATTCTAATCGTCGCAATTGATCACAAATGGAATAACAAGGCATACTATGAAACATACCATGAAGGCACACCATGTATACCTACTATTGTAAGAAGTAAGTTGTTCTAGCCGAATAGACAGCTGTGCTGCTGGCAAGTTTCTTGCGCCACTTTTTATATACACATTGACATTGATGAATTTTATTTAGACAATGACATGAATATTTACTTTGTAAAGTTTTTTTTTTTTTCATTTAATTATTGTGAATGTGAGGACTATGTGGGTCATTTTTTTTTTCTATTTTCCTTCTTAGTTTTAATCATGATCTGACAGTTAGTAATTTACGCGGCCTACCCAAATGTCCTTTCTTTGGTATTGTTCGTCGAATCGTTGAGCTCCTCAATTTCTGAGTTGAGCTGCACGATTTTTGACAAATGCGTGCACTGATTGGACAGGTCCGCTCAATCTGTGTGGTTCTTTCCTCAAAAGACCATTTCAGACATCAACCTACATGGTCTTCACACGATCTGACCAAGATTTTGTCTGGACTTTAAAAGAGACTGTGACCTCTGAGTTTGTTTCGGCCTTTCTTCTCAGAGTAGTCAGATAGGAAACGCCGACCACATCTAGTTTAAAAAATGATGACGTGTAAAAATGTTTGTAAAAACCTACTTACAGAAAATAAATCATTTATCACTTTTTCCCACCAAAAGCACAAGGAAGCACTTCAGCCTAAGTGTGGAACTCTTTGGAACTCTTGCCTTCAAAGCAAGAGTGAACAGTCATCTTCTGGGCACGCTCGTTCCATCATAGACCACATCTATCGCTTTCCGTCAGGCGTCATCGGGGTCAAGAGCGGACCCATTTAGTAATAAAAAATAGGAGGCTGTGAAGCGCGGGGGTTTTGGGGGACTTTCTCATATAAATTTGACGTTCAAAAAGTGTTGATTCTCAGTCTAATTTAAATATATGACTTATGATTATGAAAAGGAAAAGCCTACCAGCTCATTTCCTATCGGATTTATATCTTTTGTGATAATATTATGTTCTATGTTTTATGCAGGAGCATCAACGTGAAAGTAATATAATCATATCGCTAAACGCAATGTAGCTTCCTATCTAAAAACGACTTATAGCTGAGAGAATCCGACGTATCTTGTGGGGGAGATCCGTTAACTTTTTCATACACAACCAGCATTTCCTTGAACGCAAGGAGGAAATGAGTAGAAAAAAAAACACGGCGCATCACCGGGTTAATGTTGCGAAATATCAGTAGTTTACGCACCACCTCCAGTCGTCAAGGTACGCGGCGGATTTGTTCGCGTGTCACTGCCTATAGATTCCTATGTATGTGTATTTTTCGCGTGAGGATAAGGTTCTGTAAACGAATATTATGTTATCACTTTTTGCATTACGGTGAGACATCGGTGACGTTTTCACAGCGTCAATTTAACTGTTCGCGGTATTATTTCTTTACCGAAATGAATTCTTTTTTGCTTTCTTTTAGAACATATTTTTAAGTATAACGTGATCTTTATGAGCAAACAATTTTGCTCTTCTACTGTCCTTTTTAGGGTTCTGTGCCCAAAGGGTGCCAACGGGACTCTATCGCCTTCGCTGTCCATCGGTCCATCTGTCTGCCAGCGGGATGAAATGAAATGAATAAGTATGTATCTCATGAACTGTAATAGTTAGAAAATTTAAATTTTCACTGCAATAGAAATACACACTTATTTATATTGCTGCAATAATAACAAGAGAGAGCAGTGGTGGCCAAGTGGTAACGGCCGCGACTTACGAGTTGTAGGTCGTAGGTTCGAACCCAGACAGGCGCTTTACTTTGTGAAAATTATTTCATCACCACTGCTCTCAAAACGGTGAAGGAAAACATCGTGAGGAAACCGGCATGTCCTAGAACCAAAAAATCGAAGACATGTGACATCTACCAATCCGCACTGGGCCAGCGTGGTGGATTACGGCCCACTCCCTCTCACCGAGAGGAGGCCTGTGTCCCAGCAGTGGGAACATTATAGGGCTGATTATGGTTATGGTTATGGTAATAACAACAAGTAATAAAAATATAAATAATGGTAAAACTTAAAGATACAAAGGAACTATAGCAAAGGCCACACAAGAAACGTGTACTTGGCCGCTTTTTTTTATCTCAAAGCCATCTATCTCATTTTATTAACAGATCCTAAACGGTTTTTCTACTCAAAACTTTAAGCAACTCAGTTCTGTTCTCCACTAGGAAATCCGAACTCTCTCGTAAAAGACAAACAACGCAATTCCCAAAGTTTCAAAGTCGTCACCTCCGCGAAAGTTTTTCACTAAAGTTTACGTGTTTACTTGGCAAAGTGGGCCGTTTTGGAGTCAGGAGCCACGGATGCTCTTTACCGTCCTCCCTTACTGGTTTCCGATATTTTGTTCGATTTACAGAATGGTAAACCGAAACTTTGGAGGGTTTTCTTCGTTAAAAATCTTGGGCTGAATATTTTTTTGTGTTTTTTTTTCAGGAGGTAATTTGCATTGAACGTAGAAAATATTTTCTGCACTCTAAATCAAACTTGAGCTTCGAAAACGTATGCCTAAGTAACGAAACAAGGTGATAAACGAATTCAAAACACGGATTATTAACTGCAAGAACATTAATTATATAGGCCTGTACCTACACCCATTATCTACTGTATAAGAAATATCTGTACACCTTGCAAGGCAGCACATAGTGACACAACATATATACAGGATTATTGGCAAAACATTAACAACCTCTTAAGAGGTCATTGTACTCATCATTATGAACAACTTTTACTATGGTACCAAACATGAAATCGCGAAAAAAAATCAGTTGTTCCCTACAATTTGACGAGTTAGACGAACATAAATGTAGGGAACAGCTGATTTTTTTCGCGATTTCTTGTTCAACAGGGAGGTTTGGATTTAAAACCTCCCTGTTGAACAAGAAATCGCGAAA
Source organism: Mesoligia furuncula (assembly GCA_916614155.1). Lineage (NCBI taxonomy): Eukaryota > Metazoa > Arthropoda > Insecta > Lepidoptera > Noctuidae > Mesoligia > Mesoligia furuncula. The sequence goes on from OU744807.1 coordinate 5,685,530, forward strand.
AAAATCAGTTGTTCCCTACAATTTGACGAGTTAGACGAACATAAATGTAGGGAACAGCTGATTTTTTTCGCGATTTCTTGTTCAACAGGGAGGTTTGGAAAAAAAAAGGGAGGCCTTTGCCCAGCAGTGGGACACAATAGTTTAACAAAAAAAAACACACCACGTACAGTCAACAAAGGAGATAAGTATACAGGAGCGTCGGATATAATTGAAGTTTACTAAGAAACCCATGGATGTTCTGGACTGAAATTTGATTTAATAAATGATTTGTTTGTTTTCTATTAATAAAATTAAATTTTATTCGAGAACATCCATCGGTTTCTTAGTAAACTTCAACTATATCCGACGCTCCTGTATACTTATCTCCTTTGTTGACTGTACATTACACCTATTTGTGCAAATAAATGAATTTGAATTAAACTTATCTTTCAAATTCAGTCATTGACATTCAATCAAATTATTCTTACGTTTGTTGCCCAGGTCATGTCTACCTCTCCATACATTGGGAATTAAATTAATAGAATAGAATAGAATACTCTTTATTATGTACACCATATAAATTACAGACATATTATAAATTTAGAAACTGTACAAAGGGCGACACAATGGACGGTCTTATCGATAAAAGCGATCTTTTAAAGACAACCTTTGGATGGATTAAAAAGGGAAAGGACAGACAAATACTGTAGGTAGTCTGTGGTGTACCAATTACATACATAAAGTATATTATACTAATATATATAAATATATACATAGGTATTATTCCTTTGTCATGGATCCCTTGTAATTGAGAGGGGCCGACAACGCTAAATAAACAAGATAGTGTCTGTTTAGGCGGGCTGACGATTGTAAATTAATTTATGTACCTGATGAAATTGAATCCCTTACCGTTTGTGTTTCGCCCGAAGGATAATTCTTAGACATAACATGTGGTATAGGATGATAAGTTCGGCTCAATGGAACAGATGGAATTGTATTTATTAATCACTAGCGGCCCCGCCCCAGCATCTCAGATTATAATTATCGTTGGACGCAGACGGGACGAGGATTAAAAATGTATAGCAAGTATCTTGCAAGTCCACGCGTGCTGAATGTTTAATACTCTGTTTCCAATGATGGGAGGCCGAATTTGTGTCATCTCTAAAAAAATTTATGAGTTTCCGAATTCAGCCGATTTTTATTTTCAGCCAGTATCTTTTTGATCTAATGCATAATATTTTATTATTAAACTTAATGAGAGACATTAAACTCTGTGGTAAATTTATATCGAAATAAAAAATAAAAAACAGTGTATTAATGAAAAACTGTGCAATAATGTGATTTCATATAACATTTCTGCACTGTTTTGGTTCTAAGCAAAAAATACGTCCTTTGTGATCGGTTTTGTAGTGATTAATATCATTACTAGCTACTGTATAGTTGAAAGAAAACGATATTTGTCTACAACAATTAAATATATGAATAATAAGTAGGGCAAGTCAAATAAAACTTATAAACATACATTATAATAATTATACAAAACAACATCTGTTTTTCTTACACTTGTCATAGTATTTACAATAGTCACAATAGTGACACTGCCGTCATAAGGAAAAAGGGCACAACTAGCGTTTTTTCCAAAATTGAGTAAAAAAACTGGCATGTGCACCTTTTTTTCTGATTCCAATTTCCTAGAAAAGCAGTGGGCGCCACGTAACGGCCGCCACCATGACGGCTGTCATGCATTATGATGGCACCGGGGTTTGACTTTACGGCGTCAAAAAATGTTCTTTAATAAAATGTATTTCTTTAATTAAAACTGTTTGGAACCAATTACAGAAATTAAAGACTCAGTTTCTATAATACGCATAAAAGATAAAACATAAAATCATAAACTAAAAAGTTAACAACACTTTCATAACTCCCTCTCAAACAAAACACATGCCGACAAAATCTTCGTCAATTCGTCCGCAAACAGACGTTAAAAAAGGAAAGAAATTACATTACATTACATTAAAGAATTACAAGGATTTCACTTACTTGAGAACATTTCAGAACTTAAAAAAAAAATAATAGCAAAGATCTTCACTCATTAGAAGCCTGAGGGAGGACTTCACCGTCGAGGTAGACCACGGCGAAGGTGATGCGATGATGTTGTAACATTTGCAGGGCCAACATGGCCAGAGATCGCAAAAGACCGGTTCTGAAGAAAAAAGGGGAGGCCAGCTTTCCCAATTTGCCAGCAGTGGGACACAATGTAGGCTAACAAAAAAAAAAAACAAAACATATAGTGTTATAAAAACTCTGACATACAAACTAAGTAGTTATTGTTTTTCTTTCTAACAATTCATTTACTTCAATGACATTTCATTTCGTACGCAAATAGCATTAACGAACACAAAAGTTAAACTTATTAATCCACGCGCTAAAGAAATAATTAGCGTGGTCTCTCATAGTAGATAAAGAATGCGAACCCAGTGCCATAACAAAGGAACGTACATAAAGTTGGGCAAATCTATTTTATGTTAGCAATGTTTGGTAACTTAGAATGTGATTTTTATAAATTTTCACATTCTTTAAGGTACCTACTCGTGACTTATTACGTTTTTGAACCCCGCTAAAATAATAATTGTTCTCTAAAAATTGACTCGCACTTATTAGATTAGAAGTATATATGTATCCAAAATTAGGGAATAAAGTATAACCTATCTGTAAGTATATCTAATTATTACCCAAATATAAAGCTTTGAATATCAGTACTGTTACTAGTTATTTAATAAGGTGTATATTAGGGAATAAAGTACAATCTATCTGTAAGTATATCTAAATTTAACCCAAATATAAAGCTTTGAATATCACTATGGTTACCAGTTATTTAATATGAGTAATACCTATGAATATGGCACACAAAATAAAGCGCAGAAAGACAAGACCAGACATTTATTTTAATTTAGGCTTATCAGTAATCAGAAAGCTAGTCGGCCGTTCCAAATCTAGGTCATCATGGACAAGAAGGACAAGAAACTCCATGGAAACAGTATTATTGTATTCTATCAACAAATTTATTGTAATTATTATTTACTATATTGCCATAAATTAGTTATCGTTATTTCAAAGCAATTAATTAAATTAGAATACCGGCAATATAATAGGTAATAATAGCAATCAAACATAATAACAATAGTAAAACAACAAACATTTAAAAACAGTTCCTAATCATAACATCATATCGTTTGTCTCTGCATCACCCAAAGGTTGACGGGTAGAAAATGCCTATGGCATTAAGTCCGCCTCTGTACATTTATGTGCTTGAAGTGTTAAATATAAATAAATATAAATAAATAAATAATATAATAACAGTAATAAAATAACTTAACTTCTACCTGTAGGCCGGAGCTCCGTTCTGGTCGATGACTCGAAAAAGAATTGCCTCTGTCACTCGGAACTCCCCCTTTTATAGTCGTGAACAAACAACTTTGACGTTTCTATCTACCGTCATTCAAAATATCAACGACATAAAAGGTGGATATCCGTTAGGAATATTTTCTATGTTTTGCTACACTATTTCTTAAGATTTTAGCTAGTCTACTTTTACAAACATACTGAAATAATGAAAGAATTAATGAATAATGTAAATTAGGTATTAGATACTTGTTACAAGTTTTTAGGTTATGCAAAACATTACTATTTTATCAAGTTTTTAACAGTAAAGAATACTTATGATAACAATAACAATACCTATAACTAGGATAATCTATTAGACTCGTGGTAGTATAATGTGATGTGTCAGCAACCAAAGTCGATTAACACTTCAGTTTTTTTAATCTCAGTTATTGAGCAAAATATTTGTTCAAAATGGCATTGTACTTCTGCTGCAATTTTGAACAAATATTTTGCTCAATAACTGAGATTAAAAAAACTGAATTGTTAATCGAATTTTCCGTTAATGAGCAAAATATTTGTTCAAAATGGCATTGTACTTCTGCTGCAATTTTGAACAAATATTTTGCTCAATAACTGAGATTAAAAAAACTGAAGTGTTAATCGACTTTTGTTGCTGACCGTACAGTGGTCTCCGAAAGTTAGTTGGCATTTTTCCAATTTAGCTGTAATGATACAAGATTTAAAATAGAATAAAAATATTAGGTGCTCCTAAGGGATTACCTACTTGATTATTTTTTATGACAAGTCAAAGGTCCATAAAAACGTTGAAGCAGTTCAAGCATTTGGATCACTAGAAATTTAAATAATTTTTAAGGTGAAGTGGAAAAATGACACCTAACTTCTGGAGGCCACTGTACACGCTGTTTTTAACATGGCCGATAAATTAAAAATGATTTATAATTAGTTCAAAACGATTTTGCATGAAGTTTAGTTGGTTTGAACAACTATTATAAACTCAAAGACCTAACAATGTATTGAAAAAGCTAACAGTCTTAAAATAATAATATGAAAAGCAATAAAAAGGGGGGAAATAAAGGGCCTCAAAAAATCCTTCCAATTATTACAATGTATTTTAGCCAAATCTAGGAGAAATAAACGACACTTAAATAGTGAACTTGTTTTTGGTTTCGTGGATGTAGATGTGCTCGAGTCGTAGTTATACGAGTACCTAGTAGAACGGGATGTAGTTACCTCTGTCGTTTTTGTAGTTGCCTCTGTCGTTGTTGTAGTCGGCTCTGTCGTAGTCGTAGTTGACTTTATGGTAGTTGTAGTCGGCGCTGTCGTAGTTGTAGTAGAACTGGAAGTCTTTGGCTCTGTCGTTGTTGTAGTCGATTCTGTCGTAGTTGCTGGGTCTATCGTAGTTGTAGTCGGCGCTGTCGTAGTTGTAGTAGAATTGGAAGTAGTTGGTTCTGTCGATGTTGTAGTTGCCTCTGTCGTTATTGTAGCCGGCTCTGTCGTAGTTGTAGTTGGCTCTATCGTAGTTGTAGTCGGCGCTGTCGTAGTTGTAGTAGAGTTTGAAGTAGTTATCTCTGTCGTTGTTGCAGTTAACTCTGTAGTTTTTGTATGTCATAGTTGTAATTGGCGCTGTCGTATTTATAGACGGCGCTGTCGTAGTTGTAGTAGAACTAGAAGTCGTTGCTTCTGTCGTTGTTACAGTTGCCTCTGCAGTTATTGTAGCAGGCTCTGTCGTAGTTGAGGTTGACACTGTCGTTGTTGTAGTTGGCGCTGTAGTATTTATAGTCGGCGCTGTCGTAGTTGTAGTAGACCTAGAAGAAGTTGCCTCTGTCGTTGTTATAGTTGTCTCTGTAGTTATTGTAGCTGGCTCTGTCGTAGTTGTAGTCGACTCTGTCGTTGTTGTAGTCAGCTCTATCGTTGCTGTAGTTGGATCTGTCGTAGTTGTAGTTGACTCTGTCGTTGTTATAGTCAGCTCTATCGTTGTTGTAGTCAGCTCTATCGTTGTTGTAGTTGGCTCTGTCATAGTTGTAGTAGAACCGAAAGTAGTTACCTCTGTCGTTGTTGTAGTTGGCTCTGTCGTAGTTGTAGTGGAACTGGAAGTAGTTGCCTCTGCCGTAGTTGTAGTAGAACCGGAAGTAGTTGCCTCTGTCGTTAACTTGTGAACAGTCTAAACACGCCTCTCTTCATCTCTTTATCTACTTTCCTATTGCAGGCATGCCGGAAGAGGTTTCTATAAATATAAGTATCACCGTTGTACCTATTTGTCTATCCTTTTTTCTTGATTGTCTATATAACTCTTCACATAAATGTTTAAATGAATAATAAATAAACAGTCCCTGATTTGGCGGTAGCTGAATTTGGTCGCAGTAACTAAGTCATGCACCCCCGACCGAACGGGTTAGGTTAGGAAAGAACAAACGGGTTAGGTTAGGAAAGAACTGTGACCAACTACGCGCGAGCGGAGCGAGCGAAGCGAGCGGTACGCGGCAACAGCTGGCGAGCGCTACTTTCAAGTTGGTCGCAGTTAGCAGCCTTTTTGGTATTAGCGCAAGGGTCGATCCGTCACATAAACAAATAGACCTTGTCATTTTATGAGGTGCAAGTAACATTCATTCATGGGGTAATAAAGCAATTACGAGGTCCACTATACATGAACACACATACCAGTGTGTATAGTCAACAAAAGAGATAAGTATGCAGGATCGTCGGATATAGTTGTAGTTTAGTAAGAAACCGATGGATGTTCTCGAATAAAATTTTATTTTATTAATAGAAAACAAACAGCTTATTTATCAAATTCTATTTTTATCTGCCCTGCGGGTTTCTGTATCTCTCTTGGTCTGGCTCCTCACCTTAGACTTGTTACGGCAAAGTAAACTCTTCGGCATCTAGGCCTATGCCGGAAGAGTTTACTTCGGAGCGCGCAAGCCCCACCACGACGTCAACGTAGAGTTACGGAGATGGGGTTATTATTATTATTAATTTACAGGTGAATTTGCGTTTTATTATTAGATTTTATTGTTGCTCACAATATCAATATTGTATGTCCAGTCCAGTCCTACCAGTATCACTCTTACCAAGGGGTATCATTTTACCCAGGAACTGGGTTGTGGAGCTGAGATAGACAGTCGTTCCATGTAAAATACTGGTATTCAGCTGCACCTGGTACTACTTAAAGCCGACCAACATAGTTGGAAAAAGGCTAGGCAGATGATGATCCATAATATGAACAGATGGATGACTCCTGCAACACAGGTTTTTCCTATCGTGGGGCATCGATCATCTATTTAGTGCCAGGCTATTTGCACGTTTAATTAAGTGTCACCTTGTATCTGTGTAGTTTTTTTATGTCAAATACAAGTATCTCATGTTGCAATAATTTATTTTGGAATCGGTGCAATGATCGTTATTTTAAACTGCACTGCACATTTCCACGGTAGGTGCTAGTGAACCTTTTAACCTTACCTAACACAACTATAACTTGTAAACGCTAGTCGACTTCCATTGACTCGAAAGGGTTCGAGACGATTTACATTAAGGATAATTTGACCACCTGAAAAAGCTTTCTGTGACCACATTGTGGTCATCATTAATGGTACAGCAGGTACCTACAGTCAGTTCACAGTAAATTTCTCCTCTGTTATTGCATCACTTAGTCCACTCAACGAATGACCCAAAAGGTGTAGAGTGCGTGAGCTGGGGCATAAGCGGTTTCTTCAGAAAGTTGTTCAGGGTGCTTATGGAGTAAACATACTAAAAGTCCCCGCCTCTAGGAATTGAGCCGAAGTCGGGAGGCGTAAAAGTTCCCACTTTTGTGTTTTTCGCTAATATCTTTAAAACGGTGCGTAGTAGAGAAAAAATAATTTTCTACGTAATGAAAGCTGATACAATTGTCTACAACTTTTATCTTATAGGAGGAGGCTTTATCAGTAGGGTTAGGGACCTAGAAGAAGAATGAAATGTTCGAATCAATAAATTACAGAAACTAAAAGAATGTACTCAGGCTAAGGAATCCAATAATGAATTATTAAACACTAATTGCAACCCCTTAACAACAATCAATCTTACTGAAGATTCCATTTTAAAACTTAACAATAATAGTTATAAAGCAAGTCAAAAAATTAAAAAATTAAATCATAAATAAATGCAATAAATTTAGAAAACAACAAAAACACAGTTCTAATAATATTAAACTAAGAAAAGAAGGTGGTTTTCTTATAAATAAATAAATTATCTATCAAATTAAATTAGAAGACAGTAAGAATATTTATGAGATTGACTAACAACGCTTATAGTCTGAAATTCAGGTATTTGAAGAGTCAATACATTCACTTTATGCTAAGTATGTGCGGTCTGAAAAACAAATTCAGGAGCATATCCTTGCGGCAAATGAGTTAGTGGATATGTGCAACTCCAATCCAGAAAAAGTGGACCCGCTGACTCTCAGCAGCCCTCGTTGTTCATTGCAAAGCAAATCCAGTCTTGCCACTTCCTGACTGGGACGGGGCCTGGGACTTCCTGACTGTTAAATATCTGGTGTATCTTGGTACACCAGATATCGAACAAGGTCCATTGCAAGTTCTTCAGACAGAAACTAGTTCTCTCCCTTGTAGTAGTAAAGTTTGTTACTGCTCCATTATGTTTTCTGATAGTTTTGGAAAAGGATTAGGTAAATTACTTAGCAACAACCTGTGTCATTCTTCACAAAACTTTTGCATGCCTCAGACTTCCTACAAACAAATAATGTCTTCAATAACTAGGAATGAATATGATCCTAATGCCATTACTTACTTAGTACTTATAGGTAACAGTTTAAATGTTACAAAAGATGATATCACTGATAGTGTCACGAACCTATTGAAGTTAAATTTTAAGAAAATAATCTTGTGTGCTTTTCCACATTTTGAGCACTTGTCAAACATACAAAACAACTACATTCACATGTTAAATAATTACAAACATGCATTTCATAGTTAGTCGCTATAGTGAAAGAAGACTTCTGGCCGCAGGACGTGGTGTTCCGTCGCTTCCGCGGATAAGTACCACAGACAAAGCACAAGAACAAGCTAATGAAGTGAAGTTTTATTTTATTATAATAAAAATATGTATGTTTAGGTGAAGGTATTTACTTGTGGGCCTGCGTAAATAAATGAATAAATAAATAAATAAATAGTGACAAGTTTATATTTTTTGATATCAACATTTTTGTTGATAAGTTAAGGTCGACTAGGGATACTGTGTATCTGCCCATTAGTTTTAGACATCAAATAGCCAGGCTGTTAGCACTTAATATTAACCTAGACATAATTAGTATGTCGAAGTCATCTAATTGATTTCTCCAATGCCTTTAACGCCGTCAGCCACCATATTCTCCTTTCTATCCTCTCTCACCTTATGGTTTCGTCTGACGCTCTGAAATGGTTCTCTTCTTATCTTCGGGGACGTCAGCAGTCGGTTCGCGTTGATCAGAGTTCTTCGAGTTGGCGTGACCTGGATGCTGGTGTTCCACAAGGCGGTATTCTTTCTTCATTGTTATTCTCCATCTTCATTAATTTTATAACTCACTGTCTTCGATGTTCGTATCATCTATATGCTGATGATCTTCAATTATATACAGCTGAGCGGGTAGAAGGTTTGTCGGACGCTATAGCAGATGAAAACCGAGACTTAGATGCTATCAAAAACTGGTCTGATAGTTTCGGGGTGTCATTGGAAGCTCACGCATGATGGGTAGGGTGACGCTTAGCTCTCTTCCTCATCTTATTTTCAATGTTACCGTCATACCTATTACCCCTACTGTGAAAGATCTTGGTTTGCATCTTGACTCTACACTTAGCTGGCAACGCCAGGTCTCTAGTGTAATTCAACGGGTCAACGGTACTCTGCGATCCCTGTATCGTCTGAGAAACTTTTTGCCCGCTAAGACGAAAACCATGCTTGTGCAGACTTTGATTTTTTATTTCCTATTATCGACTATGGTGACGTGTGCTACTTTGACTTGAACGCGGTTTTGCTGGATAAGCTCGACAGATAGCTCAACAATGGTATCCGGTTCATATTCAACCTGAGGAAATATGACCCTGTGTGGAGCTTTAGGTCTGAGCTCATGATGTCTATTCGCCATAGAAGAAGTTTGCGCGCTTTGACCACGCTTTTCTCACTTCTCAACTCTCCCACTCCTCCTTCTTATCTCGTGTCTCACTTCCAATATCTATGTTCTTCTCACGCTAAGAATCTGCGTTCTTCTAACAATTCTCTCCTACTCTGTCCTTCTCATACTTCTGACTTTGTTCATTCTTCCTTTCATATTAAGTAAATTCTTCTCTGGAATGCACTTCCTCTTGATATCAGGACGGCCACCAGTCGGTATGCATTTAAGCGGAAATTGCAGAGTTATTTTCAAAACAAATAGAGTCATCTCAACACCTCTCTCTCATGAATTTGTTTGTATATATATATATTATAGGTATATATTATAGTCAATAGTATGCATGTGTCATCATCTGCCTAGCCTTTTCCCAACTATGTTGGGGTCGGCTTCCAGTCTAACCGGATGCGGCTGAATACCAGTATTTTACATGGAGCGACTGCCTATCTGACCTCCACAACCCAGTTACTGGGTAATACGATACCCCTTGGTAAGACTGGTTGTCAGACTTTCGGGCTTCTGACTACCCGTAACGACTGTCAAAGATCCACAAATGACGGCCGGGACCATCGGCTTAACGTGCTTTCCGAGGCAGGGAGGGGTCTCGGTATCTAAAGATGGTCACCCATCCACAGACCAACCGCGGCGAGCGTAGCTTAACCTGATCGATCGACTTGTGCGGCTGTTTTTATTTTGCCACGGGCCCCTAATAGTATGTATGTGTATATAACCTATTTATGTATTTGTGTACTTAGTTTTAATTTTTTTTTTTAACCATTGTTCCTCTCAACCAAAGCACCTGCCATCCAATCTCTTCACCACCCTTGGTTGACTGATAGAGAATGCCTAAGGCATTAAGTCCGCCTTTGTACCTTTTTGTGCGAAAAGTTTAAATAAATAAATAAGTCATCGATAATTAGCACCACAATTAGTAATAGTACTAATGTTAAGGTGGTTAGCTCAGATATTTTGAACTAGTTTGTAAGACAACAGAAGGTACCTCTAACAGTTTAACAAAAAGGTATTTTCTAGCTCTAAATTAGTGAACTGTAGAAAAGGGGCTAAGCAGAAATCCTTGAAATTATTTTATCAAAATATTCAAGGTTTTTCTTGTAAACAATTGGAAATTGAGTTGATTTTAGAAAAAACAATGTTTGACATTATTTGTAATAACTGAGCGTTGGTTAAAAGATTCTGAAATGTTAATTAACTATGACAATTATAGTGTGGCAAGTTGTTTTAATCAAAATTCAATGCTGCGTGGTGGTTCACTAATCCTAATTAAAAGTTGTATTAAATTCAAACCTCTTAAATACATAGTTGAACTATCAGTTGAACATAGCATTGAACTGTCTTGTGTTGAGCTAGATAAGCATGTTATAGTGTGCGTTTACAAACCCCCCAATCATCAAAACTATTCTATATTTGAGTCAGTAATGGAAGATGTTTTGGCAAAACTTACAACTGGTGATGATTTTAATATTAATATTTTAGAAAATAATTTAAATACCAATGGATTATTAAATTTGTTTAAATCGTTCAATTTGTCAAATGTGTTTGTAGAACCGACCCGAACAACTACGACTACTGCTACATGTTTTGATAATATTTTTTGTTGCTGCGACTATTTAGATAAAGCCGTTGTTAATTATAATCTCCCTTCTGATCACAGCGGTCAAACTGTAACTTTTGAGTCCAACATGCCAATACAAAAAGTGCAGATACAATCCAGACAAATAACATCAGCTAATTTAAATAAATCTAATGGCACTTTAATTTGTAAATTAAGTAATCAGAACCTTACGGTGAAAAATGTTAATATTTTGTATAATAAATTTTTGTCGTTTGTCCAAACCGACTTCAATAATTATTTTAAGAAGAACACTAAAAATATCAGCCCTAAGTTTTTATTTTGTGACTGGGCAGCTAAAGGACTCAGGAAAAGTAGGGAAAGACTTTTCGAGCTGTATGCCCTTAAGCCACGGAAACTTTTAATAAATATGTTGCTATTTACTCTAGAACTTTTAAGAACGCGTGTAAGGCAGCTTATACATTAGCAACAAGGTTAAATCAGCAGACAATAAAATAAAGACGGTTTGGAAAATTATAAATAATGAAACGAACAGGTATAAAGAGCATAATTCTGATTACACACCGCAGACGTCAAGCGGTCTCATTTGCGATAAAAAGAAGTGGCTCAAGAATTTGTAAATTTCTTTATTAGTATCCCACTCAAAACAACTGAAACCTTAAAGTCCTCGCCCTCGCTCGCTTTTGATTTAGTAAGGGCGAACGTTTCAGCCTGCCCGATTGAATTTAACTTTAAGCATATTAACTCCTTAACAGTATTAGCCCCTTAACCCTTTATTTGTTTAAGCGAATTAAGATCAAATTGACCATAGATCTTTGGGGAATGTCCATTAAGGTCTGTACCTCCATAATTGAGACTATTGCGCCTTACTTAGCCTTAGTATTTCATTCGTGCGTGGATCAAGGAGTCTTCCCCGATTTAATGAAATACAGTAAGGTAATACCACTTTACAAATCTGGGGACAGTAAAGACACCAATAATTATAGACCCGTATCCGTTTTGCCGGTTTTCTGCAAGGTGTTTGAAAAGATAATGCTTAATCAAATGCTCAATCATTTTAACACGAATAAAATCCTACACGATCAACAGTAAGGGTTCACCAAAGGACGACCGTTGTACGACCGACACCGGTGTAACTTTATTAAAATACATTTTTAACGCGTAGGAAGAGGCCCAAGACGCCATAGGAATCTTTTGTGACCTCTCCAAGGCATTTGATTGCGTCGATCACGAAACCTTGCTTTTGAAACTTGAGCATTACGGACTTGGAAAACTTGCGGTCAGTTCAATTAGTTCTTATTTAAATGATAGACATCAACAAGTTCAAATAAATCGTGTCAATTCACTTGGTTCAATAGTAAAAATTGGTGTGCCACAAGACTCGATATTGGGTCCTTTCCTCTTTTTAGTGTATATTAATGATCTACTCCATTTATTAAAAAATCAACCACAAATGGTGTTATTTGCTGATGACACTTCCTTAATTTTTAAGGTAAAAATAGACGTGCTACAAATTTTGACGACGTTAAATAATGTCCTACTGCAGGTCCAAAATTGGTTCACTTGCTAATAATTTATTATTAAATGGAAAAAAACTAAGCGCATAAGATTTTCTTTACCAAATATCAAGGGTGGTGATTGTGAGACAATATTTAGTATTAAATGGAAAAAAACTAAGAGCATAAGATTTTCTTTACCAAATATCAAGGGTGGTGATTGTGAGACAATATTGAATTAAGAGAAACTGGAATTCGTCGGAAAACTGTTTTCCTAGGGATCACGCTCGACTCAAGGCTACAATGGGGTCCTCATTTAACATCTCTTGCAGGACGGGTAAGTTCAGCAGCTTCCTCTTCCCCCGGACCGCCGCCGTTAGGTGCTAACGTGTCCACAGTTCTGTATTCACTTGTTTTAAAAAGTATTAAAATAAATTTAGTATACCTATTTTGATTCGTATAAAATAATAGGAGTGCATAAAATTAGAAGAAGTGGATGATGGAACGCTCTTAATACTGCGAATCTGCAATATACCTGACCGCCTGGCACCGGGTGTGGCTACACTACAAAAGCTCCACCGGCGAGGATAGGTAAGAATTCTCAACATTTCAACCGAAAGACGTCCCCTGCTGGACATAAGCCTCCCCCAAGGGGGAGGGGGGGGTTGCCATAATCGCCACGCTTGGCAGGCGGGTTGGCGATGGCAGTATAGTATGGTGGTAAAATGCATCTCTATGCATTTCACCACCATACTATACTGCCTGCCTACTATAACGCTGCTGCCCATTCTCCGGTATGACCCTTAGTCGCCTTTTACGACACCTGCGGGAAGTATGGGGTGGTGCTATTCTTTAAGTCCGGCACCACACAGACAAGTATTCGCAGGTAAGAATTCTCATTAGGTAGTCAATAAAAATCGGCGTGTGCGCTAGTTAAGTGTGACGACCCCAACAGTATTTGCTTTGTCAGCAAATATACCTCCATTCAAAGTAGTAAATAAGTAGTTATAAGAATATAAATTATCGCAATAATTAATTATAAATACAGTCTCATAACTAGAATAGAATATTTTTAGTGTTTCTGACGGGAACACCCAAATATTCCGAAATATTTTATTCCGAATTTCGATGTTCTGATTTTCAAAAGTCCTAAATACCTAAGAATTATAATGTCTATTATTAAAAATCACGAAATTTATGTTACCGAAAGTCGTTTGTTTTCCGATTTTCATATGTTCGAAGAATCAAATGCTCGATGGGTTCTCGGTCCGAACAACGTCATTCCGATTTTAAATTTTCTGAATAACCTGTTAAAATTGGTACCCCCTTTCTTATCCTAAAATTGTTTGTCCGAAAGTCATTATCCATAACACGTTTGCTATAAACTTCAGTAACCATAATGTTCAAAAATTCGAAATTTTGTTTTACATAATTATCTTTACTTCTAAATCTATTCTGTCATAATATCGGGTACTATAATAATTGAATATCCTAATTTTGCATGAAATAAAGTCATATGTCCTAAGTATTGTATTATATAATGTGTATTATTCCGAATGTTCATTTATAATAAAATTGTTAGCTCTAAAACATTTGCTAAAAATTAGGTTTTAGTGACAGAAACGAATCGCTGTAAATCCGACTCCACGCAGTCTTGTCTGCCCCTAGAGTGTAATTTAAAATCGCGTAGGCGCGTAGGGGCGAGGCGGCCCGCGGGCTGAGGAGCAGGAGGCTGTGAGCGAGCCGCGGTGGTGAGCGAAAGCCGTCTGCGACGATTAGCACGCGTGGGGCCGCCGGAGAACCGCAGCGCCGGAGCCGTGACAGAAACCATGCCTGCTGCATGTTGCATGTTGCATGCTCGCTTGCATTTTATTCAATGGAGTTTCTTGCCCGTTCTTCTCCATAGAGATCTACATTTTGGAATGGGCAACTAGCTTCAACTTTCTAACCAACTGACAGACTATTTAATTTTGACAATTCAAAAGTGCCTGTACAAGGCTTAATTGAAATAAATGCTTTGAGTTTGAGTTGCTTCCGCCAGAGATAAAATAATTATGAAAGATCAAAAAGGTAAAGGATAAAAATAAACAAATGAATAACAACCCAATAAATTTTAATAATCTATGAAAATCCCGATTATAAAGAAATCATAAACATAATATAATTTACATACATTTATGTAATTAGTCAATATATTTTAGTCAATATACAATTAATCCCTAATGAATATATTGCCATACTGTAGCCAAATTGTGTAACACACTTACAATCACAATCCCATTCCATTGAAGAGAATAAAAAATAAAATCTAAATAAATCAAAACATCAGCATAAATAATAATATAAATAATTATGTGAACATAAAATGTATCCCAAAACCGAGTATACTAAAAATATTGTCCCATTTACACGATGCAAGTTATTCAATTCAATTCAATTAACCTATTTAAATCCTTAATGTACAGACGCCAGCACATCAAGCTACTACAATCTGTCAATTTTCTTTAGTAGATTTTCGACTTTATCGCTAAAGCATAAGGTTTAATGTTGATTGAGAAAATTTCAATGATGATGATGATGAGAAAATTTCACAGTTTCGGGTAGCTTAACATGCTTGGCGTCTGTACACGTACAATTTATTGGTAAGTATTAATCAATAGCACCTTGTCGGACACAGCAGTTTCTAGCCTGTGACATAAATACTAGGCCACTCAGAAAGTATTGCGAAAAAAAGTTTTTATGTATAAGAAACTGGCCAGTTATAAATCTATTTTGAAAATATGAATATTTGTAAGTAAAAATAGGTACGTTCCAATTTCAAAATTTCCCTCAACATTGTTTGCGAGCTAATTTAAATTATCGTGTCTCGTAAAAAAAATGGATCTGCGCCGGGAACATTTTCGCGCTATGATTTTCTACGATTTCAAGTGTCGCCTGAAACCGGACGAATCGTACGATAGACTTCAAATGGCATTCACGGTTGAAGGCCCTAAATGATAAATGATTTATTTTCTGTAAGTAGGTCTGTACAAACACTTTTACACGTCAATTATATTTTTTTAAACTAGATGAGGTCGGCGTTTCCTATCTGACTATTCTGAGAAGAAAGGCCGAAACAAACTTTGAGGTCACAGTCTCTTATACAGTCCAGACAAAATCTTGATCAGATCGGGTGAAGACCATGTAGATTGTGTCTGAAATGGTCTTTTGAGGAAAGAACCATACAGATTGAGCGGACCTGTCCAATCAGTGCACGCATTTGTCAAAAATCGTGCAGCTCAACTCAGAACTTGAGGAGCTCAACGATTCGACGAACAATACCAAAGAAAGGACATTTGGGTAGGCCGCGTAAATTACTCAAATTGTCAGATCATGATTAAAACTAACTAAGAAGGAAAACAAAAAAAAGAAATGACCCACATAGTCCTCACGTTCACAATAATTAAATAAATATAAAAAAATACTTTACAAAGTAAATATTCATGTCATTGTATATATAAAATTCATCAATGTCAATGTGTATATAACAAATCCGGACATAATCTTTGAGGACCATGTAGATTGGTGTCTGAAATGATCTTTTGAGGAAAGAACCACACAGATTGAGTGGACCTGTCCAGTCAGTGCACGCATTTGTCAGTAACAGTGCAGCTCAACTCAGAACTTAAGGAGCTCTACGATTCGACGAACAATACCAAAAACAGGACATTTGGGTAGGCCGCATAAACTACTCAAACTGCCAGACCATGATTAAAACGGAAACAACGACCCACATAGTCCTCACATTCACAGTAATTAAAATAATATTATACTTCATACAGTAAATGTACATGTCATTGTATAAGTAAATGTGTAAATAGAAAAAAAAATTAAAGTGTAAAATATCAAAATAAAAACAACATCCACTGTCTGAACCTATTGGAGCAGCTCAATCCCAAGCCTTTTTGTCCTCAATATAGTCTTTTACAGTATAGAGGCTTTCTGGCATAGCTCCCTTCTAAGGCAATCGTGTATCGTTGGTATAACGAATTCAAGCGCGGTCGATTACCTTTGGGGGATGAAGAAAGAAGTGATCGCTCTTTGACCGTTGTTATGGAAGAAAACGTGCTAGCAGTGAAAAATGTAATCTAAGACAATAGGCTAGTTACGTATCAAGAGGTTCAACACATGGCAGGTTGGATCGGGAAGCCTTCTCGAAATTCTACACGTGTATCTTCGCGTGAGGGGGTTAGTTCCACGCAGGGTGCCGAACAATCTCACTGATGCTCAGAAGCAGGCCCGGGTGGAATGGTGCCGTGATGTGATAAACAAATTTGAAGGAGGCTCGTCTCGGCGTGTTTACGACATTATTACAGGTGAAGAGTCTTGGATTTATCAATACGATCCAGAAACGAAGCGCCAGTCGACGGTTTGGGGGTGTTTCAAAACGAATCAACGTCTACCAAAGTGAAGCGATTTAGAAGCGGGGGGAAGATTTTGACCGCGAGCTTTTTCAATTTGACTGGCTACTTGTTGTCAATTCCTTTACGGAACCAAAGAAGCATTAACGCTGAATGGTTATACTACCAAATATTTGGCAGAAGTTTTCTCTGTTGTGAGCAACAAGCGACCAAACACAGGGCTCCGCGGGCTACTGCTCCACCACGACAATGCGCCTTCGCACATCGTGCTCAAAACGAGGGAGTTCCTGGACATCACGCCGATCAAACTCCTGGGTCACCCTCGTTACAACCCTGACCTAGCACCGTGTGGCTTCTTTTTATTCCCAAAAATAAAAAATCTGCTCAAAGGGATATAATTTTCGTCGCCCGACGATGCGCTGTCAGCGTTCGAGCAGGCTATAAACCTGGTGTCTGCGGCGGACTGGAAAAAGTGTTTTGAAAACTGGTTCAGACGCATAAAAGGCTAGTGGATTGTACTTTAAAAAGAATTATTAAACAAATATTTACTTAGAACATTTTTTTTTATTGTCGCAAAACTTTCTGAGTGTCCCACGTATCTACAATAACATTTTAGCAAGAAAAGGCTTGCACCGTCTAAACAATGTAATCCTATAAATCAGGCCTACGTTGTGTTAGTGCCAAAATTAATGTTTGTCACATGGTTTTGGCGTTTTTGTGGTGATTGACATACAAACTACGTAGGATGCTACATTTGGGTGTGGTAGGTTTTGTTGAACACGGTTTGGTAGGTTTAGATGTACACGGTTTCGTGGTAGGTTTAGATGTACACGATTTCTCGATAGGTTTAGGTGTGCACGTAGGTTTAGGTGTACACGGTTTCACGGTAGGTTTAGGTGTGCACGGTTTGACGGTAGGTTTAGGTGTACAGGGTTTCATGGTAGGTTTAGGTGTACACGGTTTCACGGTAGGTTTAGGTGTGCACCTAGGTTTGGTTTGCACGGTTTGATGGTAGGTTTAGGTGGGCACGTAGGTTTAGGTGTGCACGGTTTGACGGTAGGTTTAGGTGTGCACGTAGGTTTAGGTGTACACGGTTTCACGGTAGGTTTAGGTGTACACGGCTTCACGGTAGGTTTAGGTGTGCACGTAGGTTTAGGTGTGCACGGTTTGACGGTAGGTTTAGGTGTACACGGTTTGACGGTAGGTTTAGGTGTGCACGGTTTGACAGTAGGTTTAGGTGTACACGGTTTCACGGTAGGTTTAGGTGTGCACGGTTTGACGGTAGGTTTAGGTGTACACGGTTTCACGGTAGGTTTAGGAGTGCACGGTTTGACGGTAGGTTTAGGTGTACACGGTTTCACGGTAGGTTTAGGCGTGCACGGTTTGACAGTAGGTTTAGGTGTACACGGTTTCACGGTAGGTTTAGGTGTGCACGGTTTGACGGTAGGTTTAGGTGTACACGGTTTCACGGTAGGTTTAGGTGTGCACGGTTTGACGGTAGGTTTAGGTGTACACGGTTTCACGGTAGGTTTAGGTGTGCACGGTTTGACGGTAGGTTTAGGTGTACACGGTTTCACGGTAGGTTTAGGCGTGCACGGTTTGACAGTAGGTTTAGGTGTGCACGGTTTGACGGTAGGTTTAGGTGTGCACGGTTTCACGGTAGGTTTAGGTGTGCACGGTTTGACGGTAGGTTTAGGTGTACACGGTTTCACGGTAGGTTTAGGTGTACACGGTTTCACGGTAGGTTTAGGCGTGCACGGTTTGACAGTAGGTTTAGGTGTGCACGGTTTGACGGTAGGTTTAGGTGTGCACGGTTTGACGGTAGGTTTAGGTGTACACGGTTTCACGGTAGGTTTAGGTGTACACGGTTTCACGGTAGGTTTAGGCGTGCACGGTTTGACGGTAGGTTTAGGTGTGCACGGTTTCACGGTAGGTTTAGGTGTGCACGTAGGTTTAGGTGTACACGGTTTCACGGTAGGTTTAGGTGTGCACGGTTTTACGGTAGGTTTAGGTGTGCACGTAGGTTTAGGTGTACACGGTTTGACGGTAGGTTTAGGTGTGCACGGTTTCACGGTAGGTTTAGGTGTGCACGTAGGTTTAGGTGTACACGGTTTCACGGTAGGCTTAGGTGTACACGGTTTCACGGTAGGTTTAGGTGTACACGGTTTCACGGTAGGTTTAGGTGTGCACGGTTTGTCGGTAGGTTTAGGTGTGCATGGTTTGATGGTAGGTTTAGGTGTGCACGGTTTGACGGTAGGTTTAGGTGTACACGGTTTGTCGGTAGGTTTAGGTGTACAGGGTTTCACGGTAGGTTTAGGTGTACACGGTATCACGGTAGGTTTAGGTGTACACGTAGGTTTAGGTGTGCACGGTTTAACGGTAGGTTTAGGTGTGCACGTAGGTTTAGGCGTGCACGGTTTCACGGTAGGTTTAGGTGTACACGTAGGTTTAGGTGTAATGCACGGTTGGACGGTAGGTTTAGGTGTGCACGTAGGTTTAGGTGTACACGGTTTCACGGTAGGTTTAGGTGTGCACGGTTTCACGGTAGGTTTAGGTGTACACGGTTTCACGGTAGGTTTAGGTGTGCACGGTTTCACGGTAGGTTTAGGTGTGCACGTAGGTTTAGGTGTACACGGTTTCACGGTAGGTTTAGGTGTGCACGTAGGCTTAGGTGTGCACGGTTTGACGGTAGGTTTAGGTGTGCACGGTTTGACGGTAGGTTTAGGTGTGCACGGTTTCACGGTAGGTTTAGGTGTGCACGTAGGTTTAGGTGTGCACGGTTTGACGGTAGGTTTGGGTGTGCACGTAGGTTTAGGTGTACACGTAGGTTTAGGTGTGCACGTTGGTTTAGGAGTGCACGTAGGTTTTGGTGTGCACGGTTTAACGGTAGGTTTAGGTGTACACGTAGGTTTAGGTGTACACGGTTTCACGGTAGGTTTAGGTGTGCACGTAGGTTTAGGTGTACACGTAGGTTTAGGTGTACACGTAGGTTTAGGTGTGCACGTTGGTTTAGGTGTGCACGTAGGTTTAGGTGTACACGTAGGTTTTGGTGTGCACGTTGGTTTAGGTGTGCACGTAGGTTTAGGTGTACACGTAGGTTTAGGTGTACACGGTTTCACTGTAGGTTTAGGTGTGCACGTAGGTTTAGGTGTGCACGGTTTGACGGTAGGTTTAGGTGTGCACGTAGGCTTAGGTGTACACGTAGGTTTAGGTGTGCACGGTTTGACGGTAGGTTTGGGTGTGCACGTAGGTTTAGGTGTACACGGTTTGACGGTAGGTTTGGGTGTGCACGTAGGTTTAGGTGTACACGTAGGTTTAGGTGTGCACGTTGGCTTAGGTGTACACGTAGGTTTAGGTGTACACGGTTTCACTGTAGGTTTAGGTGTGCACGTAGGTTTAGGTGTGCACGTAGGTTTAGGTGTGCACGTTGGTTTAGGAGTGCACGTAGGTTTAGGTGTACACGGTTTCACTGTAGGTTTAGGTGTGCACGTAGGTTTAGGTGTGCACGGTTTGACGGTAGGTTTAGGTGTGCACGTTGGCTTAGGTGTACACGTAGGTTTAGGTGTACACGGTTTCACTGTAGGTTTAGGTGTGCACGTAGGTATTGTTGGAGTAGTCCCACATCTTGGCGTATCCGTAGTGCATGGCGGGGGAATTGGCAGTGTTGGCTTGCATGGTCTTGTTATTCTTGCACAGGCTAAAATATAAAATAATTTATGAAAATCGAATTATTTGTTGAAAATAACAGATTTAGTTACGTGGAAAGGGCTTATGTCCGTTTATATTAATAATGAGAAATACCTAGCGTAGTGTGGGACGCCCCCCAGCTAAACCGATGGATGACCTTAAAAAGGTGGCTGGGACTAACGGGATGTGGAAGGCGGAGGACAGAGTATCGTGGTTAAGCCTCAGAGAGGCTTATGACTTGCCTTGGACTGCGATAGGCTGAATTGATTGATTCATCCACAAGATCGTTTGGTATAAGATTATTATTGGTCAAATTCTAAGCTGACCTTTAAATGCGTAAGATAAGTCTTATGAAACAAAAAAGCAAAAACCAAGCAAGTATTTATAAGACATATAATTTTTATTATTAAATAATCCGTGATTCAATATATAATAATATACAATTTATAGCTATAAAATACTTACGCTTTCTTTCAAGACAGTCAGGTACGAGCCCTAAAAAAAGTACATAATTTTGTAAATAAACACAAAAACTTACTCTAATTGACAATTGTTATAATTATGATTTTATATCGGTAAGTTGGTATGTATGTACCAACACTTTTACACGTCAATAATATTATTTTTAAAACCAGATGAAGTCAGGATGGGGGTGACTACCGAGATGACCACTAATCAAGAAGTATGGAAAACAGAGGCGTCTCTAGCCCATGTAGCGCCCGTGTGCAAACATTACCCAAGCGCCACATTTTTTTTTAATTTGGAGTTGTAATCATCAAATGACCAGGGGGTCATTTGATGTCCCACTCTGGGCGGAGTGGAACGGGGTGTCAGACTCTTACTAACTAAAACCCACCCGTGTTCCTTCAGTTGCCTGTGCCAGGGGCCACGGTATCCCTTTCGAACAACCCGCAACACTGGCAGGCGTGCGTGAAACACAACACGACGTCGACCCGGGCCTGGTCCTTACCGAACGGCGAGCTGCCTAATGCTCGTCGTCCGCAAGCCCGCGCCTACGGTGACCGGGAATCGGCTATCGATTTCCGACGCCCAGCCGGGCGACACGGGGCTGGTCGCCGCCTCAATGAACGCGCCCACACCGGTGCCCCGTAAAGGACCATGAACCGCACGACCCCCGCGTAGAGCCTCCGGTAGGAGGCGTTTGGACCCCCTAGATTGGGCAGGAGCCGCTTCAAGGCAGCCCCAGCCCGCTCCAGTCTGGGAGTCAAACGAGCTTGTTTTATAAACCCTTGGAATCTATTGGCTTTATCATTCCGTCTCCAACATCTCCTAGTGGAAAACACATGTTGGGCCGATGTCAAATAAATTGGAATCAAATAAAAAAAAACCGGGCAAGAGCGAGTCGGACTCGCGCACCGAGGGTTCCGTAACATCCGGGTTTATGCATAAGGTTTATGTTTATGAAATTAAATGTTTTTTTTTTATTTTTGAGTTGATTGAATGAATGGTAAATTGTGGTTTACGATTTATGACGTATTAAAAAAAAACTAATTACTAGATCTCGTTCAAACCAATTTTCGCTGGTAGTTTACATGGTAATGTACATCATATATTTTTTTTAGTTTTATCACTCTCTTATTTTAGAAGTTACAGGGGGGGGGACACACATTTTATCACTTTGGAAGTGTCTCTCGCGCAAACTATTCAGTTTAGAAAAAAATGATATTAGAAACCTCAATATCATTTTTGAAGACCTACCCATAGATACCCCACACTTATGGGTTTGATGAAAAAAAAAAATTTGAGTTTCGGTTCTAAGTATGGGGAACCCTAAAATTTATTGTTTTTTTTCTATTTTTGTATGAAAATCTTAATGCGGTTCACAGAATACATCTACTTACCAAGTTTCAACAGTATAGTTCTTATAGTTTCGGAGAAAAATGGCTGTGACATACGGACGGACAGACAGACAGACAGACAGACGGACAGACAGACAGACATGACGAATCTATAAGGGTTCCGTTTTTGCCATTTGGCTACGGAACCCTAACAAGTGAGTGATCATTAGGTCGGTGTTTCCTAATTGACTTCTCTAAGAAGTGACGCCAAAACAAACTCAGCGGTCACAGCCTCTTTTAAAGTCTAAAAATAATATTGGTCATATCAAGTGATTAATTAAATATCAGACAAGTACAAATGTATTTAGTACATACCTGGAGCAGCTTGTGTGACGAAGCATGTCTGAAAAAATAATTTTACATTAATACAATCAGTCACGTATCGGCAAGCGTAGTGTAGGATGCCCCCCAGCTAGATTGACGGACGACCTAAATATGGTGGATGGGATGGACTGGATGCGGAAGGCTGAGGACAGGGTGTTGTTGCACAAACTGGGATAGGCCTGTGGACTGCAATAGGCTGAGTTGATTGATTGATTGACCATCAGTCGATCAACAGACTTGGTCCATTGTTGGTTGATCTAAGGTCATAGTCTAGTGTTCTATCCATTTCTCTTTTATTGTTCACAGATAGTATCTATGTACGGGCATTTGATAAGGAGGAATGAGGGACATAGTTTAAGATAACAATAGAGGAAGAGCTTAGTGTGTAATTAAATTATTTCATCACTACTGCTCTCGAAACAGTGAGGGAAAATATCGTGAGGAAATCGGCGTGACCTAGAACCAAAAAATTCGAAGATATGTGACATCTACCAACCCGCACTGGGCCTTCTCGATGGATTACGGCCCACTCCCTCTCACCGAGAGGAGGCATGTGTCCCAGCAGTGGGAACATTATAGGCTGATTATGTTAATAGAGTAAGACCAAGGATACTGTTGATAAATTCTGCTAAAGATGATATAACTAGGGAAGGGAGGAAGGGAGTTAATACTGAGATGACAGTCGCTAGAGATGTGTGTGAGAAGAAGACGTAAATAGGCCAGTTGATCAAGCTACTACAATCTGTCGAATTTCTTTAATAGATTTTCAAATTTATCGCTACACCATTAGGTTCAAGGTTGATTGCGAAAATTTGACATTGGCGCCGATTCCCTTGTTCACAAACTATACTAAATCTATTTCTTTCTATTTCTATATTTTATTAAATTGACGTATTTTTAGTAGCAATGTTTTTAATCACGTCTAAACTTGCTATGGAGTATCTTAATTTGACAGGACTAAATTAATATTTATCTTCTGTCCTTTTCTTAATGAAATATAAAGAAAAAGATGCACTGAACATAAATTTAGTATATAGTTTGTGAACAAGGGAATCGACGCCAGTTTCGGGTAGCTGATGTGCTATATTACCTATTGCGCTGACCCCGCAAAAATTACGAAAAACATCTATACTAATATTATAGCGTTTTTTTTGTTTGTCTGTTTGAACGCGCTAATCTCCGGACCATCCTGTTGAATTTGAATTTTTTTTTTTTTGTATTTGACAGCCCAATTCTTGAGGAAGACTAGGTACTTAATGTCACGCTAGTACCCTTAGAAGCCGACCAAAAAGAAAATATGTCAGAAATACGTTAAGCGAAAACGACTTGCTCGAGCCAGCCCGGGCCGCTGAGCCTGTAGTTCAAAATCCGTCCCTAAATAATTCCGATCCAGCCTGTCCCTTGCTGTCCTCTCCCAGCGACGCCCTAAGCCGAGGTCCGAACCCCACCGGGGGGTGCCCTTAGCGTGTAGTCGCTTAGTTTTTAGTTAGTTTTAAGCCCTGGCTGGAGGCCTCCATTTATTGTGGCATCCACAGGAAAGTCCGGTTAAGCAGTAGACAACCTGCCAGGTTGAACTGCGAGATGCCATTGCCCAAAAAAAAAAAACAGGTTATGCAATGTGACGGGGTGTGTCGGGGGAACAATTTCACGCGGACAAAGACGCGGGCAGAACCGGGTATTATTTATTTGCAAGAATAAGACTACAATAAGTTGACAAATATACAAAGTAAGTTTCCGTCACATTCTGCTAGAGACCTGCAATAGATTTAATTTTGACTGTCTACAAAATTCATTGCGTTATTTACGTTCTTGAGCGGACAATTAATGTTTCGAACATATGACGCAAAATACTTCAAAATGCTTCAGATTGTGATTGTAACGCATGCAAATCTTAATGGCAGGTTATTAGTAAAACAGAACACAAATACAAAAAAAAAATCAAAACATAATATTAATAATGAACTAAAAAATCGAATCTGAAAATTTAATGAAATGATCAAATAAAAATTAAATAATCATGATTTTTGTTTGTGAGAAACTCGGAAATATTAAAATAGCTTTTTCTCTTCTCACGTTATAAAAGTTCGTCTTTATGTGTGCGTAAGCGACAGTCGCTTTTTATGCTCTAGTGCATAAAGTCTAGTGCATAAAGTTTTTTTTTTTAAGACTAATATCAGACCCAACAGCCACGCACAATAAAATGTCGCAGATTAAAGTCGTTATTTTATTTCATTTGCTTAAATTTATATCACTTCCTTGTTTTCTATTGTAATTTAATTAAACCAGATAAAATAGTTGTCATTTATTATTTAAAAAGGCAAAGACGTTTTTATGGCTTGGCAGTATGAAGTACCCAAGTCGAATGACACAATACATGTTGAAAATAAAAAAATGAAACTTTTAAAAAGTTTCGTGGCAAAGTTTCATTAGCTATTCTCTTCTTCAATTTAGCAACATTTTTGAATAGTGAAAATTCTGTTATATACATTATGCCTGTTTCCCCGTTTCATTTTCTCGCAATCGAAGTGAAAAGCAGAGTTTGTAACTCGGGCATAAACGAGGCATTTTACCCCTCGACCTAACTATATCCACCCTCGCTTGCGGCTCGGGTGGACATAAACGTCTCGGGGTAAAATGGCTTCTTTTATGCACTAGTTGTACAATCTACTATTTTTGTAGTAGAAAGTTTTACAATAGTTTTTTTTAAATAAGTTAGCATTTAATTTCTTAATGTGTAGCGGAATACATGCTTGAATATACTTAGGTAGTTGACACCGTGCAGAAAACTTATATGCATTAGAGCTGTATTGAACTTTCTAACACATCATAATCTATTAGCGTAACCAGCCTATAATATTCCCACACACAGCTGGGACACAGGCCTCGGTGAGAGGGAGTGGCCCGTAATTCACCACGCGTCCTAGAAACCGGCATGTCCTAGAACCAAAAATTCGTTCTGGTTCTAGGACATGCCGATTTCCTCAAGATGTTTTCCTTCACCGTTTTGACAGCAGTGGTGATGAAATAATTTGCACAAAGTAAAGCCAGGCCTCTGGGTCCGATCCCTCGACCACCTGTACGTATAAAAGTGGTTGATTTTTCAAACACAAACATATTCGTTTTTTGTGCGTGATGTATGGTTAGAAAAA
Organism: Mesoligia furuncula; assembly: GCA_916614155.1. NCBI lineage: Eukaryota > Metazoa > Arthropoda > Insecta > Lepidoptera > Noctuidae > Mesoligia > Mesoligia furuncula. The sequence goes on from OU744807.1 coordinate 5,711,562, forward strand.
TGTTTTTTGACATAATTTACTCACCGTACAAAAAATTATAACAACCACTGTTAGAATTTCCACCCTCATATTGCCACTTCACCTGGCAACCAGAGACGAACTAACTTATTTATAAAAAACACCTTTTTATATGAAATCCTGATACTATGGTCTATATTGTTTTAATGTTGTAACAGATGTCACACAATGTTGGCTGGATAATCAAAGTGTTGACAATTAATGCAATTTTTATGCATATATCTTTATGTTATTCAAATTAATTATTAAAACATAATATTTATATCAATTGATAAACACTTTTTCTTTAATAATGTTATGGGTTTATGCAAATTACCTATTCATTCTTTTTAAAAGTATTCATTGTTATCCATTGTTTAAAAATACGCATAAAAATCGTCATACTATTAATTTATTATTTATTTTGTTTTTATTAACCCTTAACAGGTATCGTGGGTCATTTTAGACCCACAATTACAATAAAACCGTTTAAAGGCTCCCCACAGAGACGCGCGGCGCGATAGCGTGACGCGGCTCTAGTAGAACAATTTCTATAAAAAAACCGGCCAAGTGCGTGTCGGGCGTAGTAACCCGTTATCACAATGTAGTACGATTCTGTTGTTGTTTATTCTGAACATAATAAAAAATATCATATTTTCTTTTTCATTGCAAGTCTTTACCCGTTATAAACAAGCAACTACTTCATCTTAGTCACTTGAAAAGATTAATGCTAAAGATTTTGTATTTGGTACAAAATTATCCAACACCCAAGTTCAACGACTATTACTGGTAAACTAATAAAGTTATCTTAACCGCTATACTTTTCCTTTAAAGTTCATGAAATGCACTATCATCGTGAATTTTTCGAGATTTTTCAAGCCAGCAGTTTAGGTTTTAGAGGGGGGAGACGCCCTGCTGGAACAAAAATTTGCACTTTAAAGTTTAATATTTCGTAAATGGTGCATTAAATCGAAAAATTGTTTTAGCAACCCCTAAGTCATTTTAGAAGATCTATTCAACGATACCCCACACGACGAGGTAGACGACGAAAAAAATATTAATCCCCACTTCACGTGTAGCTACCCTAAAAAAATATTTTCAAAATTTTTATTTTACCACTTTGTCGGCGGACACACATACGCTCCTACAAAATTACAGCTTTCTAGTACTAAAGATCTCTTAGCAAAACCTCGGACAGACAGACAGACAGACGGACTTGACGAAACTATAAGGGACAAGGAACCCTTATAGTTTCGTCAAGTCCGTCTGTCTGTAACTACGGAGCCCTAAAAATGTTATATCAGAATCTTACTTCGCGACTTAATTTAGAAACACGTAGCGCTCTACACTTTTGTGTGAGAGGGTAATCTCATTAGGTACGTAGCAATGTGCGGCGGGGGCCGGAAGTTTTGCACTTGGAGCTTACCAGAAGTTGAGACAGGTGCTATCACCGGGTCAAATTGGACCCACGATACCAGATATGTCATTGTTTTATTAATTATATACTTACTCTTTCTTTTTTTATTGTTTTACGCACTTTATTGCAACAATGCATGGTTTGGAATCATACGAAAAAAGATCATAATATCGCGGAACCATAATACAATCAGACGAAAATGATTCAGACCCAGAATCATTAAGTGACTGAGTTAGTGTTCGAGTGAACGATTTGATACTTTTAGATAAGGTTGCCATTCTTCTAGTTTAAAATAATTGCTCTAAAAAAAGCCTCATTTTTGTTAAGGGGAAGATCGGAATTCTATATCTATGGGAAGATACATAATGTTTTTTTTTTTTAGTTTTGAATGTTCTGTTTTTTTTATTACTTAGCTTGTCAAAGTAAAGTTATCGAAAATTCCAGTCAAATATGGAACCTAAGTTTAAAGTAAAAAAATTACATAATTTACAATTGTTGCCAAAATTAAAGTTGATTTGTATTATTGATTATGATAGAACATATTTTATTAAACACACAACAAACAACAACAATAACACACAAAACAAACACACATATAACAAACATAACAAACAACGAACATTTCCTTTTTTTTTTTCTTTTTTTTTATGCCTATGGCAATATGTCTCACTAAGTCATCAGAGTGAATATTTTAAACATCTTTGCAACAAGATATACTCAAGTTCAAAAACATATGGATGTCAAGTAACTAACTAAGACACACACACACACACACTGTAACTTTGAACGTTAGTATCACGGAAACGTGATGCTTTACGGGGTCTGGTCCTAGTATGTTTTCGCAGCGTGTCCTGTTGTCTGCACACTACAAGAGTTGACACTACTGAAGGTGCCAAGCTCGAAGTCAAATACTGGGCTAACTGTATAAAGATAGCCATCGACACGCTAAAAGAAATTGCCAACTACCTCAAAATGCTATAATTTATCCAGCATGTCCTGTTGTCTGCACACTACAGGAGTTGACACTACTGAAGGTGCCAAGCTCGTAGTCAAATACTGGGCTAACTGTATAAAAATAGCCATCGACACGCTAAGAAGAATTGTCAACTACCTCAAAATGCTATAATTTATCCAGCGTGTCCTGTTGTCTGTATACTACAGGAGTTGACACTACTGAAGGTGCCAAGCTCGTAGTCAAATACTGGGCTAGCTGTATAAAGATAGCCATCGACACGCTAAGAAGAATTGTCAACTACCTCAAAATGTTACAATTTATCCAGCGTGTCCTGTTGTCTGCACACTACAGGAGCTGACACTACTGAAGGTGTCAAGCTCGTAGTCAAATACTGGGCTAACTGTATGAAGATAGCCATCGACACGCTAAGAAGAATGGCAACTACCTCAAAATGCTATAATTTATCCAGCGTGTCCTGTTGTCTGCACGCTACAGGAGTTGACACTACTGAACGTGCCAAGCCCGTAGTCAAATACTGGGCTTAATGTATAAAGATAGCCATCGACACGCTAAGAAGAATTGTCAACTAGGTACCTCAAAATGCTATAATTTATCCAGCGTGTCCTGTTGTCTGCACACTACAGGAATTGACACTACTGAAGGTGCCAAGCTCGTAGTCAAATACTGGGCTTACTGTATTAAGATAGCCATCGACACGCTAAGAAGAATTGTCAACTACCTCAAAATGCTATCATTTATCCAGCGTGTCCTGTTGTCTATACACTACAGGAGTTGACACTACTGAAGGTGCCACGCTCGTAGTCAAATACTGGGCTAACTGTATAAAGATAGCCATCGACACGCTAAGAAGAATTGTCAACTACCTCAAAATGCTATCATTTATCCAGCGTGTCCTGTTGTCTGCACACTACAGGAGTTGACACTACTGAAGGTGCCAAGCTCGTAGTCAAATACTGGGCTAACTGTATAAAGATAGCCATCGATACGCTATGAAGAATGGTCAACTACCTCAAAATGCTATCATTAATTATCCAGCGTGTCCTGTTGTCTGCACACTACAGGAGTTGACACTTTTGAAGGTGCCAATCTCGTAGTCAAATACTGGGCTAACTGTATAAAGATAGCCATCGACACGCTAAGAAGAATTGTCAACTACCTCAAAATTCTATAATTTGTCCAGCGTGTCCTGTTGTCTGCACGCTACAGGAGTTGACACTACTGAAGGTGCCAAGCTCGTAGTCAAATACTGGGCTAACTGTATAAAGATAGCCATCGACACGCTAATAAGAATTGCCAACTACCTCAAAATGCAATCATTGTCTCCGAGCAATCCCACAAAAAACCTTTTTTGCTACGAACTCGAACCAGCACGCCAGCAGCTTATCACGTCCCCTCCTAGAAAAGAACCGGTATCAAGTTCAGGTATCCAGTTCCGTGGCACTTTACCGCTAGTTAAGACGTTCCTGTATCATTTTACGTGTACAAACTTCCCTCCCGACTTTATGGAGGGGAAGTGCAATTATTTACTGAGATTGCACGCCGCACAACGTTTAGGATTTCACGGGGGCGATCCGGGGATTTGTTTATTAAGGACTTGTTAGATATTCATGTGGATGTGTAGTCATGGTTATAAATTGACCGTGGAGGGTGGAATTTGCAAGTAGTTAATTGGACAGATGTATTTTTATTTTTGATGTTTTCGTTTTTGCTGCTTTTTAGGGTTCCGTGGCCAAAGTAAGGGTATTACTAAGACTCCAGTATCCGCCTGTCTGTCTGTCGGCCACCTGGCTGTATCTCATAAACCGTGATAGCTAAACAGTTTAAATTTTCACAGATAATGTATTTCTGTTGCCGCTATAACAACAAATACTAAAAACAGAATAAAATAAATATTTAAGGGGGCTCCCATAAAACAAACTTGTTTTTTCGGCGTTTTTGCCTTGTGGTACAGAACCCTTCGTGTGCGAGTCCGACTCGCACTTGGCTAGTTTTTTTGTATTGCTTGGGCCGTGTTTGCACCAGGGTATAAAAAATGTATTCCTTCTATGTCTACTAGTTTCGTTTATCATTTACACCTAAAACATGTTGTAACGTGTGTGTGTGTTGTGTGTAGTTGTTGTTTTGTAGTTGTTGTTTGTAGTAGTAGTTGTTGTTGTTGTTGTTAACTTGTATAAAACTTGTCAAGAAGGTTAACTAAGCAGTTAACAATGCATGTCTGAAACAAAGTCAATATATTGATACATGTTTTTAAAACAACTAGTGTGGGCGCGGCGTTGCAACAGTTGGTTCAAAATAATTTGTTCCTCCAACGTATGTAATCGTATGGTAAGTTTCAGACTAAGGTAGTCGCTTTTTACCATTATCTAAATTATTATAGCAGAATATTATATTAATTAATTATGTCTGCCTAACTTTGTGATAACTAATCTTGATCGGGCTTAAAGTGATCATATCAATAATCTTATTGAACACTAGCTTCTGCCCGCGACTTCGTCCGCGTGAAGTTTCACCCTCAACCATTCACCCCCTTAGGGGTGGAATTTCGAAAAATCCTTCTTAGTGGATACCTACTCTTCACAAAGAACACACCTTCCAAATTGCATGTCTGTAGGACCTACGGTTTAGGCTGTGCATTGACATATCAGTCAGGACTTTGAATTTTATATTTATATCATAAAACAACATTAAAAACACAACAACAAAAAACAACATCATAATCACCCTATAACGTTCCCACTGCTGGGACACAGGCCTCCTCTCGTTGAGAGGGAGTGGGCCATAATCCACCACGCGAGCCCAGTGCGGGTTGGCAGATGTCACATGTCTTCGATATGCCGATTTCCTCACGATGTTTTCCTTCACTGTTTTGAGAGCAGTGGTGATGAAATAATTTACACAAAGTAAAGCGCCTGTCTGGGTTCGAACCTACGACCTACAACTCGTAAGTCGCGGCCGTTACCACTTGGCCACCACTGCTCCTCAAAAATAACATACATAACACAAAATAACATCACGCCTTTATGTCCCGAAGGTTTAGGCAGAAGTTTACCTATAGAACCTACTGTGAGCTCTCTACAAGCACACAGTACCAGAATAAATAAATTTAACGAAAGTGAAGCAATTTCTTCAACAGAAAATCTGCTTAGGCAGGTAGTCTCCATTTTTAACAATAACAATATACAAACTACCCACATATATTCTTTAATATCACATACTTCAAACGCATGGAATTTATATTAGAGGAGGCTCAAATTCAAGTGCCGGTAGCCTGAGGAAACCATAACCCTGTTTTATGGGTATACCAAACATTCCAGTTCCGAGATTTATTGACTACCTCCGTGTGACGTCGCCCGGTCCATTTTATTTGAATTCGAGATATTTTGGGATTTTCGTTTGTCGAGTTAGGAAAGAGGATGCAGGCCGTAAAATCCTTTACGTTGGAAACGCTTTGTGATCTCGGGTATACTGCTATATACTAGGTACTGCCTGTATCGTGGGCTCCGATTACGGGCTTATTTGTCAGATGAATTGGAATGCTTCTTTGCTAACATTTAGGGATGTGCCTTGCAGGCGTTGCACGGGGGGGGGTTCCGGAATTGGTATTTTAAGAGGAACCGGGACCACCTATGTGCTGATCACAGGGCGGTTTTAGTGAGGTAAAAATCCCACACTCCCCAACCTCCCTCCCCGGAGGTCGGGTGGACTTTTGAAGGTTTCCTCATGACAGCAAAAAAAAAAGGTATGTTGGCATCAAATCTGGTAGTGTGAAGCAGTGTTTGAGTTTGATGTAGCAAATTAAGTTTTCTACTAGCTTTCTCTTTCTCTTTGGTCGTGGCTACGGAACCAGGTAAGCGCTTTTGTATAAATCATTTCATCACCACTGCTCTCAAAACGGTAAAGGAAAACATTGTGAGGTAACCGGGATGTCCTAGAACCAAAAAATCGAAGACATGTGAAATCTACCAACCCGCACTGGGGCCGCGTGGTACAGATTACAGCCCACTCTCTCTCGAAGATGGAGGAGAGGAGGCCTCGAGAGGAGGCCTGTGCCACTGCAGTGGCAACATTATACGCTGATTGTGCTAATGGTCGCTCACAATGGGCCTTATAAGAAGGCTAAAAGTCACCCAAAGGGCAATGGAGAGGGCTATGCTTGGAGTTTCCCTGCGTGATCGAATCAGGAATGAGGAGATCCGCATTTTAACCAAGGTAACCGACATAGCCCGAAGAATTGCCAAACTTAAGTGGCAGTGGGCAGGGCACATTGCTCGCAGAACAGACGGCCGATGGGGCCTAAAGGTTCTGAAGCGGCGACCGCGTACCGGAGGACGTAGCGTTGAAAGGCCTCCCACAAGGTGGTCCGACGACCTTGTGAAGGCCGCAGGAACCCGTTGGATGCGAGAAGCGCAGAACCGGTCCAAGTGGAGGTGCTTGGGGGAGGCCTATGTCCAGCAGTAAGTTTTGGCTGAAATGATGATGATGATGATGCTACTGGATTTCTAAACACTATGATGCTCATATGATTTCTCTGTATGAAAACAGGCTTTTGCCCTGCAGTTACACCATAATAGGCTGGTATTATTATTTCTAAACACTGAGTAAATTCACATTTTGGTTGCAGTTTAGCTGCACACGATGTAAATAAACACGTTCTATGGCAAGTTGTTGAAGTATTAACAACTTGCCATTCAACGTGGTAATGCCGCCAGTCTCTTGGGCACATCACCAGTCGACAGCGATGCGGAGGAATTTTTCTACGCTATATTTTAGTTTGTGTATAGTTTTAGTTAACTTTGGATTTAATTATGTTATTTTTATTAATTATTCGGTATTAGTTGTTATTATTTTAACACATACATTGAATCTTCAACAGTGATCTTCTTGAATACACGACAGAATTATTCATGCGGTCAGTCTCTTTTACTACGACACGAGATAAACTCGTGAAGCTCGTACCGACACGAGGTATCTAAAGTTAGTACCTACTGCAACCATGTTATGAATTTTACTTCATGAGGGATTCATGAAGTAAAATTCATTACATGGTTATGAATATCCCAAAATGCTAACATGTTTTTTTATCTTCCTTTTTATTTAAGGGATTTTCTTGTACACTTATGTGATGATGTTAATCCCATCGTGCTTTTACAAATAACAAATTACTCCTAAACTAAATAAACATAACTAAGGCCTGATTTTTCCAACGACAGATAATTTTATCCGAGGAATAGTTTTGAATTTTTGACAGTTTTTGTATGAAATAACTGTCAACCGTTCAAAATTATTCCTCGAATAAAGTTATCAGATGATTGAAAAATCAGCCCTTAATCTAATTTACTATCTAATAAAAAAGTATATGATACTAGCAGCCCCGCGGATTCACCCGCATAAGTTTCCCGTGGGAATATCGGGATAAAAACTATTCTATGTCCTTTCTCGGGACTCAAACTATCTTTAGGTATACCAAATTTCATCTAAATCGGTTCAGCGGTTTAAGCGTGAAGAGGTAACACACAGACACACTTTTGCATTTATAATATTACTAGTAGAGCCCTGCAGTTTCACTCGCGAAAGTATCGATCCCGTGGAAATATCGGGATAAAAACTATGTCCTTCCCCGGGATGCAATCTATCTCTCTGCCAAATTTTATCGAAATCCGTTCAGTGGTTTAGGTGTAAAAAGGTAACATACAGACAGACAGACAGAGTTACTTTGGAATTTATAATATAAATATGGTATCGGGATAAAACTATCCTATGTCCTTCCCCGGGATGCAATCTATCTCTCTGCCAAATTTTATCGAAATTCGTTCAGTGGTTTAGGCGTGAAAAGGTAACATACAGACAGACAGAGTTGCTTTCGAATTTATAATATTGGTATGAATTTTTACTGCTTCTGAGTAGGCTTAGCTAAAATACCATGGAACTCCAAGAAAGCTATGCCACCAACTCCAAGGAACTCCAAGGAAGCTATGCCATCAATGGATGGCAAGCTAACCAGGCGGTTATTACGACTAGACAGGAAAGGCCTGCGCCTGGTGACGGGGACCATCACGGGACACTGCTCGCTAAATAACCACTTCCACACAATAGGCGTAAAGGACAGTCCCCTGTGCAGGGCTTGCATGGAGGCTGATGAGACCGTTGCGCATGTGCTCTTTGAGTGCACAGGCGTCACCCAGATTAGATCAGAAACCCTCGGGACACCCAGATTGTACACAGATGTACTCAACAGACCAGGAGGCTTAATCAGCTTCTGGAGGGAGGTGGGCTGGTTGGAATAACCACCGACGGCCGCCATGGCCTATGCACAATGGTCCATTTGAAGGACTAAGTGCCGAAACAAAACCTATCACATAGAACAATACCATGAAACATTCCAACATTCATTGCCGACAATTTCAATGAGTTGAGAAGATTTATTCCGGTCTAAGTACGTTTATTTTTTAGTATATCTGACAAATTCCACCAACACAAAGGCCACATCCTTTACTTTACAACACATGCTAACATGTTGAAGGATGGTTTATGGACGAGTCCACAGTTGTGCAACATACAATGTTGCTAATCGCCTTAGCGATTACTTATGCATTACACGATCGTTAAGCTATTCAGATTAGCAAGCGTTGTGTTGTACTAACAATTTAGCACATACAGTACAGACGCCAGCACATCAAGCTACTATAATCTGCCAAATTTCTTTAATAGATTTCCAACTTGATCGCTAAAGCATAAGGTTCAAAGTTGATTGGGAAAATTTGACAGTTTCGGGTAGCTTGATGTGCTGGCGTCTGTACATTGTAGGGCCCATACTAATTAATTTGAGAAGATATAGGTCATATAACTTATCAGCTGAAAGACGAGGAAAATTGACGCAATGATTGTGCCCACTCGCTGTCACATAGAGGCCTGTGGCTTGTGGCCTGTGGCCTGTGACCTGTGGCCTGTGGCCTGTGGCCTGTGGCCTGTGGCCTGTGGCCTGTGGCTGATTATGCTCTGCCAGAAACAAAAAACAGGCAGTCTTTTTCAAATACCCAATTGTGTCGTGAAGACGACTCACTGACCGTGATTTTAAATTGTTTTTATTGCTGTTGCAATATGTTCACCCCTAGTAACACTTGCAATATAAGTTTGTTTGCCTAATAAGTAAGTGTCTATGTAAAACTTATTCAAATTTTAGTTGGGGTTGCTGGGGAGATGCTCTACAGCAAGCCATAATTCAGTTGCCTGTACCTGTTAACCTGTTAAGATACTTTTTTTTTCAGTATTTACTAATTCGGTACATATTGCGTATGATTGTTATATGAATTTATAAACAGCAAAATAGATGACGGGGTGTCTGGGGAGCATGACGTTATTTTCAGCTTCTTTGCGAAGTTCTCAATTCTTGCTGATTTTTCAAATAAGTTGTGCTGTTAACTAAGTAAAATATAATTATCAGAAATATCTAAACCTGGTCCCTGGCCCTGACATCAAGCAATGGTCAAAATTGTCAACTTTTTATATGCTTGAGTACAAGGCTTTTGACTACTTTGGTTGTCTCTATTTTGTCTGTTTTTTTGTAATATGCGTTTTGTTTGTGCAGAATAAACTAGTTTTCCTTCTTTATTTTTCTTTATCTAGCGGGAAAATGTGAATTTGCTTTTACTTTGTAAAAAATCAAGTAAACTACATCAACGCAATCCAACCATGAACGAAAAGTGTGAACAACGTCAACTATATGAAAAAAACAAATGAAAATACTGAGGGCTTAGATAAGTGGCAATCGCTTTCAAAGCGTTTCGTATTTCTACAACGACTTTCAACAGGATTGACATGGAGATTTTCGGTAGTATAGGTAGGTATGTATACATTTTGAATTTACCATCATCTTTATCGCTGATACAAAGGCACTTTGTTTAGGCCCACTGGAAATAAGTCGCCCAGGGCCTCAAGTCATGTGCTATTACAATAGTGTCAGAATGGTCTATCATTGATTTCATAATTGTTGATTTTGACAAGTTTGGTAATCTACTAATATAATAGCGTCATTATGACTTTCCAATGGTCAACCACTGACACTCCATTGAAAGAAATGGCATAGAATGGTAATCTCGTACATAATGAAAAGTGAATTACTGACATAAGTGGTAATCTGGTAAAATTTTAACAGTTCCTTTGATCAGTGACCTACCATTAGAACGTCATTGTGCAGTCATTGCTTTTAATTCGTTACGAGTATCGTATATGATGTCCATTGACCGACCAATGATCAACCATTATGAATTTAACTGATTACCAACTTTTAGCAAAATGACAATGGTGGTGGTGGGATCGTGTTGGAATGACGAATTTATAAAAATAGCAGACTTGGGCCCCAGGTATAGCCACAAATGCATGTCTATCCTGTATGCCCTGACAACTGTAGCAAAGAGCTGATGAATGTTGTCGTAAACGCTGTCTGTGTGGGATGCCGGGAATGAACCGATAGAAGAACATATATAACCACTTACTGTAAACTATTTACGTGCCTAGTTGTTTACTATCATTGTAATATTATAAAGGCGAAAGTTTGTGAGTGTGTTTCTATGTTTGTTATTTCTTCACGCTCGAACGGCTAAACGGATTTGGCTGAAATTTGACACACAGATAGTTTATAACCAGGATTAACATATAGGATACTTTTTATCCCGATTCTCTCACGGGACCGACACTTATGCGGGTGAAACCGCGGGGCGCTACTAGTTGATTACAGTTATGGACTACGATATTATATCGACGTCAAAGTGGCAGTAACTTCTGTAGGCCGACCGCTTAATTGAGACGTTACCTGAGGTAGCTGCGCGGTGGGTGCCCAGACACGGGGTCGTCTGCCGCCCATGTGCTGGTTTGGTCCCTGAGGTGGTCACGGCGTACTATGTGTTCTGGTGCGCCGGTGATGGGGAGTACTCCCCAGAGGAGGGTCCGGCGACGGCCAGCCGCGGCGGGTTCACGGATGAGTGCTAACGCGTGCCCGTGTTCCCGCCGTAAGCGTCAGAGGAGGACACCGTGGAGTTTTAGTGGGTTAGAGCCCCACGTAACTGCACAATGCTCCCGTCGTCGTCGTTTCAGCCGATAGACGTCCACTGCTGGACATAAGGCTCCCCCAATTTTGGGATGGTTTTCCGTAATCGCCACGCTTGGCAGGCGGGTTGGCGATCGCAGTATGGTATGATGGTGGAATACATAGAGAACGCTGCTGCCCATTCTCCGGTACGACCCTTAGTCGCCTTTTACGACACCCACGGGAAGTAAGGGGTGGTGCTTTTCTTTAAGTCCGGTACAACACAGACCAGTCCGGCACCACACAGACCCTGTGTCCCCGCGGTAGTGCAGAATGCATGAGCATTTCTCCACGATAAAAAAAAGGTATCTGCGCGGTGCGGGAGGGATGGTGGTTGTCACAAGTTGACGAATCTCTGAGCTCTCGCATCACGTCACCACACCCCTCCCGCACCGCGCTGCTACCTCAGGCAACGTCTCAGTTAAGCGGCCGGCCTTTAACTGCCGAAGTCAACATTTACACAAAAATAAAAGTTTAATTTCTTCGAATTGCCAAATAACTTCTTCTGTCGAAGTTAACACGTATCCCATAGATATTAGGGAATTAGGAAATAATGCCATAGAAGGCTGATTTGGTTGACGTTTAGTTAGAAGCTATTCTACATAATGATGACGTACGATATGTCGTTGATAATATAATTATATTGTGAAGTTTAGTTCAACCTATGAGGTTATGTCGTCTGCTTAACCGGGCTTGCCTGTGGATGCATCAATAAATTAAGACCTCCAGGCAGTGCTTAAAAAACTTAAAAACTAAGCGACTACACGCTAAAGGGCATCCCCTGTGGATACGGACCTCGGCTTAGGGCGTCACTGGGAGAGGGCAGCAAGGGACAGTCGGTTCAGCCGTTCTCGAGTGATGCGCTAACCATCATTTCAGCCGAAAGACGTCCACTGCTGGACATAGGCCTCCCCCAAGCACCTCCACTTCGACCGGTCCTGTGCTTTCCGCATCCAACGGGTTCCTGCGGCCTTCACAAGGTCATCGGTCCACCTTGTGGGAGGCCTTCCAACGCTACGTCTTCCGGTACGCGGTCGCCACTCCAGAACCTTTCGGCCCCATCGGCCATCTGTTCTGCGAGCAATGTGCCCTGCCCACTGCCACTTAAGTTTGGCAATTCTTCGGGCTATGTCGGTTACCTTGGTTCTCCTGCGGATCTCCTCATTTCTGATTGGATCACGTAGGGAAACTCCAAGCATAGCCCTCTCCATTGCCCTTTGGGTGACGTTTAGCCTTCTTATAGGGCCCATTGAAACGTGGTCGCTCACAATGGGCCTTATAAGAAGGCAAGGGACAGGCTGGATCGGAATTATTTAGGGACTATATGACCTGAAGCGCGGTCTTTGTCGGACTGCATAGAAAATAAAAAGAAGCGCGATGGATGACACAACACTGGTAATTTATTGCAAAATATGAAGCAATTATCTATTTACAAAAAATCTATTGTTTGGACTAAAAAATTAAAACATTAGTATGTTTTAGTATGCTGCTTGTAGAATAATCTGACAAAAAATCAGAATGATTGTATGTATATTAAGTATGGTTTTTATTGTAAAAAGAAAGTTTTTAGAGGTATCATCATAATTTTTTTCTATCGTAACAAATTAGTTGTAAGTATTATGTTTTCAACACACTATCTACCTAGCATATATCCTGAAGAATATCATATATTTTTCTGATTTGGTTTGCTGTAGTCGATCATATTACTATTATTGTTTCTAAAACTTGCGTTTTTTGTGTTTAGGTTCTGTAATTCCTTATAGACTACAGGCTCAGAGGCACGGGCTGGCTCGAGCAAGGGTCGGGGCAGGATATATCGTTGCAATACTTGCAATTATAAATGTATAAGTTCAAGATGTTTTAATAAAACATGCAAAGACGTTTAATTTCAAAATCTTAAAAAATGAATCTCGCTCGATACGTACTCGTAGTCATCCGGTTAGACTGGAAGCCGACCCCAACATAGTTGGAAAAGGCTAGGCAGATGATGATGACGTACTCGTAGTCATGTCCATTTAGGACGGAGGAATTTGAAAATTCATCCTTCAGTATGATGCAAAATTGGCTAAAAACGTGGCTAAATAACAACAGCCGCACAGATCGATCGATCAGGTTAAGCTACGCTTGCCGCGGTTGGTCTGTGAATGGGTGACCATCTTTACATACCGTGACCCCTCCGTGCCTCGGAAAGCACGTTAAGCCGTTGGCCCCGGCTGTCATTCGTGGATCTTTGACAGTCGTTACGGGTAGTCAGAAGCCGGAAAGTCTGACAACCAGTCTTAATTAGAGGTATCGTATTAACCAGTAACTGGGTTGTGGAGGTCAGATAGGTAGTCGCTCCAAGTAAAATACTGGTATTCAGCTGCATCCGGTTAGACTGGAAGCCGACCCCAACATAGTTGGGAAAAGGCTGGGCAGATGATGAGTATGATGAAAAATTAAGTAGGTAGAACTACGAGTTTGAAAAAAACTATATTTTTTACAATTACGTCTAATATTGTATACTTCTGCCCTAAGTGACCAATTTCCAAAGGACTTCGGTGCTATTCTGTAAAAATCTCACCTTGAAAACTTAGGTGAAGTGAGCGTGGAGTGAGCTGTCAATAGTGTAATTTCCTAGCAAAAACAAACTCACATCACCTCAGTTTTCACGGTGAGATTTTTATAGAATCGACCGGCTCGCCCGTAACTTAGCTACGTCATTACTATCAGCAAAAACACTTCCATCAAGAGAAATAACTTATTTCCCCTACTTACAAGCGTAGTACAAATATTTGAAGATTAGAGAAACATGGGAAGTATGTCGTGTGAGGGGCCGCGGTCACCGTCGCCGGCGCAATGTGCTTTGATGAGGAAAGTATTCCCGACGCGACGGATGCCGGGAGGACGACGAACTGAGGTGGTATTCGCGAAGTACGCGATATCTACACTAATATTATAAAGAGAAAAGATTTGTTTGTTTGTTTGTATTGAATAGGCTCCGAAACTACTGGACTGATTTGAAAAAATATTATTGTGGTCGATAGTCCATTTATCGAGGAAGGCTACGTCCAATAGAAGCGGAGCATCAATGAAAAATGTTGCCTAAATGTAAAAAAATATTCCTTTTGAGAGCTTCCCTTGCGTACGCGGCGTAAACGGTTAAAGTTACGCAAAAATAATGTATCACGGAATTGTTCCCATTTAAAGGTTCAAAAAAAAAGTCCGCGACAGCATGTCTATCTTTTAAGGTTGACTCACTATAACCTTTTTTATGGTAATCAAATTTGTTCTAAAATAATGCATTATTTGCGAAGGTGTTTTTATAAACATGATATTAATCCTTATCAAAATAAATGGGTTATTCATCTCAAGTATTTAATTTTGAACAAAATTCCCCTTGATATCATTTGATTTCAATGAATATCTTAGAAGATATCATAGTTTTAAAATAATACTAATAATAAAGCTGAAGAGTTTGTTGGTTTGAACGCTAATCTCTTAAACTACCAGTCGGATTTGAATAAATATTTTTGCATTTGATAGCCCAATTCTTGAGGAAGGCTATAAGCTATGTATCATCACGCTAGGGCCCTTGGGAGTCAAGTAAAAAGGAAAAATTTAAGAAAGAACGGGACGCGAAAAAGAACTAATAGTGCGGGCAGGCGATGCTATGCAAGCGGTAGGTAGCCGAAATTTCAAAAGCTATAAATTATAAATATCGTAAACATACATTGTCTGTGTGGTGTGCCGGACTTAAAGAATAGCACCACCCCTTACTTCCCGTGGGTGTCGTAAAAGGCGACTAAGGGTCTTACCGGAGAATGGGCAGCAGCGTTCTCTATGCATTCCACCATCATACCATACTGCGATCGCCAACCCGCCTGCCAAGCGTGGCGATTATGGCAAACCCCCCCCAAAATTGGGGGAGGCCTATGTCCAGCAGTGGACGTCTATCGGCTGAAATGATGATGATGATGATGACATTTTCGAAAACTACCTTTCAAGGGGAGAGAGGGTGTTAATTTTTTTGAGGAAGTACGAAACCCGCGGACGAAGTCGCGGGCAAAGTGCTAGTTTTATAAGATAGGGAGATATTCGCGGTCCAAATTTTCACCACTAATGAGACCTATGTTATCAAATAATTCATGAAATATGCAATAACTTTTGTTAAGACAGGAAGGAATAAACATCTTATGAGGGTAAGCAGTAACCTTGTAAACAAAGATTAATTCTCCCAATTTTTTATTCATGTCACTATTTTTTGTTTTTTTAGTAATGAAGTAGATCTATTTCATGTAGTGATAGATTCCACGTCACCGCTAGCACCGTACGAAAGAATGAAGCCCAACCAGCTGCGCTCTTAAGGTTAATTGACTCAACCGCATAAATACAACAGAGTTCAATAAAAGTGCACAAAAAACACAAACAAATTTTTTTACTATTTATTAGACTATTTAGCTACATTGGTCTAGTTGGTGGTGGAAATTTGAACCAAGTCCCGATACATTTATGGGCATTGTCCTTTGTAAGCCCAGGTTCGCACGGGCACGTTTTGTGCGCACTGGTTTTTCAACGCACTGCTGTTGCTGCTAGAGTTGAAAATGCGCTGTATTTTTTTGACGCACTGGGATGCACTCTGTTGTATTCTCAATGCTCGGCTTAACACCGAGAGTTCAAAATCCGTGCACGATAAAATTCTTAATAATGTAAGATGGTAGCAATGAGCTCGCAACCCACTTGCAAACCTTACTGACAAAATGTAGGTTTGCTTACTTGCCAACCCTGCGTATATAACTGGTTTGCTGCCACCATAGAATAAAACAAAACAATAAAATACGAAAGTGAAGTATCTTAGTAAAATTTCATGTAAGTATTACCAACTTAAATATTGTCACCTTGACCTGACCTATGCATTACGTGTCTGGTCTAATCTGTAAAAATTAGGTGTAGTGAGAATGATGTAAACTGTCATTCCACCTGACGCTAAGGATTGACACTAGTGAAGTGACAGCTCACTTCACCTAAGTTTTCATGTCAAAATTTTAACATCATGATCTAACAAATCTTGTCTTATGCTTTCAGCTACTAACAATGACAAATAACAACTAGGTACCACAAAGTGCAAAGTTCGACAGCTCATCTTGCTGTGTTGCCGTCACTGGCAGAATAGTCATAGGCTCAGTTGCCAAAAAGAAAAAAAAAGAAGATTTTAACAGATAATAATATTTTAATTTTTTTTTTACAAATGATTATTTTTTAGATTTTAATCGCTCCGTCCCGGTGCGGGCCTCTGGGGGCCCATTACAATAGAAAATCAATTGTATCTCATAAGCGGGGATCAAGCGATTAATAGATCGGCAGAACTGTAAATTATTATGGTGGGCCTCTGACGGTAAGTATCGAGTGCTCACAAAACTATCTACTACCACAAAAATAAGCCCCGCGCAGCAATATTCCGGAATGCCTCTCTTAAGTCGGCGTCATTTGAAATTACATCCGCGATTAACTATCAACACATAAGTTAACTGGCCGGTTCAACTAAATGGCTCATTGCGACGATTAGGCGAAATATGCGCCGCGAATTGTTGCAACTTTTTGCCAGTCGACGCCAATTAGTCCCAAGTGACCAAGGAAGGGGGAATAATTTTTTAATGTCTCATTCAAGAAATATGTAGGAGCCAGTTGGTTATTATTTTTCTAGTATTTTATTTAATGATGGAAAGTTGTTTTTTTTTTTTGTTTTCGAGAACAGGTGTTTCTGCTTCGTTGTTTGTGTGTTTATTGCTGTTGTTGTGTTTGGTGCCAGACTAAAGTAATCTAGCGCTATTTACGCCGCAAAATATTGCTACCTAATTACGTTGCATTCGGTTTCAAAGAATAATGCGGTTCGAGACTAATCGCACCGAATCGCGGTCCATCCGACAAAAATTAAGTTCATTTTTGGGATTTTTGCTAGAACAGTTTATAGTTACATAATGAAATGGTTACAATGATAATCCTTCTGATTGACCCTGTCGATTCCTTTATTTTTAAAAAGACACAAAACTGCATTTAAAGATTTTTGAAAATACGCTTGCCTGGGAATCGAACCGACTAAAATCCGAAAAAATTGCATCCTGTACTTTTATGGCACCAATCGATAATCTCTATAGTAGATACACCTAGTAGATGATTTTCAGTTTGTCAAACCTGATTAAATCTCTGAGTATTTTTTTCTAAATCGAGCTCATGAGCTAGTTCAATGCTCTCAAAACGGTGAAGGAAAACATAGTGAGGAAACCGGCATGTCTTAGAACCAAAAATTCGAAAACATGTGACATCTGCCAATCAGCACTGGGCCCACGTGGTGGATTACGGCCCACTCCCTCTCACCGTGAGGAGGCCCGTGTCCCAGCAGTGGGAACATTATGGGCTAGTTATGATGAGCTAGTTCTCATAGATTCTGTGTTCGCGTCCGATCTATAAAACTGAGTTTGTTTATAAAAAACAATACCTTAGTAGGTATTCAATATTTCTTAAAATTAAAGCCGACAGACTGCAGACTACCCCAAACTGTTGATTCAGGAAACAGAATCTTTGTAACGCGATATTTTGAGGGGATCTTCTTTATTGTGTCGGCCACTTGAAGGGTTTGGTTTCCTTGAGATTTATTTGTATTTTTTTTATTGCAGAAAATGTTATACCTACGTGCTTTTAAATCATAAGCTTCTGGGATTATTTATTATTTATTTATCACGCTATCTTTAGAGGATGACCCCAATACAATACCTAGTGGTTTGCACACAAAATAAAATGAAAAATCAACTTAGTATGGCTAATACCTACTTAAAAATCTAAACTTTAAAAATACAAAACTTTTTTTTTTCAAAATCAAACAACACAGAATATTAATATTTAAATGACTCTGAAATTAATATTTGAATGAATGAATGGGATGTCATGATGCTAGTGAAATATTTGAATAATATTTGTTACTACCTACTGACCCGCCAGTGTTCACGACGGCTCCGAAGCTTAATACCAGAATCGCTAAATACCAGATTCGCAAATTACCAGACTCGCAAAACACCGGATTCGCCTTATACCAGATATGCAAAATACCAGAAACGCAAAATAACAGATTTTGTATAGTTGAAAACAAATTTTAATTGAAAAAAAAAATCACTGAAGTAAAGACAAAAAAAAAACAAAAATAAAACTCAGAATCAAAAAATCTTAAAAAAAAAATCACTCTCCGCGATGGCATAAATACTATCCCCAAGGCAAATAAAAGGATTGTGAATTTGTGATAAAAGTAAGTACCTAGTGTGTTTTAACACTTTTAACTAAGTAGTTCCAGATAGACACTATTATCTATTATTATAGAGGTTTAGGTACTCTGTACCCCCTCAGTGAAATGCATACAATCTTCTATTCACATTTTAGGTGTAAAACAGGTACACCTCTGCCTAACCCTTCAGGGATGGTGTGATATTGTTATAGTATCATATTTTACTTCAATTTAATTAAGTAGTATATAGAAGAGGACACTAGAAGAGGATACCATATTATACCTTTTACTAAAATAAAACAATAGTGATATGAAAAATATTTTATTCAAAGTCAAAGTCAAAACATTTATTTCAAATAGGCACATAAAAGGCACTTTCGAACGTCAAAAATTACGTAAAAAAATAAAGTTATTTAAAAAAATCAAAAACCCGACTGCGGTAAAAAACTTAAGTTAAAAGAAACTGAAAAGCTAAAAAAAACACTACAAATTGAAAAATAACTTTAATTTCGGAAGTCGGTGTCTTCGGTTCCGCGTTTTCGTTTATTGACACCGACTTCCGAAATTAAAGTTATTTTTCAATATGTAGTGTTTTTTTTGGAAGTCGGTTGTTTTTTTTTTGTAAAAATGTTTTTATTTTTCACTTTTTAGTGGGTCAGTTTGTAATTTATCTAAGTTACAATAGCCTAATGCCAACTGTTCATAACCTTTTACAAAATTTTGCTTTTCCCGATGCTGGGACGTTAATTGTTGAGGAGTTCTCCCGGTAAGAACCAGGAGATCCTCAACAATCACTCGCAATACGCATTGTGACGAGCATAAATTGCTTAGCAACCATATTAAAGTAATTGAATCGCAACCCGTGAAATATTTGTCAGTGAGTAGTTCCGATGGCCATCTGTGATCTTCATCATCAGCTCCACTTTACCAAGTGATGATTTCCGAGAGCAAATGCTCAAGTTACTTTATAAAATATCCAAATCGCTGTAGCTTTGCCTATAAAATTTGAGGGTTTCCCTCGATTTCCATGGAATCCTCTCATCAGATTCCAACTTGATAATAATGGGACCACCTCGAGAGTATACCCTTTCAAATAAAAAAAGAACTTTTGGAATCGGTCCAGCCGTCTTCGAGTAATCGGTGAACATACACAAGGTAGCTACTGTAAACTGTTGAGGAATTCCCTTAACTGTCCTTCGTCTTCATCATCAGACCCCTAAGGACAGTCGCAACCCATCTAGGTGTAAAGTTCACATCAATACAAATTAATCAAGCCCAAACACAAGGTAACTGCTGTAAATCGTTGAGGAGTCCCCTCGACTGTCTTTCGGCTCCATCATCAGATCGACTCCAGGCCTTCATCAAATTGTAGTGCTTTAAAATACTTAATGAAAAAATTAACAAACGTACTAGTCGCTCCTACGATTTTCGAAAGTTTCCCTCGATTTCACTAGGATGCCATCATCAGATCCTGGTTTCCTTATCATGGGACCACCCTTGGCATATATCCTTTCCAACAAAAAAAGAATAATCAAAATCGGTTCATAAACGACGAAGTTATCCGCGAACACACATAAAAAAAAAAAAAACATATACAGGAAAAGTTTTTAACCAGTGCGCAAATTTTGACATAATAAACTTGAATATATTTTAATAAACACGTATTTTTTGTTTTGATATGTTTCAATAGTAAAAAATTAAGTTAACGCTTACGAGACTTGTTTACTCAGAAAGGAGATGGAAAACGGTGGGCCCAAATGTAATGAATTGAGATAGGTTCTAAAAAATTTGTCATATTTTTTTATCTTATAATATGAAAAATCACCTCAATCCGCAATCTGGAAGCGGAGAAATATGAGAAAGATAGTTTTCGTGAGATTATCGATTGAGTAATCGATTACACAGTTACGAAAATAAAACCTTTGCACTAAATAATTAACTCAAAGTAATTAAATGCACTACTATATGCTATTGCATATAATTACAGTCATATTAATAAATAAAATATCAATTAATTACTCAAAAACCAATATTAATGATTATATATTTCATATCGATTAAAATCAGTATTCTATTTTTAGTCTATGTATTTATATCACTGGCACAATGACCTGTATGAGGTCAATACACTGGCATGACAGCTGACTGACATTGACACTAGACAGTTGCTTTCAGTCTATCAAAAAGTACTCTGTGACAGTTGCCGACTGCTCTTGTTTGCTCACTCGTTTCGTTTTTCAGATGCGTTTTGAGTTATTTCTCGATTATTCTTCATTTTTCACGACCACTGCTTTGTATTTTACGGATTCCGACCCTGCGTACCCTGCCTACCTTACGACGCTTGCTTTCACACTGGACACCGAAGATCACTCACACTTTTGACTTGGAATTGTTATTTTGGATTTTACCGCGCCGCCGGCTTGTGGATTGGATATTGTTCAAACTATGGATCGCTGTGTGAGGTTGTGGGGTAACAACTGGTCACTGCAATACACTGGGCCCACGACACTTACACGATGAAACAGTTCTTGGATTGCTGCGCTCATATAATGTGCATTATATGGTACTTTAGCTGGGCTAGGTACCAAGATCGTATACTACCTGCACAATTCCTAGACGACATTTAATTATAATAGAAGACGAATAAAACACTATATTAAATGATTTTTTGTTTCATTTTAGCAGACAATCATCCTTTCCTTAACTTCATACCTGACGTTAATTCGTATGATTTTTCAAACATTTTCTACTAAATATAATAACTATTAGTGCAAAAGAACATATTTTGCACTTCAGGAATCAGCTGTTATTTAAATATTGTAACATAACCTCACTTTTACTTAATCTCTTATATCTCTGTTCTCAGATTGACAAAATCCGCAGAGTATTCAGTGAAAGGTTGATAATATACAAGCTATTAATTGACACTACTTTTATCTTCTTACACCCAGGCCCAAGATTGTATGTAATCGTTTCAGTCTCCTTTATTTTATGGACGTCGCTTGCCAGTCCGTCGACCGGTCGCCCGATTCAAGCCGCGCGTCGACCGGTCGCCTGACGCGCCAGCTGCTATCAGAAGTACTCACGCGCGCTCGCGGATTATTGACCCCAGTTTAGCGCTACAATTTTTTAAGTTTAGACTGTGTAAAGTTATTTGTAAACGTAATTTTTCGTAAATTCCAAATTATCCTTCATACTTTCATGGGCTTAGGACCATCAAAATGCAGAAAATAAATCATAATAAGTAAGAAAGTAATACGTTTTAGTCCATTCAAAATAAAACATTTAGGTATGATAGGTACTTAGACATGATACAATTTGCGTCAATGTCTAATCAAAGATAACCTAAGACACTAAGATTGTTTATAATTTCTTCTTACCTCTACATTTTATTAATCACAATAATTTTAGGTATTGTTCGAAGTGACCTCCTCCTTTTTCAAGGCATAAACGTGCACGTTTAAATAAGTAAGCATTTAGTTTGTTTAGGACACTAACACCACTTTTTACTTCATTGAAAGCGTTAATTATTTTTTCTTTCAAGTCATCTAGGCATTTCACTTGTTTCATACACCTTGGTTTGCTGCTAAAATTGTCCTCTCATTAGGGACCGTGGGATTGAGGATCCCTTCGGCTCGCATACGAGGTACGCTCTCCCTTTCGTATCTTCTTCGTGCTGCTCGTAAATTTTCATTGCTTAACAAATACACTCGCACCATTTCATAATACTCGCGGTGAGTAAAATGAGACATTGTCACTACGCTAGTCTAGTACGCGGCACGCGCGCAGGGACGGCGAACTCCGGCGAAGGGACATCCGACCTCCGCTTCCGCAAGTGACGTACTGCATGTGCATGCGTTTTGTTTATCAAACGCCGGCGCCGCGCCGCATGCCCCCGCACCCCCCTCTCGTGCGCTGGGCATGGTCCAGCGCCCGGCGGCCTTCGTGTTTTCATTCATGCTCATTCATAGTATTACTATTAAATTATATCCATGTCTTGCTTATTTCAAATTGGGACAAAGTGGAAAAATGAAAAAAAAAAAGTCATAAACTAAAAATGGAAATGTGTTCTATTGCTTACACTGAGCCACCAAAAAAAATTTGCGCACTGGTTAAAAACTTTTCCTGTATACGGTCGAATTGAGAAACCTCCTCCTTTTTTTGAAGTCGGTTAAAAACAAGCCCATTTTAAATTAAATAAAAGTTGGAAGCAGGCGGGACCCACATCATTAGGGTTCGCAAAAAACGGAACCCTTATAGATTTGTCATGTCTGTCTGTCTGTCTGTCTGTCTGTCTGTCTGTCTGTCCGTCTATCTGTCTGTCCGTCCGTATGTCACAGCCACTTTTCTCCGAAACTATAAGAACTATACTGTTGAAACTTGGTAAGTAGATGTATTCTGTGAACCGCATTAAGATTTTCACACAAAAATAGAAAAAAAACAATAAATTTTGGGGTTCCCCATACTTAGAACTGAAACTAAAAAATTTTTTTTTCGTCAAACCCATACGTGTGAGGTATCTATGGATAGGTCTTCAAAAATGATATTGAGGTTTCTTATATCATTTTTTTCTAAACTGAATAGTTTGCGCGAGAGACACTTCCAAAGTGGTAAAATGTGTGTGTCCCCCCCCCGTAACTTCTAAAATAAGAGAATGATAAATCTAAAAAAAATATATGATGTACAATACCATGTAAACTTCCACCGAAAATTGGTTTGAAAAAGATCTAGTAAGTAGTTTTTTTTTAATACGTCATAAATCGTAAACCGCAATTTACCTTTTATTCAACCAACTCAAATATAAAAAAATATAAAAAAACATTTAATTTCATAAACATAAACCTTATGCATAAACCCGGATGTTACGGAACCCTCGGTGAGCGAGTCCGACTCGCTCTTGCCCGGTTTTTTTTTAATTGTATTTTCAAATTCAAATGGGTCCCGCCTGCTTCCAACTTTTATTTAATTTAAATTAGGCTTGTTTTTAGCTTTTCAGTTTCTTTTAACTTAAGTTTTTTACCGCAGTCGGGTTTTTGATTTTTTTTAATAACTTTTTTTATTTCCAGCTTTTTAGTTTACAAATTTGAAAGATTTCGCAGACGATTTAGTTCTTGGTAGGTGTTTTTTTGCGATTTGTCACTTCGAATTGCTTTTAAGTATATATGTTGTATATATTTTTGTAATCACCTTTTAAAACCCTTTATTTTGATACCCCACTCGATAGGTTTTGAAAAAATAAAAAAAATAAAATATTTAATATGGCGTCCAGTAGTCGCCATATTGAATTTTCACTATCGTCATGTCTTTAGTGACACTCGCCGGACTAAGAGGAATCGATTAACGTGTGAATAATAAAAATCGGCCCAGGCGTTAGGTCTGTATAGTGCTTCAAAGGAACATATAAACATACATACATACATACATAGGCTGATGAACACATTACCACTCCTTTGCGTCGCGCAGTCGGGTAAATAGAAATGATACTAGTCGCCCATTCCAAAAGGTAGTTTTCGTATGGAGAAGAATGGGCAAGAAACTCCACCGTTACTATTTTAAAATGTTTTACAATATTTTGTATACATTAATTACCTATATAATAATATGTGAAGACGTTGTACCTAAAATAAAATGAAATTACTATACCAAAATAGGTAAAAGAATTAAAAATGAAAATATGACATAAATTAATTATATATAATAGATACATGGTGCTCACATATTTACAAACATGGTAAAAATAAACGATTTTCATTTAAATAAAAAATTACAAGTAATAAGTGTGAGTTTAAAGTAATTACAGAATATAAATCAACGTCAAAAAAAAGAAGAAAGAATCAATTTTACAATTAAATTAGCATCCAGCTTGATTTTGTCTAGACTCTAGATTTTCCTATGGAGCAGGACCAGCATTATTACATTATTAACAATTCTCATCTTAAATTATTAAAAAACTAATACAAACATAATAATTAATTAGGCTTTGTTCATTCCTTCATTTAGGTTTGCGACTTTGATTAGTGTTGATGCTAGCTGCGGAGGGGCAAAACATGTCTCCTCAGGATCACCATCCACTTAAGACCCACTTGGAACAACTCCATGAGGCTGAGAAGGAAAATTTGTGGTTTTTAGTAATTCAAATCATCATCATGATCTGTCTAGCCTTTTCCCAACTATGTACTATGTTGGGGTTCGCTTCCAGTCTAACCGGATGCAGCTGAATACCAGTATTTTACATGGAGCTACTGCCTATCTGACCTCCACAACCAAGTTAGTTACTGGGTAATACAATACCCCTTGGTAAGACTGGTTGTCAGACTTTCGGGCTTCTGACTACCCCATCATTGTTTTTTTTGAGTACTTACTGTAATAATAAAAAAAATAAATTTAAGTGAAAGAATGGATGGTATTTTATAAATGTTTATTATGAAATGGGATTATTAAATGTGTGTGCAGAACTCCAAATAAATAAACAATAAGTAGAAGTGAAAATTCGGGCGCCAGGAGTTCACACCAAACTATGCCAAAGATAGACTAACCTGCGGGAACTGGAAACTTTTAATCTTCAAGCGGGGAGTATCAATAAAAATCGACACAAAAGTTATTGAACGATTTTATTACCCGAAGGCTGCTGGTCTCAATATACAAGAAAATTCCTTTCTAATATTAAGTTCTAAGGTGTAAAACTAAGGTGGAATAGAAATTAATTTTTGTCCTGTCATTATTGCACTTTTGTCAATTTAAGTTAAGTATTATAAACCATACCACATTCCGTCGAATAAACTAACAAACCACGCTCATTTTGGTGATTTTGAACTGCGCGGGGACGTCAAGGCGGTCCATGATATATGTCGGTAGGGGCTAGCGTTAAAAATTTAAGTCTTGAAATAAAAATAAATAAGAAATTGAAGAAACTGAAGAAACGCCTCGCGGCTGAAATCAAACATGAATAATTGTTAGCTGATGTCCAGCGTGGATAAAAATGGCGATCGAAATGGCTACGACCAAACACAAAATTGACTCACCGTTTCTTTTCCAAAAAAAGCTTTTACATCAGTAGATGAATTAATCCAAAAAATATATAAGGTTTAAAAGATCCTGAAACAAATATCGGAAACTATTAACGTCTGCCATCCAAATAGCCACGCGACACGTGAATAGGTATGAAACCACGAAGAATTTTACCAACCTTTTAAAAAATATGGGCAATCCCATTATGATGCCGACAAGGGCAAATCAGCTACCACATAGTTAGGACTTGATGTCGTCCATTGGAAGTATCAACTTCCAGATTTAATTCCGGAGCTCTCAAATTACTCCATTCTATGCAAAGCTTGGGTCGGAAAGTGACCTGTCAAAATCAACTGACAGCATCAAAAGAAAAAATCTGTGTGACCACTACACGATTCCGATTCAAAAAAATGAATTTTTACATGGCAACACCACCACGCCGCCTACAAATTAAAGCAAAGAACGCGATATCATGTAACAGGCTTAAAAGACTCGTTACATTACTATAATAAAAAAGTACTCATATATATAATATGAGTACTTTTTTATTATTATAATAGTCATGTGTGTTATGACATGACTATTATAATAATAAAATAATTATGTTTCAGGTGACGCAGGCTATCCCTTAAAATCAACATTGAAGACACCACAAGTGGACACAGAGCCCGATACCTTTTTCTCTTTAAGCAAAGTTTTTGTGTCATTTAAATGTTAAAATATAGTAAGTATGTTTTCCTTTGTATTTCTTGGTCAGTGGGTCATCTTAGGTTTGCAATGATATTATATGAATGACTTAATTTTTTTATTGCCCATAGAGGTAAAGTATGATTTTTTGTACAAAAAATCATACTTTACCTCTATGGGACACCAATAAATAGTCTTTCGATTGCATCAGCAAGCCTCCCAAGGTTCTGCACTATTAATTTGCTATATCAGCTGTGGCATGTTGCATCTCCACCTGAGGTAAAACTGTCCGAGCCTCATCTGGTACAGCCAGAGGGCGACCTAAAAAACGTAATAAAAATACCATACTTAATCGTTTTCAATAGTCATCATAAGTCTTAACCGCAATACGAATAGCTGTAGGTATGGTTAGAAAAATCCACTCACTGCGGTATCTCACTTGCCGAGTTCGAGGAGGCAGAGGCACTGTTGTAGCATCGGCAGGGCTAGGGTTTGGTGCTGATGCACAAGTCTGGACAGAACATGGGGCTGCAGTGATCTCGAAAAGGGGCTCAACACCGACAGCGCTTCCACTTTGGAGTGTAGAAACTCGAGCAGATTGTTTCATTGTATCTCAGACAGTAGCTGCACGTCTTTCCATTCCTACAAATTATTACGTACATTTGAATACATTTGCACAGCATCTTTAAATGATGATTTAACCGTATAGTTCGGTAGCGCCCCCGAATGGACCCGAACACACGAACCTCCGCCGGCTCGGTACTGGGTCCCATTGGACCCAGGAATTACGACATACGACACTCTTCATTGATTATGTAAATTTTCACTATGCTACCCATCAAATCTTATGAATGTGCGTTAATTAAGGGAGTTGGATAAAAAACTCATACGTTAACGCCAATAAATATTGCATACTTAGCGCGCAAGCTTATTAATTTACCTTTATTAAATTTAAGTCTGTAAATGCGATAATCGCCATTTTGTTGACAGAGGTGGTCGAGGCTAAAAAACATAAAAAATGGGAATTTCGAACATCCAAACTCCACCACAGGGGCAGTGGGGCATACATCATTTAATTATTTGACGAATTCATCCATTGCCCAAGCTAAATAAGTAGCGGTAATGAAGTTTTTTGATATCTAATGTCGAAGTTTCGCGCCAAACGTGCGTGTTTACATTTTTACTTTTCACAAATGTCACACATACACATGTAGATAAGATTTAAAATGAGACAAATATTATTGAAAATATTATAAACAACACGACAATGCCCAAATCTTAACGTAATATTGAAACACAGGGTCCAATAACACGTATTATTCATTACCACTACTCAATTTGTGTTCAGAATCGCCGTCCATTATTGTTTTTTTTTATCGTAATGATGTGTGAAAGCGATTATGATAAACGATTTTTTTTTTAATTTCGATTGACTCGAGTAATTAATATGTCGAATGTCGGAAATCGATACTCAGAAATTAAAATAAAATCATTTTAATATAAAAAGCATTGTTTATAACAATGATTTATGATTTTTTAATGTAATTATAATAGTTTTTTGGACATTATATTAAAACTGAGTCAATAACTGAGGGCCTTTGACCATAGTCATTCATTGAATTTCGCGCCGAATTGGTTCTATATTTGAATTTATCTTCGGAATGCGCTCGCCGCTTCAAATTATTTTTATAAAATGTACAATTATTTATTTTTGATACTTTCCAATAGTTTGCTACAGAATGCCCAGTATACATTTTTTAGGTAGGCTTAACAAAAGTTTGGGAATGATGATAAATTAATTGGATAAATTGGGTATTCCGCAATCACTTTACATTTCAATATGTTTTATTAGTTGTATGAACTTGGTAGTTTTTAGGGTTCCGTACCCAAAGGGTAAAAACGGGACCCTATTACTAAGACTCCACTGTCCGTCTGTCCGTCTGTCACCAGGCTGTACCTCATGAACCGTGATAGCTAGACAGTTGAAATTTTCACAGATGATGTATTTCTGTTGCCGCTTTAACAACAAATGCTAAAACAGAATAAAATAAATATTTAAGGGGCGGCTCCTACACAACATTCCTGTTTTTTTGGCGTTTTTGCCTTGTGATACGGAACCCTTCGTGTGCGAGTGCGACTCGCACTTGGACAGTTTTGTATTTAATAGTTTACTTGAGTAATAGAAATTGTTTTTTTTTGTGGTACTAACCCAACGTAATTTTAAAAACTGGCCTTGTTTATGTCGGACCACGCACAGTGAAAAGTTCGGTAGTTGGGTTGAATATTTACGCATGCACAATGCTCATCATTAATTTGATCGACTGAAAAAATAAGTTTGTATTTCATAAACTCATCATTCATAACGCACCCAAAAATTAAGTGCCGGCCAGAAAAGAAAAGTAATGGTTTCTTATCCCTTTCGATGTTGACGTCACCCGCAACGGCCCTGTGTCACTTTTAGGGGAATAACATATTGAGCATTTCTTACTATTACAGCGAAACTCTGCAATTAACCCCCTTGGCTGCTATTTGAGATTAAAAATGCCAAAAAATCATATTTTTATAACAAGTGTTTTAACCATAACATTAAAAAAACAAGCAAGCGCGAGTCGGACTCGCTCTCCGAGGGTTCCGTACCATCTTATGTTTTTAAATTTTCATCGGTGAGACCTATTATGCTTCAGAGAAGTTTAACACTGCACGCTGCGGTGTAGAATATTGCAGTTTTAGGTCAGCGCTATCTCATGACCGATAGTGGAACTAATGTATTTATTGTTGATGATTTCTGAAAGAGTGTGCGATTTAGAGACATCGTTTTATTTTTCCTGTAATCGTTACATAAACTTCTATCACATAGAATAATTTCAGGATTTTCTCTATGCAAACTTCGGAGATAATGGGGAAACGGTATTTTTTTTTACATTTTTATCAAAAGTCAAAAAACATGCAGCTTAAAAAAAATGTTTGAGAATGTGCAAACTACGCTCTTTCTTGATACCCCACATACCTTAGTAGCCCCACTTCGAATTTTTCAAAACCCTTTTCAGTCCCGATTGTAAAAAAAAAAACAAAAATATTTTTATTTCTTTCTTGTTTGCAAAATAGTTGGGCAAACGTCACCTAAAACTATTTCAAGTTGATAGCTTTAGTAGTTCTTGAGATATCCAGCTGTGACAGACGGACATACTGAGTCGCAACATAAGGGTTCCTTATTCACGTGATGCTGACATCTCTTTGAGGCGCGCGTGGAACGTACCCGTCAGGGCCGAAGCCTGCCGGGTCAGCGGGATTGTCCGCAAGGGTTACCGCTGGCTCGGAACACAAAGGGCTAGGGAAGAAACACTGGTGGGTTTAGTCAGCAAGAGTCTGACGCTCCCTTCCGCCCAGAGCGGGAGGGGTCATATGATGATTTCCCACCCAAAAAAAAAGGTTGCTTTTTACCATTTTGGTACGGAACCCTAATAACAACTTTAAATTGAATATAACATCCCCAACATTCCGAACATGTTTTGTCGCAGTATATTGAGAGATTTGCTATGTTATTTTAAGACCAGACTTCTGATAGGATCTCCTGGAATCTATAATCACAGAACTATATTTTGTATTTTTTTTTATTTTAGTCTCAGTGGTCTTATAAAAATATATTTGTGACCCTCACTACAAGCCCTTTCATTTGATATATCACACGGTACCTACAGTATGCAAAGCTTTTTAAATTTTCTAATGTGACCCCAAAAAGTGACCCCATATTATAAATTAATTTATTTATGTTACACGGCCATGTTCGAGTCACAGAAATTTATAAGTGTACCAAATTTCAACTTAATCGGTCCAGTAGATTCGAAACAAATCGGTTGTGACAGACCTACACAGACAGACACACGAGTGATTCTATAAAGGTTCCGTTTTTTCATTCGGACGTAGGGAACCATAAAAAGTTACACGCCTATCCACACTGTACTTATTAAAATAAAATGATTATATTTAAATAAATAATTAATTCATGAAAAATATACCAAAGAGTTTTTATTCAATTTCTACAAATTTTTATTTTTTTTAAATACCGATTATCGATTATGCTTTAAGACATTTTTTAATCGAAATAACAAAATTGGGTGGATTGTCAGCACTAAGAAGTGTCACGCCGCAACACAATTTAAGTAATTTTTATCAAGATTTGATCATGTTTTTTATGTAGCATACGTATGAAAAATGGTAAAAGTAAGAATGCAGAGAGAAGGACAATATCTTTATTTTTCTATTTTGGATATTTTCATCAAGAGATTATGTGGTTTATGTATATATTTTCAGCGATTTTAAGATGCCTACCTTTTGGATAGGTGTAGTAATATCTATTTTGTACATTTTTCGCAGTAGAATGACGCGGTTTGACCGACATCAGCATATAATTAAAGATATTTGCCACAAGCTTATTGTCCAAATAGGCGCGGTAACACATTTTTCTGAATAAATTCGAATGCTGAAAGTTGAAGTAAATTCCTGAAAATCATGACGTAATTCGCAACATCCCGTCGAGTCAGCTGGTATGTCATATGTCAAAATCTAGTCGAGCAGAGAGGTTAAGTCAAACAATTATACACTTACTTTGTATTAAAACGATCTTACTCACACGAAATACTTGTTATAAACTACACACGTTATGTCAATGATATTCTAATAACAGATATGTTATACACTCACAAAACGGCAGAAAAAAGTGTTCCGCGCCGAGAGGCAGCACACATACACACTTTTCATTCATTTTACATTTCACTACAAGTAAAAACGATAGAAAGAGGATAGCTTGATAAAACCAATAAGAAAAAAAGTGACAGCTAGATGTTGTCAATTGCGCGTGAATGTAAACAAACATTATTCGGGCCACCAATCACCGCACGTTGGCATCATAGACTAACAAATTAACTAGGCAGAAAGTACAAACCGCGTGTACAGAATTTGTAGTCGGGATTTGTGCCTATGCAACGAATAAACACTATTAAAAGGTAGGTAGGTGAAAAATAAAACACGTTTTAAAAAGAAAGAAATACAATTGTAAAAATAATCATACACCTTCGAAAAGATTTAATTTTAATCTCAATGGTAGGTTTATTTTAACACTATCTGTGACATACTATGGTAACGATAAGCTATTAATATTTTCTTTTCCTACATATTATGACATGTTTAATTTATAATTAAATATATCAAACAAAATTATAAAGAAAAGTTATTAAAAGGGAAACTAGAACTCTGCTGTAAAGATGACTTTACTGCCTAATATTCGCATCTGTACTTTTATTCTATGTCCGGAGTGCACGCATCCTTGTCGTTCTTACGACAAAAAATGTATTTTCCATTTCTTTCTTTTTTCTAACCTCCAAATATCAGAATATTAGGAAAATAATTGAAATATATTAATAAATCGAAGTATATTGTGTACTTACGTGTGGTATGAGATCCCTTGTGTTTTATTAACTTTGGTATCATAATTGGTACACTTTCTAAATGCACAAGATGGCATTTTCGATGGTAATTAGGTAGCTGCGCGCACCGTCTCACTCGTAGACGTGCGTGACACAGACTAAAGGCAATACGTCCCAATTAGGATGTTTTCTAGTCTTCACGATTTGCGCGCTCATAACATATCTGTTATTAGAATATCATTGCGTTATGTTATGTTGTTGTTTCATTCAATTCGATGTTGACATTACATTGACAGTTAGTTTAGTTGACCTCAAGGCGGGAGTCCGCGGGCGCGGGAGAAAGTAAGGGTGCGTTCCGAGTTTGGATGTAATCGATTTGATTGTGCTTAAAAACTAAAGACTAACTCCTAGTCGCTCTAAATCGTAGCGATGCGATTACACTCACCTAAATCGTAAACAATTTAGGAATTAGTGGGGTCGGGACTTTTCTAACCCACTAAATCGGAATCTAACTGCTCTAACTTCAATAACATCTTTCGATTTCCTACAAATTGAATAATGTATATAGCGCCTAATTCGGAATGCGGCCTAAAAACTACTTTGTAGTACGCGTTGCCAATTTATTGTCTCTAATTTCCCTTTTCAGGGCTTATCTGCGGTATTTTTAACAGTTATAAGGTATTGTATATTAAATTTGATTCATAAAAACTGTAAAGAAAAATTTACTAATAAAATTACGGTACCTATTTATTTTTTTCATGCGGTAATATTTACTACCTATACACTCAAAAACAGGATTCGTCGTTGCGGGCAATTGTCAGCTAGACTGAGGTGGGGCGGGCCATGTACGAGGATAAAGGAGGCATCGGGACAGGTTACCAGAGCCGTCATGTAGTGGGTGCCAGCACACGTGTGTCGTCTCGGTCGCTGACGTGTTGACCTAGATGCGTTTACAGAACACTGATCGGAGAAGGCAGCGCACAATGAACAATAGAAAGCTATGCGGGAGACCTTTGTCCAGCAGTGGGATAATGACACTCGAGGTGATTTATGGTGCAAGCGGGCCTTCATATTATTATCTGTAAATCGCTTACTATAACTTTCCGGCTGTTATTCGTGGATCTTTGACAGTCGTTACGGGTCGTCAGAAGCCCGGAAGTCTGATAACCAGTCTTAGCACGGTGTATCGCATTACGCGGTTACTGGGTTGTGGAGGTCAGATAGGCAGTCGCTTGTTCCATGTCTTATAGACAGGCTGGAAGCCGACCCCGAGATAGTTAGTGAGGAATAAATATTTTAAATCTAAAGATACGCATAAACCTACCAAACTATGAATATAATAATATATACCTAATTAAATATAACAGGTATAAACCGTTGTGATGATACTGCCATGCAGCTTCTTGCGAATGTGTTCGCGAGCCTTAACTTTAAAGGATAGTCGGTTGGTTGCCATCCTGATTTCCTGGGGGAGCGCATTCCACAGAGATAGACTGAACGAAGAAGGAAGAGTGAATGAAGTCTGTGCGGTGAGTGGGACATTGGAGAAGACGATTGTGTGATGAACGTAGATTTCTATTGTGGTTGGCGCAAATGTAGGTACCTACCTACTGAAATTGGGGGGCTAGATAACCAGGGGAAGACGGAGAATCAATGAGAACAAGGTGGTCAGCGCCCTTAGCTCTCTGCGCTGGCGTATGGGCGACCTTAGAAGCGACCGATGCGCAGAGACATGATCATATTTACGCAGATTGAAAACAAATCGAACGAGTTTGTTGAGGAGATCTGCATTCAGGTCATAGTAGCACACATCACCATAATCGATGATAGGAAAAATAAGGGACTGTACAAGCATTGTCTTCGTACTTGATGGTAATAAATTTTTCAAACGGTACAGAGCCCGCAGCGTTCCAGTAACCTTCTGGCTCACCCTAGTGACTTGAGTCCGCCAGTTCAGAGTACAATCAATGTGCAAGCCTAGGTCCTTCACGTCCGTACCAAAAGGAACGATCGTACCATTGAATAGAACTGGCGGCAAGGTTGTACTATCTACCTTGCCGCCTTCTTAATACTTACTACGAGAACTGCCAATGATGATCGCCTGACACTTTGTAGTGTTTACAGCTAAGCCAAATCTATCAGACCAGGTTTTTATGGCTATCAAGTCCTTATTATGATTATTTATCTGGGGGCACGGCAGTGCCCCCGCCAAGTCGAGCAAAAAGTGGCACGGCCGTACCATCCTTTTCTCGAAGCGGTTCAGGCCATTTTCGACCCCTTATAACTTCGTTGTGGATAAAACTAGACACCTGAATTTTCAGTAATCAAGCAGGCATTGTATAAACACGGTATATTTCAAATTACATTCAATTTGAACCAGTAGCTTAAGAATTATAACTAGTCAAAGTTTCTTAATTTTGTCACTCACTCACTGACTGACTGATCGATCATCAAAACTCTAAGGCACTTCTAGCAGTACTAGCAGACATAGAAGCTTCAAATTTAAAATACAATTAGTGTTTAGTGTATAAATCAAGGCAAAACTAAAATATTCTGCAATTTCGTTCCACTTTTCTAGATACACCAACTGCATAAATAACTTTGTAATCCCATATAAATATATAGTATTGCAAAGTTACATTTGCAGTTAATGAATCAGTGTAGGTACCTGTTTATCACTGCATAGTATAAAACAAAGTCGCTTCCCGCTGTCTGTCTGTCCGCATGTATGCTTAGACCTTTAAAACTGCGCAACGGATTTTGATGTGATTTTATATGTATGATGATGTGATTTTACATGCATAATATAGTAGAGAAACACTGATCATTTTAGAAGTTTCTAATGTGATGTCGTTAATAAACACATTTTTTACGCTTATATTACAAAAGCTAGCTGAACCCTATGAGATAGTACAAAATAATGTACTACAGTATTGTACACCTTAAAAAGGTCTACAAAAAAGTCCGCGATGGTATATGTCTATCTCTTAGGGTTAATCCACAATAACTATTTTTTATCCTTTACTTTTTACGGTAAATAATGGGTTATTTACGAAGCGATTTTAAGCAATAGAGCATTAATCCTTATCCAATGAAGTACCTTAAATACATTGTGCATTTAATATAGATCAATTTGGACCTTTACAGCATATAATTTAAATGAATATTTTCGAAGATATTGCAGATTTAAAATGTAGGGACATGGCGGTTGCGCTGGTGAGTTTACTTATGGCAACCACAGGATAGTCCGGTTATTACGCAATTAGCTAACCTAACAACATCTTGTAGCGACCATATCAATATTAAAAATCTTTTATGTTTTAAATAAATAGATTGACTTGGCAATCGCACTGTGAGATACATTGTGTTTTCATGTGATGGCCAAGTCAATCTATTTATTTAAAACATAAAAGATTTTTAATATTGATATGGTTACTACAAGATGTTGTTAGGTTAGCTAATAATTACCTAATAACTTAAGACAGAAGGTCCCTTAAGTAGGTACTGAATAAATTAACCGACTTGGTATTACATGGATCTCACAACTTTTTGTGGTAGAAGAACTGAGTTGCGAGACTTGGCTTTTTTTACAAGTTATGTTTTTGATGGCATCCTATTTTTAACCCCCGACGCAAAAACGACGGGGTGTTATAAGTTTGACGTGTCTGTGTGTGTGTGTGTGTGTGTGTGTGTGTGTCTGTCTGAGGCATCGTAGCTCCCGAACGGATGAACCGATTTTGATTTTGTTTTTTTTGTTTGAAAGGTGAATTAGTCGGGAGTGTTCTTAACTATGTTTAATTAAAATCGGTCCAAGATGGCCGCCGCCACAAAATGGCGGATTACATATTTTTTCACAACTCCCTCAATATGGGTATCAAATGAAAGGGCTTGAATAGTAGAATACTATACACTATGATAAATTTCAAATCCAAGATGGCCGCCACCACAAAGTGGCGAATTACATTTTTTTTTCACAACTCCCTCAATATGGGTATCAAATGAAAGGGCTTGACTAGTAGAATACTATGCGCTATTACAAATTTCAAATCCAAGATGGCCGCCACCACAGAATGGCGAATTATACCTATTCTTTTTTATCACAACTCCTTCAATAGGTATAGGTAGGTACCAAATGCAAGGGCTTGACAAGTAGAATAATGTACATTATATTGAAAGGGAATGCGGAATATTAACTAACAAAATAAAACTAAAAACGTGAAAAAAAATTTTTGTCCGGACAATGCTCTAGAATGATGAGGAAAGTGGAGTGATGACTGGTACCTACGACCACTGAGTTTGACTATTTTTATTACGAATGGAATTACCCTACTTAAAAAGCGTAGGTATTTCTACATTAGATAGTGTCGCAGTCCCATTTTATACACTAGATCTGAAATACCTAAGATATCGAATAGCAATGAAATACTTGTACGTAAGTTGAATAACTAAAGGAAGAACTAGAAAAAGGATATAATTAAACAAAAAAGTCTGTTTAGTCTTAAAAATTATTCTTCAACTATAAATTAATAATTATTTTTTGACGGATAAAAAACCTGATTAAACACCAAATTACATGAATTTTAAAACGCAAGAAAATAAAAGAAATGAAATACAAAAATTAAGGAGTCCCTACAAAAAGCATGCAAATAAAAAATTAAATTAAAAATTAAAAAAACCCCCGACACAAAAAAATAATAAAATTAAATGTAAGTAATTGGAAAAGGATCAAATAATTTAAAAACCCCCAACATAAAGAATCTAGGTAACGAGACTAAAACAGATAAATTCATATGGAAGTCGGGGGACCGTTCTGTGGAACACCTTCTATGCTAATAGGTGCATGTGCATATGAATTTATCTGTTTTAGTCTCGTTACCTAGATTCTTTAAGTTGGGGGTTTTTAAATTATTTGATCCTTTTCCAATAACTTACATTTAATTTTATTATGTCGGGGGTTTTTTAAATTTTTAATTTAACTTTTCTTTAATATTGTATACAGACCGAACCAAAGGGTCCGATCTTTTCAAAAATATATGAGCTAGCCTGAGCTCATGGTATCATGTATGATTGGTGGAGAGCGTATAAAAAACGCTTGTAAAGCGAAACACCCAGACGACGGTTATATATGCCCCGGTGTAACGAAACCATAGCGAGATCTAATTCGATCCCAACGCCATCTATCGAGCTCAAAGACAACTCTGTCATCAGCGGGAGATGTCAAAACCATTTTTTTTACCACATTTTTTAAACTCCCTATTTTTGTAAATGAAAGTACCTAATGCATTGTTTTTTATCTGGTAACATGCCAATATGAATTCAGAATTAAAATGAAATCGAAATAAATAACGACATAATTATG
Source organism: Mesoligia furuncula (assembly GCA_916614155.1). Classification (NCBI taxonomy): domain Eukaryota; kingdom Metazoa; phylum Arthropoda; class Insecta; order Lepidoptera; family Noctuidae; genus Mesoligia; species Mesoligia furuncula. The sequence goes on from OU744807.1 coordinate 5,748,763, forward strand.
CCTAGTAAATAATACAAATAACTTAAAGTAAGTACTTATATTCTTTTAAACCTACATATTTTAAAACTTTTCGTCTGTTTGCGTCGGGGTTTAGTTGCAGAGAGGCCTTTTCCCAGTACTGGAATGATACAGGCAGGTAACTAGCAGTAACGTAGGTAATGTAATGTAATGTAATGTCTTCAGTAAGGTCAGTAACTTAAGGCGGAGATTTCTTGAAAACGGTCAAAAAGTTGGTTTTTTAAAGCAGTGTATCTCATAAACCGTAAATAATTTTGACCAAAAAAAAATGATTTTTTCAAGTCTTATTTTAATACAGTGATGGAACTCAAAACATAATTAAACATACATTAATGCATCAAAAAATCCTCAAATACACCTCTTGATTGTCTTTAAAAGCAATATAGCCCTTCATATAATTAAAAATATGCCATTAAATTTCTAATGCCAAACTGCATTCAGTGATGGATTATTTATTATTAAATGGTTTTTGTAAATAGATAATTGCTTCATATTTTGCTATAAATGACCATGCAGTTTTGTGTCATAGCGCTTCTCTTTCTTTTCTATGCAGTCCGATAGTGACCGCGCTTTAGGTCATGTAAGCCCCTGAAAATAACCCATTCATTCTCCTCTCTGCCTATCTTTATCAGCTTATATATCAGCGGGGTGGATCGGGGGAACAAAAAACACGCGGACGAATTCGCGGGAAGTATGTTGGTGTCTTGATTATGCACGCGGACTAGTTAGGCTTAAAGAATTTATTCTCATAAGAACAATATATAAGTTCACTTACAATGAGATACAAAGTAGGTAATTGCTTAAATCTAAATGAAATAATTTTGCCTCAGCTGCGTGCTGGTGAAGTTATACAATTAAGTATTAGGTATGTAAGAACTCGCTAACATTAATTGATAGGTATGCGGTATGACTACATTTTATGAATATGATTTTTTAGTTTCATTTTGAATGAGTTAATATTGTTACAATCTTTTACGTCATGTAGCAGGTCACTATACAGCTGTGCTCTTTCGAACAATATGGTTTTTTTACCATAGTTAGTACCTACGAGCTTGTCTTCGTTGTAACTTATTTTTATTTCTTAGGTTGTGTGATATTGTTTTTTTGTGTAGTTGTAAATTGGATTGAATGCTGTTTATGGTGTTTTTTTTTAATTAGAATGCAGGTGCCGTATGTGTTTATTTTGCGTTTCTGGTATTTTGCATATCTGGTTTATGGTGAACCTGGTATTTTGCGAGTCTGGTATTAAGCTGCGGAGCCGTGTTTCTAATAATTTAGTTTTTTCAAATAGTATTTTAGTTGGTGTAAGATAGTGATAATGGTATAGGGTTTTAATAATTTTATTTTGCGTTCTTTGCATCAGGATAGTTTTCGCGGCGGATCCCCTAGTAACTAGTTAGTTAATTCGTGGTGTCCTGATTATGCACGCGGACGAGTTCGCGGGGAGTATGTTAGTGTCTTGATTATGGAATCAAGACACCAACATACTTCCCGCGAACTCGTCCGCGTGTTTTTTGTTCCCCCCCCCCCCCACCCCGTCGCATAGCATCGCCCGCCTGCGCTACCACTTCGTTTTCGCTTAGCGTTCCTTGTTACTTTATTTTTCCTCGGCTCCTAAGAGCCCTAGCGTGATGTTAAATGGCCTTATAGCCTTTCTCAAGAGTTGGGCTACCAAATGCAAAAATATTTTTTCAAATACGATTGACACTTCCAGAAATTAGCGCGTTCAAATAAACAAACGAACTCTTCAGCCTTAACAATAGTATATCATCATCTGCCTTTTCCCAACTATTTTGGGGTCGGCTTCCAGCTATTAGTCTATGTACCATCACACTAATATTATAAAGGCGAAAGTTTGTGAGTGTGTGTGTGTGGGGGTGTGCTTATATGTTTGTTACTTCTCCTCGCTCAAACAGCTGAACAAATTATGACAAAATTTGGTATGGAGGTAGCTCACACCCTGGATTAACATATAGGCTACTTTTTATCCCGATATTCCTACGGGATCGAAACTTATGCGGGTGAAACCGCGGGGTGCAGCTAGTAGAGTATAAATATCAAAGCAAAGATGATTAAAAAGGTAATATCTTCCAGCACCTCACTCCCCCTTCACCTCTCAAACGTGTTTTGTTATCATCTAAAGACATCACAACAATACGAGTGGGTGGTGGGGGAGTTCATATTAGCAGCTATCACCCCACGGGTTTCCTATATCAAAGGGTTGTTTTAGCTTCGGTTACAAAGGGGAGTTTCTTCGGGTATTGTAAAGGTTGTTTGGAAAGTCACTTACCTTGTAACCACACGAGGAAAATGAAAAAATAAATAAGCATTATGTACGTAAGTACCTACGCAGTAAGTGTGTAGTTGAATGGCCTACTGTTAAATATAAAAAAAAAACATTTAAAATGTGCACAAAACCCGATCTATTTTTCTGTTTCATTTTTTTTCTTGTAATAAATGATTGAATAAATAAATAAAAAAATTAGTTAAAAATCCGGGCAAGAGCGAGTCGGACTCGCGCACCGAGGGTTCCGTAACATCCGGGTTTATGCATAAGGTTTATGTTTATGAAATTAAATGTTTATTTTTATATTTGAGTTGATTGAATGAAAGGTAAATTGCGGTTTACGATTTATGAGGTATTAAAAAAAAACTACTTACTAGATCTCGTTCAAACCAATTTTCGGTGCATACTTACCTATATTTTTTTTAGTTTTATCATTCTCTTATTTTAGAAGATACAGGGGGGACACACATTTTACCACTTTGGAAGAGTCTCTCGCGCAAACTAATCAGTTTAGAAAAAAAAATATATTAGAAACCTCAATATCATTTTTGAAGACCTATCCATAGATCCCCACACGTATGGGATTGATGAAAAAAAAATTTGAGTTACAGTTCTAAGTATTAAAATTTATTGTTTTTTTTTTTCTATTTTTGTGTGAAATCTTAATGCAGTTCACAGAATACATCTAGCAGCTTAGCTAGTAGCTTATACTAGCCAAAGAGCTAAGATATAAAATTTCTTTACCAAAAATAATAATAATAAATTTATCTATGTATTTAAACAGACAGATTATAGTAAGTATATATGGTTATAGTAAAGATCTTATAGAATATGTTAGGTAGTCTACAATCGAGTCAGTGAAGCACTGTTCTCCTAGATAAGTTAAGGCCAAAGCACACGCGCTACTTTCAGCATCGACGATCGGCGATTTAGCCGCTCTAGAAGCTAAATACAGTGACCAAGCATTCCACACCCACCGCACACTTAAAAACGACAAACGCGGCGATTCAGTCGCGATTCAGTCGGAAGCTCGACACAGCAGCTGAGTGCTACAATCCGCACACATTCGGATGCCGGTCGCAGCGATGTGGCATCTGCGGAACATGACTAGTGTTGCACTAGATTTTGATGGAGCTACACCCTTACCATGGATTCTAATGACGCTGCACTGCTGCTTGCTTTATTGACAAAGCGAAAATATCAATCGCGCTGAAGACGGTATTGGTTACATCCAATAACCAGTTCACGTCTTACGTCTTGGAGAGCATCATTCATTATTTCATATATTACGAAGAGATGAACGAAAGTTTTTTGAACATTTAGGAATGATACATTAATATTACGAGATTTTGTCATATTTGAGATACACATCCAAGGAAGAGTATATCAGCGGAAGAACGACTTGCAATAACCCTAAGGTATGTAGCTAGAAGAGAGCAAAATAACCCTAAGGTATGTAGCTAGAAGAGAGCAAAATAACCCTAAGGTATGTAGCTAGAAGAGAGCAAAATCATTTTTGTTTCCAGTGCTGAGTTTCAATCTCGAGCAATCGATGGATTCTTATAATTCTAATTTAGAATCCCGAGAGTGTGAAGGACCAATGGCACAAGAGACAAAATATTACTTTGCTCTCGTGTGGCACATACCTACTTATAACCTCGTAAGTGAAACCTCCGCTGTAGATAGAACTATGCGAGAAAATTTCGTCACATATCTTCCTCCTTTAAATATGCCAATGGTATTGGGTATGTTTTAACAGCAATGTAATTAAACGGAGACCATTCGGTTAGACCAGTATTTTTAGAGTTCCGTTGCCAAATGGCAAAAAACGGAACCCTTATAGATTCGTCATGTCTGTCTGTCTGTCTGTCCGTCTGTCTGTCTGTCTGTCCGTCCGTATGTCACAGCCACTTTTCTCCGAAAGTATAAGAACTGTACTGTTGAAACTTGGTAAGTAGATGTATTCTGTGAACCGCATTAAGTTTTTCACACAAAAATAGAAAAAAAACAATAAATTTTGGGGTTCCCCATACTTAGAACTGAAACTAAAAAATTTTTTTTTCGTCAAACCCATACGTGTGAGGTATCTATGGGTAGGTCTTCAAAAATGATATTGAGGTTTCTTATATCATTTTTTTCTAAACTGAATAGTTTGCGCGAGAGACACTTCCAAAGTCGTAAAATGTGTCCGTCCCCCCCCCCGCTGTGACTTCTAAAATAAGAGAATGATAAAACTTAAAAAAATATATGATGCAATACCATGCTAACTTCCACCGAAAATTGGTTTGAACGAGATCTAGTAAGTAGTTTTTTTTTAAGACGTCATAAATCGTAAACCGCAATTTACCTTTTATTCAACCAACTCAAGTATAAAAAAATAAAAAATAAACATTTAATTTCATAAACATAAACCTTATGCATAAACCCGGATGTTACGGAACCCTCGGTGAGCGAGTCCGACTCGCTCTTGCCCGGTTTTTTTTTGTATTGCTACCGACCTGTGTTACTGCTACAGTTTTAAAAGAATAAAGAAAGAAAACATTTTGAAATTTATTTATTGTTGCCTTGAATAGTTTGTCTGTCAAAAATTACAATAAGTACTACTTCCTACTAATATTATAAAATGTGAAAGTTTGTGAAGATGTTTGAATGTTTGTTACTCAATCACGCGTAAACCGTTGAACAGATTTGGATGAAAATTGGCACATAGATAGACCATTTCCTGTATTAACACATAGGATACTTTTTATCCCGATATTCCCACGGGATCGAAACTTAAATCGAAACCGCGGGGTGCTTCTAGTAAATAATAAAGAGGTAATGGGATTAGACAGTTCGACGCTCCCAACCAATAAGTCGGGAATCGTAAAACTCAAATACAGAAGAAATGTTTTTCTGTTTTTGTTGAAAGTCTTTTCAACGAGTCGGAGTATTGAGTTCATTGATACATCAAACGAAAGCTAATATTTTATGTAATTCAATTACGATGTCAAACATTAAATTATGTGCGAGAAAAACCTTGCAATTTAAGAAAATAAATATTACAAAAATAGCTACTACAATCTGAACATAAGGTTCTTTGATTGGGAAATTTTGACAGTTTCGTGTAGTTTGATGTGCTGGCGTCTGTACATTGTTTCAGTAATATACACGTATGTCACGTTACGTTACGTTATGTAGGTATGTACACATACGCCGTTATTACAGTAAAGGTAAAAATGTTGATACCTATGTAATCATTTTAATCATTTTAATCAATGTTGATACATAAAGGTGGGTATCAACATTTTCCCAGCGTTATTTTTTATCTTAAAAATCCATAGCTTGTTATTACGGTGTTATTGTGGTTATTTTAAATTGACACAGTAACAGTAGGTACCGTTACAATACATTGTTATCGTCCAATTCGGAACCAGACGTGTTCACATATTTATTAATCAATTATTTTACTTTAAAAATTACCTGGCTCTTAAAAAGCAAGAAAATAACAGAAATGAAAATATACAAAAATTAAGGAGTCCCTACAAAAACATTGAAATAAAAAATTTAATTTAAAATTTAAAAAACCCCCGACACAAAAAAATAATAAAATTAAATGTAAGTAATTGGAAAAGGATCAAATAATTTAAAAACCCCCAACTTAAAGAATCTAGGTAACGAGACTAAAACAGATAAATTCATATGGCAGTCGGGGGGGACCTCTTAGAGTAGAAGGTGTTCCACAGGACGGTCCCCCGACTTCCATATGAATTTATCTGTTTTAGTCTCGTTCCCTAGATTCCTTAAGTTGGGGGTTTTTAAATTATTTGATCCTTTTCCAATTTCTTACATTTATTTTTTTTTTGTGCCGGGGATTTTAAATTTTTATTTAATGCTTTTTGTAGGGACTCCTTAATTTTTGTATTTTATTTCTTTTATTTTCTTGCGTTTTAAGATTCAGGTAATTTGGTGTTTAATCAGGTTTTTCATCCGTCAAAATAATTTTTTGACGGATGAAAAACCTTATTAATTTATAATTGAAGAATAATTTTTAAGATTAAACAGATTTTATTATTTTATTATATCCTTTTCTAGTTCTTCCTTTAGTTATTCAATTTTCGTACAAGTATTTCATAGCTATTAGATATCTTAGGTATTTCAGATCTAGTTTATAAAATGGGACTGCGACGCTATCTGCTGTAGAAATACCTACGCTTTTTAAGTAGGATAAATTCATCACTCCACTTTCCTCATCATTCTAGAGAATTGATCAGACCAAAAAATATTTTCAAGTTTTTAGTTTTCATTTCGTTAGTTAATATTCATTTCGTTAGTTAATATTCTTCCATTTCGTTAGGTCATATTCATTTCGTTAGTTAATACTCCATTCTGCTTGTCAAGCCCTTGCATTTGATACCTATATTGAAGGAGTTGTGAAGAAAAAATATAATTCGCCATTTTGTGGTGGCGGCCATCTTGGATTTGAAATTTGTAATACCGTATATTATTCTACTAGTCAAGCCCTTTCATTTGATACCCATATTGAGGGAGTTGTGAAAAAAAAAATGTAATTCGCCACTTTTAGTAAAAGTAAATACATAGCCTTCTCCAAAACTAGCTCCTCCAGTGCCTCTCTATCTATGTCCTTAAAAATACATACCTGTCCACAGAAACACATTATTTCCTCACAACTGCCACTCCACTCCTGCGCATGTAAAGTCCTTGAACGTACTGACACGATCAAATACCTCGGAATAACCATAGATAACAACTTAACGTATAAAGCCCACATTTTTGCCCTTTCCTCCAGAGTACGAAAACTAATACATGTTTTGAAAAAACTCCGAGACTGTACCCCTATCGATATTTTGCGAATGGTCTACTTTGCACTCTGCCAGTCAATCATAACGTACTGTATTTGCATTTGGGGACGCGCTGGTAAGAGCACATTTATAACGCTAGAAAGGGCGCAACGGGCACTGATCAAAGTCGCACTAAAAAAACCTTTCAGATTCTCTACAGACCTTGTCTACCATGAATTTCAAGTCCTCAGGGTAAGACAAATATTTATACTACTAGCAACGCTTAAATATCATGCAACAATAAAAAATCGGCCTGATTACAGGGACATATTAAACAAGCGTGTCTTCAGAGTACCCATGCCAAATGCCAAATCCGAACTAGCTAGACGCTGTACCCATTTCTCCCATCCCAAAATTTACAATAAAGTAAGCCAAATCTGCGACCTAAAAGACTGTTCAACCTCCACCTGTAAGAAAATCCTAACTTCAGCTCTTTTAAAATTATCCTATGACGCCACCGAAGCTTTAATATAGCACCTTTACTTACACACATACAATCACCCACTCACTCACATACACACACACATACAGACAAACACACACACACACAGACAAACACACACACACGCATCATAGTTACACAAGCCTTAGGTTAAACCAATACTACTTTATTTTGTGATCAGAATCGCACGAATGTTTTATTTTATTTTATTTTAATTCTTAAATTTTTTGTAACTATCTAACATCCTCAAACTGTAATCATTAATATTGTAAAATTGCACTCCAGAGCCACAAGATACAAGCGATGCTTAGTTTGTGGCTCACCGAATCCGTCACATTGTATTTTTACTTTTTGATGAATAAAACTTATTATTAAACTTATTAAACTATTAAACTTTGTGGTGGTGGCCATGATGGATTTGAAATTTATCATAGTGTATAGTATTCTACTATTCAAGCCCTTTCATTTGATACCCATATTAAGGAAGTTGTGAAAAAATATGTAGTCCGCCATTTTGTGGCGGCGGCCATCTTGGACCGATTTTCATCAAACATAGCTAAGAACACTCCCGACTAAATCACCTTTCAAACAAAAAAAAAACAAAATCAAAATCGGTTCATCCGTACGGGAGCTACGATGCCACAGACACACACACACACACACACACACACACACACACACACACACGTCAAACTTATAACACCCCGTCGTTTTTGCGTCGGGAGTTAAAAAGCGTGTAAGTTCCTATTACGGTTTGAGCTTACTCAAAATATTTCAAATTCAAATATTTATTGCTCAACACAGTCCATTTTATACATTTTCAGATGTTAAGTGAATGCGCAGTCCACTGTACCTATTGTACCAATTCAGGCATGCAAAATTCATAGTTATAAACTCAAACTCAAAGCATTTATTTAAATTAGACCTTGTACAGGCACTTTTGAATTGTCAAAATTAAATAGTCTGTCAGTTAACAATGATATAAAATATCATTGGTCCGGAAGTTGAAGCTAGTTGCCCATTCCAAAACGTAGATCTCTATCTATGGAGAAGAACGGGCAAGAACCTCCATGGACACTCTTTTAAATCAAGATAATACAAAATAGAATAGATAGTCCTGGGTAAATTATTCTTGTTGCTTCTATATATGAAAACAATGTAAAAAAAAGACACAAATGAAGAAACAATTCAAAATATAAGATTAAAAATAAGCATTGGCAGTTAAGAGATGACCAGTCTCAACCGACGGCGCCCGTTCACGAACATGACGCGTGGATCAGCACCATCCAGCTCAACCAGTTTGTAGGGAACCGAATGATCCAACACACGCGCCACCATCGGTGAGACATTTAAGTGAGCATGACAAGTTCTCAACTGCCATGCTCTTTCAAGTCAACATCAAAAAAATCATAATAAACGAAAACATGGTTCTTACATTTACAAAATAAAAAAAAATGCTTCTAAATTATACAAAACTATAGTTTGCAATTTATTTAAGAGGTTAATAGAATTAAAAAAAAAAACAATTATACCTATGAACTCATATAACTTGTCAGTAAACTAATTCTGGAGAAAAAACATAAACATTGTCTTGAGTTAATCAGGGCGACCAACTATTCTTATCGTTTAAGTAATCGTTGATGGAATAGTATGCCTTTGAGCAAAGGTTGGATTTTATTTGAGCTTTAAATGTATTAAAAGGCAAATCTAGTAATGAAGAAGGTAGCTTGTTATAAAAGGTTATACCACGCCCAACAAATGAGTTATGAACCTTATGAAGCCGGTGAAAGGGGGCGCGTAGTTTCTCCTTATTTCTAGTGTTAACATTGTGAATATCACTGTTTTTAGTATACAAGTGTATATTTTGCCTAATATATAAAATGTTGGCAAAGGTGAACTGTGATGCAACCGTAAAAATTCCAATATCTTTAAAAAAAATCTCTTAGAGAAACTCTGGCACCTAACTGGTATATTGCTCGAACAGCTCGTTTTTGCAGGACAAATATATTTTGTATATCAGAGGCTTTGCCCCACAGCGTAGGACATAACGCTATGAAAATAACTAAAATAGACTAAACGAGCTGTATCAACGTCAGTGTATTGTCTTACTTTCCTGACGGCGTAGGCAGCCGAACTGAGCCTTCCTGCTAGACTTGATATGTATATGTGGTCTCCACTGAAGTTTGGCATCTACTGTTATTCCCAGAAAAACTGCCTAGTCCAGAGTTTCAAGCACCTCTTTATCTAAGACGATATACATAGTTATACAATTTCATAAAATCCAATTAATCCGATACATAATGTCATAAATAAAAAAATAAAAATAACTTGTACGATGCTATAAATTCAAATTAATAAGTAAACAATGTCATAGATTCAAATTAAACGGTAATGTCAGAGTATAATGTCAAAATAATTAAGGGAATTTACCCATTTATAATTTTCCATGCATATTAAAATTATTATTCAAATTAATATATTTGCTATTAATCATTCAAATTACATTATATAATTGCACTTAGATAGAATTAAGCTTACATAAATAGGATATTTGACATATCTAATTATTATTTATTTAACTTGTCTGGTAAGAATTCACCAATGGAATAGTACGTAAGCTTTTTTAACCATAAGGTCTGTTAGCATTCTTTTGAATTTGTTAACATCATTCTCAAGTCTTATAGTCGTGGGTATCATATTATAAATTTTTGGAGCCATTCCCAGAAAACTTTTTACATATAAGTAATGCTGTTTTGTGAGGCACAGCGTGACTTTTGTCAACAACAATAACATGCTAGCTTTTACCAGGAACTGCGCGAAATGTATTTACGTCAACAATCGGTAATAAAAACTAACCAAAATTAAATGATGCGTAAAACACTTTTGTGTTCCTAAGTAAAGAAACTTTTCTCGACATAATTTCGTTTTTTAAATTCCTTAGAAAGAAAGGTTCTTTTTTAAGATATCTTCTTAAATATCATTACGAATAATGTGAAAGAAATTACTAAGATGTATCCCAACCCTAAAAGTCCATAATAGCATCAATTCGTCTTATTGCTTGGGTAGCATCGAGATAAAGAGTAGGTACCTATGAAATGGGAGAGCAGAGTGCACAGTATAAAACTTAAAACTATTGTATAGTTAACAGGTACATAACAGCCTAAGCATAATCAGCTTCTAAAGTTCCCACAACTGGGGCCCAGGCCTCCTCTCTGTGGGCAAAGCACATCAAGCTACAACAATCTGTCAAATTTCTTTAATTGATTTTCAACTTTATCGCTAAATCATTAGGTTCAAGGTTGATTGGGAAAATTTTACAGTTTCGGGTAGCTTGATGTGCAGCTGGCGTCTGTATGGTACCTAGGTACTCGTTTGTCACAGTGACAAGAGCTGTCAAAGAGAGTACTCGCTCAGCGACACTCGCATGGCTGACAGAACACTCTCTGAGAGACTCACGGTTGATAAGTACAGACTTCAGCACATCAATCTACTACAATCTGTCAAATTTCTTTAATAGATTTTCAACTTTATCGCTAAAGCATAAGGTTCAAAGTTGATTGGGAAAATTTGACAGTTTCAGGTAGCTTGATGTGCTGGCGTCTGTACATACGCATACCAGCGAGTGATTGCTCGTCACTTGCCAACTCGTTTTAGCTCTTCTCGTTACTCGTTGGCGGTGGGGTAAGTGCCTGACCTTACCCAAAATTATCGTAAACAGGACAGCAGAACCTCACCAAGTCTTAATTTCTGCGTCAAAAAAATCACCATTCCAAATCATCATCTGCCTAACATTTTCCAAACTAGGTATGGGTATCGTATGGTGGGCTCGGCTTCCAGTCTAACCGGATACAGCTGAATACCAGTATTTTACATGGAGCGACTGCCTATTTGACCTCCACAACCCAGTTACTGGGTAATACGATACCCCTTTTGGTAAGACTGATTGTCAGACTTTCGGGCTTCTGACTACCCTTAACAACTGTCAAAGATCCACGAATGAGTGCAGCCGGGACAAACGACTTAACGTGCTTTCCGAGGCACGGAGACCGGAGATCCACAGACCAACCGCGGCAAGCGTAGCTTAATCTGATCGATCGACCTGTGTGGCTGTTATTGTTTAGCTACGGGCCCTTATTCACAATTGCAAATAACCTAGCAATAAAAAGAACCGAAGGCTCCAACTTCAAACGTCACACAAAAGGTTTTTTTTTTCTACAACTCCGATTTTCCAATTTCAATGGGGAATACTGAAAACACCCACGTAGGTACGCTCCAATTTATTTGAACAGCTGATTCTTGCAATCAACACGAACGCATACAATCGATGTAAGTCAATGTGCGAGAAACAATTTATGTGTGTATTTAGTACCCTACTTTACAATGCGTTCAAATATTATTATGAAGTAAACAATACGTATGAACAAACTTTTTAGATAAAATATGAAGTTCACAGGCATTGTTGGTGAACACATGCTGTTTATTGATATAATATTAATTATGTTTGCATTGAATGTACTTTAGAAAAATAAGTGAAAGCATCAATACAACGGTGGAAAGTAACTTAACATACACAACAGAAAATGTATTAAATAAAAAAATAACCTTGTCTTTGCTGTCGCTCAGTCGGGTGAAGATAAAAAAATCGGGAGGTATCGTGGAACACCGCGTTGGAACATACTTACATACATACTTTCGCTGTGTATTATGTTTTAAATAACAGGTCATCATCATCATCATTTCAGCCGAAAGTCGTCAACTGCTGGACATAGGCCCTCCCCCAAGCACCTCCATTTCGACCGGTTCTGTGCTTCTCGCATCCAACGGGTTCCTGCAGCCTTCACAAGGTCGTCGGACCACCTTGTGCGAGGCCTTCCAACGTTACGTCTTCCGGATACTCGGTTGCCACTCCAGAATCTTTCGGCCCCATCGGCCATCTGTTCAGCGAGCAATGTGCCCTGGCCACTGCCACTTAAGTTTGGCAATTCTTCGGGCTATGTCGGTTACCTTGGTTCTCCTGCGGATCTCGTCATTTCTGATTTGATCACGCAGGGAAACTCCAAGCATAGCCCTCTCCATTGCCCTTTGGGTGGTTAAAGATCGGAGACGCTACACTCGAAGTCGTGAACGAGTATGTTTACATACGACAAACTGTCTAGTTAGGTAGGTCTAATTTCGAGAAAGTGGTCAATCGTCGAATCCGACTCGGCTGGGCAGCGTTCGGGAAGCTACGCAATATCTTCTCGTCCCACATACCGCAGTTTCTCCAGACGTAAGTCTTTGACCAGTGCGTGTTGCCAGTGATGACTTATGGCACTGAAACGTGGTCGCTCACAATGGTCCTTATAAGAAGGCTAAATAACAGGTACCTACTTACAATGAAATAAATTAAAAATGTTAAATGAAAAAAAAAAAACTTTCTGGTAACTCAAAACAGAGAGGAGTGGAATGAAGAAAGGGTGGCCGTTGCCCTACAGTGGGACAACATAGGCTAAAAATAAAATAAATCTATCAAGGTTCAATCAAGGTTATCTGCTAACAGATAACCTTGTGCAGCTGTACGATATTCACGCTCCCATTCGTTCAGTGAAAATAAAACATCTTCCGGCGCCATGGCTTACAGACGATATTAGGACGATCATGCACAGAAAGGCTGTAACCAAAACTAAATATAAGTGTCGGCCCTCGCCGTCGAACCGGGAGATCCTTGTTGATGCGCGCAATCGCTGCAATAAGGTGTGTAGAGATGCCCAACGCCGCCATATCCACACCTCTGTTGAAAACGGAGATCCAGCAAAAGTCTGGAAATTTCTTAAGTCCATGGGAGTTGGAAAATCACGCCAAGAATCGATTCCTAAAGACTTAGATATTGATCTACTGAATCAACACTTCTCATCTTCGTCCCACTGTAATGGGACCATGAAGGCAGCTACTGTTAACTATCTTTCTAACCTTCCAACTCCGGACCATCCCCCATTTATTTTTAGTCAATTCTCTGATTGTGATGTTAAGAAGAGCATAGTTTCAATCACGTCTAACGCAGTTGGTAGTGATTGTGTGAGTCGAAAAATGATACTCCCTGTCCTCGACGAGATCCTTCCTATCTTATGCTATATCCTAAACTACTCTATATCCTATGGTGCCTTTCCATCGATGTGGAAAGAGGCCAAAGTCATTCCTTTACCCAAAAAATCCAATCCTACTTCCTTTTCAGAATACCGTCCTATATCCATCCTGCCTTTCATCTTGCCTTTCTTAGTTAACGTCACTGATGACATACGGTTAGGCATGGAAGGAGGAAATCTGACAGTTCTTTGCTTACTAGATTTTAGTAATGCATTCAATACTGTTGATTTCGATGTCCTGCTTGGCATGCTTCGCTCGCTTAACATATCTCCAACGGCGATTGACTGGTTTCGTAGTTACCTGTATGGCCGCCGGCAACGTATATGCATAGAAGAGTCTTGCTCTTCGTGGTGCTATACTTCTGCTGGTGTACCTCAGGGTGGCGTTTTATCTCCTTTACTTTTCACATTATTTATAAACTCCATTACCAAAAAACTTCTTTCTTCCTACCACCTTTATGCAGACGATTTGCAAATTTATAAGCAAGCTGACTTCTCGAATTTGGCTGATGCCGTTCATATCATCAACAAGGATTTGGTGTCAATCTGTGAGTGGAGTGAGGCGCATGGGTTGCAGGTTAACCCATCGAAGACTCAAGTCATTGTTGTTGGCAGCTCAAGGATGATCCCCAAGATTAACTGGTCGCAACTTCCCCAGGTTCAATTTAACGGAACTGCTATTCCTTTCAGCGAAAAGGTTAAGAACCTTGGGATTTGGATCGACAAAAATCTTTCTTGGGGTCCTCAGTTACAGGAGGTAAGTCGCAAAATTTTTGCATCTGGTAAGTCACTGAGACGATTGCGGAACTTTCTTCCAACTGCCACTAAAACTGCGCTTGCACAATCCCTTTTACTTCCCATCCTTGACTACGCTGATGTCAGTTATCCAGATCTTACTGAGGCACAACTAGATAAACTTGAGCGACTTCAAAACTTTTGCATAAGATTTATATTTGGCCTGCGCAAATATGATCACATTTCAGAATTTCGTACAAAGCTCAAGTGGCTTCCCATACGTCTTCGCCGGAATTCTCATATCTTGTTTCAGCTCTACAGTATTTTGTTTAATCCTAAAACCCCTACTTATCTTAAAGAACGTTTCAAGTTCCTTCATGACACACATAATAGATATCTGAGGTCATCGGAAAACCTGAGACTAGAGATGCCGATGCATTCCACCAGTTTCTACGACAAATCTTTTACAGTTCAAGCAGTACGGTTATGGAATGACTTGCCCGTGTCGGTAAGGCGTGCTCAATCTTTGTCCACTTTTAAAATTATGGTTAAAAAGCACTTCCTATCTCCTTAAACATCATCATTATATTTTCTTTGCTCATGTTTATTATTATATGTATATATTTATATGTATTAGTATAATATACTTTATGTATATAAATGGTACACCACAGACTACCTACAGTATTTGTCTGTCCTTTCCCTTTTTAATCCATCCAAAGGTTGTCTTTAAAAGATCGCTTTTAGCGATAAGACCGCCCATTGTGTCACCCTTTGTACAGTTTCTAGATTTACATGTCTGTAATTTATATGGTGTACATAATAAAGAGTATTCTATTCTATTCTATTCTATTCTAAATAAAAATACTGGTATGACAAAAGTGTCATGACGGTAAAAATGTTACAGTTTTTAGGGTACCTCAAAACGAAAAAAACGGAACCCTTATAGGATCACTTCGTTGTCTGTCCATCCGTCCTGTCTGTCTGTCTGTCAAACGGTTTTTCAGAAACGTGTGGAGGTATCAAGTTAAAATTTATACATATAATAAATCAAAACTGTACTTCGGTACTTCCCGTTGGCCTACAATCTAGAGGCAAGAAGCAAGGTCTCTTAGCACAAGTAAAGGAAAAACTCCGAAACGATTTTCGGTTTTCGATTTTTTTTTGTAGTTTTTAGGGTTCCGTACCTCAAAGGGAAAAACGGAAACAACCACCAACCACCACCACCAACACCACCACCACCACCACCACCATCACCACCACTTCGTTGTCCATCTGTCTATCCGTCTGCCAAAACCATTTGCTCAGGAACGCGTAGTCTTATTAAGATGAAATTAATATCAATTACCCATGAAGCAGGGAAAAATCAAACTGCAAGTTTGTTTGTTTAAGACAATAGTCTTCGCGTTTGGTTATTTTTAGTAAGAATTAATTACTGTCCGCTAAGTTACTTAACTAATTAGTATTACAGTTTTATAAAAATGGTACCAAGTAAATAGATATATAACTTCTCTATAGAGTAAGTAAGTAATGTTTTTGTGACGAACGCCGAACGTGTTTATGTGAATAGTGAACATCACTGAGTTATATGTATACCAGTGAAGTGGTAAATAAGTTAGAATATGTAAAATTGATAGAATACTTAGGATAGTTAAGCGTGAGCGTCGTGTGCTATAATTGCCGGCACGTAACTTGGCAAGAGTTTTTGTAGTGGGGGAAGTTTGCGCACGCACAATTTCATACATTTTTATATGCGCGAACTTCCCCCACTACGAAAATCTCTTGCCAAGTTACGTGCCGGTAACTATAGGTACTACTGTTTTACTGAGTAAGATTTTGTTTTTTATAATTAAATTTTAAGTGTTTGTATTGTTCTAATTAGCTTTCTAACTGGTTTTTATTAATAGTTTTCGTGTTAGAATCTGATATAGAATTTTTGATCATTTTAATGTACGAAGAAAAATGATAGAATAATTACGTGAAAACGAGGTTTTTTGTTTATAGGAATATTTGCAAGATTTTAGTGTCAAATGAGAGGATTATGTTTAAAACTAATATTCTAGTTTGAATTATCTAAATCGGTCTACGGGTTTTAGAGATAGAAAGAATAATTTTGTATAATGAAAACATGCCGAAGTCAGATTTTAGTAAGCTAATGTTCTAAAAAGTTTTTACGGTCTTATTCATAAAAAAAGCTTATAGAAGGTTTAAAACGTTCATTAGTTAAAATGCTCGATAAGCTTTTAAAACGTTCGATAAAATTTTGTATTCATAAACGCTTCATAAACCTTCTATAGTTAGAGTGTCCTATAACTTCAATATAAATATAAATGTTGCCATTTTATTGAAGTCATCCAACAAATTGGCCAACACATTGAGTTGTCAAACGAGAATATCAGCCTACGCACCGAATAATTGTGACCATAGACATTATGACGTACTGAAAACTAATTTATTGTCTACAGTTTCGACAGTTTAGCCGCGTTACCATGGTAACCATGGTTTTATAAGTCAATGAATTTGATAGGTATTGTTATTTTATTGTCAGGC
Organism: Mesoligia furuncula; assembly: GCA_916614155.1. Lineage (NCBI taxonomy): Eukaryota > Metazoa > Arthropoda > Insecta > Lepidoptera > Noctuidae > Mesoligia > Mesoligia furuncula. The sequence continues at coordinate 5,765,758 of OU744807.1, forward strand.
GAGCGAAAACCTTTGAATATATTTTTGTATTTAAAAGAAATGGAATTAAGACCGTAGACTAGTTCCAAGAAAGGGCAAAGAAGTGAATACTCGTTTTGGTTGGAGGACGATAAGGTGTGTACTGTTTGTTACCTATGTACAACTAAAATGTGCTCAAAGCAGTTATGTTCAAAGTAAGTTTTGTTTTGTAAACATTGTTAATTTCTTATACTTATGCTTGCTTCTGCTTTTCCTTAGATCTTTTAGAAGAATTGGTCAGGGAGAGGGTTTCCATAATAGAAAATGAAGGCGGAGGCTGGTGATGGCGCCAAACAAGTAGCCGAATTCTGGGCACACTAAGAAGATAGAAAATAAAAACACATACTGACTGACACCAACGCGAAAAAGGCGGCATGGCATGATTTACGAATTAGGTGCCTATCCAATTTACTTATTAGTTACAAAGTTGCTGAGTAAGAATGTCAAGAAATTCGTTTGATGAAGAGAAAGAATTATAACATTCATTTTGTATTTCAGGACAGTAGAAAGGATGGTGCTTCACTACAAATAGCAGAAACTGAAACGGCCTACAGAAGAGGTGGCATAGATGACAAATGAAAAGAAACATTTTAAAAATGTTGTTCTGCTAGCACAAGTTCTAGAAGCCGAATTAAAGTTTAGAGTATTATAAAAATAAATCAATTAAACTGATATCTGTATATAAGCTTTTTATTAACGCACTACTCGCTAAAATGTCTCCTCTTTATCTTCTTCGTGTCGCGGGGACGACAGTATTTCAGATCTTGTTGGCCCAAAACTTTGCCACTTCCACAATGTCGTCAGTGGCAGCGCAGAGGTCACTTTGACTGCATGTTTAGGGACGCATAGGGTAGGATAGGAGGAGGAGCATGGTTTGCTACATAGCTTCACAACCACTCCCTACTGCCGCATCCTACTGGAGCATCTCCCTGCAGGGTGTAAACTTCCGTGATCCACACAGAAGTCCCTGAACCGTCTCCGGACACAAGTGGGAAGATGTACCTCTAACCTGGTAAAGTGAGGCTATCTCGGCGGAATGTTTCCTGAAAAGTTTGTAAAATAGCATTTGCATTTCCCCTTGCAACTTCTTGGGCTGACTTTGTATGATATTCATTGATATTGCTACCCTCTAACTGCATGTCTCCATGGTCAACTGCAATATTGTAAAGTACTGCTCTAGCCACTATGGTTGTTTTCAGATTTCCTAGTTTGCATGTAGGTATGCCATGTAAAAGACATTGAAAAGCGTTGTTTCCACAGCCCAAAGCAGCAGCGTCCCACAGTAATTCTTGTTGCAATCATTTATGTGCTTCGTTATATTTTTCCTCGCTTCTATTTTGCATTGTAGGTATATAATAATAAACTCAATTGGTTAAACAGAAGTGCAACATAAATTAAATACAAGTGCACATGTTACATTTGTAGGTCAAACGTCATTTTCTATCAGCTGGTGCAGAATCGGCCATTTTTTTTTCCTTATAGTACTGTTATAGTAGGGGTCTGAGTTTCATAACTTTATAGTAGGTTTAGAGAACGTTTTAGGGCTAAAATGCGTTTATGAATAACAATTTTTGACAACGAGACATTAGCAAGCCTTTAGATGTTCTATAACTTATTATGAATAAGACCGTTATTGTATAAAGATAGGATAAAAATGTTGTTATGTAATACGAAAGAGTAGTCAAATCCTTGCTCACTCCGTAATTTGCTTTAAATTCGTATTCATTCATAGAAAACGCTTTGTCCGTATAACGCATCATCCGACGCTCATCTCGTCTTTGTTTCAGTTGTTTTTATGGGAATTACGTAAACACTATATACTACGGCTTATCGTGCCATGTTATAATCTTATAACCCACAAAAAACCACTTACAACGCAAAACAATTTCTAAAAAGTTACACTTTTGTTATTGGAAAAATCACTATCAACAAACTATCCCAACGCAATATTGACGCAATACACAGCTGTCAAAATACACTCAAGAGTACCGATTACCCCACGCCAAGCCCGTTCCCAATTCCACTTAGTTCCCCAAAATGGACACCCAATCTAAAAATCAATTGGCGCTAGCATCGAACTCAAGAGTACGAAACGTCACAATTCCAATGTCGATCTATCGGAATTAAACTCGAGAGTAAGGCGATTCTCACACTGCACCGCATCACGCAGCGGGGCGCAGATAACGCACCCACGCGCGTGATTTTTTACATACAAATTCAACAAAAACGCATTCACGCGCGTGGAATTTGGCTCCGTTTCCCGCTCACCGCTGCGTGAAACGCAGCAGTGTGCCAATCGCCTAAGCACCCAGTTCTGTGCTTCTGGCATCCAGCGGGGTCCTGCTTCATAATTACTTCGGTCCACCTTGTTGGGAGGCCTTCCAACGCTACGTCCTTCCTCTCTCCTTAATACATCATCATTATATTTTCTTTGCTCCTGTTTCATGTTTATTGTTATATGTATATTGTATATATTTATTTAGATTTATTGTATTATGTAAATGGTACACCACAGACTACCTACAGTATTTGTCTGTCCTTCCCCGTTTCAATCCATCCAAAGGTTGTCTTTAAAAGATCGCTTTTAGCGATAAGACCGCCCATTGTGTCACCCTTTGTACAGTTTCTATAATTATGTCTGTAATTAATTTGGTGTACATAATAAAGAGTATTCTATTCTATTCTATTCTACGTCTTCTTGAATAAAAGCAATAATAAAATTATGAGAACATACCTACTACAAAAATAACGTGTATGAAATTCAGAAGAAATATTTGTTTATTTATACACTTACGACAACAGAACAGCCTTTCCCAAGCTCCTAATATTACCCCTTCAAATGGTCCCTGCACACAGAGGAACATTACTGCCTTACGTCCAATCTTCTAATACACCTTTACGCAGCACTCATGTTTGTTCACACAAAGGGAATAAAAGGAAAATATTAATAAAACCTCTATATATCAAATAAACGGACAGACGGGGAAAGGGGAATCAACATTAAGTATAATAACAAACATCAAACGAAAATGTTTTGGTATTACTGGCTGATACGACGCGGTTTGGTATGGGGATGCACTGAGTATTTACAAATTTTCTTTTATTATTTTTAATAAGTACACATTTTACATTAAAGCAAAGTATAGTACCTACTTATATGATATACCGTACTCTTCACCGTATCCGGCGACAGCGACCCAGACATTTTTTTTTTCTTTCGTTAGCTCTCTGATTACTTGCAAAACCAAAGGTATTGAAAACTGTGTGTACAAAAGAGCAGATCAGCATCATTGTATGTCTAAGTCGCAGCCAACTCGTTTAATTAGCCTAGCCTTTTAACTAAACGGCGGCCGTTCAACTAACGGCCTGAATGATATTCAATTATAGTTTAGGTTGGAAGTTTGTAACCAACCACGCGCGAGCCGAATTGGTCCTCGACCAAATGGGTTAGGTTAGGTTATAAATGTGATCAACTGCGTAATTATAAGTCGAGAGAGCGAAGCGAGGCGAGCACTACTTCCAAAGGCCAGGTTCGACATATACAACATATATGAAGGCTTTTAAGATTTGTTTCAAAATAATCAGTGGCTTTGTGGACTGTAGTGCGCCACCATTCTCGGTTTCGTGGAAGCTCCTGCCACCGACCAACGGGTATGCCACAAGGAGACAAAAACACAAGGTGTCATGAGGTGACGAAAATGTAAACAAATGGTTCAGAAAACGTACCTGTGGGGTAAAAACAAATGCAATTAGATGTTTTTTTTAAACTTGCTATGCGTGAGTGACGACCAACATTATATTTGTAAAAAAGCTAACTTAGTGTGTCCCCATCTTTCCCAATTTTCGAGGAAGGCATCTCTTTCGTTTGTGAGGAAAGGAATTAGATGGATACTCCAGCCGCATCTCAGTCAGGTAAGCAATGCTAACAAAGTACTGATTCGCATTATTGTGGCAAAGAAATAAACCGTGCTTGTCTTTTGTTTTTAAGCGACTTCAAAAAAGGAGGATGTTCTCAATTCGGATGTTTATATTTTTTTGTCTATGTTAAGTTGATGCCGACGAATTAGGAAAGTCTATTTACGTAGGAATAGAGAATCAAAAAAGATTGTCACTACATTAAAACTTGTCTGTGTGGTGCCGGACTTAAAGAATAGCACCACCCCATACTTCCCGTGGGTGTCGTAAAAGGCGACTAAGGGAGACCGGAGAATGGGCAGCAGCGTTCTCTATGCATTACACCATCATACCATACTGCGATCGCCAACCCGCCTGCCGAGCATGGCGATTATGGCAAACCCCCCCCCCCCAAATTGGGGGAGGCCTATGTCCAGCAGTGGACGTCTTTCGGCTGAAATGATGATGATGTTGACATTAAAACTACGAGTTAAATTTTATTGGTACTTAATCAAGTTAATATATTTTACGAATACAGGGTCAAATTAAAATGACTAGCGAAACTTCGCAGACGAGGTGTGTATCGATATCTAAAAACCTAAACATAATAATTAGTTTTGATAAAAGTCACTTGAAATATCGCCTTATAAAATCTGTTTTTTTTTTGTGTAATCTGCACACAGTGATATCAATATCTAAATACGATAAAACAGATTTTCTCCACTCCTACTTCAAGTTATAACGCCACCAGCAGTCGTTGACTCCCCAAAATAACATCAAACTAGTCATTCATTACATAACATATTATTACGTATATCTACTATTATTAGTTGGAATCGCGCCACAACATAAACTTCAAATCGTTTGTGGTGCGGGTTTCAACTCAGTACCTACCTGGAAACCTTCATGAAGGAAGAGTTTTGGCCGAAAGGTGTAGCGTATCGACGTTTTCGTGGTTACGCGACGCCTCCCAGCGCAACACGAAGCCGACACAGTCATCACTTCGTGCACAATAGTTAGTTTCTAATCAAATATGTATGTTTAGGTTAAGGTATTTATCTATCGGCCTGCGATGCCTGAAATAAATGGATTATTATTACCTATTATTATTACTATGATAATCAAGTAATCCAGTAGACAACACAAGACAAGTACACTACACAAGTATTTAATAAGTTTAAAATGTTATAATCTTATCTATGAGTCAATTTACCTTTTTATTTTTTTTCATCTTTTTTGATGTTTTCCGTTGCCAAATGGCAAAAAACGGAACCCTTATAGATTCGTCATGTCTGTCTGTCCATCCGTATGTCACAGCCACTTTTTTCCGAAACTATAAGAACTATACTGTTGAAACTTGGTAAGTATTCTGTGAACCGCATTAAGATTTTCACACAAAAATAGAAAAAAACCATAAATTTTGGGGGTTCCCCATAAGTACTTAGAACTGAAACTCAAAATTTTTTTTTTCATCAATCCCATACGTGTGGGGTATCTCTGGATAGGTCTTCAAAAATGATATTGAGGTTTCTAATTTAATTTTTTTCTAAACTGAATAGTTTGAGCGAGAGACACTTCCAAAGTGGTAAAATGTGTGTCCCCCTGTAACTTCTAAAATAAGAGAACGATAAAACTAAAAAAAATATATGATGTACATCTACAAAATAGGTACCTATATCATGTAAACTTCTACCGAAAATTGGTTTGAACGAGATCTAGTAAGTAGTTTTTTTAATACGTCATAAATCGTAAACCGCAATTACCTTTCATTCAATCAACTCAAATATAAAAATAAAATAAAACATTTAATTTCATAAACATAAACCTTATGCATAAACCCGGATGTTACGGAATCCTCGGTGCGCGAGTCCGACTCGCTCTTGCCCGGTTTTTTTAATACCTGTATTGTGTCTTTTGTTGCACTGAATAAACGTTTTATCTATCTATCTGTCAAATGTTTTATATTAATATAATCATTTATAATTTGTCCCTGTAGAGTGAGAGTAAAGACAATTAAAATAATCGTATATCATAAACATTTTCATTTCGTTCATTCCCATGTTTTAAGATTTCTCAATAACTTATTGTTTGATGAGGCCTGCTAGATTGTTTGATTAGGATGATCGACACGTGTTTTCTTTGATATTTGTTGTGTAGAGGCAGTAGTAAATAAAGAAAATACATCATGTCGTGCAAATCTTTATAGATTTATGCTTATGCAGCTAGCCAACATGTTTATTATAAACGAAAAGAAAACATCAATCCCTGCGTAATTATTAAAATTAACCTGCAGAGAAATTCAAAATTCATAGTCAATTAAAAACGAACATTACCCGGACAAAGTATACAGCACGAATGTACGAAAATGGTCATAACGCGAAACGAGCGCTTGTTATTAAAAATTCCATCATACGGAATTGCCTGCAGCACAGTTTGACGTGGCCAAGGTCATACAAAGGGATTGCTCAGCTATTCAATAAGTGTATTGAGCTGAACGTAGAGGTTGATGAAAGCGCTGTTTGGTAAAAGTGCATGTTTTATGAATGTACATGATTTACGTGTCTGGAGGGGTATGTGGCTATTGTAAAACCCGTAAGTACCTAGTGATAAACTATTTATAGTGCAAGCATTTTCTATTGAGTGATTTGTTTGACAAAATATAATTATTAACAATAGTCCTCTAGACGGTATTTCGGTCATGGCGATTCTCAACGGACACTAGTCTTCGGTGCGGGAGATATTATAGTGCAAAAGTGTAAACGCAGACACAGGCATAGACTACTTATACACTTACAAACTGAGAGACACAGGTGCATTCTCTCTTCCCTCCCTCTCATAGTCCAATGGGACGGCACGTAATCTGACACGAACGGAGAGACATCAGGCGTAGGACCAACGGCTTAATGTGCATTCCGAGGCACGCGGGTATCAAGAAAGTATAAGTATCAACAACGCCAAGTTCCAAACTCCGGGCTGTTACTAAGAAATTCCTAATGAAAAAACCCAATAACAGTCTGCCCGACTTGGGAATCGAACCCAGGACCCCACCCAAGATCAGCTGTCAAGGCAACGAGACCAACGGGGCAGTGAACCCTATACGTAACAACTCAGAAGCACTAACTACACTTCTTCTCGATCTGTGTTATGCCTAGAGTTGCTTCTGTTTACCCTTCCCTATTGTGTCTTCAATTTTACTCTTCACGATTTACTTTACGAATTCTTGGCTGATAACAAGTCCTTTTATACAATGTATATCTGGACCCACTCGTGTGAAAATATTTCGGTGGTTTTATGCTAGTGAAGTGAAGAACTATTTTATAACTAGCTGTGCCCGCGACTTCGTCCGCGTGGAATAGTGACTTTTCGGGCAGCATATTTTGAATTACATATACCGTCTACAGACCGGGCATTTGCTGTTTGAACCCTCTGAGAACTCAGGCGAATTTCCCTATCAGTGAAAGTCTCAGACTCACGCGATAGTGCTTGAGCTTCACGATCGGCAGTGAGACGTATTTCTCGTTCTTCCTGTGTTTCCTGAGACCGAGCATTTGCTGTCCGAACCCTCTGAGAACTCAGACGAATTCCCCTATCAGTGAAAGTCTCAGACTCACGCGATAGTGCATGAGCTTCACTATCAGCAGTGAGACGTATTTCCCGTTCGTCCTGTGTCTCCTGGGATCGAGCATTTGTTGTCCGTACTCTCTGGGAGCTCAGGCGGGTTTCCCTGTCAGCAAAAGTCTCAGACTCACGAGATAGCGCGTGAGCTTCGCGGTCGAGAGATAAACGTGCCTTTCGTTGTTCCCCGGGCCGTTTTCCCTATTTCGAGTTGTCATCATTCGAGAAGGATTTGAACTCAGTCGAGATTTTCGCTGAGTCGAAGTTTCTGTAGCACGAAGCCTAGCCTGATGTTCCCGAGTTGCAGAGAGCCTTGCCTCACGACCTTCCTCAGATTCCTGTGATTGAACCAATCTCATCCTTTTAGCATTTCTGCTACACTGGGAGAGGTTGGTTCTTCTTCGAGGCATTCTTACAATAAAATAGTACTTACTACTTAACACACAGTTATTTAATAAACACGTACTATCGTAAACTACAGTCTAAAATTATCACAGTTTAAGTAATAAGTGTTAAGACGTGTAAACCAAACGTACTAACTTTATAAAACAAAAGAATTGCTAGAAAAATTTATTACTAACCTGAGCTAATGAACTTATACTTAATAAAGAAAATCAAGAAAAGAAATGCCTAACCTATACCAAATACTTATAATATTTATATACAAACCCTAAATACAAATTAAGATAAGTAAATACCCAAAAATCAAGGAAAGAACCGCCTAACCTATACAAAATACTTACAATATTTATTTACAAAATTTTAAAGAAAATTAAGAAAAAGAACCTAACTTACAAACCGTAAAATATTAATAAATGAAATATGCAAACAGTCAGTATTCAAGTGAATCGCAATAATCGAATCCGCCTATACTCTCCAGGGTACGTGCGTTCGCTACGAATAACTGAATCCTTATGGCAGCGGCACGTTTTTTTTTTTTTTTTTGAATTGGTCGTCTCATAGTTCAACCTGAGGAGTTATCGACTGCTTAACCGGGCTTTCCTGTGGATGCCTCAATAAATTAAGGCCTCCAGCCAGGGCATAATACACTTATAAACTTAACTACACAATATAAACTTAAAAACTAAGCGACTACACGCTAAGGGCACCCCCTGTGGGGTACGGACCTCGGCTTAGGGCGTCGCTGGGAGAGGGCAGCAAGGGACAGGCTGGATCGGAATTATGGCAGCGGCGTGGCTCTCTGCGCGCTTTATATAGCCACGGACGCGCAGGTGCGAGGCGTGAACGTACTCTGATAGAATACCTTAACAAAATATGTTCGCCGTGATTCTTTAAATTGACATAACTTTTTTATTTATGAACCGATTGACATGAAATAAACACTAAATGTTAAGTGAAGCTTATTACAATATATTAGTGAAAACCGCATCCAAATCGAATAAGCCGTTTCTGATATTAGCGTGCACAAACACACAGACAAACAGACAAAAAAAAAATTAATTACAATTTCGGGTTCGGCATCGATTTAATAACAACCCCTGCTACTTTTTTTTCATATATTTCCATTGTACAGACACCACTTTTCTACAATTTTATTATCTATACATATAATAAAACAGTAACGAAAGAAAAACTGTACATTGTGAATTTTCGAGAAAAAATAAGTGGCTTTTGTTAGAAAAACGTAACTGATGACAAAAAGTGACTTTTAAGAATTTTTGTCTGTTTGTCTGTTTGTCTGTGTGTATGGTACGGCTTCACGCCAAATCTACTGGATAGATTGAATTGAAATTCAGCAAAAATGTTCTTAGAAAATTAAGGAAGGCTTTAGGATACATATTATCACGCCGTATGCTATGGGAGGTAAGCAATATTGATTTTAAAATGTGTTTGTTCGTAATTGAATGCACAAAATAATTGAATGCACAAAATGACATGTTTATTTATTTATTTAGTTAAAAATAAAACTTTAACTCTGGGAACATAATAATCACGCTATTTTTATAAAGGAGCGGGGCAGTAATATTATAAGTTGCAAGGGAACAGCTATTTCAACAATATGTCAACGGGGAATTTAGCGGTAAAGTCAGGCGACCGTTTACCGCATTAAATGGTGCGAGTTCAAATCCCACAATATTGTTTTAAAAAATCGTAAAATTCTTTTTTTTTAGTTTTTGCATTTTTTGTGCATTAGGAACGATACTGTTATGAAATCTGAGAACTTCACATGTCCTATCTAATTGTATGGAGAGTTTCACACCAATATTACTAAATAGATTGCTTGGCGGTACAACACGCTACACTATTTCAAGTCAAACTTTTGGTTCTAAGCTATATCTTACCAAGCACATTTGTTGTAGGTAATTCATTTAAGTATGTAATTCTTAGTTTTGATCCTTGCTGCTGTTACCATATTTTTTTTAATGCTAAACTAATGTAGTCGAGTTAGATCGCGCTATGGTTTTGTTCCTAAAATGTGATGTTATAGGTGCCGATGTGCCGCTCTCATCCTATAGAAACGGGGGTTACCTTTGTTGTCTGTGTTGGTTGATGTGTTTAATTTTCCTGTTGGCCTTCACAGAGTACTTTTTAATAGACTGAAATTGGCCTTTTTCAGACTCTGTGAAGGGGACAACTTTGCTAGATCACTCACCTATGATGACGGGCCGTCGTACTACACGTACGACAAGCAAAGAGGTGTATTTAATCGACGTCGACGCGGACACGCCGTGGACGGGTTTCCAGGAATTTTTAAGGACACCGCATTGGGACGGGTTTACACTGTGCACCCAAATAATGGCGAGTGCTATTATTTGCGAATGTTACTGCACACAGTGCACGGCCCAACATCATTTGCGTTTCTAAAGACAGTCGATGACATTGAGTATCCCACATACCGCGCTGCTTGCGTAGCACGCCACCTTCTCGACGTTGATCAGCACTGGGACAACGCACTTGAGGAGGCCAGCATTAGTGACAATCTCAGTCGTTTGCGACATCTGTTTGTCGTCATGTTGGTGTTCTGGGGTATTGCAAATCCGCTTCTGTTGTGGGAGAAACATCGGCATCTTCTGTCGAAAACTTCCTAAAAGGTCTGAGACGCACTACTGAAGATAATACTGAGGCAACTGATGAGCGCGTTCTAAACAGTTGCCTTAGTTCACTTCAAGATATGGTCATTTCGATCTGCGGCAGTTCTCTGGTGGATTATGGGTTACCGACTCCACAACATCTGGATGTACAAGAGCTTGGAAACAGAGAGTACAACTCTGAAATAAATTATGATCCAAGAGCTATGAGTACCGTCGTCAATGACCATGTCTCTAAGTTTATCTCAGAGCAAAAGCAAATTTTCGACACCATCCTTGACTCGGCTCGGCCAAGGTAAAATGTTTTTCTTGGATGCTCCTGGTGGCACAGGGAGAATATTTGTCACCACTGGCATTCTCGCAGAGGTCAGAAGGCAAGGCAACATTGTCATTGCAGTAGCATCGTCAGGAATCGCCGCAATACTGCTTCCTGGTGGCAAAACAGCGCACGCAATGTTTAAGATTCCCATAGATTTAGAGAATAATGAAACACCTGTTTGTGGAGTGTCACGCAATAGTGACAAAGGGCGCGTGCTTAAAGATTGCTGTTTAATCGTGTGGGATGAATGCATTATGGCGAACAGAAAAGCAGTAGAGGCGGTAAATAGGACTTTGCAGGACATCCGCAGGAACCAGCAAATGATGGGTGGCGTTACAGTTCTGTTTAGCGGCGATTTCCGGCAAACGCTGCCTGTGGTGACGCGAGGAACTAGGGCTGATGAGGTGAATGCTTTGTTGTAATACTCTTTCTTATGGCCACATATTCATAGGTTGCGCTTAACGATGAATATGAGAGCACATCTTGGCGGGAATGTACACGCCCAAGAATTTTCTGATGTTCTCTTAAAATTGGGTGAGGGAACGCTACCAGTAGACGGTGGCCAGGCGGTTCTACCTGAGATACTTGGGAGAGTGGTGTCCACCTTAGAAGATTTGATACGCCTGGTGTACGGGGACATCAATAGGATACCGCACCAACATAATTCTTGGGTGTGTGAACGAGCCATTTTAACACCCAGAAAAGACCAAGCTTCAGCGATCAATGAATGCATTCTCGCGGAAATTGAGGGAAATGAAGTGATCTACACTTCAATAAACACTGTTGTCGACCAAGATGACGCCACACATTACCCCGTAGAATTTCTGAATTCCCTTAGTGCAAGTGGACTACCAGCGCACACCATTAAGTTAAAGGTCGGTGTCCCAATTATGCTTCTTCGGAAACTCACTCCGCCGAAACTGTGCAATGGGACCCGGCTCAAAATCGTCTCGCTGCAGAGAAATATCATTAAGGCGAAAATTATAATGGGTTGTGGTGTCGGCGAGACACCACAACCCGTCCCGTCACCGGGCTCTTAGAATTCGACATCAGACGTTTCAGATCTTCGATTTTGACGACCCCGTTGTTGCTGGCATAAGCAACAGGATCCGCGTACGAAGTCGCGGGCAGAAGCTAGTATGTATAGATAAAAATATGCATGTTTAGGTTAAGGTATTTATCTATGGGCCTGCGTCGCCTGAAATAAATGAATAAATAAATAGATAAATAAATAATAAAAAAACCGCTCTTCCGTAAATTTTTACGGCGTAGGTATTGCACTTAATATGCAGTACAACCGATTTGTTGTAATAGCCGACTCGTGCCAGATCGATTGGTCTAAGAAGGTATAGCATTATCAGCCTATAATGTTCCCACTGCTGGGACACAGGCCTCCTCTACTTAAGAGGAGTGGGCCGTAATCCACCACGCGGGCCCAGTGCGGATTGGTAGACGTCACATGTCTTCGATTGTTTTGTTCTAGGACAAGCCGGTTTCCTCACGATGATTTCCTTCACCGTTTTGAGAGCAGTGGTGATGAAATAATTTACACAAACTAAAGCGCCTGCCTGTCTGAGTTCGAACCTACGACCTCAAACTCGTAAGTCGCGGCCGTTGCCACTGGGCCACCACTGCTTTCTTAAGCTGGCTTCCCACGGTGCGTGATTCTGCGTATTATCGTGCACGGCCGACGACTACGGACAACCACGCACCGCACACAAGGCTCTTCCAACGGTGCGTTTCAGTCTGTGTGAGTTTTGAGAGATTCGAAGCCATCTTGTCATTCCACAATGCAAAGTGTAAGAGAAGGAGATTCGTTCTCTTTCACACTTCATCGAGCTCGCACCGCACCTTTGAAGTTACCGACTCGCGACGCGACGCAACGGCTTTCCGAGGCACGGAGGAGTCTTGGTATGTAAAGATGGTCATCATCCACGGACCAACCGCGGCAGTCGTAGCTTAACCTGATCGATCGACCCGTGCGGCTGTTATTATTTATCAGCAGGACAACATAGGTTAACAAAAAAAAAACCGACGAAAAATTTGTACTCTGGGGGTCTAAACTCATATTACTGAATTCATGTGAACAGTTTGCGCATCGAAGACATAGATACTCAGCTATTCTGAATTTCGAGGTGAATGTGAAGGTCTAATGAAACCGCTGTGTGAAAGTACTTACATCCATGATTTAGATGTCTGGCGCGCCCACCTGAGGTCACGTGTCTTTGTATTGTAAGACCCGAATTAATAAATTGTTTAAATGTTTGAAAATGATCTTAGTAGGTACATTTTTGAAATTGAATAACGGGAAGTCGGGAACAGTCGGTAGTTCTAAATGGTAAATAGAAATTTGAAATTGTTCTCTTACTCGTTACTCTTTACTGCAAACTATCAGTAGCAATTAGTTTTATTTTGACAGTTCAACTACATTCATCGCGTTCTTTACATTGTTGAGCGGACACATTTTTCGAACATATGAAGCAATGGATTTGCAATATCCTTCAAAGTGATTCAGATTGAGATCGATAGATTGCTACGCAGTTAGGGTGCTGGTTTAATTCGTCAAGCTTCGCATCTTTTAGAAACTGTAGTTGAGAACCTCCTGTACTCAGACAAAATAAAAAGTCATTGCATAGCGCTGCGAACAATACAGTGAAGCATGCAAAAACTACACCTCCCGCTCTGTGCATACACGCTCACACGCACACATTTACAAATATTTACAATCAAACTACACCTCACTGTGTGCACACATGTTTACGAAACCGGCTTCACTTTACTGTTGACAGCCCTGTCTTGGTTTTTAGGGTTCCGTACCCAAAGGGTACAAAACGGAACCCTATTACTGAGACTTCGCTGTCTGTCCGTTCGTCCGTCTGTCCGTCTGTCTGTCACCAGGCTGTATCTCAAGAACCGCGATAGATAGACATTTGAAATTCACAGATGATGTATTTCTGTTGCCGCTATAACAAAAATACTAAAAACAAAATAAAATAAATATTTAAGGGGGGCTCCCATACAACAAACGCGATTTTTTTGCCCTTTTTTGCTCGATATCAAAAATGGCAACAGGTAGGCACTTGAAATATTCACAAAATAGGTACTCAGCTGTATTTTAACTTTAATAATAAATAATAATATTAAAATAAAATAAATATTTAAGGGGGGCTCCCATACAACAAACATGTTTTTTTCGGCGTTTTTGCCTTGTGGTACGGAACCCTTCGTGTGCGAGTGCCACTCGCACTTGGCCAGTTTTTTATTTGGTATGAGCTCCTGTATTTATTTATTTAGCCATTTATGTCCACACGTAGAAACAGACAAGAAGCAAGGAACAGAAAAATACGTTGGTGCAAAGGTGAGCTTATTTCTAAAGAAATCTCTTCCAGCATACCTGCTATAGGAGAGTGCACAAAAAGAGATATAGACAACGTGTGTAAGAGTAGAAGGGAAAGCTAAATAAATGAAATCAAAATACAATTCTCTAATTAAAAAAATATATTTAATAATGATGATTTTGTTTTCTAACCTCCGCGGTGACAGACAATAAAAGACATTGTTCCAAGTGCGAAGAACTACAGAATAGATAATGTTAATATTGAAATAACTTCAATCTCTTTCAATACTTTGAAGATTTTAATGAATGAAAGATGAATAACTAATTCCAAAATCCTGTTTGATTTTACTTAAACAATATTAGAAATTACACTCGTTCCTTTGTTAAAGTTTGTATACTTATTAGATTAACGTTTCAAATCCTATTAACCCTTTGTTAGAGGCTAAAACTTTATAGACTATTGAAGTAGGGTTAATTGAGGCTTTGATTTTGAGTTTCTAAAAATTTGTTCAAAGATTGAGGTCAAATGTAACCCTGTTGAATAATTAAATAACTCTTCAATTATTAATCCATCGGCTTTTGATGCGATAAAGGCTTTCAGCTGGTTAGTATCTTATTAAAACTTAGCAAAAACAAAATAAAAAAATCTGATGGAAAAGGATTAACTTTGCAAGTAAAAAAATGATTTGGTCATAATGCTTATTATCATATACAGTCCTTTTACAGCTGTGGTTTTACCTCTGAATTGGATCACTGTCAATGTCAGGGTGATCTTTATTTTCGTTTTAATAAGGTTGCTTTTAGGTTGCTGCGGTCGGAGGAAAAATAACTGTGAACCAAAGACTACAATATAATGCGGTGTCTGTGAACGGACTGTAGTAGATATTTGCAAAAAGCACTGTAGTGTACGTCACGGTATTTTTTTTTTCACCCAAGTCATCGATATCTAGGATTATATTTCGTCGCTTCATTCTTCAGATATATTTAACCATGTAGTCCCCCTCCCTTGCGCTAGCAACTACGCACGTCTTTTTAGATTTAATTTACCCTATTTTTAATTTATTTTTATATTCTGGCAACACTACCCTACCTCGGTGTGGATGTCAGTTGAAACCGTCATTCCTTTTTCGTGCGCAGCAACGAACGGACGTCTTCAAACACTCAAGTGATTAAAAGTATGCCGAAGCGAAACGCAGAAGAAAAAATCGAGCATTACAAAAACAAAATAAGGAGATTAGAAAAAAAGGCTCACCGTCGGCGAATAAGATGTTTTTCGTCATCCGACTCCGAACCAAATCCAAGTAAGTAATTTTATTTCCTGTCTTTGGTGTTACAAAGTGATATTAAGAAGAAAAATGACGAATATAATATAATAATATATTATATTATGCCTGGAGGTTGCCCGAGATGGTAACACGACGATAACTAGCGATTACTTTAACAAAGTAACCTATAATACCGGGAGGTTGTCCGCGATGGCAACACGAAGGTTAAATTATACCGGGAGGTTATCCGAGATGATAACACAATGGTTGTTACAAGAACAAACATGGTTTCTAGGAACTAGAATCGCATGTAATACTGTTCTACCCTACCTACGAATTTTTCCCCGTGCAAAGTTATGACTACCCTCATTACAAAAAAAAAAAATTACCGCTAGCCAGCAGCAACTGGGGGTGGGCATATCCGCGGTAAATAGAGGCCTACACCTGCTTATAAACAACGAAAGCAGAGTAGAAGCAATAAAATTTATAAGCGACGGTTGCAGAATCTTATCCGATTTGCACCACCAAAATACAGAGTCTAGAGTAAAATTCATGCTCCCTGGTTTGGATAAGTCTTTCCTACAACTCTTGGATCGTTCTGAACGCGACAACACGCTATTCGGTAACGACCTTTCGGAGAAAATTAAGGCCTCAAAAGCCATAGTAAAGCAAGGGGAACAAATAAAGAAAACTTCTCCGACATCCAAACCTAGTTCCAGCGCCAGGCCACATCCTGCAGCTAACCCGTCAAGCTACCAGGGAAACTGGTCGGGGCCCTCTCGCTTCCAGTCGAACAGGGGAGGAGGGCGAGGGGGTCAGAAGCGGAACAACTATCGAGCTCCCCGTACATCCAACCAGCCGAAGACCAACAAGCAACGTGCCCCATCACGACGCCACTGACTCAGGTACATGCAGGCAGAATTAAACTTTATTACGATTGCTGGACAAAACTTACCGATAATACGACTGTTCTCAGATGGATTAATCAAGGTGTAGATATCCCCTTAATAGGTGAGATAATACAATCTCACACCACTCCCAAAGAGTTTTGGTCTAAACAAGAGAAATGCGATATGGCAATTGCCATTAACAAGCTCATAGATCTTGGTGCGGTTAATGTTTGTAAACCAGTAAAAGACCAGTTTATATCTCGCATATTTTTGGCACCTAAGCCAAACGGCGAAAAAAGATTCATCTTAAATCTAAAGTCATTCAATCGGTTTGTTTTAAAATCTCATTTCAAAATGGAAGACCATAGGACTGTCTGTAAAATTATTCCAAGAAATGGTTTCCTTGCAACTATAGACCTCAAAGAAGCCTATCTCTTGATTCCAATCAAAGAATCATGTAGAAAATATTTACGTTTTCAATTCGACAATGATAAATCGACAACAATAACATACGAATTTAACGCAATGCCATACGGTCTATCCATTGCCCCTAGAGTATTTACAAAAATAATGAAAGAGGTCATGACCTACCTTAGATGCAAAGGTCATAGATCAGTTATTTACCTTGACGATATTTTATGTATAGGTAAAACTTACAGTGAGTGCCTCAGTAACGTTAACGAAACTTTACGAACGTTAACTTGTCTAGGTTTTATAATAAATCATAAAAAGAGCTCATTAATTCCCCAGCAAGAGTGTAAATTTCTAGGTTTCATTTATAATACGACAAACCTTTCCGTTTCCTTACCCACGGATAAACGGCACAATATCGCACACCTTGTTAAAAAGTTTATTGGTTTGCCTCCCTGTACCATAAGGGAATTCGCCCAGTTAATCGGCGTCCTCACAGCAGCGTGTCCCGCCGTTAAATACGGGTGGCTGTATACCAAAACGCTAGAACGCCAAAAATACCTCTTATTGAATAGATTTCATAATAACTATAATGCTAAAATAAACCTAGAACGATATATCCTTAGTCTGAGTTGCATCATCTGACTTTAACCGTAACTTTAACTATAACCGGAGATTTTTGTATGCAGTTTGACAGACTTTTGACGTTTGTTAAAGTTAAAGTAAGATGATGCAACCCAGGCTTAATGACTTAAATTGGTGGTCACAAAACATATTTACATGTACAAACTTTTTTGACACCACTGATTTTGAATTGGAAATATTTTCGGATGCCTCTAAAACAGGGTGGGGAGCATTTTGTGGGGGTAATCGCGCTCACGGTTCGTGGAAGGAAACGGAAAGAGAATGTCATATCAATTACCTGGAGTTATTAGCTAGCTTTTTAGCACTAAAAACCTTCGCGAAGGAACGATCAAATTGTTCCATATTGTTACGAGTTGACAATAAAACTGCACTGAGTTATGTAAATAGAATGGGAGGAGTACAATACCCTCACTTAAATGATCTAGCATTTCAAATTTGGCAATGGTGTGAGAAACGTAATTTATGGATATTTGCATCCTATATTAATACTAAACAAAACATCGAAGCTGATAATGAGTCAAGGATTATCAATCCCGACATAGAATGGAGCTTATCAGATCAAGCATTTAAAGTTATTGTTCGTAAACTAGGTCAACCATCAATTGATTTATTCGCTTCTCGCGTTAATACCAAATGTCATCTGTACGCTTCCTGGTTTCCGGACCCAGATGCGTCTTTTGTCGATGCTTTTACAATTATTTGGAAATATGATTTCTTCTACGCCTTTCCCCCATTCTCGTTACTACTTAAAAGCGTTTATAAGATAATAAATGACGAGGCGTGTGGTATACTCGTGTTCCCATGGTGGCTATCACAACCATGGTTCCCTATAGTTAAGGAATTAATCACCTCAGAAATTATATTTTTCGAACCCAGTAAAAACTTACTCCTATCTTCTTCCAGGGATTGCCAACACCCGCTCCACAACCAGCTTACACTGGCTGCGGCGATACTCTCCGGGAAGCCTTTCTCCGACGTAACATCCCCACAGAGGCAATAGATCTCATGTTAGCATCGCTTTCTGATAATACCAAAAAACAATATAGCGTCTCGTACAAACTTTGGTGGCAGTTTTGCCAAACTAATGAAATTAGTACTTATGAGAGCACGGTAGCAAGGGTCATCTCCTTTCTGACAGCTGAGTTTAATAAAGGTGCCTCGTATGGATCTTTAAATTCCCACAGATCCGCACTCTCACTACTATTGGGCAACAACATTGGTTCCGATGAATGCATCAAACGTTTATTAAAAGGTGCCTATAAACTTAAACCTAGCAAGCCCAAATATACACACACGTGGGATCCCCAATTAGTGCTTAACCTTGTTTCTAAATGGTACCCGAACCGAGAATTAGATCTTAGCCAACTAACAAAAAAGTTAGTAATTTTGTTGGCTTTATGTACAGCACAGCGAGTCCAAACTTTATCTTTAATAAAATTAGAGAATATAAATATTTCTCCCAGTGGAGTAAAAATAGTGATTACAGACGTTATCAAGACTTCAGCTCCAGGAAGAGATCAACCTCTGCTTTTTCTTCCCTACTTCATAGAAAATAAAAATATTTGCCCTGCTACCGTACTCACAGATTATATACATATTACAAAGGATATAAGAGATGTAAATATAAAAAACTTAATAATAACAATTAAAAAACCTAATAAGGCAGCTACATCTCAAACAATAAGTCGATGGATAAAATTGGTGCTATCAGAAAGCGGTGTCGACACATCAGTATTCAGTGCACACAGTACACGACACGCCTCAACTTCTTCTGCAAGTTCGGCTGGCGTGTGCATTGATGCAATACGAAAAACCGCCGGATGGACTAGTCGTTCTCAATCGTTTGCAAAGTTTTATAAACTCAACATAATAAATGCAGCCGAATTTGCAGAATCAGTATGCAATCTGAATCAGAACGTAGGTGATTGAAATTAGTCGTAAGAAACTGATTATGAATCAAAATATAGAATACTATTTTTTCTTTTCCATTTAATTAAAAAGTAAATAAATAATAATTTCAAAAACTTGTGATTTATTTAAATGAACCTGCAAATCTCATTATCTCTTAACATCTACATGGTTAAATATATCTGAAGAATGAAGCGACGAAATATAATATATGATCAAACGAACTTCCAAGTGAAGTTCGATCATTATTATATGAGTCGCTTCATTCGAAGATATAACTTCCCTACCCGCCCAAAAGAACCCTAACGAGATTTGCAAAAGTTCACAACTCTATCTCTCTCTAAAATAATGACGGTTTCAACTGACATCCACACCGAGGTAGGGTAGTGTTGCCAGAATATAAAAATAAATTAAAAATAGGGTAAATTAAATCTAAAAAGACGTGCGTAGTTGCTAGCGCAAGGGAGGGGGACTACATGGTTAAATATATCTTCGAATGAAGCGACTCATATAATAATGATCGAACTTCACTTGGAAGTTCGTTTGATCATATATTATTAAGAAGGTCTTACCCACCCACTTTTGCATCGATAAACAAGTTGTAATACGTGTTTTCGACAAGTCTTGAAAAACACTTTATCAAAAACAAGTCATGTATACAGCAAGTATCATACACGTATTTATTGATGTTGTTCCAGACCTGATGTTTTATTGTCACCTATTTTGTTAACCTTTAGTTAAGTTTTGTATACAACTTGTCATTACCAACAACTTGTTTTTAGTGTAAACGATAAACAAAACTAGTAGACACAACATGTTGAAAACACGTTTCATACCTTGGTGTAAATACGAGAACTTCAAATATTGATGCAATAAAAACTATCATCATTATTATAATCAGCCTATAATGTTCCCACTGCTGGGACACAGGCCTTCTATTGGTGTAAGGAAGTGAGCCATAATCCACTACACGGGCCCGGTGTGGGTTGGGAGATGTCACACGTCTCCGAACTTTTGCTTCTAGAACATGCCAGTTTCCTCACGATGTTTTCCTTCACCGTTTTTAAAAATTATTATCAATAACAATTATCACATGACTTACATGACGAGGATAATATAAGACAATCACTTATACACCATCGGACAATGAGACGAGATGACCCGGCTGACTATGACGTCACATTTTATCAATGGCACGTGACCAATATAGAGAGGGACATGTTTACAGACGACCGCGTGGCGAATCGATACGTTTATGAGAACCGACTTGCCGAGTAATTACTTAACATTTCTGTCTGTATTAATATTGGCAGTAAACCGTTTTGTCAATCATGGACTAATGAGGTAATGAGGCATTACGTTGTCTGTACTAAGGATGGTGGTCTTGTTTACTTAAATTTGCATATATAAGGGTTATTAGAACCAATTAGTCACTGTATTGATTCTTCACTTTGAAAAACTAGGTATTTTTGGCACTGTAGAACTCAAAAGTTATTTTAGTAGGTATTATACTAATTAATAGACCGATGAATGATTATTTCTGGCTGCGCAAAATGTAACTGGACCCAGTTCAGAAAAATGCCAGACAACTAGAGTGCCTGACGCTAGTTTTCAACTGGACGTTACTTCGAGTGTAACGGATGTAACTTATTTAGTTACGTTATACGTAGTAAAATAAAAATATACTTCTATACTAAATGCAAATGCTAATAATTAGTAGGGCATATACTTAATAATAATATTGTGTTGTTTGTTTATTAAGAAACACGCTGTCTTCATCTCTTCCAACTACCTTTCCTATCGCAGGTATACTGGAAGAGATTTCTTTAGAAATAAGCACCACCTTTGTTACTATTTTTTCTGTTCTTTTTTTCTTGTTTGTTTATATAAATGTGTGTACTTAAATAGTGAAATCTTATGTACATATAAAAATCTCGTGTCACAGTGTTTGTTATCGAACCCGTCCGAAACGGCTTGATCGATTTTATGTGTAGTATATTTGGTAGGTCTGAGAATAGGTCGTTGGTTATTTTTTATACCCCTAGGTGATAAGGGTGGCCATCTCCACCCAATTTTTTTTTATCGAAACTTAGGTATGCGCCGCATACCTAAGTTTAGCAACGTCCCGCGGTTTCACCCGCATAATAAAAAACAAGGGAAAAATTTTGAAATTATTCGAAAGAATGTTTACTTAGTCTAGTGGTTACGTATCAACAAAACCACGTAAAATATTCGCACTACGAGTACTCAAATTGACTGAAATACGAGTATCCTGCAAGACGCTCCTATCCTCGTAAACATTATAAACTGTGAAAGTAGTTCCCATCAATACGCCAAGTCTTAGCGAGTGAAAGCACGCGCGGCAGTATACATAGAGGCAGCGATAACGTTACCTGCAGCAGCTGCAGCGCTATAAATTGCCTGGACACAGCGACATATAGCTATTGAAATGTATTGCAGAGTAAGGCGATAACAGAGGTAGTTTTTCAGAATGTTCGTTGATCAGTCAAAGCAAGTGTCAAATTAAATTTTTCGGACCGGATAATCACATCGGTCATAGGGACATCTATCAAATCGTGTTGTCATTCATTATTGGTTTGGGCCCCGAATTAATGTTATGTCCGTTAGTGATACGTATCTTAGACCCTCAGACTCTAGGCAGCTACTGAGAAATTCCTGAAGGGAAACCGTTTTCCGACCTGAATTTCGAATCTCACGTTCAGCAGTCGCACTTACAACCACTTGACTATCTATTAGTCAGTTTTCAGCTTTGCGAACTGAATCTACTAAAACAACAGATAAAAATATCTACACCTCTATACTTTCAGCATTCTCTGTACGGTGTCGTGTTTGAAGGTGCTATGTAAGTCAATTTGTCGTAGTAGCAACGCGGCCATCGTGGTAATCCAGTTCAAACGAGATCGATCTAGTTAGGTGTTACCTTGTTAGCCGGATTAGACCTCCTTGAACCGCGTCGAACCACCTCAAACTGGTTAACACCGGTGCCCAGGTGTATAGAAAGACCTCTGAAAGTGGGCCACTGGATACGTCTTTGCAGTTTTCTAACACAATTTTCTCTTGAAGAAGTTTATGTAAAAGTTCTGTTAGAAATTATATCAATATTTCTCCTGGAATTAGTCTTTGAGGTATTTATTGTTGTAATGTTCTTAGTTTCGAATTGTTTAATGAGTTTCGGAGTTCTTCATTGTAAGAGTTACCTACTGATAACCTATAAATGCTATTTCTGGCTCTAACATTTATCAATATTGGCACGTGTAAAATTAAAATTGTAGTTAGATGTTATTATTGTAGTACCTAAAACCTGAGTCATTTTCACAAAACACGGTGACATTTTTCAGAAAATATACGTCTTTTAACTATACAGCGTTTATCAGAAATGTGTTGCAGGATATGGTACACGCTGTCGATTTTCCACGTACCACAGATTCATATTTACCTCAACACAAGAACTATGAACCCCATCTCTTGGACCATAAGTTTTAAAGTTTTAATAAACCACCGGTACCTCTAAAACTGTACTTATAGCTATCACATAATAGCTTCAAGGACATAAAACTCAAAGTCGTTTGGCACGTTCCCATTCAAATACGTGTGTGTAATAACGGAAATCCACTTTCAGTTATGTTTTATACCACTCGGTAACACTCCATAACGTTTGGACTGGATCCTTGCAAACTTATCACTTGCACCTCTTCAAATAAACCGTTTTGAAAAATGTTCTTTACGTGCTTCATAATAAGGATCATGATTGAAATTTCGTGGTTTTTATTGACGGTAGATATAAGGTGGTGGAAGGTTTAGCAAATTACTTCCTCAAGCTTCGAAGGTAACTGTTGACCGGCCCTTATGTTCGAACGTTTTTCTTTACTATTTTAGGAAAACGCATTTTATTTTTGCTGGCCGTTTTGCGTAGGTAGATGTAACGCATACTTTCTCCCAAATTGTTATTTTGTTTTATTTTTTGTTTATGTTTTTATTTTTATGCGTCATGTTTTCCGCAATTATTATTATTATTATTATCAGCCGTTTCTGTCCCACTGCAGGGCAAAGGCCTCCCTTCCCTTGTTTGCCGCAAATAAACGTATTTTCTTTCTTTGTTTCTTTCTTTCATTTTGATGTTAGAGTATGTAGGTATCTACTGAAGAGTTTTGTATTGTTTTTCCTCGGCTGGTATGCTAAAGCATTGGAGATTGAAGGTCATAGCACACGTATCAAATCGGAAAGGGATCGGCACCGTATCGCCTTTCGCCTCGCCGTCAAACAGGCGTCAACCTAACGTAAGCACGTAACAAAAGCGGATCAAAAGCTCCGATACGTCGACTGTTATACGATGGGTTTTTCTATCTGGAATTTCTCAGTAGCAATCAGAAGGCCAATTCTCGTAATTCAAAACGTTCAAAATCTAGTCACAGTCTCATTTCGGCGACAAATAAATGTCAAAAACTTGTCAAACTGTAGGAAAATTAGAGGTGTCGATAGACAGATTGAGATTGAGATCAGACTGTCAACGTTCTTAAAATTACGAGTATTGCCTCAGGAGCCTGGATTCGTGCTCGGTTGATGGCTATAGGCTCGCCCCAATTACATGGGACTCAAACGTAACTGGCGAAATCTGGGTGTGCTCTGCCTAACCATTCGGGGAACACGGGATGATGTGTGTGTACTTACACAGCTTACTGCTTGGGGGAGGCCCTATGTCCAGCAATGATGATGATGATGAAATACATTTCGCGTAGTTCTTAGTAAAAGCTAGCATGTTATTGTTGTTGAATTATTTTCAGTAAGCTCAAACCGGACAAAAAAGCGTGTGACTTTTTAAAGTAAAATAATTAATAAATAAATAAGTGAACACGTCTGGTTCCGTATTCGACGATAAAAATGTTTTGTAACGGTACTGTTACTGTGTCAAATTAAAATAACCACAAACACACAGAAAATGTTGATACCTATGTAACATTTTTACCTTTAGGTAGGTACTGTAATAACGGTGTATGTGTACATACGTAACGTAACGTAACGTGAAATACGTGTATTGAAACAATGTACAGACACCAGCGCATCAAGCTACTCGAAACTGTCAAAATTTCCCAATCAACTTTGAACCTTATGTTCAGATTGTAGTAGCTATTTTTGTAATATTTATTTTCTTAAATTGCAAGGGTTTTCCCGCACATAATTTAATGTTGACGTCGTAATTGAATTACATAAAATATTAGCTTTCGTTTGATGTATCAATGAACTGAATACTCCGACTCGTTGAAAAGAGATTCAACAAAAACAGAAAAACATTTCTGTACCTATTTGAGTTTTACGATTCCCGACTTATTGGTTGGGGGCGTCGAACTGTCTAATCCCATTACCTCTTTTTTATTTACTAGACGCGCACCACGGTTTCACCCGCATAAGTATCGATCCCGTGGGAATATCGGGATAAAAAGTATCCTGTGTGTTAATCTCCATACCAAATTTTATCAAAATTAGTCCAGCCGTTTGTGCGTGAAGAAGTAACAAACATGCAAACACACTCACAAACTTTCGCATTTATAATATTAATGTGATTAGTGTGACTAGCAGCGCCCCGCGGTTTCACCCTCGTAAGTTTCCATCCCGAAGGAATATCGGGATAAAAAGTATCCTGTGTGTTAATCCAGGAAATGGTCTATCTATGTGCCAAATTTCATCCAAATCTGTTCAACGGTTTACGCGTGATCGAGTAACAAACATCCAAACATCTTCACAAACTTTCACATTTATAATATTAGTAGGAAGTAGGATTGTAATTTTTGACAGACAAACTATTCATGGTGAACATAAATAAATTTCAAAATGTTTTCTTTCTTTATTCTTTTAAAACTGTAGCAGTAACACAGGTCGGTAGCAATACAAAAAAAAATACTGGTCTAACCGAATGGTCTTCGTTTAATTACATTGCTGTTAAAACATACCCAATACCATTGACATATTTAAAGGAGGAAGATATGTGACGCTATTTTCTCGCATAGTTCTATCTACAGCGGAGGTTTCACTTACGAAGTTATAAGAGGTATGTGGCACACGAGAGCAAAGTAATATTTTGTCTCCTGTGCCATTGGTCCTTCACACTCTCACGATTCTAAATTAGAATTATAAGAATCCATCGCTTTCTCGGGATTGAATTAAAGACAATCAAGAGGTGTATTTGATTTTTTTTTGATGCATTAATGTAGGCATGTTTAATTATGATTTGAGTTCCATCACTGTACCTATTAAAATAAGACTTGAAAATATCTTTTTTTTTTTTGTCAAAATTATTTACGGTTTATGAGATACCTACACTGCTTTAAAAAAACAACTTTCTGACCGTTTTCAAGAAATCTCAGCCTTAAATTACTGATCTTACTGAAGACAATTCACATTACCTACTTTACTGCTAGTTACTGCCAGCCTGTATCATTCCAGTACTGAGAAAAGGCCTCTCTGCAACTAAACCCCGACGCAAACAGACGAAAAGTTTTAAAATATGTAGGTTTAAAAGAATATAAGTACTTACTTAAAGTTATTTGTATTATTTACTAGGCATCATCATCATCTGCCTAGCCTTTTCCCAACTATGTTGGGGTCGGCTTCCAGTCTAACCGGATGCAGCTGAATACCAGTATTTTACATGGAGCGACTGCCTATCTGACCTCCACAACCCAGTTACTGGGTAATACGATACCCCTTGGTAAGACTGGTTGTCAGACTTTCGGGGGCTTCTGACTACCCGTAACGACTGTCAAAGATCCACAAATGACAGCCGGGACCAACGGCTTAACGTGCTTTCCGAGGCACGGAGGGGTCTCGGTATGTAAAGATGGTCACCCATCCATTATTTACTAGGCATAATATGTCGTTATTTATTTCGATTTCATTTTAATTCTGAATTCATATTGGCATGTTACCAGATAAAAAACAATGCATTAGGTACTTTCATTTACAAAAAAAGGGAGTTTAAAAAATGTGGTAAAAAAAATTGGTTGTGACATCTCCTGCTGATGACAGAGTTGTCTTTGAGCTCGATAGATGGCGTTGGGATCGAATTAGATCTCGCTATGGTTTCGTTACAATGGGGCATATATAACCTTCGTCTGGGGGTTTTGTTTTTGATGAGCTCAAGATAGCTCAATATTTTTGAAAAGATCGGGCCCTTTGGTTCGGTCTCTATACAATATTAAAGATTAAAGAAAATAGGAAATTTAGAGATGGGTTGTAACAGGTTAAACACGATATCTGTTATCACTGTTACTGTTACACAAAAATAACAGAATACAGATCCAAATATCTGTTATTAAATAACAGCCTGTTATTTTTGTACCGACGATAAATACGTGTTAAAATATCAATTGTTATTCTTTATTTCATTTCGTTGTTTCCGAAGTATTGATTATGAAGGAATGACGGGGTAATAATAAATTATAGAATTACATTTATTCATAATTTTTTTCAGACTACAGGTTAGTCTGGAAGCCGATCTCAACAAAGAAAGCAAGATATAAAAATTCAAAATTTCAAAAAAGTCAACAAACAAACGAGCCAAATTACTTTCAATTGAATATAATCTTTATTACTACTACAATAAAGTCGTACATGTATGGAACATTTTGCAACCAATCCCGTCAAACGTCAAACCAAAGACAATATAGATAACAGGGGTCCGCACACGATCACGGTATTTTTTTTTGTTTGCACAACTTTCCAAAAAAAATAGTTAAGGCAAATTACTCTCAATATAATTTGATTTATTCGTTTATCAAAAAAAATCGTAACAACTTGGAACATTTTGCGATGAATTCCACCAAACCAAAGATAATAAAGGCATTCGGATACGATCACAAACGGATCGCAATGAGAGGTTTTTCTTTTCAGTATTAAAAAAAAAATTGTTCCCAAGAACCCTGAAGGTGGCGTTGAACTGACTACGTTACTAGATGCCAAAGTCAAAACGCTTGGAAAAAAAAACATTGCGTCACGTCATATACCCTCGTTGAGTGACAGTTTCGTTTGCTTTCGTTTTACGATCTCAAAATTACATCCAAGTGAATTAATAAAAAAATTATGTGACTTCCGTTTCTTGCAGTAACTTACCAAGTTCAGCGCCATCTATCCAGCGACTAGGGAAGCGTTAAAAAAAAAGAAAAAGAAAATCCCTCATTTTTTTTGGTTGCATCACATATTTCCATAAAGAAAAATAGAATAAAATATTAAGTTTTTTTATAATGGTAACTGGCTAACCCCGCGTTCCGAATTACGTCACATGTGATTATATCGCGAATCCGACCAAATTTAATACTCACAAAATATAAGGACTATTGAGTACTATTTGTGACGTTGCGCGTTGGTCATGATAAATGGTCAATGATTTATTTTCTGTAAGTAGGTTTTTACAAACACTTTTACACGTCATCATATTTTTTAAATCGGATTCGCGATATAATCGCTTTTGACGCAATTCGGAACGCGGGGTAACAGATAACAGGTAGGTAACACGACCTAATTTAGGAGTCACTTTTTCGAAAATGATAGTTCTTGTTAGACCACCAACTGTATTTTAGGGATAATAAATACTAAGTGCTTCTCTTTTTAGCGTAGTTTAACCGCTTTGGTAAGAGTGAGAAGTAAATATTATTTCCGATTTCGAAGTAGTTAAATAAAAAATAATAGGTGTTTCTCTTTTCAACAAGGGTCATTCTTTAATGAGGAAGAGAGAGAAATTCATAACCTTGTTATTTTCCTTCTTAGTGTGTGTAAGTGTGTATGAAAGTAACAGCCGTGGTAACAGTCTGTGAGCCTGTGTGGGGACTGTTATTGAATTATCAGTAACAGCCGTGGTAACAGTTGAGGGGCTGTTATTTTTAGTAACCGATAATTATATTGGTAGGAACAATTGTTATTTGTTATTTTTGAATATCTGTTATTTTTATCTGTTACGATAAATATGCCTCACTCCTAATAGGAATAAATAATCTGCCTTTTCCCGACTATCTCGGGGTCGGCTTCCAGCCAGTCTATCAGACATGGAACAAGCGACTGCCTATCTGACCTCCACAACCCAGTAACCGCGTAATGCGATATCCCGTGCTAAGACTGGTTATCAGACTTCCGGGCTTCTGACGACCCGTAACGACTGTCAAAGATCCACGAATAACAGCCGGAAAGTTATAGTAAGCGATTTACTGATAATAATATGAAGGCCCGCTTGCACCATAAATCACCTTGAATGTCATTATCCCACTGCTGGACAAAGATCTCCCGCATAGCTTTCTATTGTTCATTGTGCGCTGCCTTCTCCGATCAATGTCCTGTAAACGCATCTAGGTCATCACGCCAGCGTCCTAGGCTGCCCGCGGCGACGGAGACGACACCCGTGTGCTGGCACCCACTGCATGAAGGCTCTGGTAACCTGTCCCGATGCCTCCTGTATCCTCGTACATGGCCCGCCCCACTTCAGTCTAGCAGACAATTGCCCGCCACGACAAACCCTGTGTTTGAGTGTATCGTGGTATTACGTGTTCGGTTGCTGAGTTTAATACCCAATACGGTACGCTCCATCGCCCTTTGGCAAACCTTTGGAACCAAGTTTGAGTAACGCAGGTTAGGATGGGCAGGATCAGGTGGTCACCCTTCATCA
This sequence comes from Mesoligia furuncula, assembly GCA_916614155.1. Taxonomy (NCBI): domain Eukaryota; kingdom Metazoa; phylum Arthropoda; class Insecta; order Lepidoptera; family Noctuidae; genus Mesoligia; species Mesoligia furuncula. The sequence goes on from OU744807.1 coordinate 5,794,777, forward strand.
GCGACTTTATGTACCAGTAGCTCTTCCAGGCGCTATCTACATATACGGCGGTCGATCCAAGTAAATGTACTCATTGACATAGTGGATTTCTTGCCCATCTACCTCTTATTGGTCATGACTGTACTGCTTGAGCGATTCCTCATTAGTCCAACCTCAGGGCTTGCTGTGCTCAGATCTTAGATCAGATTAGCCAAACGGATTGGAACGAAACACTATGCGGAAATAAAAACATTAACGAAATTTACACAGAATTTGATAACAAGATGCAAACGTTACTAAATAAAACTATACCCAAAAAACGCGTAAAAATGAAACTTAATAAACGGAAACCTTACTTAACTGTAGGTATAAAAAAATCTTGTGAGCACAAAAGATTGCTAAAAATTTTTGTAGAAAAGACCGGTAACGAACTTTTAAAAACACACTATAAAGCGTATGAAAAAGTCTTGAAGAAGTGTGTAAAATTATCAAAGAGATTTAATCATATTAAGGAAATGAAGCGGTCACAAAATACATCCAAAACCATGTGGAGCATAATTAACAATCATCTTAAGCCAGAGACCAAGTGCCGTACTAAAAATGTTACCTTGCGTTATGATGGTAATCAAACCACAAGTACACCAACAACGGTTGCTAATATCTTCAACGACTTCTTTGCCTCTGTCGGCGAACCCCTACCCAACAACACGTTGAATACATGCCCAGTTCTTACACCATCAATAAATTCCCTATTTCTTCAACCCGCCACGGAGCGTGAAATATATAATATAATACGCAAAATGAAGAACAAGAGCAGTGCCGGAGTCGATGAAATACCACCTTTCCTAATTAAAGAATGTATTAATGAATTGACACCACCTATAACCCAACTAATAAATAAATCCTTTGACGAAGGTATATTTCCGGATAAATTAAAAGAAGCTAAACTACGACCAATATTTAAAAAAGGCGGCAAGCCGCAATATCCCTGTTCCTACCGACCAATAGCCCTTCTACCAGTTATATCAAAAATATTCGAAAAAGCCATGTCCACTAGAATCAACAACTTTTTGGAAAAATTCAATCTCTTGGATATAAATCAGTTTGGCTTTAGACAAGAAAGATCGACCACGCTCGCGGTATATAATTACGTTCAAGAAATATATAACTACATAAATGAAAAACAGTATGCCATAGGTTTGTTCCTAGACATGACTAAAGCATATGACAAGGTTTCCCATGACATTTTATTACAAAAATTATATGGCATAGGAATTAGGGGTACCGCCTATAAATGGCTAAAATCATACCTAAAAAATAGAAAACAATATGTTGAAATAGAGTACTACAACAAAGAAGCGAAAGAAATGCAAATTGTAAAATCACGGACAAAGATTATCAACCACTCCATTCCCCAAGGCAGCGTGATAGGGTGTATATTATTTATTATATACATAAACGACCTACCTAAAACAATTGACTCGAAGTGCGTTCTATTCGCAGACGACGTATCGCTACTGTTTAGAAGCACTGAGAACACCGAAACTTTGACCTGCATAGAGAATACTTATAAAATAGTTAAATCGTGGTTAGAGAAGCACAATCTACAAATAAATGCTAACAAAAGTAATCTACTACAATTTAGGACGTACCAACGAAAGCCGCTAAACATAAATAACCTTAGTAACAAATTAAATATCCCGGAAACAGATGATCTAACGCTGCTCGGTTTAACATCTATACATATAATAAATCTGTAGAAGGGTCAATTCTGTACATTGAAAATATTGAAAAAATAAATAGCGGGGGGTGTTGCTGGATCGATACCAAACCCAAATATGTGATTAAAAAAATTTTTGTCTGTCTGTCTGTCTGTCTGTCTGTCTGTCTGTATATGCAGGCATCACGTGAAAACTAACGGTTCGATTTCGATGAAACTTGGTATAATTATACCTTATTATCCTGGGCATAAAATAGGATACTTTTTATCCTGGAAAAATACGTAGAAAAAAAAATCTTATTTTTCGGTTTTATTCATAGACGTTGTTCTGTAGAACCGCGAACACACGTTGCATTACCCGTAGTGGATAATTTTCCATTTCAATTTAAGAGAATACAGTTTCCTGTAGCTTTGTGTTACGCCATGACAATAAATAAGGCTCAAGGTCAGACCCTAGGAGTTGCTGGCGTATATCTTACCGCGAGTTGTTTTTCACACGGGCAACTTTACGTAGCTCTTTCCCGTGTGAGCAGTCCAAGAAATCTTCATGTTCATATTCCGGACGAGCTCACTAACAATGTTGTGTATGCTGAAGCTCTCAATTAACTTTCTGTCGCATTGTCACGATCACTTTTTTATTATTGCAAACTTTTCGTCACTGTCAGTAATTTACTGCTACATGCTACTTATCAAGGTCGGAATTACTATGAAAAAAATACTTACTACAGAACGCGAGCTCAACAGCAGTAGCTCAATAGAGGGATCTCCTTAATTATTATAGGCTTAGCCGTATTTGGGTCCAATAGATATTTATAAGATGTCATTGTCAGAGTTACTCAAAATGGAGAAATAAACCATCCACGCGAAGACCGACATCCGCGCGGACGGAGTCGCGGGCGGAAGCTAGTTGGACAATAATTTAACATGGAAAATACATATTAAAAATCTTAAGACTAAATTATCAAAATTTACATACGCATTAAGCAAATTAAAAAGCAACACAAACTATGAGACTGCGCTCTCAACATACTATGCCTATGCTTATGCGTGGATTAACTATGGCCTAATATTGTGGGGTGAAAGTACAGACTTCTATGACATCTTTATCATGCAAAAGAAATGTGTACGCATCCTTATGAACATTAAGCCCTGGGAAAGCTGTAAACCACATTTTATAAAAAATAAAATACTAACCCTACCCTCTCTTTACATATTACAAGTAGCTACGTTCGTGCAAAAACACAGGGATTACTTTAGATCAAACATAGAAGCAAACCAAAACTATAACCGAAGAAACAAAAACAAGTTGATTACACCGACACCAAAATTAAAAATAATGAAAAATAGCCCCAATTATAGAATCGCAACAATTTATAATAAATTACCAAATTATGTAAAAGATGACGAGAATACAAAAACATTCTATAGCAAACTAAGATCACTTTTAATAGAAAAATGCTATTACACAGTAGACCAATTCATGACGGATAAAACTCTAGAGATATAAGTATGTCGCTTGTAGGTACTAAATTCATGATTCTATTTCTTTATTTTGTTAATTATGGTCTCAAACAAAGACATAAATATTGTATATCCCAGTGACATTCAAATTTTATTTTATTTTGTATTGTAAAATGACATAACATAATTCAATTCAATTACTAACAATGAATTGACATGACTTGATTGTAACTACTTAGTACCTATTATTATTATAATTTTTAATACCTACCTACTAAACTAATACCATCTGACGTAAATATGACTATCTGTGTTATTGTATTGTATTTTGTTTATTACTGTTAATTGGACATCTTAACGACATCTAGACTACTATTTCTGAGATTATTTGTTTTTAAATTGTAATTTGTTGACTCAATTTATGTTAATTACTCAATTTATGTTATTATGACCACAAACTCAGCAGCAAACCAACATTATTTTGCAGCGCCCTGACAGGGTTCATGTACAAAAACCGATACTTACCTACTTATTCTGTAAAATGTGTGATGTACATGAGAGCAAATAAATAAATAAATCTTGGAGCATGTTGTAATTCGGCAGCAGTCAGATAAGATGATGTCATCAGCTTAACGGAAGTTGGTGAGTTTTTCACCACCGACTGTTACCTATTATGCCACGGTCGGTTCGTGAATAAGTGACTATCCATTAGTAGATGTCGAGACCCCTCCGTGCCTCGAATCACGTAAAGCTGTTGGGCCCGCGCCTTATCTCTCTCTGGTCTGGTCGGATTTTGGTACCATCGAACTATCAGAGGTTTTTTTTTCCTGTATGGGCCCCCTCTCGACCTCGATCACGCTTGATGGAAAGCGATGGATAAGGTCTATGATGGAACGAGCGTGCCCAGAAGATGCCTAAGGCACTGGAACTCCCACGCATCGACGAAACACAGCATGCTCCTTGACTCCGGTGGGAGGGTGGTCGCAAACCAGGCGCGCTTTAGCCCTACCACCGCAAGGGAAGAATTGGCCAGTCAAATAAGGTGTGACTGTCGGTGTGGATGCTCCGAGCACTCGGTTCAGTTAAGTAACTAGCAGAACACACTGCGCTACACGAGGAGGCTTCTTCATGCATCCCAAAGATCAGATCATCACAGTGACGGAAGAGAGAGTGCATCTGTGTTTGCACACACACTTTTACACAATGTTATCTTCTATGTACAGTCACGAGCATAAGTATGTATACACTTGAATTTATTCAAAGGCGATTTTCTGTGTGGTGCCGGACTTAAAGAATAGCACCATCCCATACTTCCCGTGGGTGTCATAAAAGGCGACTAAGGGGCGTACCGGAGAAGGCAGCAGCGTTCTCTATGCATTCCACCACAATACCATACTGCGATCGCCAACCCGCCTGCCAAGCGTGGCGATTATGGCAAACCCCCCCCTTTTGGGGGTGGCCTATGTCCAGCCGTGGACGGCTTTCGGCTGAAATGATGATGAGGCATATGTAAAGTGTCGTGTTTTTCGTCGCATTCGTTATTTCACGAAAAAATCGCAATTGAAAGTTGCCAAATCTTGACATATTAGTGCTCGTGACTGTACTTGGACTACCTGAATTTTAGATTGGACAACGTGGAATTTTGAATGGATATTTCTTTCACTGGGTCGCTACTAAAGAAAATACAGTAAAAGACTTCTGCTGTAGCACAGCGACTACCAATATCTATATGTTTACATATATCTAATATATCATGTACAGTCAACAAAGGAGATAAGTATACAGGAGCGTCGGATATAGTTGAAGTTTACTAAGAAACCGATGGATTTTCTGGACTGAAATGTAATTTAATAAATGAGCTGTTTGTTTTCTATTAATAAAATATGGAGTTATATGTTCGAGCCGTTTGGGGTTGAAACACTAGGGCCATGGGGTCCGAGTGCCCACTTGGTTTTTCAAGATATCGCCAAGCGGTTAGTCGACTCTTCACGTGACCAGAGGGCTGGCCTATTTCTTGGCCAAAGAATTAGCATTGCCATTCAACGTGGCAATGCTGCTAGCCTTTTGTGCACTGTTCCTGTTGACAGCGATGCGGACGAATTTTTTGATGCCCTATGATTATTTTACTTATTTTTTTCATATAAATGTACATATTATTATTATTACTTTAAATATTAGCATAGATTATGTAAATAAATCTTTAACAAGAAACTCCCTTTAATAAAATTAAATTTTATTCGAGAACATCCATAGGTTTCTTAGTAAACTTCAGCTATATCCGACGCTCCTGTATACTTATCTCCTTTGTTGACTGTACATATTATAAATTAAAATCGCATTTTGTGACTGTCTGTGTTTGTTTATCTCATAAACTACACAACGGTTACTGTTGCGGTTTTTTTTTTAATAAGAAGGCTTTCAACGTCATTCAGATAATCTGTTCCGTAACGTTTATAAGTATAAAACATAATTATTAAACTTTAACACACTATGGAAATCACGACGTTTTGGTATGTCGTGAACACTGGCTGGTCGGTAGTAACAAATATTATTTAACTATTTCACTGGCACACGACATCCCAGAAGCTTATGATATAAAAGCACGTAGTATAACATTTTCTGCAATAAAAAGAATACAAATAAATCGCAAGGAAACCAAACCCTTCAAGTGGCCGACACAATAAAGAAGTTCCCCTCAAAATATCGCGTTACAAAGATTCTGTTTCCTGAATCAACAGTTTGGGGTAGTCTGCAGTCTGTCGGCTTTAATTTTAAGAAATATTGAATACCTACTAAGGTATTGTTTTTTATAAACAAACTCAGTTTTATAGATCGGACGCGAACACAGAATCTATGAGAACTAGCTCATCATAACTAGCCCATAATGTTCCCACTGCTGGGACACAGGCCTCCTCTCGGTGAGAGGGAGTGGGCCGTAATCCACCACGTGAGCCCAGTGCGGTTTGGCAGATGTCACATGTCTTCGAATTTTTGGTTCTAGGACATGCCGGTTTCCTCACGATGTTTTCCTTCACCGTTTTGAGAGCATTGACCTAGCTCATGAGCTCGATTTAGATAAAAATACTCAGAGATTTAATCAGGCTTGAAAAACTGAAAATCATCTACTAGGTGTACTTACTATAGAGATTATAGTCTATTGGTGCTTAAAGACAAGTTTTATGGATTCTATCATAAAAAAGCTGAAATGTTTGTTTCTTTGTTTGTTTCAACGCGGTTATCGCTTGAGAAAGGCTGTTAATGTTTTTACCAATAACCCTGTGTAGCCTATACAGGGTTATTGATAAAATATTAGCAACCTGTTAAGAGGTCACTCTCAACTCGTCAAAATAAGTTATTCTGTAGGAACCAGCTGAATTTTTTCCGCAATTTCAGGTTTGGTTCCATAGTAAAAGTTGTTCATAATGATGAGTCCAATGACCTCTTAAGAGGTTGTTAATGTTTTACCAATAACCCTGTATAACATCACGCTAGGACCCGAGCAAAATGAAGATTCATGCGGACGAAATCGCGGGCAGAAGCTAGTATTTTGACCAGTTGATGGTTAAAATAGGAGATCAACGTTGAATATGTCTGCTTCATCATAAAAGCACCTCATAATGGTCTCAACACGATCACTCTATCACAAAACAGCGCATTCATATTATTGATACCTACAAATCGAATAAGTTCATCATAAAATCGATTGCAAACCATTCGATCATCGAGTTTCCACAGAGTTTAATATCATGAACCCGATTTCTAACTGGTTCAACGAAATTTTTCATCAGTAAAGGAACTTATTACTGAACTAAATCTAGAGTAGGTAGCTGCCGTTTTGTTGTTTTGGAACTTCGCACGGACTTTACGGAAAACTGTATTAATTGGCTAATGGTTCTATGGTTTCACTAGTAATGTATGAGACGTAATTACCGTTAACTACTTTCAGACTACTTTCTTAGAGAGAAGAGAAAAGGTTTAACTTATTTAAGGAAAATTGGAAAAGTATGTACCTAAGTGTCTTCTCCATACGAACACTACATTTTGGAAGGGGCGACTAGAATCAATTCTATTTTACTATAATTTTTGATGTTCAAAAGGGCCTTTAATGTGCCTATTTGAAATAAATGATTTGACTTTGACTTATGGGGGAGACCTTTGTCTAGCAATGGGACGACACAGGTCAACAAAAAAACCGACGAAAAATTTCTACTCTGGGGGGTCTAAACTCATGTAGGTACTGAATTCATGTGAATAGTTAGCGCATCGAAGACATAGATACTCAGCTATTCTGAATTTCGAGGTGAATGCGAAGGTCTAATGAAACCTCTGTGTGAAAGTACTTACACCTTTGAGTATTAAACCAACCGAGACGCCACGAGTACTAATATCTATGCAAATAAGTCTGTCACTTTCATCGCGGGAGACGAGGGAACGCAATAATACACTAATGCAATTCGATCGCGTTGTTACGCACGCACACAAAACAAAAAACAAACACAAGCACAAACTATACGCACACAAGTATATAACCGCTATGACCGGCGGTCTCGTACCTTTGGCAGCGGGAATCGCCTGACAATGGCGCCTCCAGTTGGTTTAATACTCAAAGACTTACACCCATGATTTAGATGTCTGGCGCGCCCACCTGAGGTCACTTCAGGTCTTTGTGTTGTAAGACCCGAATTAATAAATTGTTTAAATGTTTGAAAATGATCTTAGTACATTTTTGACATTGAATAACGGGAAATACGGGAACAGTCGGTAGTTCTAAATGGTAAATAGAAATTTGAAATTGTTCTCTTACTCGTTACTCTTTACTGCGAACTATCAGTAGTAATTAGTTTTATTTTGATAATTCAACAACATTCATTGCATTATTTACATTGTTGAGCAGACACATTTTTCGAATATAAGAAGCAATGGATTTGCAATATCCTTCAAAGTGATTCAGATTCAGATCGATAGATTGTTACGCAGTTAGGGTGCTGGTTCAATACGTCAAGCTTCGCAACTTTTAGAAACTGTAGTTGAGAACCTCCTGTACTCAGACCAAATAAAAAGTCAAGACATAGCGCTGCGAACATTACAGTGAAGCATACAAAAACTGCACCTCCGCTCTGGAAAAAAAAGCTCACACGCACACATTTACAACTAAGTATTTTATACAATCAAACTACACCTCACTGTGTGCACACATGTTTACGAAACCGGCTTCACTTTATTGTTGACAGTTCTGTTTTGGTTTTTTATTTGGCATGAGCTCCTGTATTTATTTATTTAGCCATTTATGTCCACACATAGAAACAGATAAGAAGCAAGGAATAGAAAAATGAAAGGTGAGCTTATTTCTAAAGAAATCTCTTCCAGCATACCTGCTCTAAGAGAGTACACAAAAAGAGATATAGACAGCGTGTGTAAGAGTAGAAGGGAAAGCTAAATACATGAAATAAAAATACAATTCTCTAATTAAAACAATATATATAATAATGATAATTTTGTTTTCTAACCTCCGCGGTGACAGACAATAAAAGACATTGTTCCAAGTGCGAAGAACTACAGAATAGATAATGTTAATATTGAAATAACTTCAATCTCTTTCAATACTTTGAAGATTTTAATGAATGAAAGATGAATAACTAATTCCAAAATCCTGTTTGATTTTACTTAAACAGTATTAGAAATTACACTCGTTCCTTTGTTAAAGTTTGTATACTTATTAAGTTAACGTTTCAAATCCTATTAACCCTTTGTTAGAGGCTAAAACTTTATAGACCAGTCATGTCAAAGATACGGCCCGCGGGCCGAATCCGGCCCTCGGGCCATTTCGATACGGCCCGCGATCACAATATATCACAGATAAATGAATCTTTTTTTTAGAGATTTTAGACTGCACTCAATGCCTCTACGCAGATTTAAAAATACGCGCGCTTTACTTAAAAGTAATTTCAAGAGTAGCGCCTGGCAAGACGAGTGACAGAGTGTTAGTTATGCTATTCTCTCTCTCTCGTGCGCGCGCGAAGTCGTTTACTATTTCGTCCGTGCAGCTAACGCATACTGCGCCCCTCCCTCACCCTCTTTCTTACTTTTGGTATGATTTGTAACAACTATATATAACTAAATAAATAAAGATGTTAAAATAATTTTGTATGTTTTAGTATTTTAATTTGAACCTGGCCCGCCTACACATTGTAAATCTAATATATGGCCCTCTGCAAAATTGAGTTTGACACCCCTGTTATAGACTATTGAAGTAGGGTTAATTGAGGCTTTGATTAAAGAGTTTCCTAAAAATTTGTACAAAGATTGAGGTCAAATGTAACCCTGTTGAAGAATTAAATAACTCTTCAATTATTAATCCATCGGCTTTTGATGCGATAAGGGCTTTCAGCTGGTTAGGATCTTATTAAAACTTAGTAAAAACAAAAAAAATATTCCACGGAAAAGGATTAATTTTGCAAGAAAAAAAAAATGTTTGGTCATAATGCTTACTATCGTATATAGTCCTTTTACAGCTGTGGTTTTACCTCTGATTTTGAATCACTGTCAACGTCAGAGTGATCTTTATTTTCATTTCAATAAGGTTGCTTTTAGGTTGCTGCGGTCGGAGGAAAAATAACTGTGAACGGACTGTAGTAGGTATTTGCAAAAAGCACTGTCACGGTTTACGTCACGGTATTTTTTTTTTCACCAAAGTCATCGATATCCAGGGTTATTAAGAAGGTCTTACTTACCCAAATTTGCATCGATAAACAAGTTGTAATACGTGTTTTCGACAAGTCTTGTAAAACACTTTATCAAAAACAAGTCATGTATACAGCAAGTATCATACACGTATTTATTGATGTTGTTCCAGACCTGATGTTTTATTGTCAACCATTTTGTTAACCTTTAGTTAAGTTTTGTATACAACTTGTCATTACCAACAACTTGTTTTTAGTGTAAATGATAAACAAAACTAGTAGACACAACATGTTGAAAACACGTTTCATACCTTGGTGTAAACACGAGAACTTCAAATATTGATGCAATAAAAACTATCATCATTATTATAATCAGCCTATAATGTTCCCACTGCTGGGACACAGGCCTTCTATTGGTGTAAGGAAGTGAGCCATAATCCACTACACGGGCCCAGTGTGGGTTGGGAGATGTCACACGTCTCCGAACTTTTGCTTCTAGAACATGCCAGTTTCCTCACGATGTTTTCCTTCACCGTTTTTAAAAATTATTATCAATAACAATTATCACATGACTTACATGACGAGGATAATATAGGACAATCCCTTATGCACCATCGGACAATGAAACGAGATGACCCGGCTGACTATGACGTCACATTTTATCAATGGCACGTGACCAATATAGAGAGGGACATGTTTACAGACGACCGCGTGGCGAATCGATACGTTTATGAGAACCGACTTGCCGAGTAATTACTTAACATTTCTGTCTGTATTAATATTGGCAGTAAACCGTTTTGTCAATCATGGACTAATGAGGTAATGATGCATTACGTTGTCTGTACTAAGGATGGTGGTCTTGTTTACTTAAATTTCCATATATAAGGGTTATTAGAACCAATTAGTCACTGTATTGATTCTTCACTTTGAAAAACTAGGTATTTTTGGCACTGTAGAACTCAAAAGTTATTTTAGTGGGTAGATATACCTACTAATTAATAGACCAATGCATGCTTATATCTGGCTGCGACAAATGTAACTGGGCCCAGTTCAGAAAAATGCCAGATAACTAGAGTGCCTGACGCTGGTTTGTTGAAAACCAGCGTCAGGCACTCTAGTTAGTAGACCTTATTTCGAGTGTAACGGATGTAAATAAGTTACGTTATCTATATGTATATATAAAATGGTAAACTGACTGATTGTTGATATATCAACACACAGCCCAAACCGCTGGTCCTAGAGACATGAAACTTGGAGGGTGTATTCTTTGTATAGAGTAAGTATCCACTAAGAAAGGATTTTTGGGAATTCTACCCCTAAAGGGGTGAAATAGGGGATGGAGGTTTATATGAAAGTCCGTCAGTTTTGAAGTAAGGATCTTCAAATTTTGTGTTTAGGCTGAGGATCGAAAATTAATTTACACGTGTCTCAGCGTTTTTGACAATTCTACCCCCGAAGGGTTAAAAAGGGGGATGAAGTTGTGTATGGAAAGTCCTTAATTTTCGAAGTAAAAATCACTAAATTTATTATATAGGCATATGGTTAGAAGGTAACACAACGGTGTTGTTAGAGTTGCAACCCTCAAGGGGGTGAAAAGGGGGATGAAATTTTGTTTATAATTATATAATCTTGAACACACAGCCCAAACCGCTGGTCCTAGAGACATGAAACTTGGAGGGTGTATTCTTTGTATAGAATAAGTATCCACTAAGAAAGGATTTTTGGGAATTCTACCCCTAAAGGGGTGAAATAGGGGATGGAGGTTTATATGAAAGTCCGTCAGTTTTAAAGTAAGGATCTTCAAATTTTGTGTTTAGGCTAAGGATCGAAAATTAATTTACACGTGTCTCAGCGTTTTTGACAATTCTACCCAAGAAGGGTTAAAAAGGGGGATGAAGTTGTGTATTGAAAGTCCTTAATTTTCGAAGTAAAAATCACTAACATTATTATTTAGGCTTATGGTTAGAAGGTAACGCAATGGTGTTGTTAGAATTTCAACCCTCAAGGGGGTGAAAAGTGGGATGAAATTTTGTTTTTAATTATATGTATAATCTTGAACACACAGCCCAAACTGCTGGCTCTAGAGACATGAAACTTAGAAGGTGTGTTCTTTGTGAAGAGTAAGTATACACTAAGAAAGGATTTTTGGAAATTCTACCCCTAAAGGGGTGAAATAGGGGATGGAAGTTTATATGAAAGTCCGTCAGTTTTGAAGTTATGATCTTCAAATTTTGTTTTTAGGCTGAGGATTTAATATTAATTTATACGTATCTCAGCGTTTTGACAATTCTGCCCCCGAATGGTTAAAAGGGGGGATGAAGATGTGTATGGAAAGTCCTTAATTTTCGAAGTAAAAATCACAAAATTTATTATCTAGGCTTACGGTGGGAAGGTAACGCAACGGTGTTGTTAGAATTAAGAATTATATAATCTATCAACACAGCCTAAACCGCTGGTCCTAGAGACATGAATTTTGGAGGGTGTGTTTTTTGTGAAGAGTAGGTATCCACTAAGGAGTTTTTGGAAATTCAACCTTTAAAGAGGTGAAAGGGGTATTTTGTTTGTATGAAAAATCTTATTCCTTGAGTTAATAACCTTGAATCTTGGCAGGAATACTTATCTGAGTAAATTATGAAGTTTCGCATTTTTTGTTTTTTTAACCTTTAAAGAGGGATTGAGGGGTGTCAAAATTTGTATGGAAGAATTTTAACGCGCTGTCCGATTAACTCGAAACTGAGTATGTATACTTAAAACTGAAAATAAAGAATAACGTGTATCAGGGTTTTTCGAAAATCTACCCCTAACTGCGCGAAAAAGGGCAATTTTACAGGGCAAGAATTACTACGTGCCTTGATTAGCTCGAAAATTGGTATAAATAATCTTTGAGTCGAGTCATCGAAACATCCTGCCGGGTCAGCGGGATTGTCCGAAAGGGTTACCGCTGGTCCGGAACATAAAGGAACATGGGTGGGTTTTAGTCAGTAAGAGTCTGACACTTCCATCCAGTCCACCCAGAGCGGGAGGGGGTCATTTGATGATTTGGCAAACGAAAAAAAAAATCATCGAAACATCCCAGACGATTGTTCAAAATTCCAATTTTAACAACTTTGGTATTGTTCGTCGAATCGTTGAGCTCCTTAAGTCTTGAGTTGAGCTGCACGATTTCTGACAAATGCGTGCACTGACTGGACAGGTCCTCTCAATCTGTGTGGTTCTTTCCTCAAAAGACCATCTCAGACATCGATCTACACCTACTTACAAAAATAAAATAATTTATCATTTATGTATTTTTAAAAACTATTTAATAATAAATAATCCATCACTGAATGCAGTTTGGCATTAGAAATTTAATGACATATTTTTAAAATTGTTAATGAAGGGATAAACTGCTTTTAAAGACAATCAAGAGGTGTATTTGATATTTTTTTTTCCGTTAATGAAGGTATGTTTAATTATGATTTGAGTTCTATCACTGTAACTATTAAAATAAGACTTGAAAATATCTTTTTTTTGGTCAGAATATATTTACGGTTTATGAGATACACTGCTTTAAAAAAACAACTTTTTGACCGTTTTCACGGAACTAATCTTACTGAAGACAATTCACATTATTTACTTTACTGCTAGTTACTGCCAGCCTGTATCATTCCAGTACTGGGAAAAGGCCTCTCTGCAACTAAACCCAGACGCAAACAGACGAAAAGTTTTAAAACATGAAGGTTTCAAAGAATATAAGTACTTACTTAAAGTTATTTGTATTAATTAACTAGGCATAATAAGTCGTTATTTATTTCAATTTCATTTTAATTCTGAATTCATATTGGCATGTTACCAGATAAAAAAAATGCATTAGGTACTTTCATTTACAAAAAAAGGGAGTTTAAAAAATGTGGTAAAAAATTGGTTTTGACATCTCCTGCTGCTGACAGAGTTGTCTTTGAGCTCGATAGATGGCGTTGGGATCGAATTAGATCTCGCTATGGTTTCGTTACAATGGGGCATATATAAGAGTCGTCTGGGGGTTTTGTTTCCTGTGCGTTTCGGCGTTCTCCACCAAATGATGAGCTCAAGCTAGCTCAATATTTTTGAAAAGATCGGGCCCTTTGGTTTCGGTCTCTAGAAAATAGGAATAAATAATCTGCCTTTTCCCAACTATCTCGGGGTCGGCTTCCAGCCAGTCTATCAGACATGGAACAAGCGACTGCCTATCTGACCTTCACAACCCAGTAACCGCGTAATGCGATATCCCGTGCTAAGACTGGTTATCAGACTTCCGGGCTTCTGACGAACCGTAACGACTGTCAAAGTTCCACGAATGACAGCCGGAAAGTTATAGTAAGTGATGTACTGATAATAATATGAAGGCCCGCTTGCACCATAAATCACCTTGAGTGTCATTATCCCACTGCTGGACAAAGGTCTCCCGCATAGCTTTCTATTGTTCATTGTGCGCTGCCTTCTCCGATCAATGTCCTGTAAACGCCTCTAGGTCATCACGCCAGCGTCCTAGGCTTCCCTGGGCGACGGAGACGACACCCGTGTGCTGGCACCCACTGCATGAAGGCTCTGGTAACCTGTCCCGATGCCTCCTGTATCCTCGTACATGGCCCGCCCTACTTCAGTCTAGCAGACAATTGTCCGCATCGACGAATGCTGTTTTTGAGTGTATCGTGGTATTACGTGTTCTGTTGCTGACTTTAATACCAAATACGGTACGCTCCATCGCCCTTTGGCAAACCTTTGGAACCAAGTTTGAGCAACGCAGGTTAGGATGGGCAGGATCAGGTGGTCACCCTTCATCAGCGACTTTATGTACCAGTAGCTCTTCCAGGCGCTATCTACATATACGGCGGTCGATCCAAGTAAATGTACTCATTGACATAGTGGATTTCTTGCCCATCTACCTCTTATTGGTCATGACTGTACTGCTTGAGCGATTCCTCATTAGTCCAACCTCAGGGCTTGCTGTGCTCAGATCTTGGAGCATGTTGTAATTCGGCAGCAGTCAGATAAGATGATGTCATCAGCTTAACGGAAGTTGGTGAGTTTTTCACCACCGACTGTTACCTATTATGCCACGGTCGGTTCGTCAATAAGTGACTATCCATTAGTAGATGTCGAGACCCCTCCGTGCCTCGAATCACGTAAAGCTGTTGGTCCCGCGCCTGATCTCTCTCTGGTCTGGTCGGATTTTGGTACCATCGAACTATCAGAGGTTTTTTTTTCCTGTATGGGCCGCCTCTTGACCTCGATCACGCTTGGTGGAAAGCGGTGGATAAGGTCTATGATGGAACGAGCGTGCCCAGAAGATGCCTAAGGCACTGGAACTCCCACGCATCGACGAAACACAGCATGCTCCTTGACTCCGGTGGGAGGGTGGTCGCAAACCAGGCGCGCTTTAGCCCTACCACCGCAAGGGAAGAATTGGCCAGTCAAATAAGGTGTGACTGTCGGTGTGGATGCTCCGAGCACTCGGTTCAGTTAAGTAACTAGCAGAACACACTGCGCTACACGAGGAGGCTTCTTCATGCATCCCAAAGATCAGATCATCACAGTGAGGGAAGAGAGAGTGCATCTGTGTTTGCACACACACTTTTACACAATGTTATCTTCTATGTACAGTCACGAGCATAAGTATGTATACACTTGAATTTATTCAAAGGCGATTTTCTGTGTGGTGCCGGACTTAAAGAATAGCACCATCCCATACTTCCCGTGGGTGTCATAAAAGGCGACTAAGGGGCGTACCGGAGAAGGCAGCAGCGTTCTCTATGCATTCCACCACAATACCATACTGCGATCGCCAACCCGCCTGCCAAGCGTGGCGATTATGGCAAACCCCCCCCTTTTGGGGGTGGCCTATGTCCAGCCGTGGACGGCTTTCGGCTGAAATGATGATGAGGCATATGTAAAGTGTCGTGTTTTTCGTCGCATTCGTTATTTCACGAAAAAATCGCAATTGAAAGTTGCCAAATCTTGACATATTAGTGCTCGTGACTGTACTTGGACTACCTGAATTTTAGATTGGACAACGTGGAATTTTGAATGGATATTTCTTTCACTGGGTCGATACTAAAGAAAATACAGTAAAAGACTTCTGCTGTAGCACAGCGACTACCAATATCTATATGTTTACATAATTATATCTAATATATCATGTACAGTCAACAAAGGAGATAAGTATACAGGAGCGTCGGATATAGTTTAAGTTTACTAAGAACCCGATGGATTTTCTGGACTGAAATGTAATTTAATAAATGAGCTGTTTGTTTTCTATTAATAAAATATGGAGTTATATGTTCGAGCCGTTTGGGGTTGAAACACTAGGGCCATGGGGTCCGAGTGCCCACTTGGTTTTTCAAGATATCGCCAAGCGGTTAGTCGACTCTTCACGTGACCAGAGGGCTGGCCTATTTCTTGGCCAAAGAATTAGCATTGCCATTCAACGTGGCAATGCTGCTAGTCTTTTGGGCACTGTTCCTGTTGACAGCGATGCGGACGAATTTTTTGATGCCCTATGATTATTTTACTTATTTTTTTCATATAAATGTACATATTATTATTATTACTTTAAATATTAGCATAGATTATGTAAATAAATCTTTAACAAGAAACTCCCTTTAATCAAATTAAATTTTATTCGAGAACATCCATAGGTTTCTTAGTAAACTTCAGCTATATCCGACGCTCCTGTATACTTATCTCCTTTGTTGACTGTACATATTATAAATTAAAATCGGTTTTTGTGACTGTCTGTGTTTGTTTATTTTATAAACTACATAACGCATACTGTCGCGGTTTTATTTTAATAAGAAGGTTTTCAACATCATTCAGATAATCTGATCCGAAACGTTTTAAACACACTATGGAAATCACGACGTTTTGGTATGTCGTGAACACTGGCTGGTCGGTAGTAACAAATATTATTTAACTATTTCACTGGCACACGACATCCCAGAAGCTTATGATATAAAAGCACGTAGTATAACATTTTCTGCAATAAAAAGAATACAAATAAATCGCAAGGAAACCAAACCCTTCAAGTGGCCGACACAATAAAGAAGTTCCCCTCAAAATATCGCGTTACAAAGATTCTGTTTCCTGAATCAACAGTTTGGGGTAGTCTGCAGTCTGTCGGCTTTAATTTTAAGAAATATTGAATACCTACTAAGGTATTGTTTTTTATAAACAAACTCAGTTTTATAGATCGGACGCGAACACAGAATCTATGAGAACTAGCTCATCATAACTAGCCCATAATGTTCCCACTGCTGGGACACAGGCCTCCTCTCGGTGAGAGGGAGTGGGCCGTAATCCACCACGTGAGCCCAGTGTGTCTTCGAATTTTTGGTTCTAGGACATGCCGGTTTCCTCACCATGTTTTCCATCACCGTTTTGAGAGCATTGAACTAGCTCGATTTAGAAAAAAATACTCAAGAGATTTAATCAGGCTTGAAAAACTGAAAGTCATCTACTAGGTGTACTATAGAGATTATAGCCTATCTGGTGTTTAAAGACAAGTTTTATGAATTTTATCATAAAAAAACCGGGCAAGAGCGAGTCGGACTCGCGCACCGAGGGTTCCGTAACATCCAGGTTTATGCATAAGGTTTATGTTTATGAAATTAAATGTTTTTTTTTTTAATTTTATATGTGAGTTGATTGAATAAATGGTAAATTGCTGTTTACGATTTATGACGTATTAAAAAAAAACTACTTACTAGATCTCGTTCAAACTAATTTTCGGTGGAAGTTTACATGGTAATGTACATCGTATATTTTTTTTAGTTTTATCATTCTCTTATTTTAGAAGTTACAGGGGGGGGGGGGGGGGGGGGACACATTTTACCACTTTGGAAGTGTCTCTCGCGAAAATTATTCAGTTTAGAAAAAAGTGATATTAGAAACCTCAATACCATTTTTGAAGACCTATCCATAGATACCCCACACGTATGGGTTTGATGAAAAAAAAATTTTGAGTTTCAGTTGTAAGTATGGGGACCCCCAAAATTTATCGTTTTTTTCTATTTTTGTGTGAAAATCTTAATGCAGTTCACAGAATACATCTACTTACCAAGTTTCAACAGTATAGTTCTTATAGTTTCGGAGAAAAGTGGCTGTGACATACGGACGGACAGACAGACAGACGGACAGACAGACATGACGAATCTATAGGGGTTCCGTTTTTTGCCATTTGGCAACGGAACCCTAAAAAGCGTAGAATGTTTGTTTCTTTGTTTGTTTGAACGCGTTTATCTCTGGATCTAAAAATATTTTTTCATTTGATAGCCCAATTCTTGAGAAAGTTAATGTTTTACCAATAACCCTGTGTAGCCTATACAGGGTTATTGGTAAAACATTAACAACCTGTTTAGAGGTCACTCTCAACTCGTCTAAATATGTTATTCTGTAGGAAACAGGTGATTTTTTTTCCGCAATTTCAGGTTTGGTCCCGTAGTAAAAGTTGTTCATAATGATGAGTCCAATGACCTCTTAAGAGGTTGTTAATGTTTTACCAATAACCCTGTATAACATCACGCTAGGACCCTTAGAAGCCGAGCAAAATGAAGATTCATGCGGACGAAACCGCGGGCAGAAGCTAGTATTTTGACCAGTTGATGGTTAAAATAGGAGATCAACATTGAATATGTCTGCTTAATCATAAAAGCACCTCATAATGGTCTCAACACGATCACTCTATCACAAGATAGCGCGTTCATATTTGATACCTACAAATCGAATAAGTTCAACATAAAATCGATTGCAAACCATTCGATCATCGAGTTTCCACAGAGTGAACCTGATTTCTAACCGGTTCAACGAAATTTTTCATCAGTAAAGGAACTTATTACTGAACTAAATCTAAGGTAGCTGCCGTTTTGTTGTTTTGGAAATTCGCACGGACTATACGGAAAACTGTATTAATTGGCTAATGGTTCTATGGTTTCACTGGTAATGTATGAGACGTAATTACCGTTAACTACTTTCAGACTACTTTCTTAGAGAGAAGAGAAAAGGTTTAACATATTTAAGGAAAATTGGAAAAGTATGACCTAAGTGCTCCATACGAACACTACCTTTTGGAAGGGGCGACTAGAATCAATTCTATTTTACTATAATTTATGACGTTCAAAAGTGCCTTTAATGTGCCTATTTGAAATAAATGATTTGACTTTGACTTTGACTTATGGTGGAGACCTTTGTCTAGCAATGGGACGACACAGGTCAACAAAAAAACCGACGAAAATTTTCTACTCTGGGGGGTCTAAACTCATGTATTGAATTCATGTGAATAGTTTGCGCATCGAAGACATAGATACTCAGCTACCGAAACCGCTGTGTGAAAGTACTTACACCTTTGAGTATTAAACCAACCGGAGACGCCACGAGTACTAATATCTATGCAAATAAGTCTGTCACTTTCATCGCGGGGGACGAGGGAACGCAATAATACACTAATGCAATTCGATCGCGTTGTTACGCACGCACACAAAACAAAAAACAAACACAAGCACAAACTATACGCACACATGTATATAACCGCTGTGACCGGCGGTCTCGTACCTTTGGCAGCGGGGATCGCCTGACAATGGCGCCTCCAGTTGGTTTAATACTCAAAGACTTACACCCATGATTTAGATGTCTGGCGCGCCCACCTGAGGTCACGTCAGGTCTTTGTATTGTAAGACCCGAATTAATAAATTGTTTAAATGTTTGAAAATGATCTTAGTACATTTTTGACATTGAATAACGGGAAGTACGGGAACAGTCGGTAGTTCTATATGGGAAATAGAAATTTGAAATTGTTCTCTTACTCGTAACTCTTTACTGCAAACTATCAGTAGCAATTAGTTTTATTTTGACAGTTCAACAACATTCATTGCGTTATTTACATTGTTGAGCAGACTCATTTTTCGAACATAAGAAGCAATGGATTTGCAATATCCTTCAAAGTGATTCAGATTGAGATCGATAGATTGTTACGCAGTTAGGGTGCTGGTTTAATACGTCAAGCTTCGCAACTTTTAGAAACCGTAGTTGAGAACCTCCTGTACTCAGACCAAATAAAAAGTCAAGACATAGCGCTGCGAACAATATAGTGAAGCATGCAAAAACTACACCTCCGCACTGTGCGTACACGCTCACTCGCACACAATTACAACCATTTACAATCAAACTACACCTCACTATGTGCACACATGTTTACGAAACCGGTTTCAATTTATTGTTGACAGTTCTGTTTTGATTTTTTATTTGGTCTGAGCTCCTGTATTTATACACGTAGAAACAGACAAGAAGCAAGGAACAGAAAAATACATGGGTGCAAAGGTGAGCTTATTTCTAAAGAAATCTCTTCCAGCATACCTGCTATATGAGAGTACACAAAAAGAGATATAGATAACGTGTGTAAGAGTAGAAGGGAAAGCTAAATACATGAAATCAAAATACAATTCTCTAATTAAAACATATAATAATGATAATTTTGTTTTCTAACCTCCGCGGTGACAGACAATAAAAGACATTGTTCCAAGTGCGAAGAACTACAGAATAGATAATGTTAATATTGAAATAACTTCAATCTCTTTCAATACTTTGAAGATTTTAATGAATGAAAGATGAATAACTAATTCCAAAATCCTGTTTGATTTTACTTAAACAATATTAGAAATTACACTCGTTCCTTTGTTAAAGTTTGTATACTTATTAAGTTAACGTTTCAAATCCTATTAACCCTTTGTTAGAGGCTAAAACTTTATAGACTATTGAAGTAGGGTTAATTGAGGCTTTGATTAAAGAGTTTCTAAAAATTTGTTCAAAGATTGAGGTCAACCCTTTTGAATAATTAAATAACTCTTCAATTATTAATCCATCGGCTTTTGATGCGATAAGGGCTTTCAGCTGGTTAGTATCTTATTAAAACTTAACAAAAACAAAAAAAAATATTCCGACGGAAAAGAATTAATTATGCAAGAAAAACAAAATGTTTGGTCATAATGCTTACTATCGTATATAGTCCTTTTACAGCTGTGGTTTTACCTCTGATTTTGAATCACTGTCAACGTCAGAGTGATCTTTATTTTCATTTCAATAAGGTTGCTTTTAGGTTGCTGCGGTCGGAGGAAAAATAACTGTGAACGGACTGTATTAGGTATTTGCAAAAAGCACTGTCACGGTTTACGTCACGGTATTTTTTTTTTCACCCAAGTCATCGATATCCAGGGTTATTAAGAAGGTCTTACTTACCCAAATTTGCATCGATAAACAAGTTGTAATACGTGTTTTCGACAAGTCTTGTAAAACACTTTATCGAAAACAAGTCATGTATATTACAGCAAGTATCATACACGTATTTATTGATGTTGTTCCAGACCTGATGTTTTATTGTCACCTATTTTGTTAACCTTTAGTTAAGTTTTGTATACAACTTGTCATTACCAACAACTTGTTTTTAGTGTAAACGATAAACAAAACTAGTAGACACAACATGTTGAAAACACGTTTCATACCTTGGTGTAAACACGAGAACTTCAAATATTGATGCAATAAAAACTATCATCATCATTATAATCAGCCTATAATGTTCCCACTGCTGGGACACAGGCCTTCTATTGGTGTAAGGAAGTGAGCCATAATCCACTACACGGGCCCAGTGTGGGTTGGGAGATGTCACACGTCTCCGAACTTTTGCTTCTAGAACATGCCAGTTTCCTCACGATGTTTTCCTTCACCGTTTTTAAAAATTATTATCAATAACAATTATCACATGACTTACATGACGAGGATAATATAGGACAATCCCTTATGCACCATCGGACAATGAGTCGAGATGACCCGGCTGACTATGACGTCATATTTTATCAATGGCACGTGACCAATATAGAGAGGGACATGTTTACAGACGACCGCGTGGCGAATCGATACGTTTATGAGAACCGACTTCCCGAGTAATTACTTAACATTTCTGTCTGTATTAATATTGGCAGTAAACCGTTTTGTCAATCATGGACTAATGAGGTATTGAGGCATTCCGTTGTCTGTACTAAGGATGGTGGTCTTGTTTACTTAAAGAACAATGGCGAAATCTTAGCTGAATTTAATTTGAGCGTCTACAAGTGACTTATATACGAAGGCAGTTCCATTATTTTTCTACGTTTTTTCAAAGTATCACATTAACTAGTTAAGGCCGGATAAAAAAAATATTTTAATTGAAAAGTTATTTGATTTTTGATTGACTATTAGTGTTGCCATTATGTGTATATTTATTCTGCCAAGTGTACAGCATTAATATATTGTATTCAGTTTTAGTTTGTTATTGTAAATAAACGGAGTAAATTAATTAACAATACTGTTATTTCTAATTGGAATTATTCCTTGCAAGGAGGTAAAAATATTGTAGTGTAACAATAAATGAATTACTTTCTTTTAATGACTGGCAAAAAGGCTAATATCCCAAATCTAAAAAAAATAATAGGTGGTACCGTTGTTGAGATCTGTGGTAGTGATACTTGTGTCACAATCACAACTGTCACATCATTGTCACACGACGCTTGCGCTTTGTGCTTTGTGTTGCTCTCGATTGCTTTCCGTTTTCTTTAATTTTAACTTGAGCCGGACTGCTTATGGATTGTGATTATGGGAGGACAGCGTAGGCCTGTCAACAAGTACCAGGTACTTGATAAAATAAAAATGGTTTACAGATCTAAAGTCTACAAGGCCATTGAGCGAATCATGTCCCATGATCAGTAAAACACAAACGTGTTTCGCTTACCAAAAGTTTTCAGGCTAGGTAGGTAGGTCTAGGTCTCACTTTTCTCTGCGATATCCATAGCATAATCAGCGTAACAACAACAATCCCACTGCTGGGACATAGGCCTCCGCTCTATGAGAGGGAGCGGACCCATCAACAAACACGGGGCCCGCGTAATCCACCACGCGGGCCCCGTGTTTGTTGATAGATGTTACATGTCTTTTGAATTCTTGGTTTTAGTTTAGGACATGCCGGTTTCCTCACGATGTTTTCCTACACCGTTTTGAGAGGTGTGGTGCATTGTGCTTTTTCTTTACTGGAATAATATATATACTACATATATCCAAACAATAAGGCAAGATCAGTGATCGTGCCTTATTGTTTGGATTAGCTATTAGTGAACTAGTGGTTTGCTAAGTAACGCTAAGTTGTAGTTTCGAACCCAGACAATATTCCTGGCCGGACAGGAATCAGTGAGTACTGCTGTAATTGCTTAGTTGGTCAGCGCACAGTAGGATTTTGCGCTTATATAATGACGCTAGTCTGGTACTTGGGATGGGCCAGACATCAGCAAAATATTACAGCACCTGCAGAATTTCTGGATGAAATCATTGTAAGAGAGGATGACGAAGAATAAAATATTAATGTAAAAAAAAAACTTGTTTCATTGATTTTTATCAACTTACTCAACATATATCCCATACACATTCTAGGATTTTATAAATACTTACTTATTTATCTGAAAGTTAGCAAGTATTTATCTATCCTATTGCTTCAATAACTAAAACAATGCTGACGGTGACTCGCAGCCTCAGACCTGTATACATACCGTAAGGCTTACCAGAGTATTATAACCACTGGGATTACCTACCTTTTACAAGACATTGCATGCTGAAATAACAGGGTAAGGAAAATACTAATGCAATATTGCCCCCTTTTTTTTTTCTCCATTTGGCTTCGCACGGTTTGTGCCAATGTCTCGTTTGTTTTTTATTACGAAGGAAATAAAATAAAGGTAGGGAAACAAAAATATTATTGTCCGAATTAGTTATAACGGGATATATGGATAATAACTATAGGATCAGTATTTATACCGGATAGATTAATGAGCAAAATACCTACAATGACGAAACATTATAACTTAATATTATTTAAAGTAGGTAATGAATGAGACTATACATTTATATACAGAAAAACAATTTGTACAAAGTAAAGAAAGTATTGAGGTAGGAAAAGGAGTAGGTACTGAGGGATAAGAGGTTACTAAGAAAGGATGAACGGTCATATAAGGGACAGGAGAAAAACATGCGATTTAGCAATATTGCCCTTTTACTTCCTCAAATTGGAATTACCATAGACATAACCTATGAAAGTTCATGACTGAATTTCTATTATTCTCGGCCTTATCGAACAAAAATTCTTGGAAAAACTAATTCAGAATTTGACGCCGAGTTAAACAAGATATTTTTCATTTAAAGACGCGAGAATTTAATCTCAGCTAAATTAATGTATGGGTGGCTGCCATTGTTCTTTCCATATATAAGGGTTATTAGAACCAATTAGTCACTGTATTGATTCTTCACTTTGAAAAACTAGGTATTTTTGGCACTGTAGAACTCAAAAGTTATTTTAGTAGGTAGATATACCTACTAATTAATAGACCAATGCATGCTTATATCTGGCTGCGACAAATGTAACTGGGCCCAGTTCAGCAAAATGCCAGATAACTAGAGTGCCTGACGCTGGTTTTCAACTAGACCTTATTTCGAGTGTAACGGATGTAAATAAGTTACGTTATCCATACTAATATTATAAATTCGAAACTAACTCCTGTCTGTCTTCTGTCTGTATGTTACCGGTTCACGCCTAAACCACTGAACGGATTTCGATAAAATTTGGCAGAGAGACAGATTGTATCCCGGGGAAGGACATAGGATAGTTTTTATCGACATACCTCGCGCGAAGCCGCGGGCGGAAGCTAGTACGTAATAAACTAAAAATATACTTCTATATACTAAATGAAAATGCTAATAATTAGTAGGAAATAAGAAACACACACGCTGTCACGCTGTCTACATCTCTTTATCTACCTTCCCTATAGCAGGTATACTGGAAGAGATTTCTTTAGAAATAAGCATCACCTTTGTAACAATTTTCTGTTCTTTTTTCTTGTCTGTTTCTATAAATGTGTGTAGGTACTTAAATAGTTAAATCTTATATATAAAAATCTCGTGACACAGTGTTTGTTATCGAACTCCTCCGATACGGCTTGACCGATTTTTATGTGTGTATATTTGGTAAGTCTGAGAATAGGTAGTAGGCTATTTTTAGGGATCCGTACCCAAAGGGTAAAAACGGGACCTTATTACTAAGACCTCGCTGTCTGTCCATCCGTCTGTCTGTCACCAGGCTGTATCTCAAGAACCGCGACAGGTAGACAGTTGAAATTTTCACAAATTATGTATTTCTGTTGCCGCTATAACAACAAATACTAAAAACAAAATAAAATAAATATCTAAGGGGGGCTCCCATACAACAAACGTGTTTTTTTCGGCGTTTTTTCCTTGTGGTGCGGAACCCTTCGTGTGCGAGTCCGACTCGCACTTGACCAGTTTTATAAGTACCTCTAGGTGATAAGGGTGGCCCTCTCCAGATTTTTTTTGGAATCGAAACTTACGCGAATGAAACCGCGGGGCACTGCTAGTAAATAAATAAAATAAATAAGAGATTTTTTTTTGAAATTATTCAAAAGAGTGTTTACTTAGTCTAGTGGTTACCTACGTATCGACAGAACCACGTAAAATATTCGCACTACGGGTAGTGAAATTGACTGAAATACGAGTATCCTGCAAGAAGTTCCTATCCTCGTAAACATTATAAACTATGAAAGTAGTTCCCCATCAATACGGCAAGTCTTAGCGAGTAGAAGCACGCGCGGCAGTATACATAGAGGCAGCGATAACGTTACCTGCAGCGGCTGCAGCGCTATAAATTGCCTGGTCACAGCGACATATAGCTATTGAAATGTATTGCAGAGTGAGGCGATAACAGAGGTAGTTTTGTAAAATGTTCGTTGATCCGTCAAAGCAAGTGTCAAATACAATTTTTCGGACGGGCATAAACACATCGGTCGTAGGGACAACTATCAAATCGTGTTGTCATTCATTATTGGTTTGGATCCCGAATTAATGTTATGTCCGTTAGTGATACGTATCTTAGACCCTCAGACTCTAGGCAGCTACTGAGAAATTCCTGAAGGGAAACCCTTTTCCGACCTGAATTCGAATCTCACGTTCAGCAGTAAGACTTGCAACCACTTGACTATCTAGGCAGTCAGTTAGTTTTCAGCTTTGCGAACTGAATCTACTAAAACAATAGAAAATTTTCTACACCTCTATACTTTCAGCATTCTCTGTACGGTGTCGTGTTTGAAGGTGCTATGTAAGTCAATTTGTCGTAGTAGCAACGCGGCCATCGTGGTAATCCAGTTCAAACGAGATCGATCTAGTTAGGTGTTACCTTGTTAACTGGATTAGACCTCGTTGAACCGCCTCGAACCACCTCAAACTGGTTAACACCGGTGCCCAGGTGTATAGAAAGACCTCTGAAAGTGGGCCACTGGGTACGTCTTTGCAGTTTTCTAACACAATTTTCTCTTGAAGAAGTTTCTGTACAAGTTCTGTTAGAAATTATATCAATATTTCTCCTGGAATTAGTCTTTGAGGTATTTATTGTTGTATTGTTCTTAGTTTCGAATTGTTTAATGAGTTTCGGAGTTCTTCATTGTAAGAGTTACCTACTGATAACCTATAAATGCTATTTCTGGCTCCAACATTTATCAATATTGGCACGTGTAAAATTAAAATTGTAGTTAGATGTTACCTAACACCTAAGTCATTTTCACAAAACACGGTGACATTTTTCAGAAAATATACGTCTTTTAACTATACAGCGTTTATCAGAAATGTGTTGCAGGATATGGTACACGCTGTCGATTTTCCACGTACCACAGATTCATATTTACCTCAACTTATTGGTTGGGGGCGTCGAACTGTCTAATGCCATTACCTCTTTATTATTTACTAGCCGCGCCCCGCGGTTTCACCCGTATAAGTATCGATCCCGTGGGAATATCGGGACAAAAAGTATCCTTTGTGTTAATCTCCATACCAAATTTTATCAAAATTGGTCCAGCCGTTTGTGCATGAAGAAGTAACAAACATGCAAACACGCTCACAAACTTTCGCCTTTATAATATTAGTGTGATTAGTGTGACTAGCAGCGCCCCGCGGTTTCACCCTCGTAAGTTTCCATCCCGAAGAAATATCGGGATAAAAAGTATGCTGTGTATTAATCCAGAAAATGGTCTATCTATGTGCCAAATTTCATCCAAATCTGTTCAACGGTTTACGCGTGATTGAGTAACAAACATACAAACATCTTCACAAACTTTCACATTTATAATATTAGTAGGAAGTAGGATTGTAATTTTTGACAGACAAACTATTCAAGGTGAACATAAATTTTCAAAATGTTTTCTTTCTTTATTCTTTTAAAACTGTAGCAGTAACACAGGTCGGTAGCAATACAAAAAAAAAATACTGGTCTAACCGAATGGTCTCCGTTTAATTACATTGCTGTTAAAACATACCCAATACCATTGGCATATTTAAAGGAGGAAGATATGTGACGAAATTTTCTCGATAGTTCTATCTACAGCCGAGGTTTCACTTACGAGGTTATAAGTAGGTATGTGCCACACGATAGCAAAGTAATATTTTGTCTCTTGTGCCATTGGTCCTTCACACTCTCAGGATTCTAACTAATTTAGAATCCTGAGAGTGTGAAGGACCAATGGCAATTATAAGAATCCATCGCTTTCTCGGGATTGAAACTCAGCACTGGAAACAAAAATGATTTTGCTCTCTTCTAGCTACATACATTAGGGTTATTTTGCTCTCTTCTAGCTACATATCTTAGGATTATTGCAAGTCGTTCTTCCGCTGATATACTCTTCTTTAAGCAAGCAGCAGTGCAGCTTCATTTTTATGTGTGTATATTTGGTAAGTCTGAGAATAGGTAGTAGGCTATTTTTAGGGATCCGTACCCAAAGGGTAAAAACGGGACCTTATTACTAAGACCTCGCTGTCTGTCCATCCGTCTGTCTGTCACCAGGCTGTATCTCAAGAACCGCGACAG
Organism: Mesoligia furuncula; assembly: GCA_916614155.1. Lineage (NCBI taxonomy): Eukaryota > Metazoa > Arthropoda > Insecta > Lepidoptera > Noctuidae > Mesoligia > Mesoligia furuncula. The sequence goes on from OU744807.1 coordinate 5,822,564, forward strand.
GTAGACAGTTGAAATTTTCACAAATTATGTATTTCTGTTGCCGCTATAACAACAAATACTAAAAACAAAATAAAATAAATATCTAAGGGGGGCTCCCATACAACAAACGTGTTTTTTTCGGCGTTTTTTCCTTGTGGTGCGGAACCCTTCGTGTGCGAGTCCGACTCGCACTTGACCAGTTTTATAAGTACCTCTAGGTGATAAGGGTGGCCCTCTCCAGATTTTTTTTGGAATCGAAACTTACGCGAATGAAACCGCGGGGCACTGCTAGTAAATAAATAAAATAAATAAGAGATTTTTTTTTGAAATTATTCAAAAGAGTGTTTACTTAGTCTAGTGGTTACCTACGTATCGACAGAACCACGTAAAATATTCGCACTACGGGTAGTGAAATTGACTGAAATACGAGTATCCTGCAAGAAGTTCCTATCCTCGTAAACATTATAAACTATGAAAGTAGTTCCCCATCAATACGGCAAGTCTTAGCGAGTAGAAGCACGCGCGGCAGTATACATAGAGGCAGCGATAACGTTACCTGCAGCGGCTGCAGCGCTATAAATTGCCTGGTCACAGCGACATATAGCTATTGAAATGTATTGCAGAGTGAGGCGATAACAGAGGTAGTTTTGTAAAATGTTCGTTGATCCGTCAAAGCAAGTGTCAAATACAATTTTTCGGACGGGCATAAACACATCGGTCGTAGGGACAACTATCAAATCGTGTTGTCATTCATTATTGGTTTGGATCCCGAATTAATGTTATGTCCGTTAGTGATACGTATCTTAGACCCTCAGACTCTAGGCAGCTACTGAGAAATTCCTGAAGGGAAACCCTTTTCCGACCTGAATTCGAATCTCACGTTCAGCAGTAAGACTTGCAACCACTTGACTATCTAGGCAGTCAGTTAGTTTTCAGCTTTGCGAACTGAATCTACTAAAACAATAGAAAATTTTCTACACCTCTATACTTTCAGCATTCTCTGTACGGTGTCGTGTTTGAAGGTGCTATGTAAGTCAATTTGTCGTAGTAGCAACGCGGCCATCGTGGTAATCCAGTTCAAACGAGATCGATCTAGTTAGGTGTTACCTTGTTAACTGGATTAGACCTCGTTGAACCGCCTCGAACCACCTCAAACTGGTTAACACCGGTGCCCAGGTGTATAGAAAGACCTCTGAAAGTGGGCCACTGGGTACGTCTTTGCAGTTTTCTAACACAATTTTCTCTTGAAGAAGTTTCTGTACAAGTTCTGTTAGAAATTATATCAATATTTCTCCTGGAATTAGTCTTTGAGGTATTTATTGTTGTATTGTTCTTAGTTTCGAATTGTTTAATGAGTTTCGGAGTTCTTCATTGTAAGAGTTACCTACTGATAACCTATAAATGCTATTTCTGGCTCCAACATTTATCAATATTGGCACGTGTAAAATTAAAATTGTAGTTAGATGTTACCTAACACCTAAGTCATTTTCACAAAACACGGTGACATTTTTCAGAAAATATACGTCTTTTAACTATACAGCGTTTATCAGAAATGTGTTGCAGGATATGGTACACGCTGTCGATTTTCCACGTACCACAGATTCATATTTACCTCAACACAAGAACTATGAACCCCATCTCTTGGACCATAAGTTTTAAAGTTTTAATAAACCACCGGTACCTCTAAAACTGTACTTATAGCTATCACATAATAGCTTCAAGGACATAAAACTCAAAATCGTTTGGCACGTTCCCATTCAAATACGTGTGTGTAATAACGAAAATCCACTTTCAGTTATGTTTTATACCACTCGGTAACACTCCATAACGTTTGGACTGGATCCTTGCAAACTTATCACTTGCACCACTACAAATAAACTTTTTTGAAACATGTTCTTTACGTGCTTCATAATAAGGATCATGATTGAGATTTCGTGGCTTTTATTGACGGTAGATGTAAGGTGGTGGAAGGTTCAGCAAATTACTTCCTCAGGCTTCGAAGGTAACTGTTGACCGGCCCTTATGTTCGAACGTTTTTCTTCACTATTTAAGGAAAACGCATTTTATTTTTGCTGGCCGTTTTGCGTAGATGTGACGCATACTTTCTTCCAAATTGTTATTTAGTTTTATTTTTTGTTTGTGTTTTTATTTTTATGCGTTATGTTTTCCGCAATTATTATTATTATCAGCCGTTTCTGTCCCACTGCAGGGCAAAGGCCTCCCTTCCCTTGTTTGCCGCAAATAAACGTATTTTCTTTCTTTGTTTCTTTCTTTCATTTTGATGTTAGAGTATGTAGGTATCTACTGAAAAGTTTTGTTTTGTTTTTCCTCGGCGCTGGTATGCTAAAGCATTGGAGATTGAAGTCATAGCACACGTATCAAATCGGAAAGGGATCGGCACCGCCTTTCGCCTCGCCTTTCGCCTCGCCGTCAAACAGGCGACAACCTAACGTAAGCACATAACCAAAGCGGATCAGAAGCTCCGATAGGTACGTCGACTGTCCTACGATGGGTTTTTCTATCTGGAATTTCTCAGTAGCAATCAGAAGGCCAATTCCCGTAATTCAAAACGTTCAAAATCTAGTCACAGTCTCATTTCGGCGACAAATAAATGTCAAAAACTTGTCAAACTGTAGGAAAATTAGAGGTGTCGATAGACAGATTGAGATTGAGATCAGACTGTGAACGTTCTTAAAATTACGAGTATTGCCTCAGGAGCCTGGATTCGTGCTCGGTTGATGACTATAGGCTCGCCCCAATTACATGGGACTCAAACGTAACTGGCGAAATCTGGGTGTGCTCTGCCTAACCATTCGGGGAACACGGGATGATGTGTGTGTACTTACACAGCTTACTGCTTGGGGGAGGCCCTATGTCCAGCAATGATGATGATGATGAAATACATTTCGCGTAGTTCTTAGTAAAAGCTAGCATGTTATTGTTGTTGAATTATTTTCAGTAAGCTCAAACCGGACAAAAAAGCGTGTGACTTTTTAAAGTAAAATAATTAATAAATAAATAAGTGAACACGTCTGGTTCCGTATTCGACGATAAAAATGTTTTGTAACGGTACTGTTACTGTGTCAAATTAAAATAACCACAATAACAAATCGCTGGGAAAATGTTGATACCTATGTAACATTTTTACCTTTAGGTAGGTACTGTAATAACGGTGTATGTGTACATACGTAACGTAACGTAACGTGACATACGTCTATTGAAATAATGTACAGACGCCAGCGCATCAAGCTAATCGAAACTGTCAAAATTTCCCAATCAACTTTGAATCTTATGCTCAGATTGTAGTAGCTATTTTTGTAATATTTATTTTCTTAAATTGCAAGGGTTTTCCCGCACATAATTTAATGTTTGACATCGTAATTGAATTACATAAAATATTAGCTTTCGTTTGATGTATCAATGAACTCAATACTCCGACTCGTTGAAAAGAGATTCAACAAAAACAGAAAAACATTTCTTCTGTACTTGAGTTTTACGATTCCCGACTTATTGGTTGGGGGCGTCGAACTGTCTAATGCCATTACCTCTTTCTTATTTACTAGCCGCGCCCCGCGGTTTCACCCGTATAAGTATCGATCCCGTGGGAATATCGGGACAAAAAGTATCCTTTGTGTTAATCTCCATACCAAATTTTATCAAAATTGGTCCAGCCGTTTGTGCATGAAGAAGTAACAAACATGCAAACACGCTCACAAACTTTCGCCTTTATAATATTAGTGTGATTAGTGTGACTAGCAGTGCCCCGCGGTTTCACCCTCGTAAGTTTCCATCCCGAAGAAATATCGGGATAAAAAGTATGCTGTGTATTAATCCAGAAAATGGTCTATCTATGTGCCAAATTTCATCCAAATCTGTTCAACGGTTTACGCGTGATTGAGTAACAAACATACAAACATCTTCACAAACTTTCACATTTATAATATTAGTAGGAAGTAGGATTGTAATTTTTGACAGACAAACTATTCAAGGTGAACATAAATTTTCAAAATGTTTTCTTTCTTTATTCTTTTAAAACTGTAGCAGTAACACAGGTCGGTAGCAATACAAAAAAAAAATACTGGTCTAACCGAATGGTCTCCGTTTAATTACATTGCTGTTAAAACATACCCAATACCATTGGCATATTTAAAGGAGGAAGATATGTGACGAAATTTTCTCGATAGTTCTATCTACAGCCGAGGTTTCACTTACGAGGTTATAAGTAGGTATGTGCCACACGATAGCAAAGTAATATTTTGTCTCTTGTGCCATTGGTCCTTCACACTCTCAGGATTCTAACTAATTTAGAATCCTGAGAGTGTGAAGGACCAATGGCAATTATAAGAATCCATCGCTTTCTCGGGATTGAAACTCAGCACTGGAAACAAAAATGATTTTGCTCTCTTCTAGCTACATACATTAGGGTTATTTTGCTCTCTTCTAGCTACATATCTTAGGATTATTGCAAGTCGTTCTTCCGCTGATATACTCTTCTTTAGATGTGTATCTGTTCGTCGTAAACTTGCTTCCAGATATGACAAAATCTCTTAATATTAATGTATCATTCCTAAATGTTCAAAAAACTTCTGTTCATCTCTTCGTAATATATGAAATAATGATTGATGCTCTCCAAGACGTAAGACGTGAACTGGTTATTGGATGTAACCAATACCGTCTTCGGTGCGATTGATATTTTCACTTTATCAATAAAGCAAGCAGCAGTGCAGCTTCATTAGAATCCATGGTAAGGGTGTAGCTCCATCAAAATCTAGTGCAACACTAGTCGTGTTCTGCAGATGCCAAATCGCTGCGACCGGCATCCGAATGTGTGCGAAGTGTAGCGTTCAGCCGCTTTGTCGAGCTTCCGAAAAGCGACTGAAATGGTTTGGCGTTTTTTAGTGTGCGGTGTGGAATGCTTGGTCGCTGTATTTAGCTTCTAGAGCGGCTAAATCGCCGATCGCCGATGCTGAAAGTAGCGTGTGTGCTTTGGCCTAAACTTATCTAGGAGAACAGTGCTTCAGTGACTCGATTGTAGATTAACTAACATATTCTATAAGAACTTTACTATAACCATGTCTACTACAATCTGTCTGTTTGAGGACTAAAATAAATTTATTATTATTATTGGTAAAGAAATGTTGTATCTTACGAGTAGCTCTTTGGCTAGTTTAAGCTACATTAACGGGCCCAAGCCATGTAAATGTAACGTGTGTGTTTTTTTCCGTTTTTTACGAAGAATTAATGGTATGTATTATTATTATTAATCAGAACTTTTTATTTACGATTTTTTTTATTTATTTATTTAATCATTTATGTACACACATATGACAAGAAAAAAAAACCGGGCAAGAGCGAGTCGGACTCGCGCACCGAGATGTTTTTAAAGAATCATGCCCACTTTCCATACATTGATTGACCTGTCACTTGATTTGTTTTACAGGTCGCGTCTACCTACAACTAGTGTTGTATAAAAACAATTATTGTTCATAATAACACAATAATTTATTATCATTTCATTTAGAGGCCAGGGAAAAATGTTATTAAGTAAATAAGATTTTGAGGTTATAGCAGCTGTCAGATAAGGTTTGACAGCTGTTATAACCTCAAAAACTGTACGATAATTAAAATCAAATTGTTTCTTAATCGCTGAGAGTTACAATCACTCAGAAATAAATCCCTCTTCAATGTACTAACATCAAATCATCATCATCAAATTGGCGCGCGGTCGCAAACAGCAGTTATTATTCTCGTAATAACCCGCCGATGCTGAGTTATAAAGACTTTGTGTGATGTTGTGCTATCCTTGTTTACTACACTTTGTGCAAGTTTGAGCAATTTAGGTACCTACTTACAGTTCATTGAAGTAGGTATCGGTCAAAATCTGTCGTCGCCGTCGAAGCGGACCAGACTCCAGGAGTCGTCCTGACAGACGACATAAATAGATAACGAAAAGAGCACAACATCACGTTTTTGGCGAGGACAGGAAAATTAAATAAAAAACAGGATTGATTTATTATCATTTATTCAATATCTTCTCGTACAACAACTTCATTTAAAAATGCCACTGGAGCCACAATGTTGGTTTCATGCCTGTGATCATGCATTAAGTTGATCATCCTTAGTGTGAGGCTTGATGGGTTTTCTTTGAGAATGTGGTCACTTTGACGATTGAGCAATGATCGACAACAAACGGGGCACACTTGAGCATGACCACGTCGAGATGAACCAACAGATGGATCACACTCATTTTTTCCATGAATCTGAGCATTAATAGTCTGCATGGATACATCAAAGCACGCTTCACAAATGTAATCTTCTTCTGTTATCTGAAAAACAAATAAAATAAAAATAGTTTATTTCTTACCGTTAAAAGTTACAATTATACAAATAGGTACATTACAAGTAAGTAGGTACTTCAACATTTTGTGGTGATCATAATAAGCTGCACATAGTATTGACCCTTGCCCCTAAACTAGGCAGGAACCTGTATCTCAGGGGATAGTGTTCAGCTATTGACATTTTAATTTTTATCTTAGGACTACTAAATCACTATCACACTCACAATTAATTTATTAAATTATTCGTCTTAGTAAGTACCATTAGAGAGTGCTAGGGTTTGTTGGTGAGTTTGAAGATATGAGGTATGGATGTGGGTATGTGTGTTAATATGAGTGGTGAAATAGAGGTATGTGTGTGAATGATGTAGTGGTGTTATAAGTGAAGAAAGTGTGTTTGTGTGGTAGATAGGGTTATACACAAAGGGTCATTAGATTTTCAATGTCTTCGTATATTATGAGATTTTAAAGCCTACAATGGAAATAAGTATGTATATGTATATGTCTAAAAGAACCACTATAACTAAAACATGGGGAAAATCTAGATGTAACAAACACATTCGGTCTGTGGGTCGTCTTAGGGGCGTCACCTATTTCTAGTAGGTAACTTGAAAAATATACTTTACCACTTCTTAATATCAATTCTTTTTTATAAAACAATTAATATGCTAGCCTCCGTTGACTGAATACTAAATCGTTAGGTACTTGATTGTTATTATACTTACTATTATTGGAGATATCCAAGTGCTAATTAGCGAGATGACTCTGCTATCAAGCTGAAGCGCCCGATAACGCCGAAGCCTATTAACACTTTGTTGTAGTTTATACAAAGCCAATCTAGGCCAATCTCGTAGAAGGCTTCATAACACTTTCCAACAAGAGCGATTACGATAACTTAGATCCCAATCAAAAGCACTAAATCGGTATCCGTATAACACAGGCCAAAGTAATCGAAGTCCATGGAAAATGCAAAAGTTGTAAGGGTATCAGAAAATCCAAAATCGCACAGCAGTACATTATGAAACGAACGACTGCAAAACGTCAAACAAATGACAGCGGTCACACTGTCACAGCGGCAGCCTGTCATTCGTTGCGGCTAAAGAAGTCCGTTTTACGCGTAACCTGTCAACTGTACACTTAAAATGGAACGTGTGTAAAACACGTTCCGTTTCCAAAAGTATATTGAGAATGATAAACATAATATAAATTGTATTTTTTCCTGGCTTCATTTGAAAATTCAATTAAGTGATACGAAATAAGCAAAAAAAATGCAATTTTTTAAGATATTTTACATCACTAGACGCGGTCGAAAATTTTCAGGTCAAGACTGGACATGATTCTTTCATCGGTAAGGCCTATATTCATCAGAGAATTTTAACATAGTGCACTGCGGTGTAGAATATTGCAGTTTTATGTCAGAGCCATCTCTTGACCGATAGAGGAACTAATGTAACTTTTGTTGAATATGTCTGAAAAAGTGTGCTATTTAGAGACTTCGTTTTAGTTTTCCTGTATTTTATACATAAACTTCTATCACATAGAGTAATTTCAGATATTTCTTTTTGCAAACTTCGGAGATAAGGAGGGGGAACAGTATTTTTTTACCCGACTGAGCGACGCAAAGGAGTGGTTACCCGACTGAGCGACGCAAAGGAGTGGTAATGTGTTCATCAGCCTATGTATGTATGTATGTTTAGATGTTCCTTTGAAGCACTATACAGACCAAACGCCTGGGCCGATTTTTATGATTCACACGTTAATCGATTCCTCATAGTCCGGCGAGTGTCACTAAAGACATGACGTTAGTGAAAATTTAATATGGCGAGTACTGGACGCCATATTAAATATTTTTTTTTTTCAAAACCTATCGAGTGGGGTATCAAAATAAAGGGTTTTAAAAAGGTGATTACAAAAATATATACAACATATATACTTAAAAGCAATTCGAAGTGACAAATTGTAAAAAACACCTACCAAGAACTAAATCGTTTGCGAAATCTTTCACATTTGTAAACTAATGACAAATCGTAAAAAAAAAAATCGTCTGCGAAATCTTTCACATTTGTAAACTAAAAAGCTGGAAATAAAAAAAGTTATTTGAAAAAATAAAAAACCCGACTGCGGTAAAAACTTAAGTTAAAAGAAACTGAAAAGCTAAAAACAAGCCCATTTTAAATTAAATAAAAGTTGGAAGCAGGCGGGAGCCTGCTTCCAACTTTTATTTAATTTACTTTTATTTAATTTATTTTTTTTTTTATTTAAGTTTTTACCGCAGTCGGGTTTTTTATTTTTTTAAATAACTTTTTTTTTTAGATTTTTCGTCAAAAGTCGAAAACTATGCGGCCTAAGAAAAAAGGAAAAATTTTTGAGAATGTACAAACTGCGCTCTTTCATATGATACCCCACATGCCCTAGCAGATCCACTTCGAATTTTTCAGACCCCCTTTCAGTCCTTGTTGCAAAAAATATATACTTATATAATACTTATATATATATATGAGGGGGAAAGTATAGTGTGTCTCGTTATTATCAGCCATATTTGAATTAGAGTGGGCTACAGTGGGCTACAGTGGGCTACAGTGGGTTGTGTGTTGGATAATGCGCAATAGAAAAACGGTTTTCATTACAAATGAGATTTTAATTTCACAAACAATTTAATCACGCTAGCAAATTACACACTAGGTAGGTACACGATACAACCAGATACGGAACGCCGACAGTTTCTGAGCACATGTTGTTCGTACGATGTCCAATGTCCAAGAGAGCTCCACCGTTCTTCTCGCGCTGCCTTCCAGCGTCGACCCCCCACGAACTCAGGCCAGACTCTGTCAACGCCACCAGATGGCGCTAGCGTTCCGATTCCGGTTGTCAAGTCAGCTCTCGTACTAATGACGTTTCCGACACGGTCATCCTGCGATACACACGTCCTCGTGTGTTAATCTGTAAACAAACATACCCGCAAAGTATCACATAGCTCGGTCACTCCTGACCAATATGGTACAGGCAAAACACAATGAAAATTCGAACAACCTAAAAAATTGCAGAGTTCAGAGCATTATTCATTATTTGATTAACAAATCTCAAGATCACAAACTAAATAATCAACTAAGGTGCATGTGTCTCATACTATCAAGTAACCTCCTGTTACTCAACCATTCATTTGCGCATCCCCTCGGATCGCCAAGTCGCTCACGGACTTTGTGGTTTCTCACAAAACCCTACACAACACACACACACACACACGACTTAATCTCTGCTCTGTTTCATCAACAAGACTTTTACTTGGCTTTCCTCAAATTCGTCAGTAATACTCTGATCCCTTGGCCTTGCCATTACATGTGCCTTAGCCTCATGAGCATACTTTATTCAACCAGAGCCATGTAATCAAACTGTAATCAAGCATAGCAAAAAACATCAACCATAGCCATGTACCATCGTTATCCACATTACAACAATAATCTTTTTCACTAAGAGCCTTAGGCACCTGGAAACCCACACACGAGTAAACCACTCTAACGCCACGGCGCTCCGGCCGACCAGCAATCCACATTGCTCTCACACATCCAGCGCATGGATCCACATCCATCACCCTGTGACTACACACAACTTTACTACGCCCGTTAGAGAACACCTACTCGCGTGGCTCCCACTACATAGGCTTGCTCATTACCACTGTGATCACTATCTACTTCGACTGGTACATGACCTACTGACATCATTCTTAAACTAACGTGAGCGTATTTAAAATTGCATTGTAAATTAGATTGGGCTACACCCAACAATGTAACCATTTTTACTGTTATTTACCAGGGAAGCACTCAGTACCAGAGTCAAAACAAAATGAAAACGGCTCACCAGATTCGGTAGACAATCCACTCCCCGTCACTGCCTCCCTGGCAGAAGTCGTGAAACCTCTTGCACGAAAAGCACCGTCCCTGATCAGCGAGCACTCCCATAGGAGATCCAAAGAATGCAGCGCCGCCCGACACTGCCATCCCGCCCGCACACACCGCCGCGCGCCAACCTGTAACCACAAAAAAACCAACAGCAGTGCATGTTCCACTCGGCCAATTCTGACCACTTACGGCTTCTAACTTTTGAAAACAGAAAGCTTTAATTCTCTTCTCATTGTTTTTACAAAACAATACCTCTACTAAGCAAACTGATTAATCATAGCAAAACATTCAATGACCAGAGCCATGTAAACAAACTTTGATTATCTAATCAAAGCAAAAATTGTTGTAATTGTATCACTAACTGTAACTGTAAGTTTAGTTTATTGTTACTAACACTGTATGGATCTCATGGTTACTCGCAATAAAGAATTTAATTTTTAATAATTACTTTTAATGAAAATCATTACCAACTCTTTCTCTCAAAGCGACATGTTGAACAACACCCATACTCATTCAAATAATAGACAGCTCATTAAAATATTGCAGCGCTCATGCTCTGACCTCCATCAGGTCTTCTCATCACACTTATAACTTCCATCCAGTCATAAGCATCAAACCAAACGACCTCCATCCGGTCTTCATCGTCACGCTTAAGACTTCCATCCAGTCATAAGCATCAAACCAAACGACCTCCATCCGGTCTCCATCATCACACACTTAAGACTTCCATCCAGTCATAAGCATCAAACCAAACGACCTCCATCCGGTCTTCATCATCACACACTTAAGACTTCCATCCAGTCATAAGCATCAAACCAAACGACCTCCATCCGGTCTTCAACACGTAACCTCCATCCGGTTACTAACACAACAGGCAACCTCTATCCGGTCACCTCTACATGTAACCTCCATCCGGTTACACACTACTCAAACGAGCCACAAGCCTACGAGCCTTTATCAAAATAAACTTAAACTAGGTCTGTTCAACATGTTACTTTAATTGTCCTATCATAATATTACTTTGCCAGTAAATGTCGGGTATAAAATCTTAAGTCTTTGCTCGCTAATTGCAACGCTACATATGATTTGTTCTGTGCTGAATACACGCGTTTGACCAATACTAATCAATGCAACAACGTTATTAACACGTTTGCCACTTAATTTGGCTGCACAACTCGCTTTTACTAACGAGCATTCAGCACCAGAATCGTAAACAAAACAAAACAGCTCACCTTTATTTTCTAACGTGCCTGAGAGTAGCTGTACGACGCAAACGTCCACTCGCTGCTGCTGCTTGCAGCACGCGGTCCACCTCCACTATCTGCCTGGCTGCCACTGCTCGTGCACCGGGCCGCGGCCCATGACATGTCGCGACATGTCCTGGATTCCCTCACTTGCAGCACACGAAGGGCTTCACCGACGGCTGCAGGCTGCTTGGCTCGATTCTTCAAGTCACCCCACGTCACTGGTAGCTCCACGCTACGTCTTTGGCTCCCTTTGTGCGCCTTAATGACGGCCACACACAAGTTGACCTCCTTGCAGTGAATTTTCAGCAAAACACAAATCACCTATCGTACTGTGTGCTGTTACGTTTGCACACGACGCGTCCTACCACGTGTTCTTAATACGAAAACAGGATACGAGACGGACTCAAACGCCGGTTACACACTTTTTTTTTTCTTTTTTTAAACGTGGCGGTAGGGCGCAACTGGCGCGTCACTGTGCAAAGGTATTTCTGCATACAGCCTATGCCCAAAACAACATGTACTATGATCGTGCATCCGTATCTGGTTTGTCTAGGTCGAACTTGGACAGATCCACACGATTATTTAATAAGCGTTCGCATGTTTGCACTTTGTTTATCAAACGAGTGACCGTTAATTTTAAGCGTTCTGATTTTGCGCATGAACCAACACTAATCCCAATTCTGATGAGGGGGAAAGTATAGTGTGTCTCGTTATTATCAGCCATATTTGAATTAGAGTGGGCTACAGTGGGCTACAGTGGGCTACAGTGGGTTGTGTGTTGGATAATGCGCAATAGAAAAACGGTTTTCATTACAAATGAGATTTTAATTTCAAAAACAATTTAATCACGCTAGCAAATTACACACTAGGTAGGTACACGATACAACCAGATACGGAACGCCGACAGTTTCTGAGCACATGTTGTTCGTACGATGTCCAATGTCCAAGAGAGCTCCACCGTTCTTCTCGCGCTGCCTTCCAGCGTCGACCCCCCACGAACTCAGGCCAGACTCTGTCAACGCCACCAGATGGCGCTAGCGTTCCGATTCCGGTTGTCAAGTCAGCTCCCGTACTAATGACGTTTCCGACATATATATATTTATTTCTTTCTTATTAGCAAAATAGTTGGGCAAACGTCATCTAAAACTATTCCAAATTTCAAGTTGATAGCATTAGTAGTTCTTGAGATATCCAGCTGTGACAGACAGACAGACTTAGTCTCACCATAAGGGTTTTCAACTACACACTTACTGCGTACTTACGTACGTAATGCTTATTTATTTTTTCATTTTCCTCGTGTGGTTACAAGGTAAGTGACTTTCCATACAACATTAACAATACCCGAAGAAACTCCCCTTTGTAACCGAAGCTAAAACAAGCCTTTGATATAGGAAACCCGTGGCACCCCACGGGTTTCCTATATCAAAGGCTTGTTCATAGGGGGAGTTCATATCAGCAGCTATCACCATAGCTGCTGATATGAACTCCCCCACCACCCTCTCCTATTGTTGTGATGTCTTTAGATGATAACAAAACATGTTTAAGGGGTCAAGGGGGAGTGAGGTGCTGGAAGATATTACCTTTTTAATCATCTTTGCTTTGATATTTATACTCTACTAGCTGCACCCCGCGGTTTCACCCGCATAAGTTTCGATCCCGTGGGAATATCGGGATAAAAAGTAGCCTATATGTTAATCCTGGGTGTGAGCTACCTCCATACCAAACTTTGTCATAATTGGTTCAGCCGTTTGAGCGAGAAGAAGTAACAAACGTATAAACACACACACACACTCACAAACTTTCGCCTTTATAATATTAGTGTGATGTACATAGACTAATAACTGGAAGCCCAAAATAGTTGGGAAAAGGCTAGGCAGATGATGATATACTATTATTAAGAGGGTTTACGCCGTTCGGCATTTCATACAAACTTTCAAGCCCTTATTTTTCGAAATGAATGAACCGATTTTAATGAAACTTCATATGCATAAGCAGGATACAAAGGTCTAAAAAGTTAGTAGAGAACATTTTCGAAATGTTTTATTTAAAAAAAGATAACCGGAAATTTCTGTTTCTATGGAAAATTTAAAATCGGTTTAATTTGGCTGTAACACAATTTTTCAAAAATGTTCTCTACTAACTTTTTAGACCTTTGTATCCTGCTTATGCGTACGAAGTTTCATTAAAATCGGTTCATTCATTTCGAAAAATAAGGGCTTGAAATTTTGTATGAAATGCCGTACGGCGTAAACGCTCTTAAGGCTGAAGAGTTCTTTTGTTTATTTGAACGCGCTAATTTCTGGGTGTAATTTTTCTGTGTGGTGCCGGACTTAAAGAATAGCACCAGCCCATACTTCCCGTGGGTGTCGTAAAAGGCGACTAAGGGGCGTACCGGAGAATGGGCAGCAGCGTTCTCTATGCATTCCACCACCATACCATACTGCGATCGCCAACCCGCCTGCCAAGCGTGGCGATTATGGCAAACCCCCCCTTTTGGGGGAGGCCTATGTCCAGCAGTGGACGTCTTTCGGCTGAAATGATGATGATGATGATGATGAATTTCTGCAAGTGTCAATCGGATTTGAAAAATTATTTTTGCATTTGATAGCCCAATTCTTGAGAAAGACTATAAGGCTATATAACATCACGCAGGGGCTCTTAGGAGCCGAGAAAAAAAAGTAACAAGGAACGCTAAGCGAAGACGAAGTGGTAGCGCAGGCGGGCGATGCGATGCGACGGGGTGGGGGGGGGGGGGGGGGGGGGGGAACAAAAAACACGCGGACGAGTTCGCGGGAAGTTTTCGCGTGAGCTGATAAAGATAGGCAGAGAGGAGAATGAATGGCTCATTTCAAGGGGCTTACATGACCTAAAGCGCGGTCACTGTCGGACTGAATACAAAAGGAAGAGAAGCGCGATGACACAAACCTGGTAATTTATTGCAAAATATGAACCAATTAGCTATGTATTTTTAAAAACTATTTAATAATAAATAATCCATCACTGAATGCAGTTTGGCATTAGAAATTTAATGACATATTTTTAAAATTGTTAATGAAGGGATAAACTGCTTTTAAAGACAATCAAGAGGTGTATTTCATTTTTTTTTGTAATGCATTAATGTAGGTATGTTTAATTATGATTTGAGTTCCATCACTGTACCCTATTAAAATAAGACTTGAAAATATCTTTTTTTTTTGGTCAAAATTATTTACGGTTTATGAGATGCACTGCTCTAAAAAAACAACTTTTTGACCGTTTTCACGAAACTGATCTTACTGAAGACAGTTCACATTACCTACTTTACTGCTAGTTACTGCCAGCCTGTATCATTCCAGTACTGGGAAAAGGCCTCTCTGCAACTAAACCCCGACGCAAACAGACGAAAAGTTTTAAAATATGTAGGTTTAAAAGAATATAAGTACTTACTTAAAATTATTTGTATTAATTAACTAGGCATAATATGTCGTTATTTCGATTTCATTTTAATTCTGAATTCATATTGGCATGTTACCAGATAAAAAAATGCATTAGGTACTTTCATTTACAAAAAAAGGAAGTTTAAAAAATGTGGTAAAAAAATGGTTTTGACATCTCCTGCTGATGACAGAGTTGTCTTTGAGCTCGATAGATGGCGTTGGGATCGAATTAGATCTCGCTATGGTTTCGTTACACCGGGGCATATATAACCGTCGTCTGGAGGTTTTGTTTTCTATGCGCTTTGGGTTAGGCGTCCTCCACCAATATTAGCTCAAGCTAGCTAAATATTTTTGAAAAGATTGGGCCCTTTGGTTCGGTCTCTATACAATATTAAAGAAAATAGGAATAAATAAATCTGCCTTTTACCAACTATCTCGGGGTCGGCTTCCACTGCTTCCAGCCAGTCTATCAGACATGGAACAAGCGACTGCCTATCTGACCACAACCCAGTAACCGCGTAATACGATATCCCGTGCTAAGACTGGTTATCAGACTTCCGGGCTTCTGACGACCCGTAACGACTGTCAAAGATCCACGAATAACAGCCGGAAAGTTATAGTAAGCGATTTACTGATAATAATATGAAGGCCCGCTTCCACCATAAATCACCTCGAATGTCATTATCCCACTGCTGGACAAAGGTCTCCCGCATAGCTTTCTATTGTTCATTGTGCCCTGCACTGCCTTCTCCGATCAATGTCCTGTAAACGCATCTAGGTCATCACGCCAGAGTCCTAGGCTGCCCTCGGCGACGGAGACGACACCCGTGTGCTGGCACCCACTGCATGAAGGCTCTGGTAACCTGTCCCGATGCCTCCTGTATCCTCGTACATGGCCCGCCCCACTTCAGTCTAGCAGACAATTGCCCGCCACGACAAACCCTGTGTTTGAGTGTATCGTGGTATTACGTGTTCGGTTGCTGAGTTTAATACCCAATACGATACGCTCCATCGCCCTTTGGCAAACCTTTGGAACCAAGTTTGAGCAACGCAGGTTAGGATGGGCAGGATACAGGTGGTCACCCTTCATCAGCGACTTTATGTACCAGTAGCTCTTCCAGGCGCTATCTACATATACGGCGGTCGATCCAAGTAAATGTACTCATTGACATAGTGGATTTCTTGCCCATCTACCTCTTATTGGTCATGACTGTACTGCTTGAGCGATTCCTCATTAGTCCAACCTCAGGGCTTGCTGTGCTCAGATCTTGGAGCATGTTGTAATTCGGCAGCAGTCAGATAAGATGATGTCATCAGCTTAACGGAAGTTGGTGAGTTTTTCACCACCGACTATTACCTATTATGCCACGGTCGGTTCGTGAATAAGTGACTATCCATTAGTAGATGTCGAGACCCCTCCGTGCCTCGAATCACGTAAAGCTGTTGGTCCCGCGCCTGATCTCTCTCTGGTCTGGTCGGATTTTGGTACCATCGAACTATCAGAGGTTTTTTTTTCCTGTATGGGCCCCCTCTTGACCTCGATCACGCTTGGTGGAAAGCGATGGATAAGGTCTATGATGGAACGAGCCCAGAAGATGCCTAAGGCACTGGAACTCCCACGCATCGACGAAACACAGCAGGCTCCTTGACTCCAGTGGGAGGGTGGTCGCAAACCAGGCGCGCTTTAACCCTACCACCGCAAGGGAAGAATTGGCCAGGCAAATAAGGTGTGACTGTCCAGGATGCTCCGAGCACTCGGTTCAGTTAAGTAACTAGCGGAACACACTGCGCTACACGAGGAGGCTTCTTCATGCATCCCAAAGATCAGATCATCACAGTGAGGGAAGAGAGAGTGCATCTGTGTTTGCACACTCACTTTTACACAATGTTATCTTTTTACACACACTTTTACACAATGTTATCTTTTTACACACATTTTTACACAATGTTATCTTCTGTGTACAGTCACGAGCATAAGTATGTATACACTTGACTTTATTCAAAGGCGATTTTCTCCTTTATTTTTTAATTGAAATGTTATATCATTAGGAACATAGTATTTTCGAACCCATAGGCTTATGTAAAGTGTCGTGTTTTTCGTTGCATTCGTTATTTCACGAAAAAATCGCAATTTGCCAAATCTTGACATATTAGTGCTCATGACTGTACTTGGACTACCTAAATTTTGGATTGGACAACGTGGAATTTTGAAAGGATATATTTCTTTCACAGAAAATACAGTAAAAGACTTCCGCTGTAGCACAGCGACTACCAATATCTATATGTTTAGATATATCTAATATATTAGGTATGTACATATTATAAATTAAAGTCGCTTTTTGTGACTGTCTGTGTTTGTTTATCTCATAAACTACACAACGGATACTGTCGCGGTTTTTTTTAATAAGAAGGCTTTCAACATCATTCAGATAATCTGTTCCGTAACGTTTATAAGTATAAAACATAATTATTAAACTTTAACACACTATGGAAATCACGACGTTTTGGTATGTCGTGAACACTGGCGGGTCGGTAGTCACAAATATTATTCAACTATTTCACTGGCACACAGAAGCTTACGATATAAAAGCACGTAGTATAACATTTTCTGCAATAAAAAGAATACAAATAAATCGCAAGGAAACCAAACCCTTCAAGTGGCCGACACAAGAAAGAAGTTCCCCTCAAAATATCGTGTTACAAAGATTCTGTTTCCTGAATCAACAGTTTGGGGTAGTCTGCAGTCTGTCGGCTTTAATTTTAAGAAATATTGAATACCTACTAAGGTATTGTTTTTAGGGTTCCGTATAAAAACGGAACCCTATTACTAAGACTTCGCTGTCTGTCCGTCTGTCCGTCTGTCCGTCTGTCCGTCTGTCCGTCTGTCTGTCTGTCTGTCACCAGGCTGTATCTCAAGAACCGCGATAGCTAGACAGTTGAAATTTTCACAAATTATGTATTTCTGTTGCCGCTATAACAACAAATACTAAAAACAAAATAAATTAAATATTTAAGGGGGGCTCCCATACAACAAACGCGATTTTTTTGCCCTTTTTTGCTCGATATCAAAAATGGCAACAGGTAGGCACTTGAAATATTCACAAAATATTCAGTTGTATTTTAACTTTAATAATAAAATTAAAATAAAATAAATATTTAAGGGGGGCTCCCATACAACAAACATGTTTTTTTCGGCGTTTTTGCCTTGTGGTACGGAACCCTTCGTGTGCGAGTCCGACTCGCACTTGGCCAGTTTTTATAAACAAACTGAGTTTTATAGATCGGACGCGAACACAGAATCTATGAGAACTAGCTCATCATAACTAGCCCATAATGTTCCCACTGCTGGGACACAGGCCTCCTCTCGGTGAGAGGACGTGGGCCGTAATCCACGTGAGCCCAGTGCGGTTTGGCAGATGTCACATGTCTTCGAATTTTTGGTTCTAGGACATGCCGGTTTCCTCACAATGTTTTCCTTCACCGTTTTGAGAGCATTGACCTAGCTCATGAGCTCGATTTAGATAAAAATACTCAGAGATTTAATCAGGCTTGAAAAACTGAAAATCATCTACTAGGTGTACTTACTATAGAGATTATAGCCTATCTGGTGCTTAAAGACAAGTTTTATGAATTCTATCATAAAAGCTGATATGTTTGTTTCTTTGTTTGTTTGAACGCGTTTATCTTTTGAGAAAGGCTGTTAATGTTTTTACCAATAACCCTGTATAGGCTACACAGGGTTATTGGTAAAAACATTAACAACCTGTTAAGAGGTCACTCTCAACTCGTCAAAATAAGTTATTCTGTAGGAAACAGCAGATTTTTTTTCCGCAATTGCAGGTTTGGTCCCCTAGTAAAAGTTGTTCATAATGATGAGTCCAATTACCTCTTAAGAGGTTGTTAATGTTTTACCAATAACCCTGTGTAACATCACGCTAGCTAGGATCTTTAGAAGCCGAGCAAAATGAAGATTCATGCGGACGAAATCGCGGGCAGAAGCTAGTATTTTGACCAGTTGATGGTTAAAATAGGAGATCAACATTGAATATATCTGCTTAATCATAAAAACACCTCATAATGGTCTCGACACGATCACTCTATCACAAGTTAGCGCGTTCACATTTGATACCTACAAATCGAATTAGTTCAACATAAAATCGATTGCAAACCATTCGATCATCGAGTTTCCACAGAGTTTATTATCATGAACCCGATTTCTAACCGGTTCAACGAAATTTTTCATCAGTAAAGGAACTTATTACCTACTGAACTAAATCTAGGGTAGCTGCCGTTTTGTTGTTTTGGAACTTCGCACGGACTATACGGAAAACTGTATTAATTGGCTAATGGTTCTATGGTTTCACTGGTAATGTATGAGACGTAATTACCGTTAACTACTTTCAGACTACTTTCTTAGAGAGAAGAGAAAAGGTTTAACATATTTAAGGAAAATTGGAAAAGTATATACCTAAGTGTCTTCTCCATACGAACACTACCTTTTGGAAGGGGCGACTAGGATCAATTCTATTTTACTATAATTTTTGACGTTCAAAAGTGCCTTTAATGTGCCTATTTGAAATAAATGATTTGACTTTGACTTTGACTTATGGGGGAGACCTTTGTCTAGCAATGGGATGACACAGGTCAACAAAAAACCGACGAAAAATTTCTACTCTGGGGGGGTCTAAACTCATGTACTGAATTCATGTGAATAGTTAGCGCATCGAAGACATAGATACTCAGCTATTCTGAATTTCGAGGTGAATGTGAAGGTCTAATGAAACCGCTGTGTGAAAGTACTTACACCTTTGAGTATTAAACCAACCGAAGACGCCACGAGTACTAATATCTATGCAAATAAGTCTGTCACTTTCATCGCGGGGGACGAGGGAACGCAATAATCTATACATATAATAAAACAGTAACGAAAGAAAAACTGTACATTGTGAATTTTCGAGAAAAAATAAGAGGCTTTTATTAGAAAAACGTAACTGATGACAAAAAGTGACTTTTTAGAATTTTTGTCTGTTTGTCTGTTTGTTTGTGTGTATGGTACGGCTTCACGCCAAAACTACTGGATAGATTGTATTGAAATTCAGCCAAAATGTTCTTAGTAAGCCAAGGAAGGCTTTAGGGCACATATTATCACGCCGTATGCTATGGGAGGTAAGCAATATTGATTTTAAAATGTGTTTGTTCGTAATTGAATGCACAAAATAATTGAATGCCCAAATGACATGTTTATTTATTTATTTAGTTTAAAATAAAACTTTAACTCTGGGAACATGATAATCACGCTATTTTTATAAAGGAGCGGGGCAGTAATATTATAAATTGCAAGGGAACAGCTATTTCAACAATATGTCAACGGGGAATTTAGCGGTAAGGTCAGGCGACCGTTTACCGCACTAAATGGTGCGAGTTCAAATCCCATAATATTGTTTTAAAAAATCGTAAAATTCATTTTTTTTTAGTTTTTGCATTTTTATGTGCATTAGAAACGATACTGTTATGAAATCTGAGAACTTCACATGTCCTATCTAATTGTATGGAGAGTTTCACACCAATATTACTAAACAGATTGATTGGCGGTACAAAAAGCTACACTATCATGAATTTCATGAAAACCAAAAGTTTGACTTGATTCTAAGCTATATCTTACCAAGCACATTTGTTGTAGGTAATTCATTTAAGTATGTAATTCTTAGTTTTGATCCTTGCTGCAGTTACCATATTTTTTTTAATGCTAAACTAATGTAGTTTTCTGTTAAATTAACGACAATTTAGTTTTATTCATAATTTAATTAATTAGGGTAAATAATATGTAGTTTCCGTTTTCTAACTAGACGGCGTTGGCGTCGAGTTAGATCGCGCTATGGTTTTGTTCCCAAAATGTGATGTTATAGGTGCCGATGTGCCGCTCTCATCCTATAGAAACGGGGGTTACCTTTGTTGTCTGTGTTGGTTGATGTGTTTAATTTTCATGTTGGCCTTCACAGAGTACTTTTTGATAGACTGAAATTGGCC
Source organism: Mesoligia furuncula (assembly GCA_916614155.1). Lineage (NCBI taxonomy): Eukaryota > Metazoa > Arthropoda > Insecta > Lepidoptera > Noctuidae > Mesoligia > Mesoligia furuncula. The sequence continues at coordinate 5,843,464 of OU744807.1, forward strand.
TTTTTCAGACTCTGTGAAGGGGACAACTTTGCTAGATCACTCACCTATGATAAGGTGCCGTCGTACTACACGTACGACAAGCAAAGAGGTGTATTTAATCGACGTCGACGCGGACACGCCGTGGACGAGTTTCCAGGATTTTTTAAGGACACCGCATTGGGACGGGTTTGCACTGTGCACCCAAATAATGGCGAGTGCTATTATTTGCGAATGTTACTGCACACAGTGCGGGGCCTAACATCATTTGCGTTTCTAAGGACAGTCGATGACATTGAGTATCCCACATACCGCGCTGCTTGCGTAGCACGCCACCTTCTCGACGGTGATCAGCACTGGGACAACGCACTTGAGGAGGCCAGCATTAGGGACAATCTCAGTCGTTTGCGACATCTGTTTGTCGTCATGTTGGTGTTCTGCGGTAATGCAAATCCGCTTCTGTTGTGGCAAAAATATCGGCATCTTCTGTCGAAGACTTCCTAAGAGGTCTGAGACGCACTACTGAAGATAATACTGAGGCAACTGATGAGCGCGTTTTAAACAGTTGCCTTAGTTCACTTCAAGATATGGTCATTTCGATCTGCGGCAGTTCTCTGGGGATTATGGACTACGATTCCACAACCAACAAGAGCTTGGAAACAGAGAGTACAACTCTGAAATAAATTATGATCAAAGAGCTATGAGTACCGTCGTCAATGACCATGTCTCTAAGTTTACCTCAGAGCAAAAGCAAATTTTCGACACCATCCTTGACTCGGCTCGGCCAAGGTAAAATGTTTTTCTTGGATGCTCCTGGTGGAACAGGGAGAATATTTGTCACCGCTGGCATTCTCGCAGAGGTCAGGAGGCAAGACAAGATTGCCATTGCAGTAGCATCGTCAGGAATCGCCGCAACACTGCTTCCTGGTGGCAAAACAGCGCACGCAATGTTTAAGATTCCCATAGATTTAGAGAGTAATGAAACACCTGTTTGTGGAGTGTCACGCAATAGTGACAAAGGGCGCGTGCTTAAAGATTGCTGTTTAATCGTGTGGGATGAATGCATTATGGCGAACAGAAAAGCAGTAGAGGCGGTAAATAGGACTTTGCAGGACATCCGCAGGAACCAGCAAATGATGGGTGGCGTTACAGTTCTGCTTAGCGGCGATTTCCGAAAAACGCTGCCTGTTATGACGCGAGGAACTAGGGCTGATGAGGTGAATGCTTTGTTCAAATACTCTTTCTTATGGCCACATACTCATAGGTTGCGCTTAACGATGAATATGAGAGCACATCTTGGCGGGAATGTACACGCCCAAGAATTTTCTGCTGTTCTCTTAAAATTGGGTGAGGGAACGCTACCAGTAGACGGTGGCCAGGTGGTTCTACCTAAGATACTTGGGAGAGTGGTGTCCACCTTAGAAGATTTGATTCGCCTGGTGTACGGGGACATCAATTAGATACCGCACCAACATAATTCTTGGGTGTGTGAACGAGGGAGATGAAGTGATCTACACTTCAATAAACACTGTTGTCGACCAAGATGACGCCACACATTACCCCGTAGAATTTCTCAATTCCCTCAGTGCAAGTGGAGTGGACTACCAGCGCAAACCATTAAGTTAAAGGTCGGTGTCCCAATTATGCTTCTTCGGAAACTCACTCCGCTGAAACGAGTTATTCCGGTCTGATCCCCTGAACCCCCCCTCCATCCCCCCCCCCCCTACTCCGTTCTCCTCCTGGTGGGGCCCGGCTCAAAGTCGTCTCGCTGCAGAGAAATATCATTGAGGCGAAAATTCTAACGGGTTGTGGTGTCGGCGAGACACCACAACCCGTCCCGTCCCCGGGCTCTTAGAATTCGACATCAGACTTTTCAGATCTTCGATTTTGACGACCCCGTTGTCGCTTGCATAAGCAACAGGATCCGCGTACGAAGTCGCGGGCAGAAGCTAGTACACTAATGCAATTCGATCGCGTTGTTACGCACGCACACAAAACAAAAAACAAACACAAGCACAAACTATACGCACACAAGTATATAACCGCTATGACCGGCGGTCTCATACCTTTGGCAGCGGGGATCGCCTGACAATGGCGCCTCCAGTTGGTTTAATACTCAAAGACTTACACCCATGATTTAGATGTCTGGCGCGCCCAACTGAGGTCACGTCAGGTCTTTGTGTTGTAAGACCCGAATTAATAAATTGTTTAAATGTTTGAAAATAATCTTAGTACATTTTTGACTTTGAATAACGGGAAGTACGGGAACAGTCGGTAGTTCTAAATGAAAAATAGAAATATGAAATTGTTCTCTTACTCGTTACTCTTTACTGCAAACTATCAGTAGCAATTAGTTTTATTTTGACAATTCAACAACATTCATTGCGTTATTCACATTGTTGAGCAGACACATTTTTCGAACATAAGAAGCAATGGATTTAATAATAATAATAATAATAAAGTTTATTTACCAAAATAGTTACAGAAATGTACACAGTAGATATAACTAGTGGGTAGACTTATTCTAGGCATTACAGTGTGTTGCAAAAATTTCTGTGCATAATTATAGTAACCCTGCCTCTTAAACTAGGCTAACCTGTATTTTAAGAGACAGTGTCTGACTTATAAATTCACCATTTTATACAACAATGGACAGTGTCGATCTACCGCTAAAACTTGACAGCAGTAATAGTAATTGTGTGTGTACGAGTAAAATGTGGAGGGGATGTGTAGTGGTGTGATGTGGTATGTGCTTGTTGTGGGTATGTGTGGATGAATATAGGGGTGAGTGTGTGTGGATGTATGTGTGAATATGTTTGTAAGTGTGCGTCTTTTTTTTTTGTGTTTAGGCGATGTAAGTAAGTAAAGACTCCGTGTATGTGTAGTCTTTTTGTAGTAGCCACTCTGTTACTGTTTGTTTTAATGTGTGTGAATTTAAATCTATAATTTTTAGATGTTTGTGAACTTTTTTGTAAATGTGCCCACTTAGGGTATAAAACTGGCGTTTAGCGAAAGCTGTTCTGTGCTGAGTACCCGGGATAACACATGTTCGCTTGTTTGGGTCGGACTTAGGAAGACTGGTGTGTTTTCTAAGAATCGATTTAAGCACAAAGAGTTGACGAACCGAAAGGACTTTGCAATCAGAGTAGAGTTTAGTAGTTGGGTATCTATAGGCCTTTTTCGTCATGACTTTGAGAATCGCTCTCTGTGCTCTCTCAACTCTCAGAAGGATAGTCTTTGCTGCACCGCCCCAGACAGCGATACAATAGCCAATGACCGATTGACACAGAGCGTAGTACACGGTTTTCAGAGTGTCAGCATTAGCCGACTGTCTGAGAGGCTTAAAAATGTGTATCAGGCGCATCGTTCTGGTAGTGAGGGCATCAATTTGTTTGTCCCATCGCAAACCGTCATCTATCTGCACTCCCAAATACTTTACACTGTCAGTTCTAGTAAGTGTTGGGCATGTACAGGGTCCTAAGGTGTTTGAGCATGTGTGAGCAGTTAAATTAAAGGTATTTGTCGGTGCGGTGTTACGACGTATTGCAAAAGGAATGTACGTGGTTTTTTGTAGGTTAAGTGTAAGAAGATTTGAGTTGAGCCATTCCATTACTACAGCCAGAACCATTTCTGCTTTTGTTTTGACTATATCCCACGTAAGTCCCTGCACGAGAATAGCAGTGTCATCTGCATACGCATATATATTACAGTCTGGGAGACTCATTCTGCACAGATCATTGACATAAATAAGGAATAATGTTGGACCCAGGATACTGCCTTGAGGAACGCCATATGACACTGATTCCTCGTCGCTAAGGTACGCTTCAATTTTGACACATTGAGTACGATTACTGAGGTAATCTTTAAAAATGTCTAGTAATATGCCACGTACACCGAGAAGCTCCAACTTAGATGTAAGTAGGGGAATAGAAACTGTGTCAAATGCCTTGGAAAGGTCTAGGAAAATTCCTAGGCATTTTATCTTTTGGTCCAAACATTTAGCAACCGTTTGCGTGAAATCCAGTACAGCATCTTCCGTTGACAGCCCAGGTCGGAATCCATACTGATTGTCAGCAATGATCTGGTTTTTGTCAAGGAAGCTGCGTAAACACTTATTGAGAATCTTCTCAAGAATTTTCGATAGTGCTGGCAGAACAGATATTGGCCTGTAATTATTGACACAATTTCTACTCCCCCCCTTGTAAATAGGGTGCACGATTGCCTTTTTCAGGGTATCGGGAAAAACTCCAGTCTGTAGGCAACGGTTGCAGAGGTAGGTTAATGGTTGAAGCAATACATGTCGGCAGCTTTTTAGAATAGAAGATGGTATACCATCCCAACCCACTGCACAGTCATTCCGTAATTGAAGGATAATTGATTCCACCTCAGCTTCGTCGACGTCCAGAAGGGCAGGAGAATTTAATGTGGAGTGTTGACGGGTGTTCCCGATAAAGGGGGCCTTATTACTAGCTGGGGATGACGGACCTAGGTTCTGTGTTATAATGTCAGCTGCCAGGTTGCTCCCCATTGTACTAAAAAAGTGACACACTTCGTTAACGGAGGATTTCGGATTATCTCGTATTTCCAACAGCTCTGAAGGACTGAGATGCGTTTTACATGTGTTAGTTATTTGTTTTATTGTTTTCCACAATTTTTTCGGGTTCTTACTAGCTTTTTCTAGTTCGTTCTGCTCATACGAAATTCTTAATTTTTTAAGTAAATCATTGCAGAAATTTCGGTACCGAACGTAGGTAGTTTTAAGAATCAGGTTGTCTGGTGTCTTTTTTGAATTCATGTGCATTTTGTCTCGATTTTGTATGCATTTTAGCAAACCAGGTGTAATCCACGGTTTAATAATCCTTTTTTTTCTTGGGATTTTTATTATCTGCGAATGTTTTAATATGGCTGATTTTATTATATTTATGAATTCATTCATGCATGCATTAATGTCATCTATTTGGTATATACTTGCAAAACCGACCTCTTCTAACTCCAACATAACAGCTTCGTGATTTATGCGAGTGTTGTAGTAACAGGATTTCCGTTGTGGGTTGGTTTTTGCAATATTAAGTAGGACGGCTTTATGATCTGTTATAAACGAATCCAAAACAATTGTAGTTGATGAAAGGTTAGAACGAATCCAAAACAATTGTAGTTGATGAAAGGTTTAGCAGTATGTGGTCTAAACAATGTTCTAACCTAGTTGGAAAAAGATGGGTTGGCATGAGCCCGTGAGAAGCATTTAGAGTTAAGTAGTCAAAACTACGGACATCCCTATTCTCTGGATTAATATCAATATTTAAATCACCTACAATGGCGATATTAGGGCATGAAGATAGGCCGTCATAGACATTTTTCAGGCTAGTTATGAAATTGTCGAAATTATCCTTTGAATTGAATGATGGAGAACGGTACACAGCAACCACGGCAAGGTTTTTGTCTATTTGACATACGAGACAATTTCCACCCTGGAATTCCGGTTCCCATACGTAGCTATGTAGACTTACTTTCGTGTAAATCATGACGCCATCGTTTTGATTTGCATTGATACCTGTCGAGTGCGACACAAAACCATCCAATGCTGGTAGGTAAGTAGCTTTACTAAGCCAACATTCGGTTAAAACGACAATGTCAAAATCAATCTTAGTTGAACTTAGTAGTACTTGGAGCTGGCTAAAGTTTTTGTTCACACTACGTATATTTATATGTAACAAGGTAATATTGTCATTAGAAATATTGAAATATTTCAAACATTCCTCTGGACTACAGACAAAAGAATTAAAATTTATTTGATCAAGCTCGTCATTTATATTATTTATGATAGCCATTTGGACTTAGCAGCACAACCAAAAAGTGGAATAAATATATGTATGTGAATAGTTGGGATATGTTTGGAGCCTAAGTGAATGGTGCATCGCTTTAAGGAGATTAGATATGTTGTTGTGAGTGTGTCATAGTGAAGAGGTATATTGTGTTTTGGGTTTCGTGTTTTTTTGTGGAGTATGTCTGAAAGAATGTGAGGTGAAAATTGGTGATCTCTTATATGTATGAAGTAAAGAAAGATAATTATTTTAAATTTATACATTACTGAAAAATACAATAAAAATAGTCAAATGTTTGTGTTTCCAAGACCTTGAAGACATTTGTCCAAATTATTTTGAAGGATATTGCGATTTGCAATATCCTTCAAAATAATTCAGCTTGAGATCGATAGATTGTCACACAGTTAGGGTGCTGGTTTAATACGTCAAGCTTCGCAACTTTTAGAAACCGTAGTTGAGAACCTCCTGTACTCAGACCAAATAAAAAGTCAAGACATAGCGCTGCGAACAATACAGTGAAGCATACAAAAACTGCACCTCCGCTCTGTGCATACACGCTCACACGCACACATTTACAACTAAGTATTTACAATCAAACTACACCTCACTGTGTGCACACATGTTTACGAAACCGGCTTCACTTTACTGTTGACTGTCCTGTCTTGGTTTTTTATTTGGTCTGAGCTCCTGTATTTATTTATTTAGCCATTTATGTCAACACATAGAAACAGATAAGAAGCAAGGAACAGAAAAATACGTTGGTGCAAAGGTGAGCTTATTTCTAAAGAAATCTCTTCCAGCATACCTGCTCTAAGAGAGTACACAAAAAGAGATATAGACAACGTGTGTAAGAGTAGAAGGGAAAGCTAAATACAATTCTCTAATTTAAAAAATATATTTAATAAGTAATGATAATTTTGTTTTCTAACCTCCGCGGTGACAGACAGTAAAAGACATTGTTCCAAGTGCGAAGAACTATAGAATAGAAAATGTTAATAATATTGAAATAACTTCAATCTCTTTCGATACTTTTAAGATTTTAATGAATGAAAGATGAATAACTAATTCCAAAATCCTGTTTGATTTTACTTAAACAATATTAGAAATTACACTTGTTCCTTTTTTAAAGTTTGTATATTTATTAAGTTAACGTTTCAAATCCTATTAACCCTTTGTTAGAGGCTAAAACTTTATAGACTATTGAAGTAGGGTTAATTGAGGCTTTGATTAAAGAGTTTCTAAAAATTTGTTCAAAGATTGAGGTCAAATGTAACCCTTTTGAATAATTAAATAACTCTTCAATTATTAATCCATCGGCTTTTGATGCGATAAGGGCTTTCAGCTGGTTAGTATCTTATTAAAACTTAGCAAAAACAAAAAAAAATATTCCGAGGGAAAAGGATTAATTTTGCAAGAAAAAAATATTTGGTCATAATGCTTATGTCTGTATGGTGCCGGACTTTAAAGAATAGCACCACCCTCAATGATATTTTAGTAAACAGATAGGTTATGAGCGCGCAAATCGTGAAGACTAGAAAACGTCCTAATTGGGACGTATTGCCTTTAGCCTGTGTCACGCACGTCTACGAGTGAGACGGTGCGCGCAGCTACGTAATTACCATCCAAAATGCCATTTTGTGTATTTAGAAAGTGTACCAATTATGATACCAAAGTTAATAAAACACAAGGAATCTCATACCACACGAAAATACACATTATACTTCGATTTATTAATATATTTCAATTATTTTCCTAATATTCTGATATTTGGAGGTTAGGAAAAAGAAAGAGATGGAAAATAGATTTTTTGTCGTAAGAACGACAAGGATGCGAGCACTCCGGACATAGAATAAAAGTACAGATGCGAATATTAGGCAGTAAAGTCATCTTTACAGCAGAGTTCTAGTTTCTCTTTTAATAACTTTTCTTTATAATTTTGTTTGATATATTTAATTATAAATTAAACATGTCATATTATGTAGGAAAAGAAAATATTAATAGCTTATCGTTACCATAGTATGTCACAGATAGTGTTAAAATAAACCTACCATTGAGATTAAAATTAAATCTTTTCGAAGGTGTATGATTATTTTTACAATTGTATTTCTTTCTTTTTAAAAGGAACGTGTTTTATTTTTCACCTACCTACCTTTTAATAGTGTTTATTCGTTGCATAGTGTGTATGTGTACTGCCTCTCGGCGCGGAACACTTTTTTCTGTTGTTTTGTAAGTGTATAACATATCTGTTTATTAGAATATCATTGACCACCCCTTACTTCTCGTGGGTGTCGTAAAAGGCGATTAAGGGTCGTACCGGAGAATGGGCAGCAGCGTTCTCTATGCATCGTTCGCCAACCCGCCTGCCAAGCGTGGCGATTATGGCAAACCCCCCAAAATTGGGGGAGGTCTATGTCCAGCAGTGGACGTCTCTCAGCTGAAATGATGATGATGATGAATGCTTACTATCGTATACAGTCCTTTCACAGCTGTGGTTTTACCTCTTATTTTGAATCACTTTTAACGTCAGAGTGATCTTTATTTTCATTTCAATAAGGTTGCTTTTAGGTTGCTGCGATCGGAGCAAAAATAACTGTGAAGGGACTGTAGTAGGTATTAGCAAAATGAACTGTCACGGTCTACGTCACGGTATTTTTTTTTCACACAAGTCATCGATATCCAGGATTATTAGGAAGGTCTTACTTACCCACATTTGCATCGATAAACAAGTTGTAATACGTGTTTTCGACAAGTCTTGTAAAACACTTTTTCAAAAACAAGTCATGTATACAGCAAGTATCATACACGTATTTATTGATGTTGTTCCAGACCTGATGTTTTATTGTCACCTATTTTGTTAACCTTTAGTTAAGTTTTGTATACAACTTGTCATAACCAACAACTTGTTTTTAGTGTAAACGATAAACGAAATTAGTAGACACAACATGTTGAATACATGTTTCATACCTTGGTGTAAACACGAGAACTTCAAATATTGATGCAATAAGAACTATCATCATTATTATAATCAGCCTATAATGTTCCCACTGCTGGGACACAGGCCTTCTATTGGTGTAAGGAAGTGAGCCATAATCCACTACACGGGCCCAGTGTGGGTTGGGAGATGTCACACGTCTCCGAACTTTTGCTTCTAGAACATGCCAGTTTCCTCACGATGTTTTCCTTCACCGTTTTTAAAAATTATTATCAATAACAATTATCACATGACTTACATGACGAGGATAATATGGGACAATCCCTTATGCACCATCGGACAATGAGACGAGATGACCCGGCTGACTATGACGTCACATTTTATCAATGGCACGTGACCAATATAGAGAGGGACATGTTTACAGACGACCGCGTGGCGAATCGATACGTTTATGACAACCGACTTGCCGAGTAATTACTTAACATTTCTGTCTGTATTAATATTGGCAGTTAATCGTTTTGTCAATCATGGACTAATGAGGTAATGAGGCATTTCGGTGTCTGTGCTAAGGATGGTGGTCTTTTTAACTTAAATTTCCATATATAAGGGTTATTAGAACCAATTAGTCACTGTACTGATTTTCAATTTTGAAATACTAGGTATTGTAGAACTCAAAAGTTATTTTAGTAGGTATTATACTAATTAATAGACCGACGAATGCTTATTTCTGGCTGCGCAAAATGTAACTGGGCCTAGTTCAGAAAAATGCCAGACAACTAGAGTGCCTGACGCTGGTTATCAACTGAACCCTACTTCGAGTGTAACGGATGTAAATAAGTTACGTTATCCATACTAAGTCTGTGTGGTGCCGGACTTAAAGAATAGCACCACCCCTCACTTCCCGTGGGTGTCGTAAGACTAAGGGTCGTACCGGAGAATGGGCAGCAGCGTTCTCTATGCATTCCACCACCATACCATACTGCGATCGCCAACCCGCCTGCCAAGCGTGGCGATTATGGCAACCCCCCCCCCCCCCCCCCGTAGCTTGGGGGAGGCCTATGTCCAGCAGTGGACGTCTTTCGGGTGAAATGATGATGATGATCCATACTAATATTATAAATACGAAAGTAACTCTGTTTGTCTGTCTGTTACATTTTCACGCCTAAACCACAGAACGGATTTCGATAAAATTTGACAGAGAGACAGATTGTATCGCAGGCAAAGCCGCGGGCGGAAGCTAGTACGTATTAAAATAAAAATATACTTCTATATACTAAATGAAAATGCTAATAATTAGTAGGAAATAAGAAACACACACGCTGTCACGCTGTCTTCATCTCTTTATCTACCTTCCCAGCAGCTATAGCAGGTATACTGGAAGAGATTTCTTTAGAAATAAGCATCACCTTTGTAACAATTTTTATGTTCTTTTTTCTTATCCGTTTATATAAATGTGTGTACTTAAATAGTTAAATCTTATATAATTATAAAATCTCGTGACACAGTGTTTGTTATCGAACTCCTCCGAAACGGCTTGACCGATTTTTATCTGTGTATATTTGGTAAGTCTGAGAATAGGTAGTATGCTATTTTTTAGGGATCCGTACCCAAAGGGTAAAAACGGGACCTAAGACTTCGCTGTCTGTCCGTCCGTCTGTCTGTCACCAGGCTGTATCTCAAGAACCGCGATAGCTAGACAGTTGAAATTTTCACAAATTATGTGTTTCTGTTGCCGCTTAACAACAAATACTAAAAACAAAATAAAATAAATATTTAAGGGGGCTCCCATACAACAAACGTGTTTTTTTCGGCGTTTTTTCCTTGTGGTACGGAACCCTTCGTGTGCGACTCCGACTCGCACTTGGCCAGTTTTATAAGTACCTCTAGGTGATAAGGGTGGCCCTCTCCAGAATTTTTTAGGGAATCGAAACTTACGCGGGTGAAACCGCGGGGCACTGCTAGTAAATAAATAAAATAAAGAAGAGAACAATTTTTGAAATTATTCAAAAGAGTGTTTACTTAGTCTAGTTCTGGTTACGTATCGACAAAACCACGTAAAATATTCGCACTACGGGTAGTGAAATTGACTGAAATACGAGTATCCTGCAAGACGCTCCTATGCTCGTAAACATTATAAACTATGAGAGTAGTTCCCATCAATACGCCAAGTCTTAGCGAGTGGAAGCACGCGCGGCAGTATACATAGAGACAGCGATAACGTTACCTGCAGCGGCTGCAGCGCTATAAATTGCCTGGACACAGCGACATATAGCTATTGAAATGTATTGCAGAGTAAGGCGATAACAGAGGTAGTTTTTCAAAGCGTTCGTTGATCAGTCAAAGCAAGTGTCAAATTAAATTTTTCGGACCGGATAATCACATCGGTCATAGGGACATCTATCAAATCGTGTTGTCATTCATTATTGGTTTGGGCCCCGAATTAATGTTATGTCCGTTAGTGATACGTAGGTATCTTAGACCCTCAGACTCTAGGCAGCTACTGAGAAACCCTGTTCCGACCTGAATTTCGAATCTCACGTTCAGCAGTAAGACTTGCAACCACTTGACTATCTAGGCAGTCAGTTAGTTTTCAGCTTTGCGATCTGAATCTACTAAAACAATAGAAAAATATCTACACCTCTATACTTTCAGCATTCTCTGTACGGTGTCGTGTTTGAAGGTGCTATGTAAGCCAATTTGTCGTAGTAGCAACGCGGCCATCGTGGTAATCCAGTTCAAACGAGATCGATCTAGTTAGGTGTTACCTTGTTAGCCGGATTAGACCTCCTTGAACCGCCTCGAACCACCTCAAACTGGTTAACACCGGTGCCCAGGTGTATAGAAAGACCTCTGAAAGTGGGCCACTGGGTACGTCTTTGCAGTTTTCTAACACAATTTTCTCTTGAAGAAGTTTCTGTACAAGTTCTGTTAGAAATTATATTAATATTTCTCCTGGAATTAGTCTTTGAGGTATTTATTGTTGTATTGTTCTTAGTTACGAATTGTTTAATGAGTTTTGGAGTTCTTCATTGTAAGAGTTACCTACTGATAACCTATAAATGCTATTTCTGGCTCTAACATTTATCAATATTGGCACGTGTAAAATTAAAATTGTAGTTAGATGTTATTATTGTAGTACCTAACACCTAAGTCATTTTCACAAAACACGGTGACATTTTTCAGAAAATATACGTCTTTTAACTATCAGCGTTTATCAGAAATGTGTATTAGGATATGGTACACGCTGTCGATTTTCCACGTACCACAGTTTCATATTTACCTCAACACAAGAACTATGAACTAAAATCTCTTGGACCATAAGTTTTAAAGTTTTAATAAACCACCGGTACCTCTAAAGCTATCATATTATAGCTATCATATAATAGCTTCAAGGACATAAAACTCAAAATCGTTTGGCACGTTCCCATCCAAATACGTGTGTGTAATAACGAAAATCCACTTTCAGTTATGTTTTATACCACTCGGTAACACTCCATAACGTTTGGACTGGATCCTTGCAAACTTATCACTTGCACCGCTACAAATAAACTTTTTTGAAAAATGTTCTTTACGTGTTTCATAATAAGGATCATGATTGAGATTTCGTGGTTTTATTGACGGTAGATATAAGGTGGTGGAAGGTTCAGCAAATTACTTCCTCAGGCTTCGAAGGTAACTGTTGACCGGCCCTTATGTTCGAACGTTTTTCTTTACTATTTAAGGAAAACGCATTTCATTTTTGCTGGCTGTTTTGCGTAGAGAATGAAACCTAATTAAAAATATTATATTTTTCATGAAGTAGTTTGGGAACTCTTTTTGGAGTACTTTGGGAACAACCCGATGTGACGCATACTTTCTCCCAAATTGTTATTTTGTTTTATTTTTTGTTTATGTTTTTATTTTTATGCGTCATGTTTGCCGCAAATAAACGTATTTTCTTTCTTTCTTTCATTTTGAAGTTAGAGTATGTAGGTGTCTACTGAAAAGTTATGTTTTGTTTTTCCTCGGCGCTGGTATGCTAAAGCATTGGAGATTGAAGGTCATAGCACACGTATCAAATCGGAAAGGGATCGGCACCGTATCGCCTTTCGCCTCGCCGTCAAACAGGCGACAACCTAACGTATAAAAGCACGTAACCAAAGTGGATCAGTAGCTCCGATTCGTCGACTGTTCTACGATACGTTTTTCTATCTGGAATTTCTCAGTAGCAACCAGAAGGCCAATTCTCGTAATTTAAAACGTTCAAAATCTAGTCGCAGTCTCATTTCGGAAACAAACAAATGTCAAAAACTTGTCAAAATGTAGGAAAATTAGAGGTGTCGAAAGGCAGATTGAGATTGAGATCAGACTGTGAACGTTCTTAAAATTACGAGTATTGCCCTTCAGGAGCCTGGATTCGTGCTCGGTTGATGGCTATAGGCCCGCCCCAATTACATGAGACTCAAACGTAACTGGCGAAATCTAGGTGTGCTCTGCCTAACCATTCGGGGAATACGGGATGATGTGTGTGTACTTACACTGCTTACTGCTTGAGGGAGGCCCTATGTCCAGCAGTGGACGTCTTTCAGCTGAAATGATGATGATGATGGTGAAATACATTTCGTGCAGTTCTTAGTAAAAGCTAGTACTTATGTTATTGTTGCTGAATTATTTTGAGTAAGCTCAAAACGGACAAAAAAGCATGTAACTTTTTAAAGTAAAATAATTGATTAATAAATATGTGAACACGTCTGGTTCTGTATTCGACGATAACAATGTTTTGTAACGGTACTGTTACTGTGTCAAATTAAAATAACCACAATAACAAATCGCTGGGAAAATGTTGATACCTATGTAACATTTTTACCTTTAGGTTACTGTAATAACGGTGTATGTGTACATACATAACGTAACATAACGTGACATACGTCTATTGAAATAATGTACAGACGCCAGCGCATCAAGCTACTCGAAACTGTCAAAATTTCCCAATCAACTTTGAACCTTATGTTCAGATTGTAGTAGCTATTTTTGTAATATTTATTTTCTTAAATTGCAAGGGTTTTCCCGCACATAATTTAATGTTTGACATCGTAATTGAATTACATAAAATATTAGCTTTCGTTTGATGTATCAATGAACTCAATACTCCGACTCGTTGAAAAGAGATTCAACAAAAACAGAAAAACATTTCTGTACCTATTTGAGTTTTACGATTCCCGACTTATTGGTTGGGGGCGTCGAACTGTCTAATCCCATTACCTCTTTTTTATTTACTAGCCGCGCCCCGCGGTTTCACCCGCATAAGTATCGATCCCGTGGGAATATCGGGATAAAAAGTATCCTGTGTGTTAATCTCCATACCAAATTTTATCAAAATTAGTCCAGCCGTTTGTGCGTGAAGAAGTAACAAACATGCAAACACACTCACAAACTTTCGCATTTATAATATTAATGTGATTAGTGTGACTAGCAGCGCCCCGCGGTTTCACCCTCGTAAGTTTCCATCCCGAAGGAATATCGGGATAAAAAGTATCCTGTGTATTAATCCAGGAAATGGTCTATCTATGTGCCAAATTTCATCCAAATCTGTTCAACGGTTTACGCGTGATTGAGTAACAAACATACAAACATCTTCACAAACTTTCACATTTATAATATGTATTAGTAGGAAGTAGGATAGAAACTATTCAAGGTGAACATAAATAAATTTCAAAATGTGTTCTTTCTTTATTCTTTTAAAACTGTAGCAGTAACACAGGTCGGTAGCAATACAAAAAAAAAATACTGGTCTAACCGAATGGTCTCCGTTTAATTACATTGCTGTTAAAACATACCCAATACCATTGACATATTTAAAGGAGGAAGATATGTGACGCTATTTTCTCGTGTCGTTCTATCTACAGCGGAGGTTTCACTTACGAAGTTATAAGAGGTATGTGCCACACGAGAGCAAAGTAACTAATATTTTGTCTCCTGTGCCATTGGTCCTTCACACTCTCACGATTCTAAATTAGAATTATAAGAATCCATCGCTTTCTCGGGATTAAATTAAAGACAATCAAGAGGTGTATTTGATTTTTTTTTTTGATGCATTAATGTAGGCATGTTTAATTATGATTTGAGTTCCATCACTGTACCTATTAAAATAAGACTTGAAAATATCTTTTTTTTTGGTCAAAATTCAAATTACCTTACCTTACAAATTACTGATCTTACTGAAGACAATTCACATTACCTACTTTACTGCTAGTTACTGCCAGCGTGTATCATTCCAGTACTGGGAAAAGGCCTCTCTGCAACTAAACCCCGACGCAAACAGACGAAACGTTTTAAAATATGTAGGTTTAAAAGAATATAAGTACTTACTTAAAGTTATTTGTATTATTTACTAGGCATAATATGTCGTTATTTATTTCGATTTCATTTTAATTCTGAATTCATATTGGCATGTTACCAGATAAAAAACAATGCATTAGGTACTTTCATTTACAAAAAAAGGGAGTTTAAAAAATGTGGTAAAAAATTGGTTGTGACATCTCCTGCTGATGACAGAGTTGTCTTTGAGCTCGATAGATGGCGTTGGGATCGAATTAGATCTCGCTATGGTTTCGTTACAATGAGGCATATATAACCTTCGTCTGGGGGTTTTGTTTTTTAAGGGTTAAGGCGTCTCCACCATATGATGAGCTCAAGCTCAATATTTTTGAAAAGATCGGGCCCTTTGGTTCGGTCTCTATACAATATTAAAGAAAATAGGAATAAATAGGTAATCTGCCTTTTCCCGACTATCTCGGGGTCGGCTTCCAGCCAGTCTATCAGACATGGAACAAGCGACTGCCTATCTGACCTTCACAACCCAGTAACCGCGTAATGCGATATCCCGTGCTAAGACTGGTTATCAGACTTCCGGGCTTCTGACGAACCGTAACGACTGTCAAAGTTCCACGAATGACAGCCGGAAAGTTATAGTAAGTGATGTACTGATAATAATATGAAGGCCCGCTTGCACCATAAATCACCTTGAGTGTCATTATCCCACTGCTGGACAAAGGTTTCCCGCATAGCTTTCTATTGTTCATTGTGCGCTGCCTTCTCCGATCAATGTCCTGTAAACGCATCTAGGTCATCACGCCAGCGTCCTAGGCTTCCCTGGGCGACGGAGACGACACCCGTGTGCTGGCACCCACTGCATGAAGGCTCTGGTAACCTGTCCCGATGCCTCCTGTATCCTCGTACATGGCCCGCCCCACTTCAGTCTAGCAGACAATTGCCCGCCACGACAAACCCTGTGTTTGAGTGTATCGTGGTATTACGTGTTCGGTTGCTGAGTTTAATACCCAATACGGTACGCTCCATCGCCCTTTGGCAAACCTTTGGAACCAAGTTTGAGCAACGCAGGTTAGGATGGGCAGGATCAGGTGGTCACCCTTCATCAGCGACTTTATGTACCAGTAGCTCTTCCAGGCGCTATCTACATATACGGCGGTCGATCCAAGTAAATGTACTCATTGACATAGTGGATTTCTTGCCCATCTACCTCTTATTGGTCATGACTGTACTGCTTGAGCGATTCCTCATTAGTCCAACCTCAGGGCTTGCTGTGCTCAGATCTTGGAGCATGTTGTAATTCGGCAGCAGTCAGATAAGATGATGTCATTAGCTTAACGGAAGTTGGTGAGTTTTTCACCACCGACTGTTACCTATTATGCCACGGTCGGTTCGTGAATAAGTGACTATCCATTAGTAGATGTCGAGACCCCTCCGTGCCTCGAATCACGTAAAGCTGTTGGTCCCGCGCCTGATCTCTCTCTGGTCTGGTCGGATTTTGGTACCATCGAACTATCAGAGGTCTTTTTTTCCTGTATGGGCCCCCTCTTGACCTCGATCACGCTTGATGGGAAGCGATGGATAAGGTCTATTATGGAACGAGCGTGCCCAGAAGATGCCTAAGGCACTGGAACTCCCACGCATCGACGAAACACAACATGCTCCTTGACTCCGGTGGGAGGGTGGTCGCAAACCAGGCGCGCTTTAACCCTACCACCGCAAGGGAAGAATTGGCCAGTCAAATAAGGTGTGACTGTCGGTGTGGATGCTCCGAGCACTCGGTTCAGTTAAGTAACTAGCAGAACACACTGCGCTACACGAGGAGGCTTCTTCATGCATCCCAAAGATCAGATCATCACAGTGAGGGAAGAGAGAGTGCATCTGTGTGCAAACAAAGATGCACACACTTTTACACAATGTTTTCTTCTATGTACAGTTTCGAGCATAAGTATGTATACACTTGAATTTATTCAAAGGCGATTTTCTGTGTGGTGCCGGACTTAAAGAATAGCACCATCCCATACTTCCCGTGGGTGTCATAAAAGGCGACTAAGGGGCGTACCGGAGAAGGCAGCAGCGTTCTCTATGCATTCCACCACAATACCATACTGCGATCGCCAACCCGCCTGCCAAGCGTGGCGATTATGGCAAACCCCCCCCCTTTTGGGGGTGGCCTATGTCCAGCCGTGGACGGCTTTCGGCTGAAATGATGATGAGGCATATGTAAAGTGTCGTGTTTTTCGTCGCATTCGTTATTTCACGAAAAAATCGCAATTGAAAGTTACCAAATCTTGACATATTAGTGCTCGTGACTGTACTTGGACTACCTGAATTTTAGATTGGACAACGTGGAATTTTGAATGGATATTTCTTTCACTGGGTCGCTACTAAAGAAAATACAGTAAAAGACTTCTGCTGTAGCACAGCGACTACCAATATCTATATGTTTACATATATCTAATATATCATGTACAGTCAACAAAGGAGATAAGTATACAGGAGCGTCGGATATAGTTGAAGTTTACTAAGAACCCGATGGATTTTCTGGACTGAAATGTAATTTAATAAATGAGCTGTTTGTTTTCTATTAATAAAATATGGAGTTATATGTTCGAGCCGTTTGGGGTTGAAACACTAGGGCCATGGGGTCCGAGTGCCCACTTGGTTTTTCAAGATATCGCCAAGCGGTTAGTCGACTCTTCACGTGACCAGAGGGCTGGCATATTTCTTGGCCAAAGAATTAGCATTGCCATTCAACGTGGCAATGCTGCTAGCCTTTTGGGCACTGTTCCTGTTGACAGCGATGCGGACGAATTTTTTGATGCCCTATGATTATTTTACTTATTTTTTTCATATAAATGTACATATTATTATTATTACTTTAAATATTAGCATAGATTATGTAAATAAATCTTTAACAAGAAACTCCCTTTAATAAAATTAAATTTTATTCGAGAACATCCATAGGTTTCTTAGTAAACTTCAGCTATATCCGACGCTCCTGTATACTTATCTCCTTTGTTGACTGTACATATTATAAATTAAAATCGCTTTTTGTGACTGTCTGTGTTTGTTTATCTCATAAACTACACAACGGATACTGTCGCGGTTTTTTTTAATAAGAAGGCTTTCAACATCATTCAGATAATCTGTTCCGTAACGTTTATAAGTATAAAACATAATTATTAAACTTTAACACACTATGGAAATCACGACGTTTTGGTATGTCGTGAACACTGGCGGGTCGGTAGTCACAAATATTATTCAACTATTTCACTGGCACACGACATCCCAGAAGCTTATGAAATAAAAACATTTTTACGAAAAAAAAACAACCGACTTCCAAAAAAAACACTACAAATTGAAAAATAACTTTAATTTCGGAAGTCGGTGTCTTTGGTTCCGCATTTTTGATTATCGACACCGACTTCCGAAATTAAAGTTATTTTTCAATATGTAGTGTTTTTTTTGGAAGTCGGTTGTTTTTTTTTCGTAAAAATGTTTTTATTTTTCACTTTTTAGTTGGTCAGTTTGTAATTTATCTAAGTTACAATAGCCTAATGCCAACTGTTCATCACCTTTTACTAAATATTGTTTTTCCCGATGCTGGGACGTTAATTATTGAAGAGTTCTCCCGGTAAGTACCAGAAGAACTCCTCAACAATCACTCACCATACGCATTGTGACGAGCATAAATTGCTTAGCAAACATATTAAAGTAATCGAATCGCAACCCGTGAAATATTTGTCATTGAGTAGTTCCGATGGCCATCTGTGGTCTTCATCATCAGCTCCAAATGACAAAATGACTTTACCAAATGATGATTTCCGAGAGCAAATGCTCAAGTTACTTTAAAAAATACCCAAATCGCCATAGGTTTGCCTATAAAATTTGAGGGTTTCCCTCGATTTCCATGGGATCCTCTCATCAGATTCCAATTTGATGATAATGGGACCACCTCGAGAGTATACCCTTTCAAATAAAAAAAAGAATTTTTGGAATCGGCCCAGCCTTTTTCGAGTAATCGGTGAACATACACAAGGTAGCTACTGTAAACTGTTGAGGAGTTCCCTTAACTGTCCTTCGTCTTCATCATCAGACCCCTAATGACAGTCACAACCCATCTAGGTGTAAAGTTCACAACAATACAAATTAATCAAGCCCAAACACAAGGTAACTGCTGTAGATCGTTGAGGAGTCCCCTCGATTATCTTTCGGCTCCATCAACAGATCGACTCCAGGCCTTCATTAAATTGTAGTGCTTTAAAATACTTAATGAAAAAGTTAACAAACGCACTGGTCGCTCCTACTATTTTCGAATGTTCCCCTCGATTTCACTGGGATGCCATCATCAGATCCTGGTTTCCTTATCATGGTACCACCCTTGGCATATATCCTTTCCAACTAAAAAAGAATAATCAAAATCGGTTCATAAACGACGAAGTTATCCGCGAACACACATAAAAAAAAAAAAAAATATACGGTCGAATTGAGAAACCTCCTCCTTTTTTGAAGTCGGTTAAAAAGCACGTAGTATAACATTTTCTGCAATAAAAAGAATACAAATAAATCGCAAGGAAACCAAACCCTTCAAGTGGCCGACACAATAAAGAAGTTCCCCTCAAAATATCGCGTTACAAAGATTCTGTTTCCTGAATCAACAGTTTGGGGTAGTCTGCAGTCTGTCGGCTTTAATTTTAAGAAATATTGAATACCTACTAAGGTATTGTTTTTTATAAACAAACTCAGTTTTATAGATCGGACGCGAACACAGAATCTATGAGAACTAGCTCATCATAACTAGCCTAAAATGTTCCCACTGCTCAGACTCAGGCCTCCTCTCGGTGAGAGGACGTGGGCCGTAATCCACCACGTGAGCCCAGTGCGGTTTGGCAGATGTCACATGTCTTCGAATTTTTGGTTCTAGGACATGCCGCTTTCCTCACGATGTTTTCCTTCACCGTTTTGAGAGCATTGACCTAGCTCATGAGCTCGATTTAGATAAAAAATACTCAGGGATTTAATCAGGCTTGAAAAACTGAAAATCATCTACTAGGTGTACTATAGAGATTAAGCCTATCTGGTGTTTAAAGACAAGTTTTATGAATTCTATCATAAAAAACCGGGCAAGAGCGAGTCGGACTCGCTCACCGAGGGTTCCGTAACATCCGGGTTTATGCATAAGGTTTATGTTTATGAAATTAAATGTTTTTTTTATATTTTTTTATATTTGAGTTGGTTGAATAAAAGGTAAATTGCGGTTTACGATTTATGACGTATTAAAAAAAAACTACTTACTAGATCTCGTTCAAACCAATTTTCGGTGGAAGTTTACATGGTATTGTACATCATATATTTTTTTTTAGTTTTATCATTCTCTTATTTTAGAAGTTACAGGGGGGGGGGACACACATTTTACCACTTTGGAAGTATCTCTCGCGCAAACTTTTCAGTTTAGATAAAAATGATATAAGAAAACTCAATATCATTTTTGAAGACCTTTCCATAGATACCTCACACGTATGGGTTTAACGAAAAAAAAAAATTTTAGTTTCAGTTCTAAGTATGGGGAACCCCAAAATTTATTGTTTTTTTTCTATTTTTGTGTGAAAATCTTAATGCGGTTCACAGAATACATCTACTTACCAAGTTTCAACAGTATAGTTCTTATAGTTTCGGAGAAAAGTGGCTGTGACATACGGACGGACAGACAGAC
Organism: Mesoligia furuncula; assembly: GCA_916614155.1. Classification (NCBI taxonomy): domain Eukaryota; kingdom Metazoa; phylum Arthropoda; class Insecta; order Lepidoptera; family Noctuidae; genus Mesoligia; species Mesoligia furuncula. Next base: position 5,864,219 of record OU744807.1, read on the forward strand.
AGACAGACGGACAGACAGACAGACAGACATGACGAATCTATAAGGGTTCCGTTTTTTGCCATTTGGCAACGGAACCCTAAAAACCGGGCAAGAGCGAGTCGGACGCGCGCACCGAGGGTTCCGTAACATCCGGGTTTATGCATAAGGCTTATGTTTATGAAATTAAATGTTTTTTTTAAATTTTATATGTGAGTTGATTGAATAAATGGTAAATTGCTGTTTACGATTTATGACGTATTAAAAAAAAACTACTTACTAGATCTCGTTCAAACCAATTTTGGGTGGAAGTTTACATGGTAATGTACATCGCATATTTTTTTTAGTTTTATCTTTCTCTTATTTTAGAAGTTACAGGGGAGGGGACACACATTTTACCACTTTGGAAGTGTCTCTCGCGCAAACTATTCAGTTTAGAAAAAAATGATATTAGAAACCTCAATATCATTTTTGAAGACCTATCCATAGATACCCCACACATATGGGTTTGATGAAAAAAAAATGTTGAGTTTCAGTTGTAAGTATGGGGACCCCCAAAATTTTTCGTTTTTTTTCTATTTTTGTGTGAAAATCTTATTGCAGTTGACAGAATACATCTACTTACCAAGTTTAAACAGTATAGTTCTTATAGTTTCGGAGAAAAGTGGCTGTGACATACGGACGGACAGACAGACAGACGGACAGACAGACATGACGAATCTATAAGGGTTCCGTTTTTTGCCATTTGACAACGGAACCCTAAAAAGCTGAAATGTTTGTTTCTTTGTTTGTTTGAACGCGTTTATCTCTGGATCTAAAAATATTTTTTCATTTGATAGCCCAATTCTTGAGAAAGTTGATGTTTTACCAATAACCCTGTGTAGCCTTTACAGGGTTATTGATAAAACATTAACAACCTGTTTAGAGGTCACTCTCCACTCGTCAAAATAAGTTATTCTGTAGGAAACAGCAGATTTTTTTTCCGCAATTTCAGGTTTGGTCCCGTGGTAAAAGTTGTTGGTAATGATGAGTCCAATGACCTCTTAAGAGGTTGTTAATGTTTTACCAATAACCCTGTATAACATCACGCTAGGACCCTTAGAAGCCGAGCAAAATGAAGATTCATGCGGACGAAGTCGCGGGCAGAAGCTAGTATTTTGACCAGTTGATGGTTAAAATAGGAGATCAACATTGAATATGTCTGCTTAATCATAAAAACACCTCATAAAGGTCTCGACACGATCACTCTATCACAAGACAGCGCGTTCATATTAATGATACCTACAAATCGAATAAGTTCAACATAAAATCGATTGCAAACCATTCGATCATCGAGTTTCCACAGAATTTAATATCATGAACCCGATTTCTAACCGGTTCAACGAAATTTTTCATCAGTAAAGGAACTTATTACTGAACTAAATCTAAGGTAGCTGCCGTTTTGTTGTTTTGGAACTTCGCACGGATTATACGGAAAACTGTATTAATTGGCTAATGGTTCTATGGTTTCACTAGTAATGTATGAGACGTAATTACCGTTAACTACTTTCAGACTACTTTCTTAGAGAGAAGAGAAAAGGTTTAACTTATTTAAGGAAAATTGGAAAAGTATGTAGGTACCTAAGTGTCTTCTCCATACGAACACTACCTTTTGGAAGGGGCGACTAGAATCAATTCTATTTTACTATAATTTTTGATGTTCAAAAGTGCCTTTAATGTGCCTATTTGAAATAAATGATTTGACTTTGACTTTGACTTATGGGGGAGACCTTTGTCTAGCAATGGGACGACACAGGTCAACAAAAAAACCGACGAAAAATTTCTACTCTGGGGGGTCTAAACTCATGTACTGAATTCATGTGAATAGTTAGCGCATCGAAGACATAGATACTCAGCTATTCTGAATTTCGAGGTGAATGTGAAGGTCTAATGAAACCGCTGTGTGAAAGTACTTACACCTTTGAGTATTAAACCAACCGGAGACGCCACGAGTACTAATATCTATGCCAATAAGTCTGTCACTTTCATCGCGGGGGACGAGGGAACGCAATAATACACTAATGCAATTCGATCGCGTTGTTACGCACGCACAAAAAACAAAAAACAAACACAAGCACAAACTATACGCACACAAGTATATAACCACTATGACCGGCGGTCTCGTACCTTTGGCAGCGGGGATCGCCTGACAATGGCGCCTCCAGTTGGTTTAATACTCAAAGACTTACACGCATGATTTAGATGTCTGGCGCGCCCACCTGAGGTCACGTCAGGTCTTTGTATGGTAAGACCCGAATTAATAAATTGTTTAAATGTTTGAAAATGATCTTAGTACATTTTTGAAATTGAATAACGGGAAGTACGGGAACAGTCGGTAGTTCTAAATGGTAAATAGAAATTTGAAATTGTTCTCTTACTCGTTACTCTTCACTGCAAACTATCAGTAGCAATTAGTTTTATTTTGACAGTTCAACAACATTCATTGCGTTATTTACATTGTTGAGCAGACACATTTTTCGAACATATGAAGCAATGGATTAGCAATATCCTTCAAAATAATTCAGCTTGAGATCGATAGATTGTTACGCAGTTAGGGTGCTGGTTTAATACGTCAAGCTTCGCAACTTTTAGAAACCGTAGTTGAGAACCTCATGTACTCAGACCAAATAAAAAGTCAAGACATAGCGCTGCGAACAATACAGTGAAGCATACAAAAACTGCACCTCCGCTCTGGAAAAAAAAGCTCACACGCACACATTTACAACTAAGTATTTACAATCAAACTACACCTCACTGGGTGCACACATGTTTACGAAACCGGCTTCACTTTACTGTTGACAGTCCTGTCTTGGTTTTTTATTTGGTCTGAGCATCTGTATTTATTTATTCAGCCATTTATGTCCACACATAGAAACAGATAAGAAGCAAGGAACAGAAAAATACGTTGGTGCAAAGGTGAGCTTATTTCTAAAGAAATCTCTTCCAGCATACCTGCTCTAAGAGAGTACACAAAAAGAGATATAGACAACGTGTGTAAGAGTAGAAGGGAAAGCTAAATACATGAAATCAAAACACAATTCTCTAATTTTAAAAAAATATATAACAATGATAATTTTGTTTTCTAACCTCCGCGGTGACAGACAGTAAAAGACATTGTTCCAAGTGCGAAGAAATATAGAATAGAAAATGCTAATATTGAAATAACTTCAATCTCTTTCAATACTTTAAAGATTTTAATGAATGAAAGATGAATAACTAATTCCAAAATCCTGTTTGATTTTACTTAAACAACAATAAAAATTACACTCGTTCTTTTGTTAAAGTTTGTATACTTATCAAGTTAACGTTTCAAATCCTATTAACCCTTTGTTAGAGGCTAAAACTTTATAGACTATTGAAGTAGGGTTAATTGAGGCTTTGATTAAAGAGTTTTTTAAAATTTGTTCAAAGGTTGAGGTCAAATGTAACCTTTTTGAATAATTAAATAACTCTTCAATTATTAATCCATCGGCTTTTGTTGCGATAAGGGCTTCAAGCTGGTTAGTATCTTATTAAAACTTAGCAAAAACAAAAAAAAAAATCTGATGGAAAAGGATTAACTTTGCAAGTAAAAAAAATGATTTGGTCATAATGCTTATTATCATATACAGTCCTTTTACAGGTGTGGTTTTACCTCTGAATTGGATCACTGTCAACGTCAGGGTGATCTTTATTTTCGTTTTAATAAGGTTGCTTTTAGGTTACTGCGGTCGGAGGAAAAATAACTGAGAACCAAAGACTACAATATAATGCGGTGTCTGTGAACGGACTGTAGTAGATACTTGAAAAAAGCACTGTCACGGTCTACGTCACGGTATTTTTTTTTTCACACATGTCATCGATATCCAGGATTATTAAGAAGGTCTTACTTACCCACATTTGCATTGATAAACAAGTTGTAATACGTGTTTTCGACAAGTCTTGTAACTTGTGACTTTATCAAAAACAAGTCTATAAAGCAAGTATCATACATGAATTGATGTTTTTTCAGACATGTTTTATTGTCACCTGTTTTGTTAACCTTTTTTGTATACAACTTGTTTTTACCTACAACTTGTTTTTAGTGTAAACGATAAACGAAATTAACACAACATGTTGAATACATGTTTCATACCTTGGTGTAAACACGAGAACTTCAAATATTGATGCAATAAAAACTATCATCATCATTATAATCAGCCTATAATGTTCCCACTATTGGGAAACAGGCCTTCTATTGGTGTAAGGAAGTGAGCCATAATCCACTACACGGGCCCAGTGTGGGTTGGGAGTGGAGATGTCACATGTCTCCGAAGCTTTGGTTCTAGTACATGCCGGTTTCTTCACGATGTTTTCCTTCACCGTTTTTAAAACAGTGTTTGTAGTGTATGCGCAGGCATTGGCGTGGCAGTCGCTTACCGCCGGTAGGCGCGTGCAGACGTTATCTGGGTTTCGCATAGACTACTTCACCTTAACTGATCTGTCAAAGTGTGTTTTATTAACCCAGCGAACATTACAAGTGGCGACGAGGATAAAAGTAAGTGCTGAAAACATTTACCAAAAAAAGGGCAAGAATGCACGCTGAAAAATAATGCACGTTGAAAGTTGTTTACGATCTGTTAAGCGACTATATTTCGATAAGGATCGTTTATAGTTGGATACTAAAGTAAAAACAGAACGTAGTCACGCTGTACCTACCTACCTACACGTAAATAAATCGTTACCAAGGTAGATGGTTACAGCTAATGATTGCTTTATTGTCTGTTTCGTATGATTAAGTTACGAAAAATAAATTCTGCTTCGACTGATGTAAACAACAAAAGCGTAGGTAAATGTTAAAAAGGCCATGCAGGGAATATTGTTCATAACAAAACAAAGGGCCATGCCTGAATAGTACGCAATTATTTTAAATGTGCTGTAGGTAATGCAAACAGTAAATTATTGTTAGGTAGTTATTATTATTGAGTAAGTGCTTTCATTTAAATAACAAGATAATTGAGTTATTGCACGCTTCTAATTTTAAATAAAATTAATAACCGATTATTATCATAAATCTTGGACATACTTAACTTTTCTGTTGTAAATAACCTACATACCCACTTATTGTAAATATAAAACAAAATCAGTAGATACTATTTTAATCAGGTCACTGGTTTTGCCAGGATCAATTGTTTGCATTTCGACACAGAAATATCAAGGTCACGTAAATACTATTCGCAATACGACCATGATTAATGGATAAATATCAGAAAAGACCGGGAAACGTTAGTGTAAGCATCAATAATGGCTTAATTACTAGCATATTTACTGCCAACTAGTTAATAAACCTAATTTGTTAATAGATAAAGGTTATTATCAGTCAATTCCCATAATAATAGTAAAGTATAACACTTAATATCGTGTCCTGCGTGTCCTGTCAGCTGCACGTTACAGGAACTGATGGACGCTGGTGAAGGCGCCAAACAAGTATCCGAATTCTGGGCCGAGTCCATTTAGATTGCTATTCTGGGCCGAGTTCACTTAGATTGCTATCGACACACTAAAAAGAAGATTGTAAAGTAACGTTACTGAATAAAGTTATTCAGTTTATTTAGTTAGTCATACTTACGCTTACGTCAAAGGTCATGCTGAATCCGAAATGCTCTAATGAGCACGCATACGAGTCTCAAAATCCTGTTACAGTACGCCACAAAAAATGACTCACGCAATAAGTACTTACATGACATACATACATAATCAGCCTATAATGTTCCCACTGCTGGGACACAGGCCTCCTCTCGGTGGGAGGGAGTGGGCCGTAATCCACCACGCGGGCCCAGTGCGGGTTGGCAGATGTCACATGTCTTCTTGTCTTCAATAAGTACTTACAAAAATATAATGACATATGTACCCGAGTTCTAGGGTGACATAATTTAGATTGCTACCTATCAACAGACTAAGGAAAAGACAAAAGCTATGTAATTGTTACTATAATTAAATACTAAGTACCAACCAGTTAAAATAATAAGTATACATACTTTGAAATAAAATGTGGGCAAAGTGAAAATAAAAAGTAACAATAACAACAAACTGCTGTTTGATGTTATTGCAATGTTAATTAATAATAATAACAGAAAGCTGCCATCTTAAACACCTGCAGAATAGTTAGGAAATTCATGCAGTTAGAGGAAGAAAACACACTCTAATACACACCACACGTTGCATTTACTTGGTTTTGGCCCGTAAATGTAGCTAAAACCAGCCTAAGAGGTGAGAAAAAAAGACACAAAAATAATAAAAATAATGTTTATTTCCAGAACAATGTTCACAAAGGTTACAAGTACAATAATATGGTACAACATATAGTACATTGAGTATTATCTCCTGGCACCCAAACTAGGTTTATAAGCCTCTGACTTGGGGACAGATAGATGAACAAATTGTTTTAGTAAAACTCTCTTCACCAGTAACATGAATTAGAATGACATAATATTTTCTTATGATAATATGATGAATCGGTAAATCAATTTTGTAGAAGAGAAGTTCCCTTCTTCTGTTGGAATTTTGTGGTAGTACCTTCAAAGGTCACTAAGTTACAAGTGCCATGTAACATTATGTGAAACCAAGACAATAATGTACAATAAAGCAATAAAGATTGCTTATCTATTCAAACATAGGTGGGAGAACAGGCGTGATGTGGTTATGAGATTATAATTCTTATTTATCATAAAGTTGATAATACTGCCCTATGTGAGGTAATTAAAATGTATTTGTGATGTACCTACCATTATTGATGTAGCACACAACTCAGTGGCAACACTGCTCGAGTCAGTCACGGCTTACCCCCGTGTCGACCCCTTATGTAAATAATATCGAGAAAATATTATTCGATCAAATAAAAAAATGTTCCAGCGAAAATATCGTTAATGTACCAGTTTTAACAGAAGTTCCACTACGGTAAAATCGAAGTTAAGTAACAAATAAAATTATTATCTTACCTACTGTTATAACTAACTAGTGTCATAAAATCTGTTATGGTTAATGATTGAACTAATCGTAGTCAAATCAAATGCATTTTGCACTGGCTATTGTAATTTGTAATCAACAAAAGAATTCATAGAATTCATTACAGTGTTGTAATATCAAGTGAACATTTGCTTTAATCACATAGCACACGTCGTCAAAGGACCTTTGTTCGACTTGCTGGCTAGTCAAATATGAACGGCGGTGATTTAGTTTAAAATAAACTTTAATTACAATTATTACAATTATAGGACAAAAAACATTGAGCAACTGTACTGGGTATGGTACAACAAGACATATTTTGATATACATTACAATATGTGCGTGTGTGTGTGAAAGACACAAATGGAACAAGTTCCAACAAAACAACCTAATGGTTGCGAAAAACACAAATGGAACAAGTTCCAACAAAACAACCTAATGGTTGCGAAAAACACAAATGGAACAAGTTCCAACAAAACAACCTAATGGTTGCGAAAAACACAAATGGAACAAGTTCCAACAAAACAACCTAATGGTTGCGAGAAACACAAATGGAACAAGTTCCAACAAAACAACCTAATGGTTGCGATTAATACTGGCAAGTTAACGAATGAGGTTTATTTAATCAATAAAATAGTTTCTCCAAATAGTTAGTGGCAAAATATAGCATTATTGATTGACTATTTGGGAAACACGGGAAGTACTGGTGTTATTTTCGGGAACATGCGAGTGTAAAATCTAATAATTCTAAATTTGCTTATATCTCGAAAACGGTGCGTCCAATCGAAAAAATAATGGAAAATTTGCCCCCCTTTTAGAAACCCCTTGTCGCAAACATCGCGACATGGACAAAAAAAAAAAAAATGACTATGTTATTTGTACAGCGTTTTAACTTTCTTATGAACAGTGAATATATAGTTTTACTTTTATTTCGTATAACCTCATTTGTTGATAGGTGCCAACCCAACTGTTGGTTAACAGAATTGCCTAATATTAGGCAAATAAGATCGCGGAAGTCGCGATACTGATAGATTATGTGGTTAATCGGTATCAAAACATTACGAAGTAATTTGAAGAGGTAAACAATCAAATGAATAGTTGACAATAACTTATACATTGATATAACCAACCAGTGTATGCAATCAATGGGTGAAAACTCATCAAGTTCATACATTGGAACCGACTAGATTACGCAATTTACAAAATAAATCATGGTTAGACATTAAAAAGATTTTGATCTCTATTGCCAATCCTAGGTATGAGGGGCACGTGGCTAAATAATAACAGCCGCATAGGTCGATCGATCAGGTTAAGCTACGCTTGCCGCGGTTGGTCTATGGATGGGTGACCATCTTTACATACCGTGTCCCTTCCGTGCCTCGGAAAGCACGTTAAGCCGTTGGTCCCGGCTGTCATTCGTGAATCTTTGACAGTCGTTACGGGTAGTCAGAAGCCCGGAAAGTCTGACAACCAGTCTTATCAAGCGGTATCGTATTACCCAGTAACTGGGCTGTGGAGGTCAGATAGGCAGTCGCTCCATGTAAAATACTGGTATTCAGCTGCATCCGCTAAGACTGGAAGCCGACCCCAACATAGTTGGGAAAAAGGCTAGGCAGATGCCAATACCTAGGTATGGCAGTAGAAATCACAAAAGAGATAAAATTCCTGACCTGTAAATAATGCAAATTGCATAAAAGGGTAAAAGTTTCCTGCCCTGTAATTAATGCAAATTGCATAAAAGGGTAAAAGTAAAAGATGTAACTTCAGTAAAAATCACAAATGAGATAATAATTCCTTGCCCTGTAATTAATCCAAATTGCAAAAAAGGGTAAACGAAAAACGGTAAACTTAGTAAAAATCGAAAAGTAATAGACTAAGTAAAAATCACAAAATAATAATAACAATAATAATAATCTTTATTTCAAAAAGCCAAGTACAATTTGTCCATCTCAATCAAGCATTAAAAAAAAAACAAAACAAAACAATGAAGTACAACGCTATGCATTATTTGAGACAGAGTGAACGTCTGTGTCTGTGCTAGTATAAACTGTGTTACACAGGCTGCAAAAGTGATAATAGTTCGTGCCCTAAAATAATGCTAATTGCAAAATTACCTTTAATCTCACTACATTTTGACAAGTTTTGACATTTGTTTGTCGCCGATATGAGACTGAGACTAGATTTTGAACGTTTTAAATTAGTAGAATTGGCCTTCTGGTGTCATACCGCACCGTGTCATACGTAGGCACATACACATAATAATAGCATTTAATTTCAGCACAACAGTGGTGGTGGTCTAGCCCGACTAAGTTCGTGGGTTCGAAACCAGGCAGGCATTTTGTGTATTTTCACTCATCACCACTGTTCATCAATGGTGAAGGAAAACACCGTGAGGAAACCGGCATGTCTGAGAACCAATACTTCGAAGACATGTGATTCATTAAATTGGACGCAATGGGCATCCATTAGATTGGACGCATTTGGACATCCATTAAATTGGACATTACAAAATGGTGAAGAAAAACATCGTGAGGACATCGGGAGGACATCATCGTGAGGACATCATCGTGTGGATCGTGCCATATGTAACACTCCATTAAATTGGATTTATCAAAGCGAAAATTCTAGGAAAATCATCTACTTTTACAATATTTGTAAATAATTTGTAAATATGTGAGCACCTGTATCTATCACATAATTGATTTACCTGCCATTGCTTCATTTTAATTCTTTTTACCTTTTGTGGTAGACTAATTTTATTCTAAGTGCATTGTCTTCACATATAATTATATTATATAAACAAGACATTGTAAAACATTTTAAAAGGGTAACGGTGGAGTTTCTTGCCCATTCTTCTCCATACGAAAACTACCTTTTGGAATGGGCGACTAGAATCAATTCAATATTTCAATAAACATGACAACAACAAACATATCAATTCAATAAAAATAAAGGAGGGATGTAGTGTATGCGCAGGCATTGGCGTGGCAGTCGCTTACCGCCGGTAGGCGCGTGCAGACGTTATCTGGGTTTCGCATAGACTACTTCACCTTAACTGATCTGTCAAAGTGTGTTTTATTAACCCAGCGAACATTACAGTGTTGATGAATATAATAAAAATTATCACGTGACTTACATGACGAGGATAATATAGGACAATCCCTTATGCACCATCGGACAATGAGACGAGATGACCCGGCTGACTATGACGTCACATTTTATTAATGGCACGTGACCAATATAGAGAGGGACATGTTTACACACGACCGCGTGGCGAATCGATACGTTTATGAGAACCGACTTCCCGAGTAATTACTTAACATTTCTGTCTGTATTAATATTGGCAGTAATCCGTTTTGTCAATCATGGACTAATGAGGTATTGAGGCATTCCGTTGTCTGTGCTAAGGGTGGTGGTCTTTTTAACTTAAATTTCCATTTAAAAGGGCTGTTAGAACCAATTAGCCACTGTACTAATTCTTCATTTTGAAATGGGACTGTAGAACTCAAACGTTATTTTAGTAGGTAGATAAATTACTAATTAATAGACCGATGAATGCTTATTTCAGGCTGCGCCAAATGTAACTGGGCCCAGTTCAGAAAAATGCCAGACAACTAGAGTGCCTGACGCTGGTATTCAACTGGACGTTACTTCGAGTGTAACGGATGTAAATAAGTTACGATACCCATACCTACTAATAATATAAATTCGAAAGTAACTCTGTCTGTCTGTTACCTTTTCACGCCTAAACCACTGAACAGATTTCGACAAAATTTGGCAGAGAGATAGATTGCGTACCGGGGAAGGACATAGAATAGTTATTATCGACATACCTCGCGGGCAAACCCGCGGGCGGAACCTAGTACGTAATAAAATAAAAATATACTTCTATATACCTACTAAATGAAAATGTTAATAATTAGTAGGAAATAAGAAACACACACGCTGTCACGCTGTCTACATCTCTTTATCTACCTTCCCTATAGGTATACTGGAAGAGATTTCTTTAGAAATAAGCATCACCTTTGTAACAATTTTCTGTTCTTTTTTCTTGTCTGTTTATATATAAATGTGTGTACTTAAATAGTTAAATCTTATATATAAAAATCTCGTGACACAGTGTTTGTTATCGAACTCCTCCGATACGGCTTGACCGATTTTTATGTGTGTATATTTGGTAAGTCTGAGAATAGGTAGTAGGCTATTTTTAGGGATCCGTACCCAAAGGGTAAAAACGGGACCTTATTACTAAGACCTCGCTGTCTGTCCATCCGTCTGTCTGTCACCAGGCTGTATCTCAAGAACCGCGACAGGTAGACAGTTGAAATTTTCACAAAGTATGTATTTCTGTTGCCGCTATAACAACAAATACTAAAAACAAAATAAAATAAATATCTAAGGGGGGCTCCCATACAACAAACGTGTTTTTTTCGGCGTTTTTTCCTTGTGGTGCGGAACCCTTCGTGTGCGAGTCCGACTCGCACTTGACCAGTTTTATAAGTACCTCTAGGTGATAAGGGTGGCCCTCTCCAGATTTTTTTTGGAATCGAAACTTACGCGAATGAAACCGCGGGGCACTGCTAGTAAATCAATAAAATAAATAAGGGATTTTTTTTTTAAATTATTCAAAAGAGTGTTTACTTAGTCTAGTGGTTACCTACGTATCGACAGAACCACGTAAAATATTCGCACTACGGGTAGTGAAATTGACTGAAATACGAGTATCCTGCAAGAAGCTCCTATCCTCGTAAACATTATAAACTATGAAAGTAGTTCCCATCAATACGGCAAGTCTTAGCGAGTGGAAGCACGCGCGGCAGTATACATAGACGCAGCGATAACGTTACCTGCAGCGGCTGCAGCGCTATAAATTGCCTGGACACAGCGACATATAGCTATTGAAATGTATTGCAGAGTAAGGCGATAACAGAGGTAGTTTTTCAGAATGTTTGTTGATCAGTCAAAGCAAGTGTCAAATTCAATTTTTCGGACGGGCATAAACACATCGGTCATAGGGACATCTATCAAATCGTGTTGTCATTCATTATTGGTTTGGGCCCCGAATTAATGTTATGTCCGTTAGCGATACGGAGTAGAAAACGCCTTATCATAGACCCTCAGTAGACCCTCAGACTCTAGGCAGCTACTGAGAAATTCCTGAAGGGATAACCCTTTCCGA